>OX422142.1:49841671-50577167 GCA_949129095.1 Volucella bombylans | reverse complement strand
GTGTTGACGGAGCATCCGATAGGTCGCAGCTCTCGTGCGTGTTATGTGGAAACGTGGGACACACCGCAAACTATCGGGGTTGTCCTAAGTTCGCTGACATTAAAAAAGCAAAACTGGCTCGGCAGCAGAAGTGGAGGTCAAACGTTCACCTGTTAGGTTTCAAACACCAGCCGTCACGTCCCAAATTTCCTACGCCTAATGGCGTCAGGTAGGGGGGCTACGGTACAGCAGCGACTGTTGCTTCTCGGCGCCAACGCCGAGAACAACGGAAGCTGCACCTAACATGCTGGCCATCTTGCTCGCAATCCAAGGCAGATGGCTGAGCTGCAAAAGCAGGTTCAAGAAGTGGCCAAGCGGGTGGACCAGATCTACTCGCTGCTGCCGGGGCCTAACGCAATACATGCCGTAATGGGTACGCATATGGTGGAGCAAACTTTGAAGGTCCTTGCGGTGAATGTTAATTCACTGATTAGGATCGAACGAAGAGCCGCGATGTTTAAATTGCTACAAGACCAAACTCCTGATGTGCTTTTCGCTAGCGAAACCAAGCTTAACCGACAAGCACAAACTGGAGTACAATAATTATATTGTTATAAGAAGAAACCGGCCAGATCCAAACGTGGAGGCGGTGTCGCGATCTTCATTAAAGAAGGTATAAAATTTCACAGAGTGTACAGGGGCGTGTTGCGCAGGTCCGGCTGTTGGAGGCAGTCGTCATTTACATCCCGCTCCACAGTGGAAAGCGGCTGTACTTTCTCCTCTGTTTATGCACCTGATACTTCACAATCCACCCTATTCATTACAGAGCTCGATACGCTTTTTCGACTTCTGAGGCTGGAATCGAGGGAGAATTATTTTATAATCGGCGGGGATTTCAACGCTAGACACAGAAATTGGGGAAATAATTTGCCAAAATACTAGAGAGAACCTACTACTCGATGGTGGGGTCAGCACGATGTCATGTACAGACTCGGTCTTAAAGCGACTGATAACCCGTCGTTTCCCAGAGGCGGTTTTATTTGGATCTACTGCTGTACGACGAACGCATACGACTGACAGGTACGAATTTACAAACGCTAAACTGTCTGCGCACATTCGTGTATGACAGTGACCATTGTGGTTTTAGCACCGAAATTACAGCTCCGAACGAAATTGCGGAGTTGGAGAGTTTGTCCAAAGATATTCTTACAACTAGAGTAAAACTCGATGGACACGCTTCTCCGCAACCTTGAAAAGAGCGCTCCACCCACCATCCAATAGGGATTTGTCAAACGAGGAGATCGACCAATTACCTAAAAACAAATGGACGAGACAATTAAACAAACTATGGACACTACAATATCGCGGTATCGAAGTACGACTAACGAAGACCTGTTCCGCAATCCTACTATTGACGCACTGCACCGACAGAAAAGTAGACTTCTGACAAGACTCAAAAACTTGTATAGACAGTTAACTGACCGACAAGACCCGGAGATTAGGACACTGAAGTCGTCGATTAAAAATATTCAAACGCTAATAAAAGAGAATTACAGAATTTCTGTAAGTTTGTATTGGAACAACAAGTTTCGGGCTGTAAACACCAGCAACCCGAATATGTTTCCGCAAATAAATAAACTATTTCGGAGAAAAAATCAAAACGACCTTCAGTGTCTTAAAATAGCCCGGACAACAGACAACGAACGGTTACTGACAATAGCAGGTATTGATCCAAATGAAGCCGCTGACGATGACGACTTCTTTGTGATCGAGGATCAGCAGGAGAAGGTTGGGACCATAGGAAGTATACGAGGCCATTGATATCATTGGCCCTAATTATGACCTGCACAATCACGTCTTGGTGCACAACTGCTACACTCGAAAAGAAATAGAGAATTGGCGATTCAACGGCTCTGGTTTCACCCGGTTTAGCGACGAAAATATGGAAAATAATGTCATTGCCAGAGATGGTGACCTTCCAGGAAGAACTCCATGAGATCTTCGACACAATCAGGGCTAAGAAATCAGTGGGGACCGATGGTATTCCGAACATCGTGCTTCGACATCTTCCTCTAGAAGCGGTGGACATTTACACCTCCCTGTTTAATAATGCAATGAATAATGCACATTATCCAGCGCATTGGAAAACGGCGGTGGTTCAACCTATCCCCAAAAAGGGGAAGGATATATCCAATCCGGCGAATCTCCGATCGATAAGTCTCCTTCCGAATATCAGTAAGGTGTTTGAAAGGTAATCAATAGAGCTCTGTCTAGGTGGGTTGAGGACAAACATATAATTCCGGATAATCAATTCGGTTTTAAGGCGGGACATGATATCTCACATGCAACGTCTAAACTGGTGTCCGATATCCAATGGAATAAAGGCAAAAAACAATGCACTGGTGCCTGCCTTGTTGACTTGGAGAAGGCCTTCGACACCGTATGGTTAGAGGGTCTTTTCTATAAGCTGACTAGGCTGGGGATCAGTAAACCACTCTTGTACATTCTTTATAATATGCTACACAATAGACAGTTCATCGTGAAGAATGGTGATGTGACTTCTGTTGGAATATTTCAGATTAAAAATGGTCTTCAGCAAGGCGCGGTCAATTCGCCGATCCTATTCAACATTTTTACAAGCGACTTGATAGGTTCACTTTCCCATACTATTGCGTACGCAGACGATTTGGTAGCGTACAGAACAGGTCCAAAAATCGAGGTCATTAATACTCTCTTGCAGCGTGACTTCGATAAGATAAGACGATTTTGCGATGACTGGAAGTTGAAAATCAACTTTCAGAAGTCGGAAACCATTCTCTTTAGGACGCCGTTGTCTGGAGCCTCTAGGGATACCAGAAAAAATTGGCGAAAGTTCTCTATCGTTGGACAACACGGACAACCTCTTGCCTGTCGAAATGTAGTCAGATACCTTGGAATCTGGCTAGATCAGTTTCTGTATTTTGGCAAAAATGTAGATGCTGCGCTGGCCAGAGCTAAAGGTGCTTTTGCCCTTACAAAGAGACTGTTTTATAGCAGCCAACTCGATGCGAGGGTAAAGGTAATCTGCTACATGGCCCTTATCAGGCCCATGCTGGTATTTGGTTGTCATGTGTGGTTCAATGTACGAGCAAGCTTAATGGAAAAGATTCGGGTGTTTGAGAGGGCTTGTCTTAGGGCTTGTCTTCGCTTGTATAGAACACCAGAGTCGGAGTACAAGAAATTTTATCCTAACGAGGTCCTTTACAATAGGGCGAACCTAATACGAGTGGACAACTTCGTAATTAAGCTGACTCGAAGGCACATTGCAAGAGCAATGACCTCGACGAATAACGTGATATCTGGGGCTTACTACCCCAATTACCTTTACCACGAGAGTGTGCGATCTGACGGCTTCGTTCCACCGGAAGCATTCCTCTACCTAGATCAGAATATCAGCGATATATCAGCGGACCCGTTAATCTTCCATGTCGCTCGGACAGCTGGGGACAGGCGACTCAAATACAACAGAGACATCGCACACGGCAGTGTGGATCGACTCAGGTTCAGTAGTGCGGTAAGAGGGATGTCATTCGGCAGCACCAGCATTTCTGGTGGTTGAATGATGGAGAAGATGTTTCGTCGTCGTTTCCGTCAATTACGGACCAGCCTCACTAATGAGGCAGAGCTGACCAATTTATTTACTCTGTGAATAGCGGTGGCCAGCTTACATAGGTTTAGGTTAGCATTTAAGAAACATATACATATATCAGTGTATACAAAAGTGTATACTGATATATGTATATGATTGTGTATAATGTCTATGTGTGTTTATGTGTGTATTGTACATTTAGGTTAGGTAGGCTAAGGTTTATTTTAAGTTAGATACTAAGTTTTATAAAAAATTAAAAATTATGTCCATATGCTAAGTTTTTCTTAACAAATATTTTTTCTTAGCCTTAAGTATTCAAAATAAATAGTTCTAAGTAAAATATAAATAAAGTCGAAAGACATAGTTATAAGAATTTAGAGTAGCTTAGAGCGCCTGTGTGGGGCCAGTAAGTTAGTATAAGATTGTTAAGTAATTTTAAGCTAGCATTTAAGCATTTTTTGTTAGTATGTAAGAGTTAGTGATTAAGAAAATAAAATGCATTGAAAACTGAAAACTGAAAACTGGGATGGAGAAGATTCGAATTACAGAGTACGTATTTTGGAAATAAGTAATGTCAAAAATTGGGTGTTCGAATGAGCGAGGTTGTACTGTAGTTAAAATGAGGATGGTAACCTAGATTACAAGTACAATATTTAAAAAAAAAAAAAAATTTTTGAGAAAGAAAAGAAATTTTTCACAATTCAATAACTTCGGCACACTATGTTATATAAACTCGATAAATTACAAATCCTGCACGACTGATGTATTCGGATTATGGAGATGAGATCATATATCACTACCATAAAATAGTAATTGGCTGTGCAATTCAGAAGTTCTTCGAAAATAGATGTTGTTCGCTCCTAAAATGTGCTAAAGTAGCACCCTTTCCCGCGCTCATGTAAAAATGAAATGTGATTTTGATAATTGCCAATTGATCATAATAAAGAAACCAATAGAGCTAAACGGACGTGTTTTTTGTCATCCTCTCTGGAAGTTAGCCTCAACCGTTTTTTCCTCGTCCTAGGTGCTGGACAAAGGAAAGGAGCAGGAGCGATAAGTGTCCTAGGTATTGGACAACGCGCAAGAGGTGTTGTAGTTACCAATAGATGTTGCCGTTATTGCCAAACTAGAATAGGTCAACCGATGTCGCTGAAGCAATTCTGTTGCTGGGCTATGCTACCTATGCTACCTTCTTAGCCCTAAGTATACAAAACATTTCTAAAGAAAATGTAAATGAAGTCGAAAGGCATAGATGTAAGAATTTAGAGTAGCTTAGGGTGCCTGTGTGGGGCCAGTAAGTTAGTATAAGATTGTTAGGTAATTGTAAGCTAGCATCTAAGCATTTTTTGTTAGTATGTATGTAAGAGTTACGAGGGGCGTTCAATATATTCTCGGTATCGATATGAAGGAAAATGCGAATTCAATTTAAATTGTTTTTATTTTTCAATATAATCTCCCCTAACATCAATGCATTTGTTACATCTTGAGATAAGCTTTTTTAAACCCTCAAAAAAATAAATTTCCTCTTTCTCTGCAAAATACCCATTTATTGGCGACTTGAGTTCTTCATCATCCGAAAATCTTTTTCCACGAAGACATTTTTTCAAATCCGGCAACAGGAAATAATCACTAGGGGCAAGGTCTGGACTATAGGGTGGGTGTTGGATTTCTTCGAAACCACAATCTCGCGCAGCAGCCTTGGAAACTCGCGCCGTGTGAACAGGAGCGTTGTCATGAAGAAGCAACACACCCGCTGCGAGTTTACCCCGTCTTTTCTTTTTAATTTCCTCCCGCAAATTATGCAAAGTGGAAGCATAGGATGTGGCGTTGATGGTTTCACCTTTTTTTTTGTACTCAATGAGCAAGATTCCCTTTGAGTCCCAAAAAACTGTGGCCATGAGCTTCCCGGCAGACGGAGTGACTTTGAACTTCTTCGGGGGGTCTGTTCCTTTTTTATGCCACTGCATGGACTCTTGTTTCGTCCCCGGTAACAATTCGATCCATAACACCGTCCGCGTTCTCACTACACATCTCCAAAAGCTCTCTACAGCATGCGATTCTCACTTTTTTTTGAGGCGCTGTGAGCATTCGTGGCACCCAATTTGCACTGACCTTTGAAAGGTTAAGATGGTCATGAAGAATGGTGTGAATGGTACCAATTGAAAGCTTGGTGATCTCTGCCATCATTTTCACCTTTATTCGGGCATCCTCAAGAACAAGTTTTTCGACTTCTTTGATGCTTTCTCCCGTACAAGCAGTAGCCGGGGCGCCGGAGCGGGGTCGTCTTCAATGCTCTCTCTGCCTCTCTTGAACTCACTTGACCACTTTTGCACAGTTGATAATGAAGGTGCGGAACCCTGGTAAACAGCCACCATCTCTTCATGAATAGTTTTTTGACTTTTTCCTTGCTTAGTGAGAAATTTAATTACAGTGCGATGCTCAATTTTCACCATCATCGTCTCAGTTGCCACTATGATTCTGTTTAACTAGAGATAAAACGCGAATTAATAATCACATATATATGAAATTTTACATGAATGCACTAAAATAATAGTATTACTTGATAAATAATCACAGCTTCACCCCGATACCGATAATATGTTGAACGCCCGTCGTAGTGATTAAGAAAATAAAATCCACTGAAAACTGAAAAAAAAACTGAACTGTTCTATGCTGCTTATCTTCTTAGCATTGAGAAACAAAATCCAAGTCAAGCTAAATTTTGTTGTTAAGCTGTTGCCATGCATGTAACTCGTGGGTTATGCGCTCACCCAAGATGACCCTTTACCATTTGTGGCTCATTCCGTCTGAGTTAGTGCACCACCACGCGCGTTACCCCGTCTTTTTTTTCTCTACACCGAGTCTGTCGCCTTTTCGTTCCTCTCCCATGTTTCATTTTGCCTGAGCTGCCACAGCACACGTGCTACCCCCTCCCGTTTCCTGTGATTTTCTCATTTTATTGAATTTTTATCATTCACAATGAGATGGAGAGCCTGAAATGGAATACTTTTATTGGCTACGGAGGAGCAACACTGGTGGAAATAGTGATGCAACATCGGGAAGTAACGAACACTTCATTATTGTTGACTAGGATTAGTGTTCAATGATCTAAAGGATGATCCAAGCAGCTGCTACACACAGACTCGCACTCACATTAAATAAAACACTAGTCTTTTTTTCCTAGTTGTGAAAAATTATCAAAAAACCCAACCGTTTATTTGAGCTGTCCGACTGAGTCTGACAATATTCTTTTTGTGTGTTGGAAATTAAATTCAACCAATTAAGGTTGAATCAACCTAAATTATATATATATATGTAAACGTAGTATAAACTATCATTGTAAACTTTCATGCAATAAATATCGAAAATATTGAAATGTCAATTAATATATAAAAGGAAAACCTTAGGAGCAATAAAACACAATTTTATAACGTTTATAACACCAACCCAAAACGGTCGTTTTTATTCAGTTAAAACAGTGAGATTTCAGAGTTCTTTTTTTCGCTTAAAATATTTAACTTCCAACACTAAACATTTTTGGTCCAATCGAGCCTTTTTTTAACATAGCAACAAAACTAAAGTGACATTTGCACTTTTAAAAAAATAGACATTTAGTATAAATATTAATAAACATTAAACAAACTTATTTGGTGGGTGTGGAAAATATAAATAAAATACCAGTTCCAAAAAAAAAAAAAAATCATCCAACAACGTCATCACAAGCAGAAGATTCCAGCAAACCAAACATTACTCCAGCAATATCTACCAGCATTCAGTTTTGAAGAGTCTTTTAAGCAGCTACCAACGGAGAAGTTAACCAACACGCAAGGAGGAACTTGAAGGACAGTTAAGCCAACTCTCTAGTAAGTTCGTTCCATATAATCCTGAAACAGTTGAATTTTTATTGTATGTAAAATTAATAAGACAAATATACCATATTACCATATACGTACCTACCTAAATATTCCGTAAATTCAGTTGTCTGCTAAAATAAGGGTAGAAAGATGTCGTACGGTAAACTTCAAATAAATGTTCTTGAACGTATGACAAAAGATTACGACAATTTTAAAAAAGCCGATAGCGCACGCTTGAAAAAAGTAAATTATTTGCAAACGCGTATAAAAATTTTGGAAGAACAGTTGGTTCAGGCAAAAAAGTACCATGAAATCATCAGCAATGCCATTGAAACTGGTGAAAAAATTAAAGTATTACCAGAAGCTTTCAATAAAATAGAAGATATATACTCGGAATACAAAATCGATCTTTTAGATGCTTTGGATAGGATTCCGCCTGCAGCACAGGTAGGTACAGGTAGTTCTGCTGAAATAAAGGAGTTAGATAATTTTAGAATGAATGAACAAAATGAGCTGCGATTACCTGTGATAAATATCCCCACCTTTTCTGGTAACTATGAAAAATGGAGAGCGTTTCAAGATATGTTCCTTGCCTTGATTCACAATAATTCTTCTCTGTCTGATGTACAAACGCTTGATAAGAACAATTATCAGCTAGCGTGGGAAATACTTACTGGTCGCTATGATCAAAAGAGTTCTTGTTAACACGCAATTAAAGCTTTTATTTGGACAAAAAAGTATTACCTATGATACGTGCATTAATATTAAACATATTCTCGACACTTCTCAAAAAATTATCCACGCGTTGAAGAATTTAGAATTACCGGTGGAGAGCTGGGACGTAATTTTAATTTACGTGATCCTGCAAAAGTTAAGCAGCACCACTCAACAGTTGTGGGAGGAAAGATTAGGTTCTAAGAAGGAGCTTCCTACATTAAAAGAATTTGTAGAGTTCTTGGAATGTAGATTTCGTTCTCTTGAGGCCGTAGAACAACAGGTTGATGGTAGTAACGTTGCACAAAACAAGTCAGGGAGTAATCGTACTTTTCACATACAACAAGAAATGAAAAAGCCGGTTGTTTGTAGGGTCTGTATGAAGAGTCAACATGCAATGAAGGAGCGCAAGAAATTTTTGCGTATGGATGTACCCCAGAGAAAACAGGCAGTACGAACAGCTAAGGTTTGCGAAAACTGCTTAGCATATAGCCATTACAAACAAAGGTGCCCCAGTGCGAAATGCTGTCACTTTTATAATCAGCGACACCATACACTGCCACATGAAAATACAAATAGCTACAGGCAATCAATGCAACAGGTTCCATCATCTTCTCAAGCCTCTCTACCATCAGCAGTCTCTACCTTTAGTAACATAACATATCCAAAGGAACATCAATAAATGCTAACGCGGCAGAGTTTCAATCCAGCCAAAGTCTCCAGGGGACGAGGAATCCTAATGTGAGTAACTTTCACATCAATGCAGACGCTCAAGTGTTATTGGCCACGGCGTTAGTCAATATGAGAACTTCAGCTGGGGCCTTTATGGTCATGAGGGCTTTGATCGATCCGGGTTCTGAAGCTTCTTTCATCACTGAGGCGGCGGTTCAACGGTTAAACCTCAAAGCAAGAAGAACATCCATCAAAGTAAATGGGCTGGGGATGGTCAGCAGCGGAACAACGCACAGGTTCGTGGATGTCGACTTTAAGTCCCTTACATCGAGCTTTGCTGGCACGATGCGAGCATTGGTTTTCAAATCCCTGACTGGGCTTCTTCCGGCCCAACAAATTACCTATAATAAATGGACACATTTGAAAGGTATACAACTGGCTGATCCGACATTTCACTCACCCGCAAAAATTGATATCCTACTAGGAAGTGATGTGTATAGTGATATCGTCCTCGGAGAAGTCATTAGCAACATAGAAGGTGCTGGTCCCATCGCACAAAATACAGAATTAGGATGGATTCTGCTAGTAAAGTTATCCAGCACACCTGAGCTTCGTAGTTTTTCCTGCCAGCTGGATCTCGACACAACACTTCAAAAATTCTGGGAAATCGAGGAAGAGCCTTTCCGAAAGTATGAAACGGAATCTGAAAAAGAATGTGAAGCCCACTTGGGCCCAACTAGACCAGGCGCCATCAAACGTTTTCTGCAGCTAGAAAAGAAATTGCAGTGCAACCCAAAACAACAAAAACATTATATTAAGTGTATTTCAGAATACCTGGAGCTCGGCCATATGACCTTGATGGAAGAAAATTGCGAAGTACTTAAAACGCCGTTCCACTATTTTATTCCACATCATGCGGTCATTAAAGAAGAGAGTACAACAACGAGATTGCGAGTTGTGTTTGACGCAACTTTCAAATCGTTTGGAGGATCGTCTCTAAATGACCACTTACTAATAGGACCCAAACAACAGCAAAACGTGATGGACATCATCCTGAGATGAGGGTTATATCGGCACGCATTCACAGGTGACGTAGAGAAAATGTATCGCCAGATTAAAGTCAACGACACAGATACTAACTATCAAATGATAGTATGGAGAGCAGATCCAAGAAAGCCACTACAAATGTATCGCCTGGGAACGGTGACATTTGGAACAGCTTCGGCCCCATATCTTGCCATTCGTGTACTACGCAAACTGGCTGAAGATGAGGCATCTAGGTTTCCTTTGGCACTGCCAATCATAAAAGAAGAGACTTATGTGGATGATGTCATTAGCGGAGCAGACAGCATAGAAGAGGCACGACACAAGTTGACAGCGATAAAGACACTATTAGGAACAGCAGGCTTTAAGCTTCGAAAACATGTTAGCAACTCAGCAAAGGTACTTCAATACGTTCCAGTAGACGAGCAAGGCGTACAATTTTCAGTCCCGACTGATGAAATCAACGTCAAGACTCTGGGAGTGAGGTGGCTTCCTGTCCCAGATGCATTTTGTTTTCATATGGGCCCAATGACTGACGATGAAGGACTAGCTCTCTTTCCTCCATAGCAAGACTGTATGATCCCATGGGTTGAATTTCGCCCTGCATAATTACGGCGAAGATAATGATGCAAAAGCTTTGGTGGAAAGGGTTAGAGTGGGATGCACCTCTCCCACTAGACATTAAGCGGGAATGGTCTTTTTCGGGAACAATTGCCACACATCGAGAAACTTGTTATGCCTCGCTGGATCAACATAACCAGGAGTACCACAAAATTGGAAATTCATGGCTTCAGCGATGCCTCTGAAAAGGCGTATGCAGCGGCAATATATTTGCGAGCGTTAGGAGAAGACAACAAAACACTTGTGCATTTGCTTTTGTCAAAGACCAAAGTTGCTCCACCGAAGTCGATAACACTGCCAAGGCTAGAACTATGTGGAGCGGTTCTGATGGCGACGTTGTTGGCGGAAGTAATCCGGGCATTAAAATTAGAAGCTGCAACCGTGTGGGCATGGACCGACTCGGTAATAACGCTTTGTTGGATAAGAGCGCCTCCTTCGAAGTGGAAAACATTCATTGCGAACAGGGTCTCACAGATACAGAGCCTGACAAGCTGTTCTATGTGGAAACATATCCCCTCGGAACTAAATCCTGTAGACCTAGCATCAAGAGGAGTTCAAGCTTCAAATTTAGTCAACAACACGCTTTGGTGGCATGGCCCGGAGTTTCTGAGACAAAACTGGGATACTCCGTTTCCTGAACAACCTATCGTATTGGAGACCCAACAAGAGGCTATGGCATCATCACGTTGTAGAAGAAGGAGTGATCGATGGCCTACTTCGTAAGCATTCAAACTTACAAAAAATAGTCAGCATAGTGGCTTATTGCGTACGATTTGCATTGGTGCTCAAAAGTAGGAAATCCAAAGATGATACGTGGAGGGTAACGTTCACAGCACAAGATCTTGAGTCAGCGTTCATTCGTATCATTAAGGCAGCACAACACAGCATGTTTTCGGAGGAATCGACTGAAAATTTAAAGAAGTTACGAGGACTAGAATCGCTTAATCGTTTCAAAGATGTCGAAGGAGTTTTGCGAGTAGGAGGAAGGCTTGCAAATGGCGACCTCAGTTTCGGTCAATAACATCCTATCCTCTTAAAACAAGATCATCCTTTATCGAAACTGATAGTGAAGGACGCACATGAGAAGACACTCCACGGAGGGAATCAGAAGGTCTTGGCGTACATACGACAACGGTTCTGGATCTTCAATCTTAAAAACGCTGTTAAGCATCACATACATAAATGCTGTATATGCTACAGATTCAGGGCAAAACCAATGGTGCAGCTGATGGGCAATCTCCCACCAGCAAGAACAAGAATATCCAGGCCGTTTACACATGCAGGAGTCGATTACGCTGGGCCTATTGACGTGAAAACATGGAGAGGTCGCAATGCAAGGCAGTACAAGGGGTATTTTGCAATTTTTGTGTGCATGGTTCGTGGCCATATAGAGTTAGTGACTGACATGACAACTCAGGTCTTCATAGCAGCATTTCGGCGTTTTGTGGCAAAGAGAGGACTCTGGTGAGAAGTGTACAGCGACTGTGGTAGAAATTTTATAGGAGCGGAAGTAGAACTGCGAAAATTATTCAAGGAGGCGCAGTTGAACTGGCGAGAGGTCGCAAACAATCTAGCGAGCGAAGGCACAACTTGGAAATTTATTCCACCGGCTTCTCCACATTTTGGAGGTCTTTGGGAAGCTGGGGTGAAATCCGTAAAATTCCATTTAAAACGCATAGCTGGTAACTAGTTGATGACGTTTGAGGAGCTCATCACCCTTCTCACGCAAATTGAAGCGTGCCTGAACTCCAGACCATTGTGCCCTTAATCAGACAATGTCAATGATCTTCAGCCACTGACACCAGGCCATTTTTTAATAGGGTCACCTCTCGTCGCGCCACCACAACCCTACTACGATATGGAAAAAATTTCGCATCTGGAAAGATGGAAGCGCGTTCAAACGTTGATGCAGTCATTTTGGAAACAATGGAGTACTGAATACTTATCGCGCCTGCAGCAACGCCCAAAGTGGACCAGGACCACCAATGAAGAGCTAAAAATAGGTGACTTAGTGCTGATTAAGGACGAACGACTTCCCCCTTGAAATGGATGTTAGCAAGGATACGGGCTCTTCATCACTGTGCTGATGGCATTGCACGTGTAGCCACCATTAAAACCAGTTCAGCAGAAATGAAACGCCCAATTACAAAATTATGCCCTTTGCCCACGAATGCTTCAGGAATCGACAACACCGTCATATGAAAACCCAACACACCCGCCGCACTCGGTAGATATAATTAACCATTAGATAAAATATTCTTATCAATATCATTCATAAATTATAACAATACTAATAAGCGCGGGAACAAACAACACGAAGTCAAATTAAACTTTAAATAATACAACATGTAATCTATACGTACAAGCATTATAGATCCCAACACAACACATAAACCAAACTTTACAGATCCTAACACTATAAGGTGCCACGATTGTGTAGCTAAATGGCCCCTCCCCGACCGTACTCAGACCACAACGGTGTTGCAGGAGCTCGGGGAGGCAATCGTTTTTTGGCTTCGAATTCAAAGAAAAGGAACACACCCTAACATCGAAATAATAAAATCACAAGGATCCACACAGTAATTCAAACAGTTCTAAAAAGCTAAATAAAATTAAAATCAACATCCTTATCATAAATCTCGTAAAAGTAATACCTATAAGATCAATTAATAAATTAATTACGCAATTAGATACATTGCACAACTCAATCTTTAAAGAAGAAATTCATTAGATTCAGATCAAAATTATAATTATAACAAAATCTCACTCATAATGCATAATCTCAATAGTCAAACATTTCACTCAAACCAATAATTATTAATTTCCAAACATAAAATGCAGTCCACTTAATATCTAAATTCGCCATCGAACTTCATACATTCTACTCGAAGCAACTTCCATTCATTTTCAAACATATAATCCACACACTCACACACATACACAATAGCCATCGTTTCTCCCGCGCAACTCATATATCCTCATGTATTCAAAAATACTAAAATTACTCTTTTCATCCATCCTGTAATATATTTCACCAACACCTCATTGATTCACACATAATTAACTACATATCAAAATAATAATCACACCCCACTCACTTTAAAATCAAGGCAAAACGCGTACAACACAGTTTAACAAACCATTTCAAGCCTACGAGGGGCGTTCAATATATTCTCGGTATCGATATGAAGGAAAATGAGAATTCAATTTAAATTGTTTTTATTTTTTACTATAATCTCCCCTAACATCAATGCATTTGTTACATCTTGAGATAAGCTTTTTTAAACCCTCAAAAAAATAAATTTCCTCTTTCTCTGCAAAATACCCATTTATTGCCGACTTGAGTTCTTCATCATCCGAAAATCTTTTTCCACGAAGACATTTTTTCAAATCCGGAAACAGGAAATAATCACTAGGGGCAAGGTCTGGACTATAGGGTGGGTGTTGGATTTCTTCGAAACCACAATCTCGCGCAGCAGCCTTGGAAACTCGCGCCGTGTGAACAGGAGCGTTGTCATGAAGAAGCAACACACCCGCTGCGAGTTTACCCCGTCTTTTCTTTTTAATTTCCTCCCGCAAATTATGCAAAGTGGAAGCGTAGGATGTGGCGTTGATGGTTTCACCTTTTTTCTTGTACTCAATGAGCAAGATTCCCTTTGAGTCCCAAAAAACTGTGGCCATGAGCTTCCCGGCAGACGGAGTGACTTTGAACTTCTTCGGGGGTCTGTTCCTTTTTTATGCCACTGCATGGACTCTTGTTTGCTTTCAGGGTCATAGTGGTGGACCCATGTTTCGTCCCCAGTAACTATTCGATCCATAACACCGTCCGCGTTCTCACTACACATCTCCAAAAGCTCTCTACAGCATGCGATTCTCACTTTTTTCTGAGGCGCCGTGAGCATTCGTGGCACTCACCTTGCACTGACCTTTGAAAGGTTAAGATGGTCATGAAGAATGGTGTGAATGGTACCAATTGAAAGCTTGGTGATCTCTGCCATCATTTTCAGCTTTATTCGGGCATCCTCAAGAACAAGTTTGTCGACTTCTTTGATGCTTTCTCCCGTACAGGCAGTGGCCGGGGCGCCGGAGCGGGGGTCTTCTTCAATGCTCTCTCTGCCTCTCTTGAACTCACTTGACCACTTTTGCACAGTTGATAATGAAGGTGCGGAACCCTGGTAAACAGCCACCATCTCTTCATGAATAGTTTTTTGACTTTTTCCTTGCTTAGTGAGAAATTTAATTACAGCGCGATGCTCAATTTTCACCATCATCGTCTCAGTTGCCATTGTGATTCTGTTTAACTAGAGATAAAACGCGAATTAATAATCACATTTATATGAAATTTTACATGAATGCACTAAAATAATAGTATTACCTGATAAATAAGTCAATTTATATATATAACCACAGCTTCACCGATACCGAGAATATGTTGAACGCCCCTCGTAGCATGCACCGGTAAAGTGCGTAAACTTTCTCCACACAGCCAACAGAGCATATCCCTCTTTCTTAAAAATATAATACTCAACACCACACAACACTCCAATTATATCTTAAAACAATAGATCTCAGAATTATAATAAAATAAAACTCAACTGCAATTATTTCGTACAAAAAAAAAAAATAATAAAAAATCGAGTTGAAACCACGCACTTCACTACACTACACTGTCCAGTCGCCATGTTATTTTATTTACACAATTGATTCGCTTCGATCTTCATCAAAATGGTAAACAAAGGACAAGAAAGAAAACAGCGATGGAAACGACACTATAGTAACGTTTTGAGCGAAAGAGAAAAGAGGGAAATCAAGGTATCCAACATTGATCTTCGGCATTGTTAACGAATCCATGTATAGGGTTGCTCTTCAAAGAATAATATATAAATATTATATAGGGTCCGCCATCGAACGTTCTTTTTCAACTAGTGCTTATTTCGTGAATGGTAATACTTAGCTCATGTCTGATTTGACAGATAATTAGTTTTATCCTTCCGCTGAACGAATATGGTGCGTATACGCTTGAACAACGCTGGGAACGTGGGCCTGCGATCGACTTAGAGGAGATGCCGATTTTGCCAAAAAAATCATCTTTTCAGATGAAGCTCATTTTGATCTTGGCGGGTATGTAAACAAGCAAAGTTGTCGCATTTGGGGCACAGAAAACCCGCACGCATACATTGAAAAGCCGATACACCCAAAACGAGTCACTGTTTGGTGCGGATTTTGGTCCAGAGGCATAATTGGGCCATTTTTCTTTTTTTTTTGGCCGTTACAGTCAATGGCGATCGTTATCGGGCCATGTTGAACGAATTTTTGTTCACAAAAATTGAAGAGGAGGATATTGGCAACATTTGGTTTCAACAGGACGGCGCTACGTGCCACACAGCTGAAGCTACACTCGATGTTTTGCGCCCTGTTTTTGAAAATCGAATTATCAGCCGCAGAGCTGATGTCGTTTGGCCACCTGGGAGCTGCGATTTGACACCGTTGGACTATTATTTGTTGGGTGCCGTAAAAGATAAGTGTTACGCCGACAATCCAGAGACAATTGACGCTTTAAAGGACAATATTCGTGAAGCCATTGGTTAAATACAGCTGCACACAATCGATAATGTGCTTAAAAATTGGACCGATCGTGTAGGATACTGCATGACCAGCCGAGGCAGCCATTTGAATGAAATTATTTTCCATTATTAACCGGGAAGATTTTACTTTCAAATAAAAAAAGAAATTTGAGAAAATATTCAGTAGTTTTTTCTTATAGCATTTTCAAAAAAACAAATTTTTTGGCGGACCCTATACAAAGCCTATGGGATTTGAAGCTTTTGAGAACACAAAAATTAATTTGTGTGTAATAATATGTGTGGTGGTGTTGTCATTTGAGTTTTTTTCTCCTCTTTTTGAGAAACCGTTAAAATGTAGTCAAACCATTTTTTTCGACTTAAGTTTTGAGTTTTATTCGCGCGCTATTTTATTGCATTGCAACAAAACAGTGTAATAAGTGATCATATTATTGTTGGACTATGTGCGTTTTAGTGATATTGTATTAAATAATAGTGGTTCAAATTACTCTGTTGTGTCGGTGTTAATGTTGTGTTTAAGAAAAGGATTAAGGATTATTTTCGCGGTGTTTCGCAACTAATTCATTGACTATACAATTAGTGATCATATTGTGATAACCACTTAAATGTGAGCAGCGACATCTAGATTTACAGAGCAGAAGATGTCGATACTCGAAGAGCAGAAGATTTCGATACTTGAATAGCAAAGTCTCAACCATTGATGACTGGAGAGTGGAATCAAATTTTCTAGCAAAATGGAAATTATATGGGACGCTGGATGGCGAGGAAAAAGATAAATGGCAACCCTATGAGAGATTTAAAGAGGGACACATTTATGCATGTTATTGCAACCAGACTAAGAGGCAAATGTCCTATCTTCCTTGTACTGACATTTATTCTTGGATAAACTATAGATAACAACCATCGGGTTGCAAAGATTCAGAGCGGCGAAAATTTACACCATGGTAGCCCTATGAGAGCTTTCAAGAGCAAACTGCATTTGCATTTCATGGTAACCAGAGTCAGAATAAAACATCTTATCTTCCCTGTACTGAAGGCTTTTATTGTACGGAGTATAAAATACAACAGAGAATTCCCGATGCACTTAAGTAGCACAATCTCGACATTACATTTTTTTGGTAAGTTGCCATTTTGATTACAATAGTTAACCAAGCATACTTATAGATGAAATTAAATAAAACTAATAAAATGTAAAAAATACTAGCTCTGACTCTTAATTTTATTATCTCTATTGTACGAATGTAATTATAAAAGAAAATTCCCTATTTATGAAAAATCGTGTATATTTTAGAACGAGATTAAAATATACTGCTATACGAGTAGGTATATTTAACTTTTTTACATAAAAAGTTTTTACTAGTACTTTGTAATGATTTATCAAAATTTGTTTTGGGTTTTGACTTTCTTTCAAAAGTCTTCCAATACCTGGGAAATATCGCAAGAGCAGAACAAAAATTTATAAACATGTTTGTACTCGTATATTTGTATGAATGAAATAAAGAGTCCCTGAAAATGATAATGTATTCCAAAGGGCAGAATTTGCATATCTACCAAGTCTTAAAACGACTTACTGAATAGCTAAACATACATATTTACATACGCTTCTATTCGTATATACGGATACATGCGGGTGTTTACAAAGACTACACACAAAAGTTTTGCAAATGCAAAACATCAATACTCGTAGGTATACAAAAAGGACAAAATGCAAATGTTTTCGTAATTTAGTGCATATTTTCAAAAACTTATTCACACATATCCCCAAGAAACTTTTCATTTTGGGTGTCATGAACATTTGCAAATCCTTTTGTCCATTGAATACAGGCACTGCAAATTTTCAAAAGTGATGACAACGAAGTGCATGCGTGGTGGCATGGATATTGAAATCATTACCATATGAATGGTTTGAAATTTCCAAGAACGTTAATGGTGCTTTAATTTCCTTAGATACTTGCATTAGAATCGGAAATGCAGTATTTTAGTATTTATAATGTATGTACATACATACAGGTGCATATACGTATACGTATATAAGTAAACAAGTATGCAAAACTATTTCAACATGAATCTCTTTTTGGAATTGTAAAATAACAAAAGTCAATTACAAGTTTGTATTAGTAGTTTGCCTGGTTGACATTACTTGTACATATGTGAGGTTAATTTGTCCGACTGCCCAAGCGATGTCTTTGATAGTGTTTCCGAAAATGATACGAGTAGTTTTTCAGAACATAGTTCTGATTCAGACGATATACTCGTAAATATCAGACCAACAAAACGACAAAAAAACTTAGTAATTGAAAGCGTCTCTGAAAGTGAGAATAACGGTTATGACGCTGGATTTGTCTGTTTTTCAGAAAATTGGATTGACAGTAAGATACCACGACAGTTAGAAAACCTCACAAACGTTCCTGGTGTAACTATTGAATGCAATAACCCAAAAAGTGTAATACAATATTAGTGAAGTAATGAAATTTTTCGGTAACGGTAAACTTATATCATCAACAGACTTAAAAATCATATAAAAGTTATGGTGAATGCTGAAAATGGACTGGCGTTACCAATGATGACATGAAAAAGCTCCTGGGTATAATAATTTTAATGGGACAAATACGAAAGTCACACTGGAAGGAATATTGGATAACCGATCCGATACTAGAAACTCCTATCTTTTCAAAGATTATGACGAGAAGGCGGTTCGAGCAAATAATAAACTGCAGGCTCTTTTGTATTATTTTCTATCAAAATTTCAATCGATTTATATATCCAGACAACAGCTGTCCCTTATTGAGGAGATGATTCTTTGCAGAGGGCGTCTAAAATTCAGGACCTATAATCCCCGAAAACTTACAGAATATGGAATTTTAGTCAGAATGGGTAGCAAAAGTAAAACTGGCTATAGAGGATGTCCCGAGACTCAACATGAAGCCGGCACTGGGTGATAGGGTGGATCAAATCCGTGCTGGGAAAAATAAGAAAAAAATCCATCTCGCTTGGTTAAGTAATAATATAGTGATATTTAGAAAAACAATGAAAATCAATACCCTAGGCCACATTTTTAGGTTCTGTGGTACTATACTAACATCGGCAAGTTAGTTGGAAAAATGACCCATTTCATCAGGATTTCAAAGTGATACAACACCTGCTACTTATTTTTTCGTGAAAGATATTATTGCTTTTTTATTTGCAAAAGAACTTTCGTTCACTTAAGTGAATCACTTTTTGTTAGATAAACGTGTGCCTATCTTGCAAAGAAGTGTTCAAAGTATCTGCGTCTGTATCGATAGAAAAGTTGCGCTTAATATATTGAGGAACTCTGGCACCATTTCTTAACTCATTTCACTGTCAAAGACATAAGTTTTCTGCGCGTCTTCTTTGAGCCTTAAGTCAAAATATAATCAAACGATTATGTGATGACTTATGAATTTGGAAGCCAAGGATGAGACATTTTGACATTTTTGGCGACAGCGACATTCCAATTGTCTCGGTTTCTTCCTCTTTTAGTTACCTTCGTCAACAATGTGCACAAACATTTTAAGGATATTAATTTGAGGGCCCTCTAATTATAAAAAAAGAAGTAAAGATACTATCTAAGCCATACCTTATTCATATAAACTAAATCACTGTCAATCATTGTTCTCGTTGAACAATTCGTTTCGCTTGATTATTATTTTTGGGATTATAATGCCATCATTAGTTTTATTTCATTCGCTTGGGTGTTTTGCTGCAGCAAGGTAGTGCTCTGAATCAGTATTGTCTCCTTTGAATAATTGGGCATTTTGGATTTGGAATTGAAGCTTGCATCAATCGTAATGTCATGAATTTGGTTGACGGTTTTTTGATCTGAGAACTGCCAACTCCCTTTATTGATGTCGAGGTTCGGGACACGATATTTCGTCTGACCCCAAAATTAATTTACCTGATCATCATTATCAGGCTTAAGATATTGCGCGTATATCAGGCTTATATCTAAACAGACGTTCGCACTCATCTTGGTATTTATGACATATTATATAATTTTGTCTCTTATATCTCTCCGTACCCAGAGCCGCTTTCTTTGTTCTGAGACTCCCTTTTAAGTTTTGAATTTGAAAATGTAGCTTTTGCTGTCTGGTTTGTTTCCTATAGGTTTTTTCATTAGTTTATTGATCGTAAAGGTTGCAATTAATGTAATTAATAGATATGGAATAAGTATAATAGTAACTATGTAACTATGTTTGTTGGATAATAATATAATTTATTTAAATTTAAAGTATTTGCTTTAATAAAAGAATTAATTCCTATAATAGAATTTAATTCATTATATAGTGAGCTATAAATTAATGTTAGTTTACCTGTAATAAATAAATAAATTGGTATAATTATTAATAAAAATATTTCATTTGAAGATAATGATGTTACATAAATAAATTAAGGTAATTCCTAAGGTAATAAAATATATGAAAATAACATTAAACCTATACTGGGAGGATGATTTAATTGAAAAAAAAAATAAATCTAAAAATTAAAGTTATTCTGTAAAAGTATAAGTTGTATAATATCAAGAAATAGTTGAATTAAAATATTATTTTTGGAGATAGAGATGATCGAGAGATATATTTTTCTTGATATTCAAAAATAATATTTTTTTTAATTTTGATTTACAAGACTAAGATATTTATTAAAGTAATGACAATATTAATTAGTTGAGAGTTACCTTTTTTAATAATAATAATAGGTATTTTTATTTCTAATGGTAAACATTTATTGTCTGTATTATTAAGTTTGGAATATATTGATTTATCATTATTTTATATATTATTTATATATTTAAATACCTATATTATATTGTGAAAGGTATTTCAGTATAGTATTTATAACTTTAAGTGTATGTGAAGGTGTTTTAGGTATATCTATTTCACTTTGAGTAATTCGTATAAATGGAAAGAAGTATTTTCAATCTTTTTTAATTTTACAATGTTAAAAGTTTTATTTATATTAATTTTATTAAGAATAATTTTTTTTATAAAAAATACATTTTGAATGGTTCAAAATATAGTTTTTATAATAAAGTTTTTTTTTTTTAATTTTGAAAAGCTTTATTTTGTATTATTGAATACGAATTTTTTATTTTTTAAGTATAGATTTAATATTAATAGTGATTCAATTAATAAATTTAATAATAAGAAGTTGTTTTTATTAAATGTATTGTTGTTATTATGACTATTATTATTAACTTACAGAAGAATTAGTTTATTTATATATTGTTTATGTTTTGAATGCAGTATAATTCCTACTTTATTTTTAGTTTTAGGTTGAAGGTATCAAGATATATGGTATACATATTTATTATTTAATACATTATTAGTTTCTTTACCTATCTAATTTCTGGTTTTTATTTATTGAATACAATAAATTTTTATTGGTTAAGTAAGTATAATATTAATTAGTTTATTTTATATATTTCATTAATTAGATCTTTTTAGTTGAAATACCTATATTTTTATTTCATTCATTGTGTGATTACCCAATATTTACCACGTAGAGGCTCTTATTTCTGAATCAATAATTTTGGCTGGTATTATATTGAAATTAGGAATATTATTAGAAATTCAATATAATTTTATAATTTTGTTTCTATTAGTATTAGATTAGTAGGAGGAGTTTAATTTGTTGACGTCAAATGATTTAAAATCATTAATTGCTTGTTCTTATTTTGCTCATATAGGAATTGTTGTAAGAGGATTATTCATCGTCGTTCGCAAATCTCAAGTGAGAATAGACGTGTGTCGGCTGTTCTTTAAGTAAAATAAAAATAAAAATTGTGATTCCTTTCAAAGCAAGTTAGTTACAACTTTGTTAATTGACTCGGTAGCCCGGCTGTTAGCGGCGTCTGGCATCGAATCGTGGGACACGGGTTCGAATCCCGGGTCAAACTTAGAACTTTTTTTCTTTTCAAAGTGTAATATATACATATATATAATAATATTAAAACAAGTCCAACAAATAATAAGGAAAGAAAGCACGTGATGGATGGCGGAGAGCGTTCCGCTCTTTCCATAGCGGGAGTTGCAAAAGGCAACATTACTGTTGTCGGTGCGGTGGCGAAAGCCACAAAAAGGAGGAAGAGGGTGAAAACCCCTCCTAATTTAGCGAAAAAGAAGATAAGTGCCGTTTTAGCAGAACAAAGCAAAACACAAGCAGATGATGCCTTGAGGTACATCTCTGATGAAGACCATTACAAGGGGGGCAACAACAACTTTGCTTCACTAGCGGCATCTGAGTCAGAAGATGAAGAGGAAGATATAAAAGAAATTAAAAGCAGCATACAAATGCTGAACGAAAAAATGCTTGCTATTAAGCAAAGTCAAACTGCTCGCAGGCAGAGGGAGCAACTAGAAATAGAGAGCTCCCAACATCAAAAGCAACAACTGCAGCAACAACAAAACCAGCAGCAGCCGAAACAACAACCGCAGCAAAAGCAACAGCAGCTGCTGCAAGAACAGCAACAGTTGAAAGCACAGCAGCTGAAAAAACAGCAGCAGCAGCAACAACAACACCAACAACAACAAAAACAACAACAACAACAGCAGCAGCAGCAACAACAACAGAAGCAGCAGAAGAAGAAAAAGGAGAAGGTGCCTCCGATCAACACCTATAAACTAGAGGTAAATGCAACCTGTGTAAGTTGGTCATTGGTAATCATTTTAACATAAAGAGAATGGGGAACGATCGCCATGCCATCCACTGTAATACAGTGGAAGACTATGCGAAAGTGAAAGAGCTCCTAAAGGAAACGACGACGGAGCACTACTCATTCACACCGAAGTGTGAAAAGCGGCAATCGATGCTGCTGAAGGGGTTGGAACCGTCTTCTGATTCTGAATAGATCCTGGCACTGCTCAAAGAGAAGGAGTGCGAAGGACTCAAGTTTGTGGGGGTAAAGCCATTTACCACAGCTAGAGCCAGGCGGGAGAAACGGAGTCTGTCGTTCTTCCTGGTGCAGCTCAGTCCCGAAAGTCGTCTGGATAGTCTAAGGAGTATCAATGTCCTAGACTACCAGGTGATTCACTGGGAAGAATTAAAAAGGAGCGAGGGCGTTATACAATGCGTTCGCTGCCAGAGGTTCGGGCACACCGCGTTGAATTGCCAAATGCAGTCCCGATGCGCTAAGAACCACAGTGTCCTCTGGGTGTTATGTGGAAACGTGGGACACACCGCAAACAATCGGGGTTGTCCTAAGTTCGCTGACATTAAAAAAGCAAAACTGGCTCGGCAGCAGAAAGTGGAGGTCAAACGTTCACCTGTCAGGTTTCAAACACCAGAAGTCACGTCCCAAATTTCCTACGCCCAAATGGCGTCAGGTAGGGGGGCTACGGTACAGCAAGCAACTGTTGCTTCTCCGGCGCCAACGCCGAGAACAACGGAAGCTGCACCTAACATGCTGGCCATCTTGCTCGCAATCCAAGGGCAGATGGCTCAGCTGCAAAAGCAGGTTCAAGAAGTGGCCAAGCGGGTGGACCAGATCTACTCGCTGCTGCCGGGCCTAACGCAACACATGCCGTAATGGGTACGCACATGGTGGAGCAAACTTTGAAGGTCCTTGCGGTGAATATTAATTCACTGATTAGGATTGAACGAAGAGCCGCGATGTTTAAATTGCTACAAGACCAAACTCCTGATGTGCTTTTCGCTAGCGAAACCAAGCTAACCGATAAGCACAAACTGGAGTACAATAATTATATTGTTAGAAGAAGAAACCGGCCCAGATCCAAACGTGGAGGCGGTGTCGCGATCTTCATTAAAGAAGGTATAAAATTTCACAGAGTGTACAGGGGCGTGTTGCGCAGGTTCCGGGTGTTGGAGGCAGTCGTCATTTACATCCCGCTCCACAGTGGAAAGCGGCTGTACCTGGCATCTGTTTATGCACCTGATACTTCACAATCCACCCTATTCATTACAGAGCTCGACACGCTTTTTCGACTTCTGAGGCTGGAATCGGGGGAGAATTATTTTATAATCGGCGGGGACTTCAACGCTAGACACAGAAATTGGGGAAATAATTTGCCAAATACTAGAGGGAACCTACTACTCGATTGGTGGGGTCAGCACGATGTCATGTACAGACTCGGTC
This sequence comes from Volucella bombylans, assembly GCA_949129095.1. NCBI lineage: Eukaryota > Metazoa > Arthropoda > Insecta > Diptera > Syrphidae > Volucella > Volucella bombylans. The sequence continues at coordinate 50,552,963 of OX422142.1, read as the reverse complement.
TTAAAGCGACTGATAACCCGTCATTTCCCAGAGGCGGGTTTTATTTGGATCTACTGCTGTACGACGAACGCATACGACTGACAGGTACGAATTTACAAACGCTAAACTGTCTGCGCACATTCGTGTATGACAGTGTCCATTGCGGTTTTAGCACCGAAATTACAGTTCCCAACGAAATTGTCCAAAGATATTCTTACAACTGCAATAAGACTCGATGGACACGCTTCTCCGCAACTTTGACAAGAGCGCTCTCCTCGAACACGCTCCACCCACCGTCCAATAGGAATTTGTCAAACGAGGAGATCGACAATTACCTAAAACAAATGGACGAGACAATTAAACAAACTATGGACACTACAATACCGCGGTATCGACGTACGACTAACGAAGACCTGTTCCGCAATCCTACTATTGACGCACTGCACCGACAGAAAAGTAGACTTCTGACAAGACTCAAAAACTTGTACAGACAGTTAACTGACCGACAAGACCCGGAGATTAGGACACTGAAGTCGTCGATTAAAAATATTCAAACGCTAATAAAAGAGAATTACAGAATTTCTGTAAGTTTGTATTGGAACAACAAGGTTCGGGCTGTAAACACCAGCAACCCGAATATGTTTCCGCAAATAAATAAACTATTTCGGAGAAAAAATCAAAACGACCTTCAGTGTCTTAAAATAGCCCGGACAACAGACAACGAACGGTTACTGACAATAGCAGGTATTGATCCAAATGAAGCCGCTGACGATGACGACTTCTTTGTGATCGAGGATCAGCAGGAGAAGGTTGGGACCATAGGGGCGACTTTCCATGAAGTATACAAGGCCATTGATATCATTGGCCCTAATTATGACCTGCACAATCACGTCTTGGTGCACAACTGCTACACTCGAAAAGAAATAGAGAATTGGCGATTCAACGGCTCTGGTTTCACCCGGTTTAGCGACGAAAATATGGAAAATAATGTCATTGCCAGAGATGGTGACCTTCCAGGAAGAACTCCATGAGATCTTCGACACACTCAGGGCTAAGAAATCAGTGGGGACCGATGGTATTCCGAACATCGTGCTTCGACATCTTCCTCTAGAAGCGGTGGACATTTACACCTCCCTGTTTAATAATGCAATGAATAATGCACATTATCCAGCGCATTGGAAAACGGCGGTGGTTCAACCTATCCCCAAAAAGGGGAAGGATATATCCAATCCGGCGAATCTCCGATCGATAAGTCTCCTTCCGAATATCAGTAAGGTGTTTGAAAGGTAATCAATAGAGCTCTGTCTAGGTGGGTTGAGGACAAACATATAATTCCGGATAATCAATTCGGTTTTAAGGCGGGACATGATATCTCACATGCAACGTCTAAACTGGTGTCCGATATCCAATGGAATAAAGGCAAAAAACAATGCACTGGTGCCTGCCTTGTTTACTTGGAGAAGGCCTTCGACACCGTATGGTTAGAGGGTCTTTTCTATAAGCTGACTTGGTTGGGGATCAGTAAACCACTCTTGTACATTCTTTATAATATGCTACACAACAGACAGTTCATCGTGAAGAATGGCGATGTGACTTCTGTTGGAATATTTCAAATTAAAAATGGTCTTCAGCAAGGCGCGGTCAATTCGCCGATCCTTTTCAACATTTTTACAAGCGACTTGATAGGTTCACTTTCCCATACTATTGCGTACGCAGACGATTTGGTAGCGTACAGAACAGGTCCAAAAATCGAGGTCATTAATACTCTCTTGCAGCGTGACTTCGATAAGATAAGACGATTTTGCGATGACTGGAAGTTGAAAATCAACTTTCAGAAGTCGGAAACCATTCTCTTTAGGACGCCGTTGTCTGGAGCCTCTAGGGATACCAGAAAAAATTGGCGAAAGTTCGCTATCGTTGGACAACGCGGACAACCTCTTGCCTGTCGAAATGTAGTCAGATACCTTGGAATCTAGCTAGATCAGTTTCTGTATTTTAGCAAAAATGTAGATGCTGCTCTGGCCAGAGCTAAAGGTGCTTTTGCCCTTACAAAGAGACTGTTTTATAGCAGCCAACTCGATGCGTGGGTAAAGGTAATCTGCTACATGGCCCTTATCAGGCCCATGCTGGTTTTTGTTTGTCCTGTGTGGTTCAATGTACGAGCAAGCTTAATGGAAAAGATTCGGGTGTAAGAGGATTAAGAACAATAAATTATTTAGGTATTTGTGGTTCTTATACTTTAATAATTGCTCATGGTTTATATTCATCATTAAATCTTATACCTTCTTTTGTGGTGATTTTTATTATGTTCTGCTAATATAGGAGCTCCTCTGCATTAAAATTAGAAGGAAGATTAGATTACTAAATAGAATTGTTATATGATCTCGATTAACTGTAATTATATTACTTTTTTATCTTTTTTTAGTATTGTTTATACTTATAGACAACATGGAAAATTATATTAACTCTATTCTTATAAAATCGGGTTTAATCGAGAATATTTATTATTATTTTTGTATTTATTTCCTTTCGATTTATTGGTGTTAAAATATGAAATGAGTTTATTATGATTATACTTTAAATAGTTTAATGAAAATATTGATTTGTGGTGTCAATAATATGAATTTTTTAATTATGAATTGAGAAATATTTATCAATTTGTTTGATTAATTTTATTTTATTATTCTTTATTAGAATTAGTTTATTTATTTTTTCTATTTATGTTATTATAATGATTTAATTATTTTTTGAATTTGAAGTAGTTTTTTAAATTTTTAAGTTTTGTTATAACTTTTTTATTTGATTGAATTAGTTTATTATTTATATTTTATGTTTTATTAATTTCTTCTTTAATAATTTATTATAGGAAAGTTATAATATATATATATATAAGACGAGATATATATATTAATTGTTTTATTTTATTAGTTTTAATATTTATTATATCTATAATATTATGAATTATTAGACCTGATTTAATTAGTATTTTATTAGGTTCAGATGGGTTGAGATTAGTTTCTTATTGTTTAGTTACTTATTTTAAAAATGTAAAATCTTATAATGTTTTTATATTAACTTTTATTAAAACAATCGTATAGGAGATGTAGTTCTATTAATAGCTATTGCTTTAATATTGGTGGTGGATGAAATTATTTTTATTATTTAGAATTTATAAAAAGTGATAATAGTATAATATTAATTGGAATATAAGTAGTATTAGCAGCTATAACTAAAACAGCTCAGATTCCTTTTTCATTTTTGGTTACCAGCAGCGAGAACTGCAGCTTTTGCTTTAGTTCATTCTATTATTTTTGTTAGTTGATATTTTAATAAGTTTTATTAATAATTTCTGGATAACATATATTTATATCAGGGTAAGCAGCTAATTTTCAATTTGATTTAAATAATGTTGTTGCTTTATCTACATAAAGTCAATTAGGTTTCATAATATTGTAGTAATTTAAAAATATTGTAATATTGTAAAAATAATTTTCAGGATTTACGTTTAATAGGGTTTATACATATATAGTATATCTTTAACTCCCTCTTGTGTTAATGTAACTAATTTAGCTTTATGTGTTATGCTGGTTTTAGCTGGATTTTATTCAAAGGAATTAATTTTAGAATATTATTCAATAACATGAGGTTTAAATTGTGAATCTTTAAATGTTTTAAATCATAAATGGTGAGTAATATTAAAAGGTATATTATGGTTGATATTTATAAGAATTATTGGTGGTAGAATATTAAGATATTTCATTTTTTTATTACCAGATATAATATTTTTACATTTTTATTTAATTTTATAACTTTATTTGTATATAATCTAGGAGATTAATTTGTCTATTTGATAGCAAAAATTTCATTATTTTTTATAAATATGTAAATCAATAAGTAGTTATTTATTTATTTTTTGGATCTGTATGATTTATACCATATATTTCTACTTATCGTGTCATTAATTATTCTTTAAAAATTGGTATAAATACTTAAAAAAATTTTGATCAAGGTTCATCAGAATTTAATGGGAGACAAAATTTATATGTAATTTGTTGAATTTTCTCAATTTAGTAATATATTACAAAATAATAATTTAAAAATGTATTTAATATTATTGGTTTTGTGAATTATGTTTTAGTAACGTGTTTAATTTTTATATATTTAAATAGCTTATATTTAAGGTATATCATTGAAGACGTTACAGAGGCAAATTTAATCTTTAAATATATTACATAATAAAAAAAAAATGTTTTATTTTTACAATGAAAATATAACGTTTTTATTAAACTATAAAGGGTATTCAAATTGACGTATCATTTTAAATTAGCCGCCACTTTTTTTTACAGCTATTAGATTACACCAAATTTTTTTCAGGTATAATGTAAATATATTCCCGTTAGCTAAAATGGATCAGTACACTATTGAGCTACGTGTTTTTATTATTAAAATTTATTTTAAATATGGTGAAAGTTTTGCAGAAGTTGAAATAAAATTTCGTTCAAAATACGGCAGAGAAAATGCTCCGTCAAACCGTGCTATTAAACTTATCATTCATAAATTTGAAGAAACTGGTTCGGTTTAAGATCAGAGAAGTAAAGTCTATCATCATAGCAAACCTACAACTTTGTTTTATATTTTGCAGAAAGATCTGCATGTAAAGTCTTACAAAATACAGTTAACACAAGAACTGAAGCCAACTAACAACACATTTTGTCGGTAATTCGTTAATTGGGCCATAGAGAAGCAACAACAAAATGACAATTTTTTCAAGCAAATTATCTTCACCGATGAGGCTCATTTTGAAATAGGCGGTTTTGTCAATAAACAAAATTGTCCATTTGGGTTGAAGAAAATCCTAGAGGATTGTTTGGAAGGCCAATGAAACCAAAAAAAGCTACTGTATGGTGTGGATTTTGGTGTGGTGGCGTAATTGGTGAATTTTTTTTCCAAGATGAAAATGCCAATGCAGTTACTGTGGATGGGGATCGATATCAAGCGATGATTAGATACTTTTTGTGGAGTCAATTGGAAGATATTGATGTGCAGAATATGTGGTTTCAACAGGATGGTGGAACATGCAACACTGCAATGTACTCAATCGATCTTTTGAAAGATAAGGTTGACAATCGCATAATTTCCCGAAGAACAGACGTGAATTGGTAACCAAGATCATGCGATTTTTCTTATGAGGTTTCCTGAAGAGTAAAGTTTACCGATAATCCTCAAACTGTTCAACACCTCAAAGACAACATCATCGAGCTAATATCACTTATTGAACCATCATTATCGATAAGTGATTCAAAATTTTGATAAAAGGGTGACAGTCTGCCGAGCTCGCAGAGGAGGTCACTTGGACGACATTCTTCTTCATTGTTAAACGGAACCAATATACATTAATTTCCAATAAAAATAAAGACAGATTTCACACAATTTATGTCTTTCAGAAATTTAAAATGATACCTCATATTTGGACACTGCCTCATAGGCAAGCACGCAAGAAGGCTTGGCGCTTTTACTAATGATTTTTGTAGAAGCTGCATGGACGAGAAAGAGGAGGAGACAATCCCCCACCTACTCTGCACATGCCCAGCTCTCTCCCAGAGAATGAAGCTTCATCTAGGAGCTTTCTTCTACAATGACCTAAACGATCTAGAAAAATAGACGTTAACAGTCTCCTACGCTTTATTATAAGCTCAAACTGGTTCCAGTAGTAAGAAGATCATAGATCCACGTGGCATCACAATGGGCCAATAGGCCTAAGTGGGTTGGTATTTCCAACAGCCACTCTTACCTAACCTAACCTCATATTTGAACACCCTTTATAAATGGAATGGAAAGTTTTCATGGATAATGGCTGGACATTTAAATTTCGCTTTAATGACAGCAAACAGTATTGAGTTTTGGAAGTATTAAATTCCACTCGGTTGATAGTTCCCCAATTGGTAATGCTGTTGATATCGGAATTTAGTAAGCTTAATATAAGCTGCCGTTCTCGTTCTACAGCCGAAGAGCCAGGGCGTGAGTCCGGGAACGAATATGAAAAGCAGAGAGTACTGTCATCAGCAAAGGAATATATTGGATTAGAAGTAGCAGACAAGAGATAATTAATGCAAATTAAAAAGAGCGTCGGAGACGGAATAGAGACCTGGGGTACATCAGCATTTATTTTGTGAATATCACACTTGAAACCGCCCAAGACAACTTGAATTGAGCGTTCCGAAAGGAAATTTCTAATCCTTTCAAGTGGGATATTTCATTAGCTGACAGGTTATCATCAAGTGCAATCGGTCTATAGGAAGTTAGGGAAGAAGATTCGCCTTTTCTATGACAAAGCGCTGGTTGACCAGCGAAGAAGAATACCTCTTCAGAAGAAGGGGAGATATACCATCTTTAATATCTTGAAGTACTCTTGCTATTACATGAGTGCGAGAGTGGATTCGTCCCATTGAAGATTCGACGCACTCAAGTGTAGGCGGTGACAAAACGCAATCTGATAGTGTTGAGCTGGTCACAAAGTGTGCAGCAAGCATATTGGCCTTGTCCAAGGAGCTGACAGCTGGAATACCATTGTAAATGAGTGTTGAGATGGATGATGAGGCAGAATTTCTAATGTTGCAGTCATTTCCTTTCTTCGTACTGTGATTCCATTCCTATGCTTTAAAATTTCATTCAGCCTTTCTGTTTCCAGGAGTTAATGTTCTAGTTGCTTCACTACTGCTTGACAGAAGTTGTTTGGGTTCTGTATCAGCATCTCACACTTTTTTCTTAGCCCCTGAATACCTTCCTTTAATCCTTGATACTCATTCCAGTATGTTGACATTTTGAGGTATACAAAGAGATTCCATTCGTCCGTTATTAAATTAACTTGGCTCAAATCTTCGAAGTACATCCCCGGATGATTTGTGAATTATACAACTTCTAGCAAACTTTGAGTTGCTCCTTGTCCAAATGCTATGACAATGATTATTAAACCGATCATAGGAGATGAGATGGGATCAATTTTTATTTTTCGCTTCGGTTGTGGTGAGTTGTAGGACTTCCTCTTTCCTGGCCGACTTGGTAATTTTAAGGGTGTTGGAGTCTGTTGTACTTCTTCTTTTTTTGTTTTATAAAGAACTTAACACTCAATTGGGTATTATTACTCTTAAAATGCCTGAGCACGTGTTAAGTTTTTAGGAAATGGGACAGAGAGAGAAAGAAAGGTTCTTGGGCTCAGTAGTTACTTCGCTACATGGGTGGCATCCAACATTTAATGGGGAGACTAAATTATTAGTGTAATTGGACTTGTTGTTGTGTTATAGGCAACTATTCGTCTTACGTGAATTAAGTTGCCTGCAAAAAAGAATGTCTTTCGGGCGAGGCAGGGATTCGAACACCGAACCTTCTAATTTGGAAGCCAATACACTACCACTTGAGCCACGGCCAACCACTTCGGATGGTAGTGGACATATCTTGAAGACAGATCACCTAATCACTCCATTGGATGTCTTGATGTCAACAACTCTAGTCAGCTTGTCCTGTCCTGGTGTTGTTTGCAATACCCGGGTAAGCGACGGCGAGCCACGAACCTTTTTACGGCACCAATAAATGATTGGGTTGTCAGATCTGAAACTAACTCCAGATGCACAGCCTTCGTTGCGAAGCATAGGAAAACCGATACATAGGTATTTGTTGGCTGTTTTCCTCTGATCTTATATTGGATATACACTGGACCCAGGAAGCCGACTCCTACGTTGGTGAATGGTATTGAAGGTTGTATTCGCTCTGGCGGTAGATTTCCCATAAGTTGCTCAATACTTCTTGGCTTTTCCTTAAGACAACGTATGCAGTTGTGTACGATTGTTTGAGCGAGTTGTTTTCCTCTCACTATCCAATGGTCTTGCCTTGTGAAAGCTAGTAATGCTTGTGGCGCTGCGTGGAGGTTTGTATAGTGCAGATGTGTCATCAATAATCTCGTAAATGCATGTGAGCTTGGCAAGATGATCTGGTGTTTTGCATCGTATGGCAAGCTAGAAGCCTCTAATCGACCACATACACGTATAACACCTCTACTGTCGATGAATGGAGACAATGGACTTAATCAGCTTTTCTCAGGTACTTGTCCAAATTTTTTGAGTGCTTTAATATCGTCTGAGAATGCGGTTTCCTGAATGTATTCGGCTATGATTATATTGCCTGTCTTTAGTTCTGGTGCGGAGATAAACATCCCCTTTATCCGATAAGTTTTCGCTCTTTTTAGATTGCTGATGAAACGTACGATGTATGCTGTTAATCGCCTTAGAGTGTTGAACGAGCTTCGATGATTAATCTCTTCAAGGAAGGGGGTGTTCTTGCTTGCGGCTACTAAGACTGTTTATAGCGCTTTTACTTCTGGAAGATGTTCTCTTTTCGTTAATAATGGTTGCACCGGCCATGTTGATTGAGTTCGGTTAAAGAATGTAGATCCCTTGAACCAAGAAGGAATCTTGAGAAATCAGCTGGACTTATTTCTGTATTGTTTTACATTGCCCATTTTTGGTTTCTTCGTTTATGAACGAGATACGGTTGGCGACAAAGGCTTTTAATGGTGATTGGGTGTTTATCCAAGCTAAGATGGTTTGCTAAGATTGTACTTCGTCTATTGTCCAGAACCGTTCTACTATCTCCTCTAACGTACTTGTTTCAGATGTGATACCGCAAAACAATTTTGAAGCCGGTTTTTGAAGTGTAGCCTTTCCCATTACGACCCATCCAAGTAAAGTGTTTTGAAGTGCTGGCAAGTTTTGCTGAATTCTGATTTGTCCAATTGAAATAAGATCGGGAAATAACTCTGCCCCAATTAGTAGGTCAATCTCCTGAGGTTGGTTAAATGCGTTGTCTGAAAGCTGGATATTCTTTGGTAAATTCCATCTGCTCGTATTAATAAATTGACTGGGTTGACGTTGCGTTATTGTATCCAGAATGTATACTTCTAGATCCGTGCTAACCCCAGTAATTTGGCATAGATTCACCTTTTTGTCGATTTTAAGATTGTTGTCTACTACACCGGAAATCTCCAGTAGTTCTTCCTTTGGTCGTAGCTTCAATTTGTTGGCTAATTTACTGGTTATGAAGCTCATCTGAGAGCCTGAGTCTAGCAGTGCCCTCGCTTTAATTGGGCTATTGGTTTTGTTAAGCACGCTGACCATAGCTGTTCCTAAAAGCACATAGTTAGTAACAGCATTATCTCCGTTGATTGCTGACAGGCTAGTTTTTGATCTGGAAGAATCAGATGAAGTCTGAGTTTCGGGCTTCAGTTTGAACTCAGTTATGTGAAGCTAGGTATGATGAAATTTGTTGCATTTGTTGCAATGCCCTGCCTTACAATTTGAAACAGTATGCCCAAATCGTAAGCAGCTTAAACATCTTTTTAATGCTTTAACATTTTTAAGCCTCTCCGTGACTGAAAGCTGCAGAAAGGCTGGACATTTGTAAATGGGATGGTTTGGCTGCTCGCAGAGAAAACACTTGCCATTTTCTTGCGTAGTAGTCAGAGTGACTCTGGTTGCTCGTTTAGATTCACCCTTTTCTTTTGTTCCTAGTGCCTCCAACATTTGAAAACGATTCTCTAAGAACGCAAGTAACCTTGTTACTGTCTGAAGCTCAAGTGGGTTGTCCAGCGATTGCTCATAAAGTCTATGAGTTTCCTTGTCGATCTTCGGAAGAATCAGATGAATTACTAATGAGTCCCAATCCTGGATAGGAATGCCCAGGTTCCGAAGAGGCACTCCTTTGAAGTGTCATGTAGTCGTTTGATTGCCGTAGCCGAGTCTCATATTATGACTGGTTGTCCTAACAGCTTATTGAGAAATGCTGCAAGTAGTAATGGCTTATTGTTGTAGCGATGTTCAAGGGTTGACCAGGCCGAATGGTAGTTGTCTTCTGATACCTGAAGGTGTTGAATTAGCTTGGCTGCTTCTCCAGACAAATTAGCCTTCAGATAGAACATTTTTTCTGCCTTACTCATCGGTTGCTGATGTATAAACTGGAGGTAGAGATCGCGAAACTCCTTCCATTGGAGATAGGTCCTGCTAAATACGGGCAGCGTTAACTCCGGTAGTTTCAGCTTGTTGATCTGCTAGGCCTCTGACGTCGCTGCTGGTGACGTTTTGTCCAACTGCTGATACAAGTGTTCCTTCAGTTCGATAAGTCGCGTTTCACAGCGTTCTTCTATCTTCTGAATGCTATCAATCGAATAATCTAAGGTTTCTTCTTCTGCCATGATTTGGAGATGTAGACCAGAGATAATTGACCATTGTTTCATAAGACTCGCTAGTTTTTGTTTATAGTATGCAGCTGAACGGTCTTCCATGTTTTCATTGGTGAAGGCAAGTAAATGCTCCATTGCGCTGACTGAGGCCTTTTGCTGCCTTATCAGCTTCTAAATGATGTTCCCGCTTTCTTTTTCAGTATTGGTGTAAGTGGGCATCTCAAGATCGGTTTGTGCTTGCAGTATAGCTGCCTTGTACTCAGTGTATACAGCCTCATCTTGTGTGTAGTACTTCCTTTCGAAGTAACTGCTCTCTGGCCGCTCTGTCCGGCATGCTTGTAAATTGATGTTACTGCTTTCGAATTCACTCCATTCGAAGTCAAGCCGGGACTCCAAAAATGATTTAGTCCGCCTACCTGGTCCGATTTGATCTGAATGAAAGACTTTGCCTGATTTGTGACAAGTGACTTTATTTTCAAAAATACATTAGCTTAAATACTATTTCACAATTAAAATAAAATTAAATAACAAATAGTAAATCGTGGGAATGTGGGCAATGAAAATGTGCATGCTCGTAACCAGACGAAATGCGATGCTACATCTGGCTTTCAGCAGGTATCAAGTGAAGTCAGTGCACGTCTAGGAGACGAATGTTAGATATTTGAGGGGACATAAGTGGCGGTAAATAGGGTGGGAAAACTGTCTGTAAAAATATATGAGTGGGAAAATTTAAGTGAGGCTTACAAAAAAAGTACTTATTAATAAAACTAAGGGTTAAACACGGGGTTTTCTTCTCTTCTTGTATTTAATTTATTAAAATCTTTAGATGTCTCATTACATATATAGTAGCGCATCGTAGATAATGTATTTGTAACTGCATTACAAACCTTAGCATCAACCATAGTCAACAATATGGTGTGCTTGGTTTTTAAATGTTCTAACTGTATTTCTGTTTTAGTCAAGTCTTTAATCTGATTATTAATGTACATTATTTCGGTCTTAGTGATATCACTACTTTCATGTACAAACCTTACACGTATAGGTCTACAAAACTCTGGACTTGATGGGACGGGTTTTTGCCAAATTACTTTTTTTTTGGTCACCTTTGTTAACATAGAGTCTTGCCGGCACAAATGAACTTTGAAAAATGTTATCATCGCTATCGGTACTATTTGCAAACTTTTGTTTATATTGCTGCTGCTGAGAGCCATCGCATCACCATTTAGAAATTAGTTCCAGATTAGATCTTTCTTCTTCCGTAATATTTTGTAAAACTTCATCAAGGTATTCAAAAGGCGTGTCGCAGTATGGTGTAAGATATCTTGAAGTTTTATTTCTGCAGAACTTTCAGTAACTCGATAAGCGTCCTTTTTTGGGTAACAATGGTATGGTAATGGTAAACTTACTGCACCGTATAAGCATTTATCATTATTTTTTAAAAATCTGTCCGACTTATGGAAAAATTAATTTTTTCCATTTTTGTTTAAAATTTTGTTAAAAATTTAAAGTGGCTTAATGTTCGTTTAAATTCATTTATATTGTCTGATGGACAGTTGGTGATTTTAAATAAATAAATTTCCATATAAGCCAATTTTTCATCTATAGAACGCTCTTCATAGTCTTTAATATAGTTATAGAGTTCTCTCCTAGTGATTTCCTTCACAGTCATGTCTGCTGTTAATAGAGATTTAAGAAATACCTCTTTTCAAAAATAGTCATCTTAGTTCAATAAAAAAAAATCTCAAAAATGAAGGCAGAAACATGCGGAAAGTTGTTCTTCAGAAATTGGCTCACTATACACTGTAGTATCTTAGGTAGCAACGTTTTGCTTCGGGCAATACCCGGCAGTACAACTAAATGGCTTATTTTTGAACATAAAGTAAAAAAGTATACTGAATATTTAGCCCATCATTTGATAGCCCATTACAACGTAAACAGTGACTGTTTATCCAAAATAAAAAGTCTCTTCTAAGCCAACAAAATTTTAAAAATGTTCTTATAGAATATCGTCTACAAGCATGCACTCAAAAAAATGAACTATGCAGTAATTTAAACAGTAAACAGTAAATCGAGTAACTGATAACACAAGCGACTAAAGTAACAAGTAAGACTGCAATTAGGTGTAGCAACTTCTAGACTATGATAAAAAAAATATTCAATATACCCTCATTACAAAAAAAATACTTTTGGCCAGCTTTTAGCTTCAAATAACCGTATGTGCGATGGTCCGAAAGCAAAATCTGCGAAAACTGCAATCTTCCCCCTTATGACTCATTGGAACGCACACGTATTATGTTCGCTAATGGTCTTGATAGGCACATCAAAAACATGTCCAAAATATATAAAATATATGCAAAAGAAGGAAATAATAAAAAATCAACACAATTAATAAGTGCATAATAGCTGAGGCAAAACGGCTTTACAACTTACAAAGTGCAACTCAATCAAACTCCTTATCTCGCACTTCTTCTGAAAGAGCAAAACAAACTACAACTCAACCCCCTCCAACACCCGATAAACAACAACAATAAACCTTAATTCCACATACTCAATCTTCAAAATCTTCAGCAGAGGCAAATACTTCAATGCTCTCTCTCCCTACATCTCAAAACCAAAAACAAGTTTACTTCACAAACAGAGCTCCTTCTGAAAACATTTATTCACCTCCTTCAAAATTCACCGCACCAACCAATACTCCAATCTGAAAAACCTGCATGTGTGAGGTTGTAGTCCTTTTCATTACCATTTTCTTCTGCTCAACTTAAAACCTCCCAAACAAGTATCTCTCCAATTTTCGATTCACCAATTAAAAATCATAATATACAGAAATTCTCCAATAAACAATCACAAAAAAATGACTCCACAATTATCGCTTATTCATCACAACAACGGCCAAACAGTATCAAACACTTATCTCAACATTTTGCAATGGAACATGAAAGGTTTCATTAACAACTTTGATGAGTTAAATCTCTTAATCAAAGAACACAACCCAAATATTATATCTATACAAGAGACTCACTTTCCATTTTCAACTCAAACAACACCCATAGTACCCAAACCATACATCGAATATTTTAGCAACCATCCAAACAATGCTACAGAAAAGCATGGTGTCGGTTTGGTTTTCTTATTAAAAACAACATTACCCGAAAACCTCCGATTCCGGTTAGATCAAACGGTCTCGCAATAACTTCAGAAATTCACATAGGCACTACATTGACTACAATATCTACATTCCTTCCGACCAAACATTTACTAGAACCGACCTTGAGAATTATTCAGCAAACAGACCCACCATACATTCTCACTCCCCGAGCGTTCCCTAAAAACAATAATCGAGGTTTATTACTAATTCCGAACTTGCCATTCTCAACTCATGGCACATTTACCCACATAGAGCGTCGAGCTTAGGTTAACCATCCAACCATTCTTTTGGATGAACAAAGAAGCTGCGCAATTTCTTAAATGCATACGCAGTGCTGCCAATGATTCCATTCCACAAACGTCACCTTTAAATCCAAGGCGAAATGTTCCCTGGTGGAATCCTGAGCTCGGTAGCCTAAGAGCCGAAAAAGCTTTTACTTGGAGGACTTTTAAAAAAAATCCTACAGAAGTTAATCAGCTAGCCTATAAAAAGGCAAAATGCTTAGAAGATTTCTAAAAATCAGCAAACTCGAAACATTTGCAACGTTCACAGCCCAAATCAACCCCAATACATTTACGAGCAGAATTTGGCAGAATATTAGGTAGAATATTGCTTTCATGGAGGAAAAGTCAATTCATCTCTACACAGATGGATCTAAAACCGATAACGGAGTTGGTGTTTTCTCAGATAAGGTAAATCGAAGCCTCTCTTTCCGTCTTCCAAATCACTGTAGCGTGTTCCAGGTGGAAATTTTGGCGATTAAAGAAGCTCTGTCCTGGCTGAAGAAAAACGTGATATCTGCAAAGGATATCCGCATATTTTCGGATAGTCAGGCCGCCATCAAGTCCCTGGACTCTCAGTATATTCTAAAACTGCCCTTAAATGCCGATCATCTATCATGGAGATGGCAGAGCAGTTCAACATTCACCTTCGTTGGGTGCCGGGCCACAGAGATATTCCAGGGAACTGCAGAGCCGATTAACTCGCCAAAATTGGAACCACTCTACTTATCCTACCGGACAAAGGTAGTATAGGTATACCAATCGCTACGTACAAACTAACACTAAAGCTGGATGCCAATAAAAGAACAGACCTTAGGTGGACTGCTGGGCAAACATGTCTAGCGACCAAACAGATCTCTGGATCTGAGTCGCTCTAAGTGCCTGATCCTTTTAGATAGGACACATCTCAGCGCCATAATAGGTGTCATTACTGGACACTGCCTCATAGGCAAGCACACAAGAAGGCTTGGCGCTTTTACTAATGATTTTTGTAGAAGCTGCATGGATGAGGAAGAGGAGGAGACAATCCTCCACCTACTCTGCACATGACAAGCTCTCTCCCAGAGAAGAAAGCTTCATCTAGGAGCTTTCTTCTACAATGACCTAAACGATCTAGAAAACTTAGACGTTAACAGTCTCCTACGCTTTATTATAAGCTCAAACTGGTTCCAGTAGTAAGAGGATCATAGATCCACGTGGCATTACAATGGGCCAATAGGCCTAAGTGGGTTGGTATTTCCAACAGCCACTCTTACCTAACTTAACCTAACCTAGGTAGAATATTAGGTACTGGTAAAACATGCTTTAAAAATTGTATTTCAATCCAACCGCCTGCTTACTCTGCAGATGAAATTTGTGATTTATTTGCTAGAAATTGCTCGAATACTTCAAAAGATTCAAATTTTTCTTTCAGGTTTGTAACAAAAAACCTGCAACCCTAGCTGCAAAATATACTGAAAAATGTATATCTTTGGTAGAACTCGAAAAGCTGCTTATCAAGAGTAAGTGGTAAAAGACCTGGTCGGAATAAAATCTCTTATTGTAGAGTGTGATTAGACTAATTTTTGCTGCAGTTGAAGGTTTTTCTCCAATACACTCTACAATAATATATTCGAAAAAGGTGTTATACCTCAATTGCTGAAAACCTACCAACTGCAGCATAAATTAGGTATGGTCTTCCATATCCCTTTATGTAGAAAAATGTAAAACGCTTCATGTTTGTCGTAAAAAAATGTCAAAATTTAAATTTATCTGTTAATAAAACAGCAATTGAAAATGTTACTCACTTAAGTATCCTAGGAATTTTTGTAAACAATAGGTATAATTGGAAACCCCACAGTATATCCCTTAAAAAATCGCTGGCATCAAGGCTTAATATTATTAAATATATGTCCTCAGAAAAAAGTAATGTCTTCGTCAATCTTTTATGTTATATCACTAAAACTTCAGTGTTAAGTAAGATAGAATACGCTTTAGCTATTTATGGTTCTTGCTCTAAATCTACAAAAAACATAATCAAACCTATCTATCACGAAGCTGCAAGAAGAAGCATATGAGCTTTCCCAGAAGTACTATAAAAAACATGCAGGCTGAAGCTGGTTTACCTTCAATCGAAAAAGATATTTCGAAGTGTCACTTAAATTAATTGCCAAATTATCTTTTCAACGGATTCAATTATTGACAAAGATAGAGCTTAAGCCAATAAACACAAACGGCAGAAGCTATACATAATACCTTAAAAACGGCACAAACTTTGGAAGTTCCATTTAAACGATTTGTAAAACACTCGACATCCTCGCCACCTTGAAACCTGAATTTATCCTCCATCATACTGTAACTCTATGAGTTCTGCAAAGAAAATACCTGTAGTCTGGAGATAAGGAGATCTTTTGTGATCTTACCTCAAAATGGTGGAAGTCTATATACACAGATGGCTCAAAAACCGCTGAAAGCACATCGTTCGCAGTCACAAACTCTCAAACACAGCGTCAGTATTCTCAGTAGAAGCTCAAACCGTATATGAAGCTGTTAAAAAGCTCTCGCACACTGTCGACAAATGGACTATTTGCTCTGACAATCTTTCTGTTGTTAAAGCTATCGTCAACATAAAAAGCGATTACACCATAATTGCCAAGATTCGAGCCATGCTCATAAAAACACCTTCTAAAATAAAGTTAATGTGGTTGCCAGGTCACGTTGGGATTTTAGGCAATGAAGTCGCTGACCATGCTGCAAGCCCAACTCATATCTCTCCAACACTAATGTTTGAATCCTTTACCAGAAAAGACCTCAACGGATTAATAATGGGTAAAATCAAAGAATATCAAGCACAGAAGTGGACCTAATATAATATATATAAAAAAACACCATTATCAAACCGTCAACGCCAAAAAAAAAATCAGTTCTTTCTACCCTTACAACATGTCTAAGCCGAACATACTCAACTTAATTCGTCTGCGCTGGGACACACTCAAATGACACACCAATATCTTTAAAAAAAAGAAGCACCCCCGATATCCCCAAAATGCAACGGCATCATCACGTTATCTCACCTTTTGGAACCATGCTATCTTGCAGCCGGTAATGGTCTTTAACATATCAATAAAAATCAATAAAAAACAATACTGAAATTACTTCAAGATTCAAACTACAAAAATATTGATCTCATAAATAAAATACTCTGCCTTCACAAAATTAAAACTTAAAAAAAAAGAGCTATAATAAATAACAAAGGTTTAACGTATGTATATTAAATCTATCACCTACATACATATGTACTACTAATGTCTCCTTTTTTTATAAAGAGCCGAAAGCCTTTGATGCTGGTGCTCTTAAAAAACTGTTTTAATAATAGATTTTAATTTATTGTTAATATTTAAAAATAAATAAATAAATAAAAAACTTTAGGTCAACCGTTGCAATATTCTTAACTGGTGAAGAAGTGCTCACTAACGCACCAAAGAATATCAGTGTAAAATTATGACCGAAATTTTTGAAATGTAGAATCGTGCGATCTATAAAAAAGTGCTTGTACGACGTTGAAAATCTAAGGGGTAAGGTACTCGTAACAAATTGGGAAATCTTGATGTCAAAGATTTGAAAAGATAAAGTGCGCTTGTGTGGGTTGAACTTAAAATCTTTTAAGGATGAAAGTAATTCTTTCCAAGTCCTTTTCTGCATGGGGTTATCCTCTATGGAAAATACTTGGCCCTGTAATGGTCATCGCAAAATAATTACAATATATAAAATAATAAAATGCGATTTTCTATGTTTTGTTCTGGTAAAATGAATAGCTAGAGAGGTGTATAATACTTTAGTGACACAGCATGTGTGGGCAGATTGAGCTAAACGTACTTTAAAGTAGTGAAGGAAATATACTCGTATATAGAAATATGGGGTTATTCATAAAAAAATCTGGACAAAGGAATAACCATGACGAGGTGCTGTTTTATAAGATGCTAGAGGGACTATCTAAGGCATTTTTAACATCTCATTCTGCTATTATTTAAAAAGTGCGGTAAGATAGTAAAGCACATTTTATTTATTCCTTTGTGTGGTCATGTGGAGTGAAAGATCCCCCCCCCCCTAATCTGACGAGTTCTAGCTAGGCGTCTATAACGTGCCGAAACTCACTATATTTCAAGGGACTACAACTTCTTGTTCCAGCCGTTACAAATTTAAGGCAGACCAAAGGAGTGCTTCCAGATGTCTATAAGTGGTCAGCGGCTTTACTGCTGTCCCACAGTAGCAAAGACTGCATACTGATTACTGACGTCGTGCCCTTTACTACACTTTTGATGACGACAGCACGTACTACCTTTATGGATGTCCGGCTTACGCTAGCATCAGGCTGAAGGTACTCGGCCTTCACATGCTGGTACTGTAGGGACCTTATCACTGAAGCACTTCAAAGTTTCATTAAAAGGAACTTACAAGGCGTACAAGGGACTAGTTCTTTGATAAGTACTCTGATCCCACAGGAAAAAAACTATCTGCGAAATCCATCGATCCTCTTAAGCCTAGAAGTATTCAGCATTTGCAGCACATTATTAAGTCCATTAAAGAAATAAAATAAAAGTTTGTATTTTGAATAAGAAATGAGTGCTACTGTATGTCGCCAAGAAATATAGAACTGCCTTTCGACTTAAGAAGTTTATGCCCCATCCTTCCTGCACCGCAATTATAATGCTAGAGATGAGAGTTTATACAAAGAAATGTTTGTAGACAGCAGTCAAAACAATCCAACGATGTTATACGTACTACATACAAAAATTAAAAGTACTTGATAGTTGCGCACTTAATAATTTTGCAATAAAAAATTTTGTAGACACCATACAAACATAAATTTGGTAACTTAACGGGACAAAATTTGATATTATATTAATCTGAGAGAGATTGATAAAATTTGCAAAGATTCAGGACATGATATGGACAGGCATCACTTTTGTGACCTTAACATAAAAATACAAAAGGAGCGCAAAACTTCAATCACTTATGAGCAATTTGATATAATTGTGTTTGCCTAAGTTACTTCAGTTGAAACGTATAAATCCATATATTCTCATAATAATGACCGTAAGTTTACCTATGCCGTAGCTATTATAATTAAGGAAACGTGAGCAATAAGACTTAAGATGAAATATTATCCTACATCAATGCAAGAATAATTTAAATTCTTTTTCCGCTCCAATTCCTGAAAATGTTGATCAAATTTTCAATAACACATTTGAAAAAATTTGATAACAAAAATTTCGACAATATTAGACAACGATCGAATTGCGTTTTTTTTTTTTTTAAAGAACGTAACATTCAAGTGGGTATGACTACACTTATGATCCTAATGCATGTGTTAAGTTTTTCGGAAAATTGGACAGAAAGAGAAGGAAAAATGTTTGGGCTCAGTTGGTATTTCGCTCCATGGGTGGCATCCAACATTTAATAGGGAGACTAAATTATTTGTGTAATTGGACTATTCTAGGCTTACATGATTTTTGTTGCCTTTAGTTAAGATTGAACACCGAACCTTCCGGTTGGGAAGCCAATACGAGTACAC
Source organism: Volucella bombylans (assembly GCA_949129095.1). Lineage (NCBI taxonomy): Eukaryota > Metazoa > Arthropoda > Insecta > Diptera > Syrphidae > Volucella > Volucella bombylans. The sequence continues at coordinate 50,533,773 of OX422142.1, read as the reverse complement.
TACCACTTGAATCACGGCCATTGTTTCTTATTATATGACGTTTTATTCCACCGGCTGACAATCGTAACATTTTCATATCCATCACTTCGACTTTTCTTTTATATGGCACCATGTAGGTCCAACTCTGCGATGCGTATGCCAAGCCACACAAGAATGTTGTGTAAAGTAAACCTGAGAGTTTAGATCAATATCTAGGTGATATTGTGTGAAGTGTGAATTTTACATCCGTTTAGACTTACTTTTCTGGTACTGTTTTTGCATCTGAGCGATCTCTCTTTTTCTTTCTACCAAATGTTTTTAAAGATTAATGGGGTTGATATCCAGATTTTTCGCAGCTTCTTGGTGTTTCTATATCTTGATCCAAACAGTCTCTGGCAAACCTTCATTGACTTGATAATATTTCATTTATGGCATGTGGTTATTATACATGTATATTATAAAAAAACTCATATTATTTCGTCAAGTTTTAAATAAGAATACCGCTGTAGGTATTCTCCTGAATCTCTGAATCTCACACTAACGTATGTATATTCCCCTAGTACTTCATAGCCAAATAATATAGAAAAGCGTATTCCATTTGAAGTACGGTAAAGAATTCAGTCGGCGCACACCTTATAAAGTTAGAGATTTTACTCGCATCAATGCACCTATTCACTGAGTCATACGAGTACACATATTTGTAGATAAGAAAACATGTATACAATACCTTGAATAATATATTGTAGATGCTATACCAAATACATATACAGAGTATATCGTATGAGTAAGCATATTCACGTATGGTATATCTGAGAGGATTTCATCACTGAGTGTTTACGATATAGCGATAACTCATTTCAATTTTTTCGACCATTTTTATTATACATTCTTTACTTTAAGAGCTTCATTTTTCGTTTGAAGTATGCATGACTTGTTTTTAGTTTAAGAATCGCACAACGAATATGATATACGTCCTTTTTTTAACGATTTGTTATTGCTTCAACTCATACTTACAATGTACATTGTCTTTGATTAAGCAAGCGAAGGTAAAAAGTCTCACAGAATGAGGTACTGTGCAAAAAGATACAAAAAAAAAAATACATAAAAAAATAAAAATGCCTGCATACATCAGGAGTTTTTTTTTATAATATTAATCAGGAGGTTGAAAGTATAACGCGTTCCTGGTTTCTGTTTTTGCAGGATATTGTCAAGTACATTTCGTCGTAAATGTTTTACAAAGAAGTCGTGAACGAGAACTTCAATTCAAACTTTTCCGGACGGAAATTCAGAAGCTTTCTGGAAGAATCAGGTAGAAGAACTCATTTGCGTTTATTTACACGGAGTAATAAATGTTAGTTTTTTTTTGCAGTATAGAGTTAACTCACCAGTGATTTTCAGAATTTTTCTTTCAGTCCTCAAGTACACAGGTACACGTAAATGCAAATAATTTTGTTTTCTAGACGTTTGGATATACGCATGAACATGTATTACGTGCTTATACTCGTATATACAAAAATATTTTGGTTTTTTCTTTAAATAAAAATACTTTAATATAAATGCTCCAAGTGTATTTTTTACTATTTTCCTCCGATCTTACATCAAAGTGAATTAATTTTTTTTCTTCACTATCCTCATACCGGTTATGGTTGTTTAGGAATTTTAGCTGATTTTATTTTAGACTAAATAAAGTAAAATCTTTACTTATCTGTTAAAATTTATGTAGCAAGAAAACATATATTTTTTTATGGAGTGAGAGATTTTTTGAATCGATAAAAAACGATGGGTCACTAATATTGGAAATCAGTATCAGCTAAATCACCATCACGACCTTACTGTAAATCCAGTCTATTTTGATCACATTTTTCATTACATTTTCGCACATTTGCCAATAGATTTCTTAGATGAAAGCACTGCTGTTGGCCGCTAATAATCACAATTTCGAGAAATGATTCCGCCAGGAAACTTTTCGCACAAATGAGCAATGGGTTCGCAACTTATGAAAAAGCGCCTTTTACTTGGCAATAAACATCGCCCACATCCACCCCTTCAAGCTTCGACCATAAATGTAGTTCGATAGCTCAATCCATTCACGGTATCAGCCACACCAATTCAACGATGTGGTTAAAGAAGTTTCGCGATAATCATTTTTGGATTTTTTATACCCCAACATACAGATGGATCCCCGACTAATAGCGAGCTTGGTGGCGGTGTCTCTCCTTCCGTCCTCCAAATCACTGTAGCGTGCTCCAGCCGCAAATTTTGGCGATTAAAGAAGTCCAATCCTGGATGAAGAAAAACGTGATATCTGCAGAAGATATCCAGATCTTTTCGGGTAGACAGGTCGCTATAAAATCCCTGGAGGAGAAGGAGGTAATCCTCCACCTATTCTATACACGCCCATCTCTCTCCCAAACTCTACTTAACAGTTTTCTTCTGAAATGAGCGATCTTAATAATATAGACATTAACAGTGTCCTGCGCTTCGTCAGAAGCTCAAATGGGTTCCAAGAGTAACAGGAGCATAGATCCACGTGGCATCGCAATGGGCCATGGACTTGGTTTTTGCAACAGACGCTCTAACCTAACATAATCTAAGCCCCAAGCGCGGCAATTCTGCTTACTAATAAGGCCTTGCAGATAGAAATGTGTCTCATTATTCAAAATGATCTTTTGTTGGATTCTTGATCATATTCATGCATTTACCATTAGATACTGTAGGTATGAAAAATATAAAGAAAAACGACAGAGACGTAAATGAAAACTTCGAAAACAAATGTGTATCGAAATAATACACCGGGCCTGTTGTACACAAGTTTGTAATGTATAAGTTCACCCTTGCGCAAAGTAGCAACTTTATCAGCCCCCTGGTTATAATGTAGACTATTCTCTGACCCAAATGACAAAATTGATTACTTTCAATCTATTGTAACCCACCTGATTTATCGGCATGTCCCGACTAAAACAATAAAAAAAAAATTAAAGTGTCCTTGGTTTACTTCTGAATTTATTAATGCAATTAAGGCTCGTAATAAATTTCATAGTAAATGGAAACGTTCATTAAGAAGTATTGATTGGGAAGCATTTAAAAAGGCGCGAAATTTTGCTAGTAGCAAATAATATGTGCATCCAAAAAGAACTATTATGCTTCAAAGTTGAATACCTCTTTACCTGCCAAAAAACTTTGGAGTAATCTTTAAATGATAGGTGTCTCCAAAGGAACTAATCCGGCTTGCGATCTTGACCCAGATACACTAAATGACTTCTTTGTAGGTGAACAACCTTCTAGCAATAATAATAATGATAGTCTATATTTTAATTCAGACGGCATGATTCCTTTGCTAGAAGATTTTGTAGTGAAGAAGAAGTTTTTAAATGTTTGATGTTAATCAAGTCTGACGCTACCGGTGAATATGATATACCCATTCGAATTGTAAAACTTATCTTACCACAGATCTTATGCCACCTAACTCACATTATTAATTTCTGCATTGTGACTTCTACCTTCCCCCAGTCTTGGAAATTCGCAAAAGTCATTCCAATTGCAAAAAAAGCAAAAGCTGATTCGCCTGCTGATTTCAGACCCATCAGCATACTTCCTTGTTTATTGAAAGTCTTCGAAAAGATATTAGAGAAACAAATTTTCAACCATTTAAAAACAACAACCTTCTCTACCCGAAGCAATCTGGTTTCAGAACTAATCATAGTTATTCTACAGCGATGGTGAACTTATTAGAGGAAATTAGACTGGACTACGACAAAGGTCACATAACTCTACTTTGTTTGCTTGACTTTTCTAAGGCTTTTGATAGGGTAGATCATTATATTCTAAGGTTGAAACTTAAAAACTTCTTTGGTTTCAATGACAGGGCCGTCAAACTAATCAAAAGCTATTTATCAGAGAGGTTTCAAAGGGTTAGTTTAAATAGCAGATCCTCGCTACGTAAGGCGTTATTTCAAGGAGTTCCGCAAGGCTCTATCCTCGGTCCCTTATTGTTCGCCATGTTCGTCAACGATTTACCTAATGTCTGCACCCACACTTCTGTACATCTTTATGCAGATGATATACAACTTCACTTAGGTAAACCTCTTCTCTTGCTTGATGAATTAGCCCATCTTATCAATGAGGATCTTCGCCGTATATCTGCTTGGTCCGTCGCTAATAAATTGCTTCTAAACCCAACCAAATCTGATCTTATTTTAATGTGATCTTATTTTAATTCCCGATATTTTTCTAGACAACACTAAGATTACTGTTGTGGAGCAGTGCACTAGCCTTGGTTATGTTATTGATCATAATCTTTCTGGATATACTCGTAGTCACACAAATGCAGTTATCGGCCGTGTCTACGGATGCCTCCTTTGCCAGAAATCGATCGGGTGGACTTAGTTGATCTTAGGATTCAGCGAAATAGGGCATAATGGTCTTACATAACAATCAATTTTTTGTGCATTAAGTTCAATAATTGTGTAAACAATCGACCTGGTGATGTGAAACGCCGAAGTCAGCCAAAACCTTGGTTTAAACTAAATTTTACTCCCTATCTGCGTCTAGCTTGTCCATATAACCAAGTGTTACACAACTACAGTAATATATTCATTAATTTTACTTTATCTTCTTTTATTCAATACATATAACAAAATGGTAACGACACATGTGTTGGCGCGCATCACACGAAAACTACTAGAGTTATATTAATTAAAATGATGGGTGGTATCCATCCTTTTTCGTATATGTATGTACTTTAAGTTTGTTCAGAAGCTTTATAACCTCAGGAACTATTCAACTGATTTAAATATGATACAATTTGATTTATCGTAAAGCTCTTGAATTAACAAACATTTTGAGGTATATTCCATTTCCATTTGCTATTCTTAACCATAAAACTTAAGAGTTTTATTTTAACTTCTACAGAATTTAATAATACCCGTAAGCGAATATTATTGCAATAAAGAACACACCAGTAAGTTCTGCATAAGACAAAAGAAAAAAGTGTTGGCCAAAAATAAAGCACGAAATGATCTCGCTTTCGGAAAAACTGAAGAAAATTCAAAAGATGTATGATAATTTTCTAATTTTTATTTTTTTTAAATAAAATATATTAATCTTCAATTCACAGCTAATAATATTATTACTACGCTTCAATTATTTAAAAAATAACAGAATAAAGCAAAACTCATCAGAAAATAGGTGAACAAAACTGAAGCACATTCTCGAATTGACAAATTAAAACAAAAAAAAAATTTTGCTGCTAATGTTTTTTTTCGAATTTTTTCGAATTATTGAGACAACTCTTCTAGGCATAGATTCAATAAGTTTCTGAATTATGTGCGAAGGGATGGTATTCCAGGTAATTTGAGTCTGTTGAATCATCTATCATGCGAATCATGCGATCAATTCTCTAATTTACAATTCTTCATTGATTTTATATGGGATTGATATCAGGCGATTGTGCTGGCCACTTCATAACAGCAATATTGTTTTCGTTAAATCAATTATTCACAAGTTTAGCAGTATATTTAGGATCGTTGTTATGTTGGAATATCCATCGCAACGGCATATTCTCTTCAGCATGTGGAAGCATGACATTTTGAAGAATTTCCCGGTACATTAACCGATCCATTATTCCATTAATCTTGTGGATTGGTCCGACTCCTTGACTGGACAAACATCCCCAGACAATAATATTGTCTCTACCGTGATTAATTGGGCTCTTTCTGAAACGGAGATTTCCGGAGAAATCCGTCAGATATATTTAAATTAAATTTTGACTCATCGGAGAAAAGCTAACAGAAAAGCACCGATTTCCACTTTGCCACAGCCCAATTCAGATGTTCCCTTGCAAATTTCAGTCTTGTACGTCGATTTCTTTGAGAGATAAATGGCATTTTTGTTGCCCGGTATGATGACAAGCCACTATCAACCGCTCTTCGCCGGATCGTCCTGATTGAAATTTCTATGCTGAGTTCATTTTTAATACTTCTCGACGATATAAAGGGGTCCATTTTGATTAGCCTAATGATGTTTTTATCTTCGCGACTGGTGGTCTTTCGGGGTCTACTGCCATTATGAAACATTTGGACATTCGAGAAATCACCGTATGGCTTATACGAAATTTATTGCCAATAAATGTAATTGATTTGCCGTTATTGAAATCAGACACTATTTTTTCTTTTAGATCCGTGGAATACTTATTGCGCGCCATATTACCACTTTTTTCTGCTTTAATTATAACGTTTGATCTCTAACGCCGATTACACACAAGTACTTGTTTTTCTCATCAAAAAAATCTTGGTTGAGTAAAAACAAAACGGTTAAATTATTGTATATTGGAAGAAAACGGTAAAATTGACTTAACATGGGCGAGTGACTAACCATACTGTGCGTGGATGGCTCACATGGTAGTGAAATGGCCTCCAAATCGGAAGGTTAGGTGTTCGAATCCCAACCTTGCCCGAAAGACATTCATTTTTTCAGATAACTAAAATCAAGTAAGATGAGTAGTTGACTGAAAAACGGTTCCATGACATAAGGCCATATTTCAAAATATTGCAAAGGACATAAAGCCATATTGTGAAATATGAAAAATGGCCTTATGACGCTCTCACAAAGTGACATAAGACCATATTTTAGCGTATGCCTTATGTCACTTTTATAAAGCCATATAAGGCCATTATGGCTTTATGTCACTTTTAAATGGATTTTTAGCTCTTACCTGATCAAATTGGTGCCGTGGCATAACGCCAAGCGACATAAGGCCAATTTGGCTTCCACTGAATATCTGAATTTGTTCACCCGATTAAAACAATATATACCCTAAATTATTATCTACAAAGAGGACGACAATATTGCATTCAATGACTAGTGTACTACACGCTGCGTAGCGGTGCCCTGAGAACCTGCATTTGAGGCCGAAGGCCGTCTGGCGTATGAGTCGAAGAGATGCCCATCAATGACCCCCATAGTCATTGAATGCAATATTGAAAAATAAAAAATGTAAAATAAAAATAAAACTTAATAATAAGTATTTCAAAATATGGCCTTATGTCAGGTCAGTCTAGAAAACAACCACAAGCCTATTTCCACTAGCAATTTAGTCTCCCCATTAAATGTTGGATGTCACCCGTGGAGCGAAGTAACCACTAAGCCCAAACATCTTTCTTCTCTTCCTATCCCGTGTTCCAAAAAACTTAACACATTCTGATGCATTATTAGTGTATTCATACCCTCATAAAAAAAATTGTTTTTGCTTTATTTTGTTATTTTTTAAATAACTGAAGAGTAACAACAGAGTAACAACATTATGTTGTTAGCTGTGAATCGAAGAACTATATATTTTGGTCAGAAAAAAAAATAAAAATGAGAAAATCATCATACGTTTTTAGATTTTTTTTTAGTTTTTCCCAAAGAGAGACTATTTCGTGCTTTAGTTTTGGCCAACATTGTATTTTCTTATTCTGCTTGCTGTACTGCAAAGTTTATTCTAATCTACACATCCATGTGTGTGTATATGTTGCGTACGACAGGAAGCTCCCAGTGAAGTAGAATAATTTATTTCAGGTTTGCCTCATCTCAATAAAGCGAGCACCTGAATGTTGTGTATTTGTGTTTTTGATTGCTCTACAGATTGCTTTACAGATTCTTAGATGTATTAAGCTCTAATGTGCATAGATGTAACTGAAGTGCTACAGTGATCCTATAAGAAAAAAAGTGGTTTTAGTTATCTACAATGTACTGCAATAAATAAGTATGTTAATTACGGAAATATTGGCTGCATGGACCTAATGCCAAGCACGGACACGGAAAGAGGAGCCGAAAGGGCTGTGTTGTGCATTTGGATAGGTTCATTTAAATTCAATGCAAGAGCCACCGGAGATATTAAAGACACCTTTAAATGGAAACCATCGCAAATTCAAAGACATCTTACAAAATGTAAGAGCGTACAACGGCGTTTTTCAAATGACGCTGTTTGGAGCAAATCAAATAGTTGAAGGAAATTTTATGCCGACCTTCAAAATACAGAGACAAGTCTACTATCTCATCGGCTCTCTGTTACCCACAGATCTAAAATTATTGTAAATATATAGTTGATCATGATAGCATTCCGAGCTTGGACTCCGATCTCAGTAATGAGTTACAGATGATGCTGCGTAATATTAATCCCTACGTAAGCAGCTTCAAAGCAGCACTAGAGTCTCTGTTTGATGACGAGCGAAATATGTTAGTTTTAAATTGTCATTAGTCCCGACAAGGGCCCAACCTTAGCCTATCCGGTGTGTGTATATCAATTTGCGTGTTCAATGTAGAAGGCAGTACTACATCAAAACAAGCACGGGTTTGACGCGCACATTGACGTGCAAAAATGCGGATCGAATGCGGATGACCTTGCAAAGCAAAACGTTCTATTTCACGCTACAAAATCGTATTCATTTTGCGGCTATCAACCTTTTCTAGGTAGGTACTTATATTTATTTATTTTTAAAGTGCATATGTTCCCATTTCTAAATATTCGTAATTATTATATGCAAATGTGATGGTTATACAAAAATAGATAATTACGAGTGTGTATATTTTATAGGTTACACTTAAAGCTTCTTGAATTCAATGTTTTTTTCGCAGTGTGTTCATTGTTTTCAATATTACATGCAGTATTGTGAAGGAGTTTTTTTTTTGTATTTCAGCCTTTAGCAGCAGAGCGGCAAAAAACATTTACAACATATGAAATTGTATGGCTCTGGCCACGCAGTCGCTGAGCGACAAGAGACGTTTCTGAGTGACAGAGCGATGTCACTTAGCTTTCAATTATGTTCTATTACACCATTTTAGTGTAGTGCTGAGCGACAAGAAATCATCATGGCAAAAATTAACATGGAAATTTTAATCTTGATTTAATCTTAATTTTAATCTTTTTCCAGCAGCAAATCAAACGATTATATTGACATACGAAGTTATTGCCTGAATCTGTTTTCATGTTGCCGAAGACTATTATATACTCGTAAGTGATGAAATTCATCATAACCTGATCTTTTTCGGATGAACACCAAATCTTCTTTTTTTAAAAACTTAGGATAATTCTGCAAATGTTAAAATAACTGTATTGAACACTGCGTTGAGCAGCACCCGACAACGACATTTTTACAATTAATCCCTCAAGAATTGCCGCTTAGCTTTTTGCCGCTCAGTCGCTTGCCGTTTAGTGCATGGCCTTAGCCTTAGTTGGTCGACCTGACTGAATTCATTTCTCCACTACACCGTAGATTTCTTCCTTTACGGCAAGCGATCAATATAGATTTAACACAGATTTTGTGAGATCTTTTGATATTTTTCGTACATATAAGGAGTATAATGTTGGAAGGAGTATTGAATTTTGAGAGTTCGCATACAAATTTCATTAGTACGATGGTATTCATGACATTAGGGTCTCTTTCTAAAATGTCGATTATTATTGTTGTGTTGTATTTTAATACTTACGTATGTCAATGTTCTGTCAACGCACATATTGTATCATTAATAATGAATGTGTCAGCTTAGTCTGTACTCTACTGTTAATTAATAAACATTTAAGTAGTATATTGATCAGTGTCTTTTATTTTACTTAAAGCACACAGCAATTATTAGCCAATGGGTCTTAACGTTTTACAAAGCGTTGTTAAACTGCTAATGTACATTTTTATCACTGGTCGTTGCATTGTCCTTCACTGAAATAATTAGAAGTTTAAATGAGTCTGGAATTAAATTTGGACTGGTGGTTAACGTATAACTTTTTTCGTTGTTTGTACGAGTATATGACTCAGCTCTAATATTTTCGAAGAATCGTGGCGAATATTTGTTTCCCAAAGCAAATTTAACAAAGTTCTATCGACCAAAATCATTGATCCATTTTTTCTTTCTACACCATGTTTGCAATGTTCGCAAAGGCCATCAGTTTTCAGTTTTAAATGCATTTTATTTTCTTAACACTAACTCTTACATTCTAACAAAAAATGCTTACAATTACCTAACAATCTTATGCTAACTTACTGGCCCCACACAGGCGCTCTAAGCTACTCTAAATTCTTATAACTATGTCTTTCGACTTTATTTACATTTTACTTAGAACTATTTACTTTGAATACTTAAGGCTAAGAAAAAAATTTGTTTACAAAAACTTAGCATATGGACATTTTTTTATTTTTTATAAAAACTTAATATCTAACTTAAAATAAACCTTAGCCTACCTAACCTATATACACAATACACACATACACACACATAGACATTATACACAATTATATACATATATTAGTACATACCTTTGTATATACTAATATATGTATGTATATATTTCTTAAATGCTAACCTAAACCTATGCAAGCTGGCCATCGCTATTCACAGAGAAAACAGATTGGTCAGCTCTGCCTCATTAGTGAGGCTGGTCCGTAATTGACGGAAACGTTAATTCAACCAGCAGAAATGCTGGTGCTGCCGAACGAAATCCCTCTTATTGCGATTCCCCACCGCCCTACTGAACCTGAGGCGATCCACACTGCTGTGTGCGACGTCTCTGTTGTAGTTGAGTCGCCTGTCCCCAGCTGTCCGAGCGACATGGAAGATTAACGGCACCGCTCATCTATCCTGGATCAACCCTAACTGATTTAGGTAAAGGAATGTTTCCGGTGAAAGAAGCCGTCAGAGCGCACACTCTCGTGGTAAAGGTAATTGGGGTAGTATGCCCCAGATATCAGGTTATTCGTCGAGGTCATTGCTCTTGCAATGTGCCTTCGAGTCAGCTTAATTACGAAGTTGTCCACACGTATTAGGTTCACCCTGTTGTAAAGGACCTCATTAGGATAAAATTTCTTGTACTCCGACTCTGGTGTTCTGTACAAGCGAAGACAAGCCCTAAGGCAAGCTCTCTCAAACACCCGAATCTTTTCCATTAAGCTTGCTTGTACATTGAACCACACGGGACAACCAAATACCAGCATGGGCCTGATAAGGGCCATGAGCAGATTACCTTTACCCTCGCATCGAGTTGGCTGCTATAAAACAGTCTCTTTGTAAGGGCAAAAGCACCTTTAGCTCTGGCCAGAGCAGCATCTACATTTTTGCCAAAATACAGAAACTGATCTAGCCAGATTCCAAGGTATCTGACTACATTTCGACAGGCAAGAGGTTGTCCGTGTTGTCCAATGATAGAGAACTTTCGCCAATTTTTTCTGGTATCCCTAGAGACTCCAGACAACGGCGTCCTAAAGAGAATGGTTTCCGACTTCTGAAAGTTGATTTTCAACTTCCAGTCATCGGAAAATCGTCTTATCTTATCGAAGTCACGCTGCAAGTGAGTATTAATGACCTCAATTTTTGGACCTGTTCTGTACGCTATCAAATCGTCTACGTACGTAATAGTATGGGGAAGTGAACCTATCAAGTCGCTTTTATAAATGTTGAACAGGATCGGCGAATTGACCGAGCCTTGCTGAAGACCATTTTTAATTTGAAATATTCCAACAGAAGTCACATCACCATTTTTCACGATGAACTGTCTGTTGATTAACATATTATACAGAATGTACAAGAGAGGTTTGCTGATCCGGTGTCGAAAGCCTTCTCCATATCAACAAGGCAGGCACCAGTACATGTGTGATATCATGTCCCGCCTTAAAACCGAATTGATTATCCGGAACTATATGTTTGTCTTCAACCCACCTAGTCAGAGCTGTATTGATTACCTTTTCAAAAACCTTACCGATATTCGGAAGGAGACTTATCGACCGGAGATTCGCCGGACTGGATATATCCTTTCCCTTTTTGGGGATAGGTTGAACCACCGCCGTTTTCCAATGCGCTGGATAACGTGCATTATTCATTGCATTATTAAACAGGGTGGTGTAAATGTCCACCGCTTCTAGAGGAAGATGTCGAAGCACGATGTTCGGAATACCATCGGTCCCCACTGATTTCTTAGCCCTGATTGTGTCAAAGATCTCACGGAGTCCTTCCCTCGAAATGAATGGGGGTAGGTCACCCTCTCTGGTAATGACATTATTTGCCATATTTTCGTCGCTAAACCGGGTGAAGCCAGAGCCTTCGAATCGCCAATTCTCTATTTCATTTCGAATGTAGCAGTTGTCCATCAAGACGCGATTGTCCAGGTCATAATTAGGACCAATGGTATCAATGGCCTTGTATACCTCCTGGAAAGTCGCCCCTATGGCCTCAACCTTCTCCTATGGATCCTCGATCACAAAAAAGTCGTCATCATCAGTGGCCTCAGTTGGATCGATACCTGCTATAGTCAGTAACCGTTCGTTGTCTGTTGTCCGGGCTATGTGCTTGAATCATTTGCACAATATCTTTAATATTTCAAATTTGTGGACAGAACTTTTCGTGTGCTAAAATTATGATGTCTGGTTCTACCATTAGCAAACTGAATCAGTCTTTTCTTGTGATAAGTTTCATAAGTATTGGCAATGTTAAAAACTTTGCAATATTGTAACGCAATATCTTTTAAAATTGTATTGTTTTCTCGCTTTAGAATATCGCAGCGATATGATAATCTCCGCCCATCACGCCGTGTCCATAGCAAAGCTAAATGTTTTTCCAGTTTATCATTTTTCTTCACACATTTATCAATTTCGGCTTCACGCACTTTGTAAGCAAACATTGCAATTCGAAACCTTTTCTTAATTGGATGGCTATCTTCCTTAATTATGTCGGATTTATTTTGAAACAACCAACGCCAGAGAGCTTGATCCGCATGAAATATACAAAGTAGTAATCTGCTTTTTTGTAGGGCTTTCCTTAAAGCATTTCACTCTTAACTATAGTCATCAGTCATAACCGTAGCTGAATGAGAATTTTTGTTAAAACTTTTTTCTTTAAAATATTTGGCAGTTTTGAAAGCATATACATACGTACTTTTCTTCAGATTGACTCGTATGCAAAAAAACAGCAATAGGCAATGCCCCAGTTTTTGTGTCAATAAATATGAATGTAACACTGGTATTGGTTTGGTTGCAAGCCCCAGCGGTATTATAAACATCATTCTATCAGCTAAACCAGCTATAATCACTCTTCGCATTATTGGGGTTATAATAACTCATATACATATGTATATAATAATTCATATATATCAGAGTTTTCTCTCGTGCCATAGGTTTTCTGACGCCATTGTTCACACATGTGAGTAACACGACGGTCATGTGGCTTACGAGTATATACGAGTATATACCCAATATAAGCGACCTTCTCGCACCTTTCCATAATTGCCATTTTGCGATATGATTTCTCGGCTGCAGCAGTCATTCCGGATTCAAAATATGATTCGAATTGTTCTTCTGTTTCTTCGGAAAAGTGCAGAAGACGCAATGCTTGAGCAACATTAACCCTATGAGAATAGTCTATGAGGATATTCAATCCACGTCTCATTACTCGTAATGGCGAATTATTTAGACTGCTCTTCAAAAATGTAATACGAGTACCAATAAAGGGTTTTCCAATAGGGACTTGACAACTTTGAATCTAATTTATGAACGCACTCTTTCACTAATCATCAAACTGTCACTCTCAATTTATTCAGTAAACTCAACATTTTCGTCATGGTATAGTTCACGAACGAGCAACGTCTGCAAATTACAAAAATTTTCTACCGAAATTCGGAGTCGGTGACTGCAAGTTTAAGAGCGTTAACTCCAAGTTTCGGTCGTAATTCTCGCCCTAGTAAACAGGCAATAACAAGTTTAGTGCAAATATTTGAGTCTACATATTCGTTGTGTGATGTTGCCGTGTCAGTAAGATAACGGGTTGGTCGAAGTGTCGAAAATATCGCTGCCGTTCAGGCGTCCGTAGCAAACGATCCAAATCAGTCAATTCCACGGCGTTCTGAAGAATTTGGCATCACTCAGACCACATTACGACGTATTTTGCGTAAGAATCTTGGTTTACACCCATACAAGATCAAGCTGACTCAAGAATTGAAGCCGATAGACCATTTGAAGCGACGTACGTTCTTCGATTGGGTTCTGGAGAAGATGCGCCAAGATGATGAATTTTATCGCAAAATCATCTTCAGTGACGAAGCTCATTTTTGGCTCCATGGGTTCGTCAATAAGCAAAATATGTGTTATTGGTCGGGTGAAAATCTACATGTGCTTCATTAATCACCACTTCATCCACAAAAAATAACTGTTTGGTGCGGTTTGCATGCCGGCGGCGTTATTGGGCCGAATTGGAAGATATGGACTTGGACGACATGTGGTTTCAACAGGATAATGCCAGAAGCTACACAGCACACACTATAATCGATTTATTGAAGAGTAAGTATGGTGAGAGTGTTATCTCAAGAAATGGGCCAGTCGATTGGCCTCCTCGTTCGTGCGATTTAACGCCGCTTGACTATTTTCTGAGCTACGTTAAGTCATTGATTTATGCCAACACGCCGTGGACGTTGGAAGAGCTCAGAGCCAACATTGAACGCGAAATAGCGGCCGTTTCGACCGAAATGTGTGGCCGAGTACAAGGAATCGACCGCTGCAAACGTGCCCGCGGTGGCCATATGAACGAAGTCGAGTTCCATTCATAAATGTTTTGATTGTACTTCAACCGGATAATAAAGTTTTTGAAATATCTCAAATGGTTTGCGTTTTATTTAAAAAAAAAGTTGTCAAGTCCTTATTGGAAGACCCGATATTTGCTTTACAAGTATAGTTTCTTGACTCGCCTTATCTTTTTATTTTCGGTTTTGTTTTTGCCTGAAAATTGACATAAAAATACCTTCCTGAATTCATATCGTATCTGCTGTGGATAACGTGGGTGGCCGTGGCTCAAGTGGTAGTGAACTGGCTTCCAAATCGGAGGTTCGGTATTCGAATCCCAACCGCACCCAAAGTTGATTAGAAAACAACAACAATCCAACGTCCACTAACATTTTAGTCTTCCCATTAAATGATGGATGCCACCCATGGAGCGAAATTACCACTGAGCCCAAACATCTTTCTTTCACTTTCTATGCATTTTCCGTAAAAGTTAACACATGCTGAGGCATTATAAATGTATTAATACTCACTGTTGAGTTCTTAAAATATTCCGGAGGTCGAGTAATGCGGATATGAAGAACAAAATACAGTGGGCAAACAACATCCTAAAATACGAATAACCCACAGTTCCCAAAACGCTCCAAAAGACTCGAAGTGCCAGAGATTGTTGAAGCAAACCGTGCCGGTTCCTAAAAGGCCCACATTTAAAAACGTCAAAACCACCGCAGGGCCTTCCAACGCCACATCTCTAAGGTCTTGCGAAGTCCCAAAAGACACCATAATGATCGCGATGGTCGTTGTAAGAGACGCTGATGGAACAACGTTCAAGTTAAAGCTTTCTGGCAGCTCCTGGCAATCAGGCGGAATCCCGAATCACCTCCTATCACAAGCGAAGCTAGCAGGTACCAAGGCCATGTCAAGCTTATAGCACAAGAGATCATTAATTAAAATTAAAAAGAGTGTCGGAGACAGAACGAAGTCCTGGGGCACACCAGTATATGTTTTGTGAATATCAGATATGAAACCGTCCAAGACAACTAGAATTGAACGTTCCGAAAGTTAAGGAAGGTGTTAAGGAATTACCATACGGTTCTTTGAGGAATCTTTCCTCTAACTGTGTGGTCGATATACGAAAAATTAGCTCATATGACACAGTGGTCCGGCCAGCCTGTAGGGGATATCAAATTGACCTTGTATTTATCAGGGTGGGAAGTTAAAACAAGTCCACGGTATTGGCGGTTTAACTATCAACGTCTGGTATACGTGAGGATTCATTTACAAGCTGGATCAAGTTGTGAGGAATTAAGTGACCCCTATGGATCCTCGTTAATTGAAACCAATAAGAAATAACTTAATTGTCTGGCACAGACTAAAGGCATGATTCGGATTCGAATCCATAACCCTAAAGGACTGCAAGATGTACAAAAAAAAGATCTTAGTGCTGATAAGCAAGCTTCACCCCCTTTAACTAAAACAGAAAATACAGCCTCAGATTCTGGAGAGTCGATCTTCTTTCCTGGAAATGAATAAGCGACGGCTCCAGTCTCTCTGTCGTGGCAACTAAGCCGACGGTCTTCACATCATAATCAAGGTGCCATGTATTGTAGAAGGTGTGAACTTGTGATACCTGGATACGTTCCGCTCTATACAAAAGACAAAGGTAAGATCAAAACCTGTATATTAGTGGAATGTAGCCTTAATATACTCTTACTTGCGCAGCAATCCCGACTTAAACGTTTCTAGACTTGAGACTGCCGAAGGTACTCGTATCATACCTACTGGCTGCCATCGGCATATCTTAGCCACGACTGTGTGGACCCTCATCCTGGTGACAACTTAGAAAATGCGATCTTGAAGCTAGAAGGGAGAAAGCTGGCTTTACCATCGGGTGTGATGCCTATTATAAGTACTAACCTCATTGTGTGCAATACTAGCAATGAGTTTAACTTCATAACTAAAAACGGACCAGAAGTTCTACATATCACTCTCGTCTCCGATAACACCACTCAAATTATAACGAATTGGATGGTATCGTCTGAATAATGCCAGAAAAAAAATACTGTGAATTATACCTCGAATCACTCTGAGTGAAGAAAAACCTCTCCGTCCTATTAGGACTCCCACCCCCAGGAGAGTGAATATCGAAACCAAACACATCTGAGTTTCAAACCACTACAACAATTTTCCTTTCTCCTCCTTTTACCTTTCCGTCCGCGCCCTGGCAACAGTCAAAGGGTATCTAACCCCTTAGGCGCGCGTAAATTATAAAAAAAAAACAAAAAAAAACTAGCATTCCGGAATAATTATCAGAACCAAATTACAGAGGAACACTTCTAAAACAACTCTCCTCTGAACTCTTAACTGCCCCTGGTAACACCAATGAGCTTGAGGCAAGAAAAAACCGCACTGATAGACATCAGTACTGGGGCTGCTTAGAAACTCTTGTATTAAACTTTTCAACCAATCAAAAAGCACGGGAACACAAACGATGACAGAATGGGACTCATATAAGGAATTCTTTAAAATATTTAAAACGGAACTGAGTTAGGCAAGCAACAATCCACCTTCGGTGGATGCCGAGAAACAGAGATATTCCAGGGAAATTGTAGAGCCGACGAACTCAACAAAATTGGAACCACTCTACCTATCGTACCTGAAGAACGCATCGTCGGTTTATCGATCCTACATGCAAACCAAAGGTTGATGCTATTAGAAGAACAAACCTTAGGTGGACGGTTGGGTCAACATGTTTAATGACCAAACAAATTTGGCCAAAACTGGATCTGAATCGCTCTAAGAGTTTAATCCCAAGTCAATTCAATCCCAAGTCAATCCTCTCAGTCAATTCAAAGGCTGTGTCGAAAATATCAGCGACAATTTCAGAAAAATATGGCGGTCGTCAACGAAAACCGGGCTCTTCTTAAACCTACTTAATTCAAAATGTGTAGTGATATTACAGAAGGACTTAAAAACTTCCTACTTTCCGTAAATTGGTTTTCAAGGTTCTCCAACTAAATATATTGAGACCTTGAGGAGAGTACGTACTTAGGTGTCATATTTTGTTCGAACTCTAAAGTGGGATAACCCTACTGTCGGTAAAGGGTATGGTTTATTGCGTATTTTGCGTGTCAAGCAACATTACGAACTCTTAATACAACAACTTATGCTTGCAAAGACATTCATTATCGACATATTACTTTATGGCTGTGAAGTGTCTGAAAATCGTAACTATTTTACCAGATGGAAGCTTAATGGTGCATAAAACAACACTGCTTTTTCCATACAAATTTTGTATTCTTTCCTTCAATAATCCCATTCGATACCGCACATTAATACTACTGTTCAACAAAATGTATTCACATCGGCCTTGTTATCTGCTTAATAAATTCAAAATGTCCTCACCAATTAGATGAAGACACCTTTTGTATTCTTGCCGTATATCTGAATGCCAGTTTGCCATCAATACTATTTTCTTGTGAAAGGCTCTACCGTGTAATTTTAGAAGGATGGGGATGAGCAGGAATTTCAGAGAGAGTAATGTACTAGCCAGTCCTCAATTAGGCTTTTGTAATTTAAAAACAGATATCAAGGGTTAATATGAGTCCTAGCTTTAATACGACATAACTTAACTTATAGCTATGCTGTTTTGATTTTAGTGTATATTTGACTTAATTTTTTTATTGAATAATGTTAATCGATTTAGATTTACAAATCTAACGCTTTCGTGTTCAAATTTATTTATATCTCTATTAAACCATATTGCATCTTAATGTACAGGCTGTCAATGAGTAAATAAAATAAAATAAAAAATGCATTGCGTTACTCTTTTTCTTCTGATTTCAAATCAACAATCACATAAAATACGTCCAAGAATTTACCATGCCTTTATTTAAGTAAGTCCTTACAATTCCGCATTGATTACAGTAGAGTACCATAACTGACAAAGATGCATTCGAAGGTATTCATTGACAAACTTACATATGTACGTACGTATTATATGTACATATATATGTAACGTTGCTAAGTAGAAAAATCAATTATGATAGTGGTACATGCATTTGGATACGTTTGCTGTTTTTAATTAAAGTTGCCATTTTATTTACTCGGAGAATACAACTTTCTTTAGATGAGTTTTTGCTATGCAGCAAAACAGGAATCCATCGTGAACAACTTCGTAATGAAGGCAGAAATACAACCCAGGGTACCTGGATCATGAGAAAATATTCTATTGTTTCGAGTTCTTCCAACTTTTCAATAAGCTTACTCATTGTACTCATTATTGAAGGAATGTACGACGAAAGCCAGTTGAAAGAATAGCAAATCTCGAAAATAATTCAGAGCTACTCATTGTAAGGAAAAGTCATTTCAAGTAAAAATGATACGCCGTACAGCCGGATTTAAATTATCGTAATGGATCAAAATTATAAAATTACAGTAATATTTCTTTTGTAATCAAAGTAATATTAGATTTTAGATGATTTTTAATTCTTAAAGAAAGAGTTTTCAATTTCTAATGCGTCAACAAAATAAAATTATTTCACATTGTCGGTAAAATAAAGCGTGTCCAAATGAATTGTGTTTTCATTTAAGCTTCCTTAAGTGGATAAAAACATTTTATTTGACAGAATTGATATCAGAGCCAAGATAGTCAAAGTCCTGTCCGCTGAGTTCTGCCAGTTATGTCAATATCATCGGAATTTACTTGTTTGCTTAGCATCATACAATCCACTTAAGTATGATGTTAATGACAACGCGTCGCCTTGTCTAAACCCTTTTCTGACATCTAAAGTATAGGTTAAGTCGTTAACGACCTGGTCTGGGACCACACTGATAGGAGACAAAAATTTCAGACTTTCACACAACATGGCAGATAAGGTTTTGTACTCAATGTTGAGGAGACTTGTACCTCTATAGTTGAAGCATTTCAATAACTCTCAATTTTCGAATCGACACTAATACTCTGGCTCCCAGAGTTTTCGAATCTAACCCGGAGGAACAACGCAGTAAAGGAAGACTTCCTTAGGTGGCGCGCACAAGTAGAAGCGGACCCCAATCGGCTTGGAATGCGCAAATATTATAGAATAAGTTAACTAATGATCGGGCCAACTAGGAAAGGTTGTTAGTTGAGTCCCAAGTTCATATACAAATGTAGGGATACCTAAGTAAGTAAGTATGCATAACTTTATATAAGTCACCCACCGAGTATGGTTAACGCTTATTGTGTTAACGGTAGACCACGCATAGTATGTGATAAGAAAAGACAGAACTTTTTCTTGGACCTAGGACTCGTATACTCGCAAACCAAACGACGGTTTCTTTCAAGACATTCTTGCGGGAGGACTAATTATTTTGTAAATATACGAGAGCAACGCCTACAGCGTTCTGTACAGTTTCTAGAATGCAGTTCCAGTGGCCAAGTTCTCAAGAGACATCAGTAGGGCATTTTCTATTTATTCACATCGTCATCAATATGAAAATGTGTTTCATCAGTAAATTTGGCAAACAAAGTATCTTATCCTTAGAGCGTTATATTACCAAAGAATAAATGCCGGTTTTTCTATGTTTGTTCCTCGCTCTGTGAGAAAGCCCCCATGGAATAACAGACGACTTTTGCATTTAAAAAACTTAAAAAACAGGGCTTACAAACGATTCAAAAAATCGGGAAACAATACTGATAAGGACATTTTTTGAGAACTGCGAAAAGGTTTTACAATACTAAGTAAATTTTTACATAATATTTTTATAATTAATGTTGAGAATAGCCCAAAACATTACTCCAAATCCTTTTGGTCTTTTATTAACCAAAAATGATGCTCCAATGGGCTGCCTAAGCAAATGTTTTCTAAAAATTCTGTATCCAATAACGTTGAAAACTCCGTCGAACTAGTTGCACAGTTTTTTCTCCCTCAGTGATACCTACTTTGCCTGAATCATATTCAATGCCCAAAATCGATTTTAGCTTTTAGCCAATTAGTTTTGGAGGTTCTGGATATTGAGTCCGCTATTTGCGGCCTCAAACCGAATCCTAAGCCTGGTGCTGATGGTATTCCCGCACTAATATGCAAAAACTGTTGCAGTTTTGTCTGCAAACCTTTACTTAAGATATTCAATTTATCGCTAGCGCCGGGTTTATTACTTATTCCTATGTGTCTAAAATCAATTCCTAGCTCCCGCTGAGAAGCATAAAGATTTCAGGTTGAGGTATTTTAAGGTATTTTGAGGTGTTTAAAAAAAACACATTTTCCAATCATGTTGGGCTCAATTCTGATTCATCTTCTTACAACAAATTTTATAAATATTGTTTTTTTTAATTAGCCAAACATTTTTTTTAAATTTGGAGAAATGTGAAGAACATGCGATGTACGGAGGCTCATTTAAAAAAGTGGAAGCCAAAAGTCCGTAACTTTTTAACGAAGTGAGGTATTGGTCTAAAATTTGAAATATATATCCTTACAACTCCAAAAAAGTTTTCAACAACAAAATGAAAGTAGGCGTGGCATAAGAAACGGCGTAACTTAACGGTTATAAATTTAATTGATTCAAAAAAAAAAAACATATTGTTATTTCCATACACTAATTACGAAACTTTTAAAAGATAACCTTTAGAAAGATAAGAATGACAAAGCTTTTGTAAAGGTCTCCATTCCTCTTGTAACATTTTCTTTTATTGATAACAAATTTGCAGTAAGAATTGTTACCCAACGTGTGGCGTAGATAGGGGGGCGATCAAGAGCATCAATCCCTATTGGAAAGTTATCCCATTCTCGAAAATAGCTACATATCTAAGCCATTGAACACCATCGACTAGCAGTAAATAAAGTTCAAGATTATTATCAGTTCTAAACGTGCTGTTATACATTTGGTTCACTTAGTACTCGTATTTGTCTTTCAAAGAAGAAACGTGTGTTTATTTTTATTAAAAAAAACGTTTGAAAATAAATAATATAAATTTATGTCATCATCAGCGATGTCAATTGGCTCTTCCAATTCGGAAATTGATAACCTTATAATGATGCCTGCGTCAAGTTTTAATATCGGAAAGCAGATCGCAAATATCATTGGCATACCAAGTGAATTTTCAGAATTGAATTTGCCAACTTATAGGGATATACTTAAATATTACTTTTACGTGAGTGATCGTCAAAATCAACAAACAAAAAAACAGCACTCTTATGCAAGCCTTACGCTGATAATAGCAAACAAAATATTTGAAATTTGGGAAAAAATTAATATTACGCTAATAAATAAAAAGAACATCTTTAAAAAGCTTAATACATTCCTCACAAAATACCATAGAGAGGTTAAAAACATATCTAGAACAAATTCATTTACTGAATATGAGATAACCTTAAATGAACTATTTTATGTTGCTAAGTGCAGTTGCAAAAAAAACCAATGCCATGCTCCTGTGGATTAATTCCTGATCACCTAAAAATGTTCATGATTGACCAACACACCAGCAGGAGGAATACAATTCCCGAATGCGTGCAAAATATCGTCGATCAATTGCCAGATAGCTTTGATCCTTCGTATAGAACCGAATTTTTGCAAATGAATGTCGAATGTGAAGTCGAGTTTGCAATGCCAACTCTGATTTTGAACAAAAGGGGGCCTTACTCTAAAAGATACGATGCAATTAATTTCGCTATGATGTGTGATAGATTCGGCATTTCAGACAGAGTTGCCTCCTGTTTGGCTACAGCCCTATTTAAATGGGGAGGCAATTATTATATACAAATCCAAAGTGGGTCGTGAAAAATGAAATGCAGGGAGTCCGTTCGACGTATGCAGCCAAATGATTCAGCTTTACTAGCTTTTTCTTTTGAAGGCAGAAAAAATGACGCTCTGACACGGAGAGAAATTAATAGAAAATACCATCCAAGAGTACAAAAGGAGTCTCATATTGTGATTCTTAAGGAACCGCAAGGCAAGTTGTTGGGTCACATAAAAGTTGATGCTGACGACTCCAATACTAAACAAATCCATTTATGGGAGTTCTTTAAGGAAAAAGATTTATCGCTAACTAGCTTGATAGGAGTTTGCTACGATGGAGAACACGCCAATACTGTAATTGAAAATGGGATAATTCGAAAGTTTGAAGTTTTGTTGAATAAACCATTACATTGGTTTGTTTGCTTGTTGCATTTTAACGAACGGAGTGGAAACTCCGCCATTTCTTCAATGCCTTAGAAAATTCAACTACAAGTGGACCACGTACAGCTAGTGGGACTTTAACGAAGTTACTTGAGTTCTGTGAACAACTTCCGGTAAGCACCAAATTCTAATACAACATCTTCAAATTTTAACAAACATTTTGTCGTAGGCTATACCTCACTTTGAATCTATTTCGTTTTGGAATATGCCTCTACCCATGGATAATAAAGATGAAAAAAGCCATTCGACTGACGTTTTATATCTCTATTGAATAGCTAAAGCTGTATCGGAAGATTTGTGTCCAGAAGATCTGGCCAACATGAAACCGGGACAAATTGTTCGTTCTCGTTGGTTAACAAAAGCCAGCAGACTTTTGCGCCTTTATGTCGCAAGTAGTTTACCTTCGGCAAATTTAAAAATATTGGCTAATTTCATTATGAAAGTTTATACACCGATGTATTTTAATATCAAATTTTATAATTCAGTGGTATATGGCAGTAAACTTTTATTTAATTTTATTCACTCAACGCAATTCTTGCCACAAAATCTTCGAGAAATTGTAAACAAAGTAATCCAAAACAATGCATTTTTCGCCCATACAGAAAATATTTTGTTAGCAATGCTTTTCGATGAAAAGAAATCAGTCCGCGAAAGAGCTATTAACAAAATTATGTACTATCGCGAGAAATTATATGATCCAACTAAACTCAGAACTTATAATAAGAATCGCATTAATTTCGATTGCACAGATTATATGCATTTAGTTGACTTGGATAATGACGACATCTTATTTGAACCTCCTGATTGGAACTGCTAGCATCCCACACGAACACTTGTTGGAGTACATAAATTCTACTGAAATTCCACTGCCAGATCCAGCAATTCCACCGCACATTCAAGGAACCGAACAATGCATGCAGTTGTTAACGCATGTATCACGACGCGTAATGCTGCAGAATCGAGATGATGTTATGTCAGTGACTTTAGAAAGTCGTTCCAAAAATCCTCAAATCGAGTCTAAGAAAGACTTTAAAAACTGACAAATAAGTTATTTTTTCTTTAAGAATTTTTGTTATTTTATTTCTAAAGCTTATCTTTTAAAACCTTCGTAATTAGTGTATGAAAATAACAATACATTTTTTTTTAATCAAATTAAATTTATGACCGTTAAGTTACGCCCTTTCTTATGTCATGCCTACGAAGATGAATCAGAATTGATTCATGATTGAAAAATTTGTTATTTTTTTTAATTACCTTAAATACCGCGAGCATCGAACTTGTCGAGTTGTAGAGGCTGAGTAGGGTCAATGAATCTCGAGAAGAAATTCTCCAGATGAGTCCTGAAACCAAAGGATGCTCCCCCCCCCCCTCCGCAACTCCCAAAGCACTCCATCTTTCCCCTGGGCCGGATCAAGGTGTCATACGACCCGTGCTGAAGATCAACCTGGCTGAGGGCCCAGTATCTTCAAAAATAGCTCAGTCGCGAACGGAGTATCCGAATACCTGGCGACCTCCGGATTAGCTAGCCTTATCTGTATACAGCGGATCTCTGTACAGATGGACACCCCTTTCTCCGCTACTCGTGGGTCCATTCATGGAAAAACCCAAGAAAACAAAAACCGAGGCCGGTACTCCTTCAATACCGGGCGGTGGAACGGTGACTACACCGACTACCGGCAGGGCTCCTACATTGCCGAGAGGAGGCAAAACTGTGGCAGGCCATGGTGCACCATCCTCTAAAGGCAAACGGAAGGAGCCAAAAAATAAGAATTCAGGAAGTGTTAACACTGTGGCAAGCCATGGTCCTATCACTTCCAGCAGCAGCAAGTCCGTGGCAGGCCACGGACTTGTCGCTATTACCAAAACTCCTTCAGGGAGTGTTAAGACTGTGGCAAGCCATGGTCCTATCACTTCCTCCGCCCCTAGCAGCAGCAAGTTTGTGGCAGGCCACGGACTTGTTGCTGCTACCAAAACTTCTGCCTCCAAGGAGGAATCTGGAGCTCAGCCGCATCGGCAAGCTCCAACTAAGGCGCTCTATACAAGACGCCGAAATGCTTCACGCATTATCAAAACCTTCGGATCCATTCCGGAGGTTGAGAGAAGTACGGAAATAAAGAGCAAGGTTGAGTGGGCTAAAAACATCCTAAAAGACGGATTACCCACTGCTTCCACTGCTCCCAAAATGTCAAAAGACTCCTCTGAGCGCCAGAGATCGTTGGAGGAAACCGTGCCGGTTTCCAAGAGGCCCAAAAAATATAGTTCCACGACCCCTGGGCCATCCAAAAGCACATCTCTGAGGTCTTACAATGAAGTCCTAAAGGACGCGTTGGTGATTGCGGTGATCGACAGGAGCGATACCGGGTGAAATTTTCTTAGAATTCATCGTAGATTCCGATTCTGGTGGACGCTTTTTGCGAAAAAAAATTTACCCGCCCTAGTGCCTATATTTAAATCTGGCTCCAAGAACGATGTTGAAAACTAAAGTGGTATATGTAAACTTTCTTCTATACCAAAGCTTGTTGTATGCATCGTAAAAAATATATTAGAATTTCACACTAAAGAGTATATCTCAGAGTTTCAACATTGTTGAAACTGTCGATACTGTCTACACGGACTTCAGCAAGGCTTTTGGTTCTGCGAACCATGTGTTACTGATAAAAAAGATAGAAACAATTTTTTTTCACTCATCAGTGTTGAAGTGGATTTCATCAGTTTTAATTGGTAGGTTCCAGAAAGTCTGCCTTGATAACAGATATTCTAGATTAATCTCCTGCACTTCTGGAGTTCCACAAGGAACTCATCTTGGACCGCTTCTTTTCATTATCTTTATTGATAATATTCTTCAACAGATCAAATTTTGCCACGGTTTAATGTATGCGGATGATCTCAAAATATTTTTAAAAATTAAAAGTCTCAGTGGTTGCACGAAGGTCCTAACCGACCTTAACAAATTATCGAATTGGTGCATTAATGATTGTTTAAACTTAAATCACAGATAATAAATCTATAGATTTATCTATGTTATTTTACCCACTCGGATCGTATTAAAAGAGTGCACAATCGCTTTACTTTGGAATTTTGAGGCTTCTTATGAAACTATATGTCAGCTATTGGGTATAATGACACTCAGTGCAAGAAGGCATGTACTGACATCATGTTTGTGAGAGACGTTCTGTGTTCCCGTATTAAGCGTCCTACACTTTTATCCAAGTTACCAATTTATGCTCCGGTCAAATGGGGCATAGAACAAACTTTGGTCTAGATCGCTGAAATCGTTTAATAAAATTAATAGATATATAGATTTTCACATTTCGAGAGAGCGCTTCAAAAGCATTTTATTCCGATTGCTTGCAATAGTTTAGCTATACCTATTGTGGCTTGAGAAGGGGAACAGGAGATTGCGTTCCAATATTCGGCTAATAACGTGGACAAGCGACTATTCGTTATTCGATATTTTATTTCTGAAAATCTGACATTAAATTGTGTACATTAATTTCAATTTAATTCTTACCGCAGTTTGTCCTCTCCCATTCGTTTTCAAGCCAAGAATAAAACCTGGAAAAAGGCGCGAACGAATGCTTGTCAAATGTGAAGAGCACAAACTGAGGCAAGAGTGAGACAACAATACGAGTACTAGCAAAGATGTGTTTGTTTTGACGTTTTGATAATGTTCGGTCGTTCTTTAACATCCCCACCCCCGTGAATCAGTCCGATTCACTCATGTCCATACTAAGAACGGCCAGCTTGGAAACGGGACGGCGCAACACTCCGGAATTGGTACGAACGTCAGCTCTTCTCACTATTCCATCCGGTCCCTTGTAAACTTGTTCAACTCTACCTCGGCACCACTCCTTCCTCGGTATGTTCACATCGCAAATAAAGACTACATCGCCTTCCTTCAATGGTTCTGTCTGCTTGCACCACTTAGATCGGCGAGTAAGAGTTGGTAAGTACTCCGACACCCAGCGTTTCCAAAACGAGTTTCTCAATTGACGAGCAATCCGCCATTGTTTTCGCAGGCTACAAAGTTTTTTGAATTGGTCGTTCACACTCGGAGTTCGAGCAGTGTTCGCTGTGCCGAGAAGAAAGTGGTTAGGTGTGAGTGGCTCCTCCTGATCGACCGAAATCGGCAAATGCGTCAGAGGCCGGGAATTCACAACATTTTCGGCTTCTATGATGAGGCTCTGCAGTGTATACTCTCGGGGTGAGATTTCCTTTAGCGTGTGACGCAGTACCCTTTTAACACATTGCACCATGCGCTCCCAGACACCTCCTTCTGCTGGATTGCTAGGACAGTTGAAGACCCATTCAACGCCCTTGGATGATAGCTCATTTGTGACACGACCACAATCGAAAACTTCGTTGAACCGTTTTGCCTCCTGATCCACTCCCACGAAGTTTTTTCCGTTGTCGCTGCGAATCCGGATGGGTACTCCCCGTCGGTTTATAAAGTTGCGCAAGGCTAGGATGCACGCA
This sequence comes from Volucella bombylans, assembly GCA_949129095.1. Classification (NCBI taxonomy): domain Eukaryota; kingdom Metazoa; phylum Arthropoda; class Insecta; order Diptera; family Syrphidae; genus Volucella; species Volucella bombylans. The sequence goes on along the minus strand of OX422142.1, from coordinate 50,506,651 downwards.
TCAGTCGACAAATCACAAACAACTTCCAGATGGATGGCTCGAACAGTAAGGCATGTAAATAACGCCACCCACCTCTTATCAGTTCGACGGCCAATTGTAACTGTAAGCGGCCCGAAATAATCCAGGCCGGTGTAAGAGAACGGACGCACAAACGGCGTTAGGCGATCCTCAGGAAGTGGGCCCATCACAGGTATAGAGGGCTTAGCTCTTGCTAATTTGCATACGCAGCATCGAGTGATCATCTTGCGCAGGACTTGCCTCAGGCGGGGAATCCAATACTGGCGACGAATTTCGCAGACTGTGGCTTCAACGTTCACGTGTTTCATTTTACAGTGATAATGCGCCACAACAAGCTCAGTGAACACATGATTTGGCGGCAATATTATCGGGCGCTTGGAGTTGAGTGGAAGCCAGCTAGCTGCATCTATCCGACCTCTGACGCGTAAAACACCTTCTTCATCTATGTATGGCAGTAATTCATAAAGGGCGCTCTCCTTGCGAAGACATTGACCGGCTCTGATTCTCGCTATCTCTACGGAATACACCTCGGCTTGTGCTTGGCGGCATAGGACAACCTCGGCTGAGTGGAGTTCGTTGACAGTCAAACCATTAGCATGTTTTGTGAGCCGGCGTGATCGTCCAATGAATCGTACGACCCATGCGATCGTTCTTTTAAGCTTCAGATAAGAAGAAAAGTCATTAAATTTAATAAAGTTAAAACTCACGGCAAGAAGGTTGAACTTCGGTCGAAGCTCTTCATCCTCATTATCTTCGTGATGGCTGTCATGCAAATGATCGGTGGGCCACATACGTTCGTCATTTCTTAGGAAATCAGGTCCAGTTAACCATTTTGAGGAATTAATTCCAAATTTCGACCGAGTGGCTTCATCGGCAACATTGTCTTCCGTTGGTAACCACTTCCAACTAGCCACTTGAGTTGTTGCGAGGATCTCCGCTATTCTGTGTGCAATAAAGGGCTTGTAGCGGCGATGTTTTGACCTAATCCACCCAATTACTGTCTTTGAATCAGTCCATAGAACACAACGGTTGATATCTAGGCTATGCTCTTCATCAATGGTTTGCATCAAGCGAGTTCCAAGAACGGCTGCCTGGAGCTCAAGTCGCGGGATGGTCATTGGCTTCATTGGCGCGCATTTAGTTTTGGCGCACACAAATGATATGGCTACTTTTCCTTTAGAACCTTCTGCTCTCCAATATGCGACAGCTGCAAACGCTTCTTCGCTGGCGTCAACCAGGACATGAAGTTGCACGCGCTTCGGCAAGCCTTCGACGAAGTAGTAGCGCGGGATTCGAAGCGTAGCTACTAGTTCCAAATTCTGGCACCACTTTATCCAGGCTGCATTAATGTTGCTAGGAATTGGTTCGTCCCAACGCAGGTCGCACCTCCATATTTCTCGCATCAACAGTTTCGCGCCTATCAGAAAGTTGGCTAGAAATCCCAGCGGGTCAAACACCGACATTATTACGCGCAGAAGTTCCCTCTTGCTCGGACATCTTATTCCAGAAATGATGTCTGGATCAACTCGATGAAATCTAAGCTGGTATCGGAAGCTGTCGCTTGAAGGTTGCCAAAACATGCCGAGTACTTTCTCTGTGATCAAATTTTCATCTAATGACATATTATTTTCAAGTGCTGCCATCGTAGATTCGGCTCGCCCTTCCAACGCTCTAGTAACTTCTGGCGAATTTGAACTGAAATTACGTAGTTCGAATCCAGCCCCTTTGTGAATTTCAGAAACCCCTTTGGCGACACAGATGGCCTCTTCTGTTGTTTCGAAACTATCTACGAAATCATCAATGTAGTGGTGCTGCAGGATAGACTTTACGGCTCTGGCATTAACACTAAGATGTTCCAATGCATTGGCATTTTTTACATATTGAGCGGCACATGGCGAGCAAGCAGCCCCGAAAGTCATAACCAACATCTCATTGATATCAGGCTGGACATCCTCGTTACCTTTGCGCCAGAGAAACCTTTGCGAGCACCTGTCCTCTGGGCGGATCAGCACCTGGTGAAACATTTCGCGTATGTCACCGCATACTGCTATGGCTCCCACACGAAAATTGAAAAGGACCGATGGCATCGGCTGATATTGCTGTGGTCCTTTCAACAGACATGAGTTGAGTGATACTCCATCAACTGTAGCGGCGGCATCAAACACCAGACGTAGTTTACCCGGCTTGTTGGGATTCACAACAGCGAAATGTGGAAGATACCACGTCCTAGGATAAAATGTTGCAGCTTCTGCTGGCTGCAATATTCGGGCATACCCCTTGGTGAGGTAGCCGGTTATGATTTCATTGTAGGCGGCAGCAAACCCTTTATCACGTCTCATTTTTCGCTCAATACCAACCAACCTCTTCTTGGCCATGGTGTAGGAGTCAGGAAGCTCGATGTTGTCACATTTCCAAAGAAGTCCGGTTTGGAACCATCCGTTTACCTTGACAGTTGTTGATTCCGAAATACTCCGAGCACGTACATCCGTTTCAGTTTCAACAGCGGGTGCTGGCCGCACACCAAAACTTTCTATGCTAAAGTAGTCCGCTATCAATTCGTGAAGGTCTTCTTTTCCAGTTTTGGCCAGTAGGCATGAATACTTCTCTGGCGCTACTCAATTAGTTGGACCAAACACTACCCAACCGATTTTTGTATGGGCAGCAAATGGCCCTCCATCTCGAAGTCGAACTGTTTCGCTTGGAAGACCCAGGTGGCAATGGTCCAAGCCGATAAGCAGTTTGGGTGTGACACTGTCGTAAGGAAGGGTCTGGAATCGTTTTAAACATCTATGGTCATTATTCAGATCCAACATATTTAGGCTCTGCGTTGGCAATCGAAGGTCGCAAACTCCATAAACATTACGGAGCTCGTATTTTTTCTTCATTTGCGTACCACTAATGAAAATGTTGACCACCGTTGCAGTTTCTTGGGCGGCTCTACCTCCAAGCCATTGTAGATCTATGGCCATCCAAACCAAGTTCCTCAATAAGGCTGCTGTCCATCATTGTTATTGAAGAACCTTCATCTAACAAAGCATACGTATCAACCTGCTTTTTGGGCCCATAAACCGTGACCGGCAGCACGCGGAAAAGTAGATTGCAATTCTTAACTGGACTGGCTGTGCAGCTAAGGACTGCTTCTTTTGTTTTGTTAACTTCTGGTTCTTTTTGCGCATGTGGTGTAGGTGCGGTCTCGACGACAGGATGTCTGCGCTCGTGCAACAACTGGTGGTGCCCTTTCTGGCACCCATCAATACCACATGCCCTTCGACGACGCCGGCAGTTCCGAATAGCATGTCCTGCTTCCAAGCACGTAAAACACAATCGGAGTCGCTTTGCTTGAACCCACCTTTCATTTACGTTGTATCCCAGAAAACGTTTGCATTCCACAACGCTGTGATGTAATTGACAGATTGGACACTTGAGTTTATCAGCAGGTTGTCCCTCGGCTGCATGGAGAACTGAACGTCGCTTTGGTCCTACTGTTGATCGGCTTTCAGTGTCTTTCACTGTTGAAATTAAATCTGCTATCCTACTTAGCCAGTCGCTCAAGTCAACTATAGTTGGATACGGGTGTATTTGTGTTGCGTATCCAGCCCATACAATCCTCTGGCTCATAGGCAGCTTAGAGACGAGTTCCTTTAATAAAGTGGGATTGGATAGGTGATGCTGACCGTTGATGGAAGACAAAACACGGGAAGGTTCTTAGCCTTGACTGCGAATGGAATCAACATCTCTATTGATGATTCAGAAATTTGTGGTATCTGTTGAACCTGTCTGAGCTGGCTATCTATTAGTTGTTCGGGTCTACCAAAACTAGAACGAAGTTGCTCCATAACCGCGTTCACATTGTTGGCATGAATCATCATACATCGGACCACGTTTCTTGCTTCCCCCTTTAAAGACTTCTGCAGCCGTATGTTGTTCTCGAAATTGATGTAGTTGTAGACAGAAGTTGACTCGGTAAATGCTGTTGAGAACATAGGCCAGTCCTCTGGGTCGTCATTGAATTCTGGCAAATCTAGTAGTTTTCGTGGCACGGTAGATGTGTGTTGTGATGTGCCACTGTAACTTTCAGCCGAGGTGGTAGTAATCTGTGGTGTGTGGTAATGCTGAGAGAGCCTTGTAGATAGCGACGATTGCGATGAGTAGCCTTGTAGATGTAGATGATGACAACAGTGGGTTGATGAACGATACCGTTGGTTGTGTGGTTACCGTTGAATGTGTCGGTATAGTTGAACAGAGTGTAATAGCACTGGATAACGGCGGAATTAATTGGACAATTGGCTGACTATAAGTGGTATTTTGTACCGATCTATTTTGCAATGCTTCCTTCAATGCATGGCACTGCAAATCACGTTCACTTAGTTTTACTTGGGCGTTCCTGAGTTCATTTTCAAGAGCAACCATTCGGCATTGCATTGCCTCGAGCGTGATTTGTTGCTGTGATGCAGCGGCTGTGACCATGACGGTGTTGCTTTGCCCCGTTGTGGATAAACTTTCCACTGAAGAAGGCTGTGGCTTCTGCTGATGTGTTTGCTGCTGTGGCAGAAACACCATCGTTACTTGTTTGACCTGTCATGTATGTGTCGGAGACAATCAGTTCTTCTTGATTGATACGTGGGCTTCTTCTTGGTGGTGTACGTTTCATGTCTTCTTACTGCAGTGATGAGACTCCAACAGACGGCAATAGAATCTCAGACTGCTTCCAAAATGGCGGCGAAACGCAATTTGATTCACGGCAAATGGAATCTCGAATTGCGAAATAAAACGCTGTGGCTTGAGAAGGGGAACAGGAGATTGCGTTCCAATATTCGGCTAATAACGTGGACAAGCGACTATTCGTTATTCGATATTTTATTTCTGAAAATCTGACATTAAAATGTGTACATTAATTTCAATTTAATTCTTACCGCAGTTTGTCCTCTCCCATTCGTTTTCAAGCCAAGAATAAAACCTGGAAAAAGGCGCGAACGAATGCTTGTCAAATGTGAAGAGCACAAACTGAGGCAAGAGTGAGACAACAATACGAGTACTAGCAAAGATGTGTTTGTTTTGACGTTTTGATAATGTTCGGTCGTTCTTTAACACCTATAGTAATTATTTCTTCTATTATACGAGTAGTTAATTTTTTTTTTCGTACTCATTCTAGTTATTATACATTTTATATTTATTGTTATATACTCTCAATAATAGGACTATTCCATTATTTAATTTATTACAAAATTTCATATCTCGCACCTAATGCTTTGATTGTGGTGACTGTGGAGATTTACGCTTTTGCGTAAACCTGTTATTAAGTGGTTACGCCTTCGATTCTTTTTTAGAAGTAGAAAAAAAAAACATTTTTCACTACTTTTTAATAGCCTTAGCTGCGCTTACAGGCTGACAGACGATTAGGTTTGATATCTTTTCTACCGCAGTTTCTTATTTCTGAAGACACTACGGATGGACGTAGAGATTTTGCAAAAACAAAAGCGATCAAAATTGAGTTTTAGGATTTTTAAAAATATCTAAAAAAAAAATTAAAAGATAGGTAAATAGAAGAAGCTAGGGATCTGAAGTGCTAAATGCGAGAAACCCCTTAGGCGAAGAAAATACATAAATGTGTAAAAGTAGCCAACCTATTCATGCATTGATTTAAAATATTAATAGACTTCCAAAATAAAAATAGAAGCTTATTTTCATAAAATCTGAAACGAAATTTCCCCACCAGTGCTGCATTAATGTGATTTTTATATGTGAGTATATACTCGTATGTATGCGTATAATTGTATGGTTTGTACGTTTTCGGACTATAAAATTCCAGAACTTACTTTTGCCTTTTACATTTATATATGAAATGGAATATAGAGGTAATACAAATTACAAAAAAAAGTTAAGGAATCTGTATTAAAATATCTTGTTACTCTATACTCCAAATAAGTGTTTGCGGAAATGCGATTATTGATAGCTCACTGAACGTTGATTTTATATGAGGATGCTATTTCAGTTAACTTTTTTGTAAAGACTTTTATTTTAATCGTTTTAATAACACTGCTTTCATATCGAAGCCTTTGGAATGTGTTTTAGCTTGAATTTAAGAACAGGGTCAATTTTTTTTTAATTTCTAGATATTTTTATTACTTTCGTCAATGTAGCCAGTGCCAGGACTCTGCCTATAGGTACGTGTGATCTTGAGTTGCCGATAATATTGCGTTTCCCAGAAAGAGTTTTAGCTCAACCGTCCAAAGGTTTTCTGTGGGAAACACTGCAGCCTATTTGGCTGTTGGATTAAATTTTTCGACGTTCGTACAGAAAATCAAAAATCTTTTTGATAGCACTAGCTTCATCAGATATCATGGGCAGGAAAAGCCATACAAACAAGAAGTTATCAGAAGAATTCCTCCTCTTGGCTCTGTTCAAGACAGCAGACATCGATTTTCAGTTTCAGCAGCGGGGCATTGATTGTTTACAGTTCATGTGACTTAGTCTGTTTTTATTTGTTTTTATATGTCTGTTGCTCGCAGTTGGAATCTTTTCTTGCCTTGCGTTTGCATTGTGGGCGGCATTCCCTGACTGCCCCTTTCAAATCCCATATATCTTCTTCTGTTTGACGAGTCAAGTCTTAAACTGCTGAACTCTTACCAACCTTTCTTAAAAAAAAAGAACTTAACACTCAGGAGCGTAGGACTACTCTTACTCCTTTTTTGGGAAAATCCGGCAGAGAGAAAAGAAAGATTTTCGGACTCACTGATGATTTCCCTCCATGGAAAGAAAGTTGACTGAAGAAAGAATGTCTTTCGGGCGCGGCTGGTAATGCCGAACCCTCAGATTTGAAAGCCAACAAACTACCATTTTAGCCACGGGAATTGAAGCATCTTGAGATAACTGGGTTGAAGGTCGTGGAAATATATTGAGATAAATGTAGATATTTATTTTTATTTTCAACTGACAAATTCACACAGCGCCTGGAGTGTTGTTGATATTGCGGAACATACAGTGTTGGCCAAAACTAAAGCAACTTTTACATAAACACAAGCCTCCGCCTTAAAACTGATTAAATTTTATTATGTTTTATTAAGTTTTTCTTTATAGAACAAGTAAATGTATTTGAAAACAAAATAAAAGAAACAAAAGTAATTTTTCATAAATAGAAAAGATAAAAAAATAAAAATACTCTAACCATGCCGATTTCAAGCTGGCCAAAACTAAAGTAACTTCATAGTAATTTCATATTCAATAATAATCATCGCGACTAAACCGTAATATTTTGTGGCAAAACGTTTGTTTTTTATTGTTGCACTATACCTTCATGGCACACACAAGTTGTAAAATTTTATTAAACGGCTTATCACCGATTAAGGGATTGAATACTTTTTGGATAATTCAGACTGTTAAATACCATTTCTATATTCGCCAATAGCTTTTTCTTTAATCTCATGGGAGTAGTTATTTCTGGCCATTTTACATAAAATTTAAGGAACACTTCTAAAGATCTTGCTGCAGCAGACTGATATAACCAATTGACTAATTTATAATACAATATAAAAAATATAAAAATATAAATTTAATATAAAAAATCAGATATGAGTAGTTGTGGTCAAAGTAACGATTTTTCTATTTCCCCCGTAATAAAAAATTACGGAGCAAATTGAGTTGCTTTTGTTTTGGCCAGTTGAAAAGTAAAGTAAATTCAATTGGATATTTGTATTTTTTAATACCGTAAAATTACTGTTCATTGATTTTATAAATTAATCATCAATAGTCCAAGCTATTGGGAACATCTTTTTTACATTTGGGTCAATTTATATGAAATGTATCACAAAACACGGACTTGCGATTTTAGTTGCTTCAATTTTGGCCGACACTGTAAGTATAATACCTCGTTTTTATTTATTCTATTTGCATCGGTTTTCCATCAAATTAAAAATTATATGGGTGAGCCACCTCCATGGGCAGTTCCTGCTTGCAGCCATCTGCTTTCTGGCTACCCGGTGAGGCAGATTTCATTGCATGCCATTGTGTTTCCATTTTTGATACCGACTCAAACCGATTTAAACCGACGGCGTCAGATGTGGACGCTTTTATCTTAAGCTTAAGCTAATTGCGGAGGATTATGACATCTTCTGAGTTTAAAATCATCATTTAAAGGTCCATAACCCTATGTTAAAAAGCTGATATCGTCAACGTAGTACATTGGTTAAAAGTAAGATTCCCTCTCGCATGCTTCCCTCGTACATGCGCAGATCCAATCGCACGTTTTCAGCAAACTTGACAATAGTAATGACGTTGTCATCAATATCGATACTAGGTAAGTCTTTCCAGCTCAACCCTTATTGATATTAGTTTCAAATACAGTATGCAAAGCTACTAGAAATGTGAATTTCGTCGTCCGACTTAATCCTTCTTTTAAAGTGTAAATCTAAGTTTGAGGGCACAAAACCGAGCACATTTCTTTGTAATAATCCGTGCATCTGAAGTGTATCATTGTTTTGTCTGAATATTTGCATTATTCGTTATTATTTGTATTTTCTCGAGAGAAAAAATAAATAAAAAATATATATACATTTTATACATTATATACATAATCGTGCACAAGGCAGTGTTACCTCTCCGTAAGATGTTGGTGCCCATAATTCAGCTTGAATAGCTGATAAACTGTGGAGCCGTATTGAAGAAAAACTGCAAAAGTGGATGGAAACATTTTCCCTCTCGCTGGATGCAAAACTCTCTGCCCTAAAGGATCGCCTAAATGCACAGGTGAGAGAACATAAAATGCCTTTTGAACAACTGCAAAAAGTAACTGAAGACATAAAGCGACTCGAGCTCTTTGTTGACAAAACAGAACGTGAAAAAATCAGCTGTGATGCTGTCGACTTTGGTGTGCCAGAATCTAATGACCCTGTTTACACATGACTCACGGACTGGATTTTTTTTGACGTTTCCGTGTTCAGACTATACTCCTGTCTGAACACTTCCGCGGGCTCATTTTGACATATCAGTTGTCAGTGATGATAGGTTTGGGTGTTTCTTTATTTTATTGTTCGTGAATTTGTTAAAAAAATTAAACAATGAGTTCTGACAGTGATAGTGAAGAAGTAAATATGCATTTATTTGCATATCTAAATGTATTAAATGCTGCAGCATGTGCATATTTACAAAAAAAAAATCAAAAACTTTGAAAAAGAAACGCGAGTGGGTGAAGAAGTGGAAGTTAAGGAGGGCGTCCAAAGGTTCTTCCCATTTGCAATTAGAAAATATTCATTCGTATAGGAGATATTTACAAATAAACGAAGATTGTTTCAATGAATTATTGGAATACATAAAGCCGCAGCTTTTGAAACAGGATACCTATATGAGACCAGCTATTAGTCCAGCGGAGGCATTATCATGCGTGCTGAGATATTTGTCTTCTGGAGAATCGTACAGAAGTATGGAATTTCAAACAAGAATATCGCTCGCTTATATTTCCGAGAGAGTGCCTGAAATTTGCAGTCACATATATTTAATTTAATATTTAATTTATATTTAATTTAAGAGATCAATTTTTGAAAGTGTGTAAAAGATTTCAATGTATTATATGTATGTAAGTATATAAATATAAATATATAAATACTAAATATTATCTTTATAGTTTCCAGCATCTAGGCAGGATTGGATAAAAATTGCAGAGAATTTCGACAGTTGTTGGCACTTTCCATTATGCATCGGGGCACTATATGGCAAGCATGTGGCTTTTCGATCATCGAAAGCAGATGGTGCTCATTTTTACAACTACAAGTGCTTCAACAGCGTTGTTCTCCTGGCAATGTGCGACGCTGACTACAAGTTCACTTTTGTAGATATTAGATGCAATGGACGTATTAGCGATGGAGGTGTTTTGAATCGGAGCGACCTCCGAAATGTGCTATTGGATGCGGATAGTTACTTACCAGAGGACAAAGTAATTGGGGACAATCGACTCTTACCCTATGTCATTGTTGGCGATGATGCTTTTCCTCTGGAAATTATAAGGTAATAAATAAGGTAATAAAAATAATTCAAGCTTGTTGTGTTTTACACAACTTTCTTGTTGTGAAAAGTTTGAATTATATTGACCGAAACAACGAAGAGTCATCCACACCTCAGAACAATAACGACGAAGATAACAGAAGTGAAAATCCGAGAAGATATTCCAATGAAGCTGGTAATTTACGATAAAAATTTGCTGATTATTTTACCAAAGAAGGAAAAATGTTTTATACTGAAAACTGAAATGAATAAAAATTTAAAATAAATTTAAATTTTGTTTTTTTTTTTTTCAATTTAATTGAAAGATATAAGAAACATGAACTAAATACATAAATACTATTTTACATTATATACAGGAATACTATTTTATATTATCGTTTTTAAGTGTCCCCAAACTGATTTTCAAAGGAATAATGTTCTGAGGTACCAAGACATTGTCTTTTTTGTGTGGATTCTGCATATGTAAAAGCTATATCAAGCGGTTGTATCATTTGTATGTGCATGATTCTCGGTGGTTCATTAAATATCTGACGGATGGCTTTTGAAATTGGTGGTGATGCAGATGTTGGTATATTGGTGTAAAAGGTTTGATTGGTTTGGTGATTGCAGAAGTTTGTTGTTGTGTTATGTGCTGGTCTATTTTTATAGGAGTGAAAGGACTCGGTGGATTTTCAAAACTGGGAAATATAGGGGAAGATGAAGAGTTAGGAGACCAACTGATGATTTTCTGGTGTTTGTGGAATAGAGTGATTATTGGTGGTGAAATCGACTGTTCTTTTGAGAAGTCATACCGTGAAGGAAGTTTTGGGGTCGGTATTGCGAGGTATGATGATGAAGAAGTTGAATCACTTTCTGAAATACAAAAATTACATATTTTAGAGAGATGACTTTAAAAATAAATTATCATATTTGTTATATTTGAGGTATTAATTATAAACCTATTAATTTTTAAAATGCTTTGGTTACATACCAAGCATTACTCTCTTTCGCAAATTTAATTTTTTCCTCTTAACATCTTGGATTATGTCCATTATTCTCCATTTTGCTTCGTGGAAGAGATCATCGCTCTACCAGTTTCTACCATCTTTCCCAAATTATATTGCGGCGTTCTTCTTTCTTTTTGTTGTGATGTTATCCGGATGCTTTTGCCTATTTCCTCCGCAACCATCAGTGATCGGGAAAGCTTCTGTTCGAAGCCGATATTTTTCCTTTTGGTTATGATGTGGAAGTGTTTATTTTATTTTTGTTCATTTATTGAAATATTTGACATTACCTGTGATTCACTTCTGTAATCATCCGATTCATCATATGCCTCAACAGCTTCTTCCACTGTGCTTCTATTACATGGCTGTAAATAAGATTGTATTATACAATTCTTATAAAATTTTTGTTTGTATTCCTACCTGTGGAATGTTCGATATCGATGGAGATGATGCGATAAATCTATCCAAAAAGTGTAACTGCTCATAGCACCATAGCTTTGGTACGTAAATATCAGCCGTCCCAGACCCATTTTCTTCGAGAGTGCAGCTGCATTTTTCTCCCTTATATATTGGGTTATCAATGTTTATATTTTCGCCTTCACAATCTCCGGTGTTAGTCCTGGCCGCAATTCTTTGAGATTGTTGGTGATGGATATCATGGCATCATTTTTCTTAATCCTATTCAGGAAGTCTGGACTCTTCGAGTTATACAGTTCCGGACATTACTCATAAAGAGTTATCAGCTCCTGTGTTTGCTTCTTGTTCCAATTCATTTTATCTATGAAAATGAAAGTAAAAGTACAAACAAATAAAATGTATTAAAAAGATAAATAAAATAACCAAATACAAACCTAATACGCAACAAGTTTTCTTTCACACACAATTTCTTTCCACCCTTATGTCGAGTGACACTGATTGACAATTCCAAATGTCAAAAAGAATCCAATAATTTCAAAAATTCTGAAAATCTGGATTCACGCAACATGTCACCTCCCCGCTTCATCCCTCGCCCGTAAACGTCAAAAAAAAATTGAGACCGTGAGTCGTGTGTGAACAGGGTCAATGGGGAAAATCTGAAGACTTTCTACAACAAATTTTGCGCTCCAGTAAATATTCCGCCCCCTTGCCATCACAACGTCTTTCGTTCCAAAGCCAACTCTCCCAACGATCGTTCCCCAATAATAAACTTAAGTTTATTATTTTTGCCAATAGATGCTTGAATCATATTGAAGTCTGCTGAGAAGCAGGAGAAACAAAACTTAATACGAGCAGTTTCGACCTTTTGGAAATACAGAAAAGCTCCACTTAAGCTCTGCGACGTCGGCATTGATTCATCGAAAAGATTTTTTATTAATGACAGTCTTACGAATAGCAATTACCAATTGGAGCGGCATGCTTTGAGACTAAAACAAATATCTCTCTTATCGTCAGTGCATACGTACAATGGACAAATTTACATCCGCACCGGAACCAGTCAAACTTCTTTTGTTATTCATAATATTGGAGACCTGAGGAATGCTGTCGGGACTGACGTCAACAATGTTATTCATTATGAAAATCGTAATTAATTATTTTTGTATGCACAAATTTTCTTTTATTTTTGTTTCGTACATTCTAACTTTTTTTTCTTTTCACAACAAGAGGCTTCACTTAATTTGTTTCTCTTAACTTCATTTATTAATGTTCAAGTTATTTCAGTTCACATTTGTTTTTTCAGTTCTTTGTCGTTTTCCAATAAGGACTTGACAACTTTTTTTTTTAATAAAATGCAAACCATTTGAGATATTTCAAAAACTTTATTATCGGCTTGAAGTAAAATCAAAACATTTATAAATGGAACTCGACTTCGTTCATATGGCCACCGCGGGCACGTTTGCAGCGGTCTATTCGTTGGACCCAATTTTCAACGACTCGCCCACACATTTCGGCCGCAACGTCAATAAACAAATTGAAATCCTGGTCATTTTCCAATTAAGACCCGTGTTATAAAGCCGCATAGCTACCGTTGGCTTTCGTATGACATTCTTAGGGCAATAAAAATGGGAGATGTATCACATCGCCGTTGGAAACGTTTCGGCTGCGACGAAATGCTTAGATGTTTTAAATTTAATCGTAATATTGCCACTAACCTCATTAAGCTACCACAGTAATGGATTTAATTCCAATCGTTCCACAAAATTTCTGTGAAGTGAAATTCGGAATATTGGTGTGGATAAGCAACACTCCATAGTCTCGGACGACAATATTGATTTAGAAGAGTTGAATCGAATCTTCTCTACCCCAAGCGCACCGCTTCGCACTAACCTAACGTCATCACAGGGTGATAGAAAAAATTAATTTTCCTTGACTGCAGTTAACATACTCGTATACAATGTGGGAAAAGGAATAATCCTGACCTCATAAAAATTCTCCTTCCTCTTATACTTCCTTACATCGCCCATATTTTTAACACCATTATTATGACATCTACCTACCCGTTAGTCTGGAAAAAGTGTAAAATCATACCGATTCCTAAAAAACGTACAAAATCCGAATACAGACCCTTTTTTATCCAAAGCTTTTGAATCGATTGTAACCCACCAAATAAAAAGGTTTATTAAAGACAAACAGCTTCTTAATCTTCTGCAATCAGGGTTCCGGTGCGGACATAGCTGTACATCAGCTTTACTTAAATTTCCTGACGATGTAAGACAAACAATAGACGCTGATTATACAACTGTGATAACCGTTGACTTTTCTAAAGCATTTGACTGTGTAAATCCCAACATTCTCTGTGATAAACTCACGACATATTTTAACTTCTCTGGCACATCTAAAAAATTAATTTATTCATATATGACTAATCGCTTGCAAGTTGTTTCATGTAATATTAAGCTGTCTTCGTTTATTCCTGTTAATCGTGGTGCCCCTCAAAGATCTATTCTTGGTCCATTATTGTTCTCTCTTTTTATAAATGATCTACCCTCAATTTAATTGCATTGTCAATATCATATATATGCTGACGATGTTCAATTGTACTTTAGCTTCCTTATTATCATGATTGAAGATGCAGTTTCAAAAATAAACGACGACCTATGTTCTATTCTCGAGTGGTCAACACTCAATGGTCTAAAGCTGAATCCTGGCAAAACTAAAGCCATACCAATATCCAAACATCAACCGTATCTCCCTGATCTCCCCCATTACTTTTTGAATTCCTCCTAAGTTGAGTACGTTAAACAGGTGAAAAACCGTGAAATAACCTTTAACAATAAGTTATTATTATTATTATTATACAAACTAACAAAAATAATCTTAAATTACTAAGTTAGTATAAACAGTTTTAGAGAGCACAAGCTGCATAGGCTATCGGCTCGCTGATAAAAATAGGAAATTATTAAAAATTACAATTTATAGCTCAGTTTTAGAATTATTTTTTGAATAGTTTCTAGGTTTTGTGCATTGATATTCTTAAGCACTTCGTAAATGTTTTGATTCTTGTTAGGTAAATGCTGGCTTATGTGGTCTAGGAGGTGATAGATATCCATAGATACCTGACATGTAGGGCAAATCGGGGGACTTTCCTTGTTTAGTAGATGCTGATGAGTTAAGGACGTGTGGCCTAAGCGAAGACGAACAAAGTTGGAAATTGTTTCTTTTGGCGTATCCGCTGGGTATATTGGGTGCGTTTTATTGTTGTTTATTTTTGAATAGTGATGAACGTATGTTGACCACCTTTGTTTCTGGACGGACCTTATTTCTGCATTAATGAGTCTTAAAAGATCTGACTCGCTGAATGTGTTGAATAAAAGTATGGGTGATTTACCGGCAGAGTTAGCAGTTTATCCACGTATTCGTTACCCATTATGCCTTGGTGAGCAGGGACCCACATAATTTTGATCTTTTGTGGAGCTTTTATAATAATGTCTCTGAGAATCATAATTGCTGGAGAACAGTTGTTAAGGTTCGTGATAGCATGGATGACCGAGAGACTATCTGTGCAAATGACAAAGTGGCCTTTGTTAGAAGCGGCGTATTTTAAGGCTTCGTAGACTGCTAAAGCTTCAGCGGTGAAAATTGAAGCATGTTCCGGCAGGAGGCCAACTTTAATGAGCTTACCATTTTGGGTTGTAACCGCAAAACCTGTGTGGTTTTCCGTTTTAGACCCGTCAGAGAAGATGAACTTCCAGTTCTTGGTCTTGAGGTCATTTTCTATGGTGTTGAAAATTTGTTGGTATACGTTTTTTGGGGTTATATCTTCTGAGAAATTTGACATTGACAGCTCAAAAGATTCCAGTCTACACAACCAAGGAGGGTACGATGGAGCTTGAAAGTAGCTGATTTTAGTGGGCAGGTTGAATGATGTTATGTGACTCCATATGCATGAAATTGCTGATGGAATTCTTTTTTGGCGTCTGGATCGAAGGGCAGAGGTTACATCTTTGTTTATTACCGATCTTGAGGGAAACAAGAGTTTTTTTGCAAGCTTTGAAATTATTTCTTCATATCTTTTGGTAAGAGTGGGCAGGCCGGATTCAGCTAGTATATTTTTTATTGGCGTAGATTGAAATGCATATATTGACCGCCTTGCAGCTTGATGGTATGTAGGTTTTATTATGTTGAGTGTTGATTTTGGACAGTTTCCGTAAATGCCGAGGCCATAGTCTATTTTATTTAGAATTAACATTTTTGTTATGTAACTTAGTGTATTTGTGTGAACTTTACATTTTTTTGAAGAAAGGTATTTAATAAGATTAAACATATCAGCAAGTGTTTTTTTAAGTTCTATACAATGATCTGTCCACTTAAATTTACTGTTAAAAATTAATCCTAAAATACTCAATTTGCTAACAGATTGTATTTCAACTTCATTTATACTTAATTTTAAGCTAGGGCAACATTTTTTTTTACAAATGTGGAATGTTTTACACTTCTGTAATGCTATATTTGCACCTGAGTAAGTCGACCAGTCTGCAATATCTTTTATTAAGTACGAAGAAGTTGTTTTTATTAATTCTAAATCATTGTTCTTACAAAGTATGTATACATCATCAGCATAACAACAGTGATCTAGAATTTTATACTTGGATATAATAAGGCTGATTTCATCGAATGCAATAGAGAAAAGCATTACTGAAAGGGGGGATCCCTGTGGTATGCCATTGTGGAGAGGAAAGCAAGGAGAGTACGTATTATTAACTCTTACACACAATTTTCTATTAGAAAGAAAAGCCTTGATGTAACCACATATTTTAGGACCTATTCGCCATTCTCTCAGCTTTTTTAGAACTAGATGGATGCCTATTCTGTCGAAGGCTTTCTCGAAATCGAGGGAAAGTACTGAAACATGATTTTTGGTTGAGATAGCGTTTGATATATAACTATCGATATGGAGCAAAGCATCTTGGCATCCTCTTTTGGGCTTAAAAGCTACTTGAGATGGAGAAATTAGTTTTTTGGATTCGGTATACCAGAGAAGACGCTTTGCTACAATATTTTCTAAAATCTTGGATATGCATGGTAATAGTGAGATGGGTCTATATCCGTTTACTTTGTGTATCTCCTTATTGGGTTTGGGAATGGGTAGACTAATAAGAACGATCTTCGCTTTGGTTGATAGATTTTTGAACATAGGATACGAAAGACTATCTCTACCGGGTGTCTTACCTTTCAGTTTACTTAGGCACGATTCTAATTCAGAGAGAGAAATGGGTTGCTCGAGGTGAATACTGGTAGAATTAGTAGGGGGATAGGTTATTTTGTGTAGACTATTTTTTTCTTGTCTAAAGTTGTTATGGAAATTAGTGTCATTGGAGTAATTCGACCAAGTGGTTGCGAAATGATTACTTATTTCTGGCGAGGTGATAATGTTTGTAATTGTGCTAAAAGTATGTGTGAATTCAGTGGTAAGTTTTTTATATTCATCCCAGTTTGCTTGGTCTGTTTTATATTTTGACATTGGACGCGTGGAGTCTGCTTTCGTTCCTAAATTAAGGTTAGTTAAGATAGGGAAATGATCGCTATTGTGCAGATCGTTCAAAATTCTCCATTGCATTTTTGGGTATAGCTCAGGAGAGCAACAAGTGATGTCAATGTGGGTAAGGGTTTTGTGTGTAGAGAAGTGAGTAGGAGAGCCATCATTCAGTAAAAGAAAGTTAGAATTTGTTAAAAAATTTTCTAAAAGAGAACCTTTTTTGTTTGTGCCAGGTGAACCCCAAAGAACACTCCAGGCATTAATATCTCCCCCAATTATTATGAGACCATGAACCTGCATTAAAATATTTTCCAGATCACGTCTCTTTATGACTTGTCCTGGTAAGAGATACAAATTTATATATGTAAATTCCAATTTAGTTTTAATTTTCACTGCTAATACTAAGAGATTGGAGCTTATAGGAACTGGCGTATGGGGAATATTTATTTTTACCATAATACCGACACCTTGTTTGGACGTTTTGTTGCATGGGAAATTTGAAAAGTAGCCCTTGAATCATTTTGGAATTAAAGGTTTAGTTTTATAGGCACAGTGAGTCTCTTGGAGAGATACAATAGATGGATTGTGTTCAGTAATTAAAATCTTTAACTCGTCGTAGTTATTTACAAATCCTTTCATGTTCCATTGCAAGGTTACGAGAGTCATGTTTTTAAAGCTAATGTTCCACAAACTTTCATTAGTCGAAGCCAACCAAAGGGTGGAGGAATTCTGTTTTTTTCTGGAATGTAATAATGAAGAACTATGTGGCGTAACATTTAAGTTTGGTAATTTTAAGAAGTTTACTTTATGAGAATTATGAGCTGTCATCATCGTTCATTGGAGTCGGAATATAATATTGATTCTTTTCGATAAGAGATTGAGTGGTTTTGGAAATAGGAGAAGAGCTTGTGAGGTTTGAACTCAATTGAGGAGTAAGCAAATTTGAGTGAGAATGAAAATTGAGCTTATCTGTTTTAGCGCGATTTGAGTTTTTTAGTGGTGATATGTCTGATAAGGTTTTTGTTTTGTTAGTGAATTTGTTGGGAGTAAGTGTGATTCTATTTTTTTGTTCTAGTATTTTTTTTCGACAGCATTCGATTGTATGGTTACTTCAGGTTTCGATGGTAGTGATAATGGTGGGAGGTTGTAGGAGGAAGATAAATTGTTTTTGTTATTTTCGTTCAAGATGGAATGTGTTTTTGTGGCAATATGTTTGTCTGTTATAATTGGTAGTTCGGGTTTGTGTACTGATATGTCCTTTTTTTCGTGTGTGGAGAGTACTATGCTATTTGTTGGGGAAGGGATAGAAGTGGGGATATTTTGTTTTGATACGTTGGCAAATGATTCATGAGTTGTATTCACCGGGGAGGGGAACTGGTTTTTATATATGCGTTTGGCATCAGTCATACTGCATTTTTTCTGGGTTTTTATTTTAAGGATTTATTTTATTTGAATGAATTTTGGACAGTCTTTAGATGAGGCGGCATGGGGGCCCAAGCAGTTTGCACACAAAGTTCGGGAACATTCAGAGTTTATGTGTGGTGGAAGATTGCAATTATGACACATGATGGTACCGTTGCACCGTTGAGTGGTGTGACCAAGTAGCTGGCAGTTCCGGCACCGCATGGGATTGGGAATATACTCAGTGACTTTGGCATTATACCATCCGATTTCGACGGAATTTGGCACTTGAAATGTGTCAAAAGTAAACAGCATCAAACCTGTTGGAATCCGCTTGTTATCTACTTGCTTCGTAAATTTGTAGACTTCTGTTACTTTTTGATTTTTCATTTCTAATATAATTTCTTCCTCAGGAACACTAATTAGACAGGGAGCGTAAACTATGCCTTTAGATGAATTAAGTTGAGTGTGTAGAGAGATCGTGACAGGGCAGAGGTTAGAAAGGTTTTTTGTGGAAATGAATCTGTCCGCAACCGTTTGATTTTTCGTGAGGATTAAGATCTTACCATCTCTAAGTTGGGAGATCTGCATATATTCGGTGCTTATAGCATCGATAGCTTTTCTCAGAGCAAAAATGCTCACAGAAGAAAGAGGTTGCTTCTCGTTTTGTGGGGCGATAATAATAAATCTTGGGTGTTTTTGATTGATGTTTTTCGGAAGTTCGGGAAACATATCAAGTAGGTTAGAAGACATTTTGTTTCTTTTAGGCTGGGGGGGTTCAGAAAGTGCGACCTCAGAGAGGGCACTGAACCTAGTTTTTGACTTCACTTTTGGCCCTGAGGCCATTGTGGAACAAAAAAATCACTATCACTCGCGAGATGAGTGGAATTCAGCACAAAAACAAAGTGGAAGAAAAAGAGATTAGATGAGTGAGTAACGGGAGTTATGCACTAGCACAGTAAGCACAGTATATGAAGCCGCCGGTTGAAACGATGCGTACAGCACGAGAGATAGTCGGTGACTGAACAATAAGTTAACTTGGGATGTTAACATAAATTCTATAATCAATAAAATATATGCATCTCTACATGGATTATCCATTACAAAAACAATTTTACCTACTCAAGTCAAACTCAAATTGGTAAAGGCACTACTAATACCCATAATATCATATGGCTTTGAACTGTTTGCGGATTCTGACTCGTACTCGTTTCAAAAACTATAAGTTGCTTTAAACTCAATTGCGCGGATTGTTTTCAATGTTCGTAGACTTGATCATATGTCATTCGAAGCTCGTCAACTCCTTGAATGTAACTTAGAGACCTTTTTAAAATATCGTTGCTGTGCTTTGCTCTTCAAAACTAGTCAAGTGAAGAAACCTATCTACCTGTTTAACAAAATTCATTTATGTTCATCAAATCGCTACATAATATTGCGTCCTGCTACATTCACCTGCTTAAAATCACGCAGGCAATTTTTCATTTATGCCGTCAAGCTCTGGAATGGTCTACCCATTCGTGTGAAGTCCTTAATCGAACGCCCTAAATTCCTAACAGCTTGTTTCGAATACCTCTCCAATTTGAGTTGATTTAACTTCTTGTTTTTCTTTTCTCTCTTCCTTTGTTGCGCTTAATTTTTCTTTAACTCAAAATTTTGTTTTCTTTTATTTATTACATGTATTTTTTTATTGTTCTCTTTAATTTTAACTAAGCATTCTTTTCTTTAAATATTATATTATGTTATTTTATACACTGTACTAATTATAAGTTTACCGTGATGTTCAGCGTTGTTTTAATAAACTAAACTAATTATACAAAACAAAAAAAAAAAACACATATATCTCCGTTTCTGCTGTTCACTTAACACCATTTTTCCTGGTGTTTTCACATACGCCAGAATTAAAAAAATTGACATTGATCTACACAAGCTTATTAATCAGGAACTACTCGTATTTCTAAAATTCCACTGCAATAGTTTTCTAATCATAAATTAATAGATAACGATAAAGCGCCAAGTGGAGCTTTTCCATAAGTGACATTGCCCATGTTTTCTGATAATCGCTGTTTAAGTTTCTCTAATGGTCGTATTTTCTACTTACCTATTTATTTCCCAAAGGCCAATAGCCGATGTTCTTAAAAGTTTAATTTGCTTCCGGGCCTTTTCAACTGAGACTCGGTTCGATCTGAAAGATTTGGAGTGCGTAAAGCGGATTTACTCGTATATCTGAATTACTACAAAATCGTTTTCCCTTAAAAGAATGATAATAATAATTAAAGATGTCGGTATAATACATTTTACTGTGAGAATACAAATAAGCAGACAGGCTTTAACTATTATAGATACGGTTCCTGAAAAACTCTCCTCTGACAAAACTTAGTTGTACGGATCCCAGATCACAATGGGATCATTAAATATGCGAAAATAAAATAGCCAATTACAATCGGGCTAAATTGAAAAATATTACTGGCATTAATATCAACTAAGCACTGACGAACACGGGCAAGTTCTGAGAAACACAAACTCAACACAAATTTGAAAGCGGTATTAACGTTTAAAACACACATCTGTGCAATAAATTGGAAACTCAAATTAATACATTGGTTTTCGGTGAACTAAGATTATCAAATATTCAGGATATAGCCAATTAGATTAATAATATTTTATTAGCAGTGTAATGGAAATAAGTAAATCTATGCCAAAAATTATTAAATACAATAGACAGAAGAACGGCATTATTTAAAATTAAATTTTGACGCTCAACAATTAAAAGTAATTCTAACATCGATGAATTACAAAATTAATCCATTCTCATTATCAGAGAAAATACTTATTGATCAATTTATAGTATTGAGTCCTGTGATAATAAAGATAGCAAATCTATTCAAACAAAAACACATATGTACACATTTCTCAAAAGTTGGAGAAGCCGTTTATAAAACGATGAATTCCGTCCTGTTAGCTCGCTCGGATTTTAAAAAAAGGTACCAGAGAAAATAGGGTATGTCGAAAGCTTTGGAGGAAAATATTGTTATGTACCTATCTCAAATCAAATTCAGAGGAAAACATTCCTGTGAAATTATAGTAGATTTAATTCTGGATAATTGAAGATTTCAGACTGATACTGGAAAAAAAATCATAGCAATTTTAGTTAATCTACAACAAGCTTTCGAAACGTTAGATACAAAAATATTGATTTCTAATTTCATATTCGTTTGTGAGGTACAAAGTGGAACTACGAGTAACATGACTATAAATAAGCATTGTAAATTTCGTATATCATGCAAGTAGAAACGGAGGAACCGCATGCCTTTGTTTTAAAGTCCACCACAACTATTACTTGTTAACTTCTTTGCCCAATCGATGCCATATTCCTTCCAAACGGCCTTGTCACCTGCTCTCTGGTAAAACAAAGATTTGCACGCTCTCCGTAACAACAGCAATAAGTTGTATCGTAAATTCCTAACTATTCGATTGTTATACAATCATTTTTCAGAACTTAGTGAGTATCTTCACCGCATGCAATTTAGTCAATTTGTTAACACCATGATAAAACCGGATGGTTACTCTTCGACTCTGAAATTTCTCAGTGAAACTTCTACAGATGCGCTTCCGTAATCATATTGATCCTCCCCCTGATGCCCTCTTTCACCTCACTGTTTTAACAGATCTTGTATTAAACATATGTATCCATAAAAAAGGAAGTACGGCCGAAGTAATAATTGTAAGCCCAGACTTAAACTTTTTTGCATAGCCAAACTATTCGAAAGCAGAGTGTACCAACAATTGTTTTCATGAATGACCAAACACCACTAACCTAATTGGGTTTGTCTTTAGCACGCTCTGTGCTTTAGAAAACAGTAACGAAGTCGATACAATTTCAGATTTCAGCAAGACATTCGACTACATTTCTCATGAACTTATCATCTTCAACGTAAACCTTGGGTTTTATCCCAAAATTGTAACATGGACTAAATCCTATTTAACAGACCGACAGTCTAGAGTCATTTTCAGATCCGCAGTATCAGACCCAATTAAATGAATATCTAGTGTCCCTCAAGTTAACCATCTTGGACCAATCATCTTTATTCTAAGGATAAACGATATTAATTTCGCCATAACAAATTCTAATGTTTCTACTCTCGTTGATGGCATGAGAATTTCTAGAGTCATTTCATTACCCTTTGACTCGCATTGCTTGCAAACAACTTAAATAAGTTTTCCGTATAGTGCAAGGAAAACTTTTCGGAGCTTAATGTCAAGAAATGCCCAGCGATAATCTATTCCTGCAAACGCCCACTACCCCCTACAAGAGTCTACGTTATCTGCGATGAGCATATTTCTTCCACTACCGAAGTAACAGAGATCTCAATTTCTACTCACATATCAATAGCATAGCATTATTAATAAACCCAACTCCGCATTTGTTTTTATCAAACGCTGGTCGAAAGAATTTTCCAACGCATATGTTATAATACTTTTGTAAGGCTAATGCTTAATTAAAAGTATGGTCACCCAATAAGCAATACCACACTCTAAGAACTGAAGCTGTTCGAATTAGGTTAGATCATTTGTCACTTCGTAGTCTACCTGTGGTTGATTTGTATGTGGAGGGTCATCCAACAAGAGGTATCAGTTCAAATGTCACGCCATTCTTGAACTATTAACTGTCAACTATCATTGTGAAGATTTTGATAAGTAAGTTATTAAATATGGATTGATAAACACCCTTAAAACGTGTTGAAATAGTGAAAATTCACTAAAGTTCGTACTGCTTTTGGTCAAAATTTTCGCCAGCTATAGTGAATTTAATCGATAACTTTGAACGACTTGGATGGTCGTTGTGAAGTGATGTGAAGGCTCCAAATCGTCTTCGTCCGGTAAGGTTAGTTGAAAATATCACCACTGTAAATGCACCGCATTTTGCATAAAGATCTTGACCTAGATGCTAATAGAGTCCAGTTGACATAAGAGTTGAAGCCAGCAAACCACGCACAACGCTGTACGTTCGCTGTATAAACAAAACTCTCACATATCCGATGTCGCCAAAAACTCCGCGAAATGTCTAGGTTTCCTCAAGCGATGTAAGAAATATTCAATTCTTAATGAAATATAGGGTCCGCCATCTAGCGTTTTTTTTTTCAACTAGTGCTTATTTCGTGAATGGTAACACCTAGCTCATGTCTGATTTAACAGATAATTAGTTTTATCCTTCCGCTGAACGAGTATGGTTGTGTATACGCTTGAACAACGCTGGGAACGTGGGACTGCGATCGACTTAGAGAAAATGCCGACTTTGCCAAAAAAAATCATCTTTTCAGATGAAGCTCATTTTGATCTTGGCGGGTATGTAAACAAGCATAATTATCGCATTTGGGGCACAGAAAACCCGTACGCATACATTGAAAAGCCGATACACCCAAAACGAGTCACTGTTTGGTGCGGATTTTGGTCCAGAGGCCTAATTGGGCCATTTTTATTTTTTTCGGCCGTTACAGTCAATGGCGATCGTTATCGGGCCATGTTGAACGAATTTTTGTTCACAAAAATTGAAGAGGAGGATATTGGCAACATTTGGTTTCAACAGGACGGCGCTACGTGCCACACAGCCGAAGCTACACTCGATGTTTTGCGCCCTGCTTTTGAAGATCGCATTATCAGCCGCAGAGCTGATGTCGTTTGGCCACCTCGGAGCTGCGATTTGACACCGTTGGACTATTATTTGTGGGGTACAGTAAAAGATAAATGTTACGCCGACAAGCCAGAGACAATTGACGCTTTAAAGGACAATATTCGTGAAGCCATTGGTGAAATACAGCTGCACACAATCGATAATGTGCTTAAAAATTGGACCGATCGTGTAGGCTACTGCATGGCCAGCCAAGGCAGCCATTTGAATGAAATTATTTTCCATTACTAACCGGAAGGATTGTACCTTCAAATAAAAAAAGAAATTTGAGAAAATATTCAGTAGTTTTTTTTTATAGCATTTTCAAAAAAAAAATTTTTTGGCGGACCCTATATAAATAAACTTAAAGGTATTACATCAAATTACATTGAGGAATATAGGATACATCCTTTAGTTAAATAACTAATGACGGATGCATTAATTCAATTTAAAGAAGTTTATAACTTAAGATAAATACAATTGTTGTGGGGTGAGTAAGATTATATAAGCTGATAACGTTATACTTGTAAATTTAGTGCATTATATAAAAAAGCTGAATTTTTCTTAAATAAAAGCTGAGCTACGAGTATATAATTACTATTATTAAGTTGTTTATTTCATTGAAGTCAAACCTAAACAGACACTTTTTAGTTTCTCTGTTGAACGGAAAGATTTTTTATATGCTTCGAAGTTCAAAAGGTAACCTGTTAAACAGTCTGGGTGCTATTGAAGTGTAAAAATATAAAAAGCGATTAGTATTGTGAGGTGGAATATTAGCAAGACATCGTTCTGTGCTGCGAAGTCCATAGGTAGTTAAATTATGATTTAATAAATTTCCACTTCTTAAGTAAAATGTTTTTAAAACTTTGTAAAAATAATGATGTTTCAGCGGAAGTATCTTTTTTAAATCAGAGATACAAAAACTATGTTCACGGCGTTGTTTTTCCCATATTAATCTTAGTATATATATCTGAGATACGATTAGGGGTTGTAAACTATTGCTGTAAGTACCACCCCAACGTACGAGATTCTACCAAACTATAATAAATTGTTTCTAAAAGTTTCTGAGAGCATAGTTTCCTTAGGTGATACATAATATATGTTGCTTTTAGAAGATATTTTTTCAGTAAGGAAGTGTGTATACTCCAGTTCATTTTGTTGTTAATAGTTAAACCCAGATATTTAAAAGGATTAACATTTTCAATAGAAAAAGCATTTTGAAGAGCAGGTCAGGCTTTTCGAATTTGAGTTTATTTGACCGTTATTTGCAACACAATTACTAATGCTAAAACACATTTTCTTACAATCAAAACTATGAAAGATACATTTAGGAGACTGCCTGTCTAGTGATGGTAAGTTAAAAAACATGATTTTAGTTTTATCACTAATGACTAGCTTGCGCATACCGAACCAATGCCTTAGTATTTCCAAATCATGGTTTATATCAGCAATCAAATCCAGTACGGACACATTTGAATATACGCACCCAATATGAAAAGCAAAATCAGTTTGATTACACTTTAATTGTTGGATAAAGATAGAATTTATAAAGATTTTAAATAATAGAGGACCGAGAACGGAGCCCTGTGGAACTCCGATCCGAACGTCTCCACTTTCACTGAAAGAATTCCCAATCTTAACCATTTGTTTCCTATCTTTGAGATATGAAGCGAACCAATTAAGAATAAAGCCCCTGAGATCAGACTTTTACAATTTAATCAAAAGGAGATCGTGGTCTACAGTATCAAAGGATTTAGTGATATCTATAAAAAGAGCAGCGGTGTTTCTTTTGCAATTTAAACTATCGTGCACCTGACCACAGAAATTAAGAAGTGCATCTTCTGTTGATTTGCCAGCTCTAAATCCATATTGGTTAGTGCTAAAGAATAATTGTTTTTCCAGAAATGCGAAAAGACAGTAAGAAGAAAAATCGGCCTATAGTTAACCGGATTTGTCCTATCATCTTTTTTGAATATAGGTATGACCCCAGCTATCTTCAATCTATCCGGAAAAATAGAACAATATACGCTTTTGTTGAAAATGTGTGCTAAGACATCAACAACATTAAAACAGATTTTCTTCAGAAAAGCACATGAATAACTACTCGACGTAGCAGAATTCGAGTCGTCCAGCAACATTATACTTCTATATAACTCAAAGGAAGAGATTGGTTCATAGAAAAAACTATTTTGTTTATTATGACAGTCTTCCGAACATAAAATCGGAAACGCTGTATAATAACCAGCAACAGAAAGAGAAATGATCAGAACGCTAATAAAAATCTCATTGAACACATTAGCCATTTCTACCGAACTAGTGATATCCCTATTATTAAACTTTATTTTAGAAGGTTCATCAAAAGTGACATTTTTATTGAACAAGTTATTGACAATTTCCCATTCCTTTCTTATATTACCTTTCGCACAGTGAAATGTGTTTATGTAATAGTTATCTTTGCAGAGGCTACCTCTTTACAGATTTGATTATACATTTTGGTCAGATGTGTGTTTCTGTGCTGTTTTTTTTTGCACATTATCCGTAGTTTATTTTTCTCTGCAATTAGCTGTAATAAATAATCAGACATCCAAGGCGTCTTTTTTATTTATCTCTTCTCTTTTTTGATACTGTAGGACAAAACTCAACGTGGCAATCTAAAATGTTACAAAATATATCGAATGCAACAGAAGGATTGTTTTCCTTGTATACATCAAACCAGTTTTCCTGTAGCAAGCGCGCATTAAGACAATTAAAGTGAGTTTTTTGAGTTAAAAAATCAGGCACTACATTTTTTGTGCGTTTAATCGTATCACTCTTTAAGAAAACGCAAGTCAGACTGTGATCAGTAATTGCATAGTCTGATATTGTACTTATTAAGGAAAGGTTGGCATTTAGATCCAACCTAGCAAAAATATGGTCAATACAAGTTTGAGTACTACCAGATGTCCTTGTTCGATCATTGATACAAGACTCCAACCCACTCGCAGAAATTAACGTAAGATATCTTTCTACTACTACAGATTCTTGTAAAATGTCTATATTCATATCACCTATAATGAACAAATTTCTTGAGCGTTCTTCATACAAAAGGGAAGATAACTCATCAAAAACACATAAAAACAAATTTGTTATCGTCTCTAAAGAACGAAACTTTTATCACATCAGACCCTATCAGATCAGGACTGCGGATCTCACAATTCTCATTTAAACTATTATATACGAAAACCCCAGTACCACCCGCTGCATATGAAAAATATAAATATAAAATAATGTAAAATTTGTATCCAGGTATATTAAAATAATCCTTTTCATGGTCTTAGATCTATATTTTAGAGAGAAAAATTAAATCCGGCTTTTTTGGGAATGAATCCAAATGTGTTAAAAATAAATCATTTTTTTGGTAGTTTGTGCGAAAATTGTTTTCTTTGGGAAATTGGGAAAAGCAATTTTTTTTTCTTGGAGTTTAAAAAAAAATTAGAGTGGCTTGGTTTTTTTTTAGTAGAGTCGCGAGTTTTGCTTTGGCAAAAAAAAAATAATAATAATAATAAGCGGGAGGAAAGAAACAAAATAAAAAAGGGTGACACAGGAACGAGGAACGGGATAGCTGGAGTGGCGGAACAAGAAGGGGGAGAGATCTGTGCCAGGAAGGGGCGCAGCACCGCTAGGAAAAAATAAAAGCTAAGTATAGTGCAGTAAAAAAAAAAAAAAAAAAAAGCATTTGAAACGCGTTTATATTCCCGAGAACAGACGAGATACGCGACCCGTTAGATAACGTTTTTGTTTTGTTTCGGGACTGTTAGATAGCGGGTCACTCTATCGGCGAGTGTACCGTTACGCAAAAAAAAAAATAATCGTCGAGCTCCAACGGAACTTTATAACGTCGTGGAATTTTTTGGTTTTTTTATTGTTTTTTTCTTGTTCGATTTTTTTTTCGGGGAAGTTTTTCCGTTTTTTTTCTCTCGATATGTTTCGTGATTCCGGGGGAAAAATCAGGTGACACCCTTTTTTTTCTTCGCCCAGGTCTAGCTGCCGTCAAACCGCTACCTGGTGGAACCCACAGCTGGGATAGCGCGATCCCAGAGAGAACTTGTTATCGTTTGGTTCGGGGCATCGCCGTATATCGGTGCCGGGATCCAAACATAACAATAACCGCATTTTTGAACCATAAGAACGAAAAATATTTGTTAAATTAATTAACTTAGCTTTGTTAAAGAATGATATATTATAGGTTGATAAACTTTCATTTATGAATATAGGCTTATTACCAAATTCTGCACCAAGAATATTCGTTACCAGCTTTTTTTTACGGTTGTTGACAAGTATTTTTTGTTTGCATTCCAGGCTATTGAATTTTACACATCTAATGTTCATCGTTTTCGCTGGCGGAGTTGTTGATCCAGATTTATTGTTTACATTTTGTGTTTGCTCCTTTGTAGTCATTGTTCTAGTATAGCAGGATATGATGTCATCATGAGTAATACTGTTGTCCACACCTTCTGCTAGTAGCTTTACCACAGTATTCAATGCATTATGCTTGTCCACAGTTGGTATGCCAACCATATCAATGCACTTGAGTAAGGGCTTTTGCTGCAGTTCAGTTTCAGTTTATATGCCTTTTTATTATGTTGAATTAATTAAAACTTACAAGCTATACAAAAAAACGCTTAAAAATTTGCTTAATTAACTTAAAATTATGTTATTCTAACTTACTTTTTTGGTTTTTATATATTTTTTTTTTAAATTAACTTAATCCTACCTAAAACTATGTAAGCCGGCCAAGGCTAATGAAATAGTCAGACGACCGACTTTGCTTCCTATGGAGCTACCTAGTACTGGAGGAGTTGGACGACGAAACTTCACCTCCTTCAACTAGTCACCAAAATTGTTGGTGCTGCCGAGCAACATCCCTCATGTCGCGACTCTCTACCGCCTTACTGAACTGGAGACGCTCCGCACTGTCGTGTGCGACGTCTCTGTCGTAGTTGAGTCGCCTGTCCGCAGCTGTTCGAGCGACGTGGAAGATTAGCGGAACCGCCAATCTGTCCTGGACCAGACCTTTACTATCTAGATAGAGGAAACGTTCCGGAGGAATAAAGCCGCCAAAGCGAACTCTCTCGTGATACATATAATTGGGGTAGTAATCCCCGGAGATCAGGTTGTTCGATGAGTTCATTGCTCTTGCAACGTGACTTCGAATCAACTTAATGACGAAATTGTCCACTCTTATTAGGTCCGCCCTATTGTACAAGACCTCATTGGAATAGAATTTTATGTACTGAGACTCTGGTGTTCTGTACAAGCGAAGACAAGTCCTAAGACAAGCCCTCTCAAACGCCCGAATCTTTTCCAATAAACTTGCTCTCACGTTGAACCACACGGGACATTCAAATACAAGCAAGGGCCTGATAAGGGCCATGTAGCAGATTACCTTCACCCTCGCATCGAGTAGGCTGTTATAAAACAGTCTCTTTGTAAGGGCAAAAGCACCTTTGGCTCTGGCCAGAGCAACCTCTATATGAATGATATCATGCCCCGCCTTGAAACCGAATTGATTATCCGGAACTATATGTTTGTCCTCAACCCACTTAGTCAGGACTCTATTGATCACCTTCTCGAAAACCTTACTGATGTTTGGAAGAAGACTGATCGAGCGGAGATTCGCCGGATTGGAAGTGTCTTTATCCCTTTTGGGGATGGGATACAGTTTTCCACTGCGCTGGATAATGTGCATTATGCATTGCATTACTAAACAGGGTGGTATAAATGTTCACCGCATATATGAAAAGTCTACAACTGTAAGAACAATAAAAAAGGAAAGAAAGCATAACCCATGGATGTCACATGACTTAATAGCTAAGTCTAAAAAAAAGGGATGCAAAAGATAGAAAAATAACAGATTTAGCAGGACTTTCGAACTGGATTATAAGACTTTTCGAAACAAACTAAACAAAGAAATAACAAAATCTCAATTTGCAAAAATCTCTTTTTTACAAAACCAAGTTCAGCCAGATCAAATCAAACCCAAGAAAAACATGGAGCCTAATAAACGAGATAATGGGAAGGAAAAAGCCTAGCCTAGATGAAACTATAATTAAGAATTTCACTGGTCAAATGTGTGTGAGCAATCTCGCTAGCGAATGTGCAAAAAACTTTAAAGAACAAATTGAAAACATTGTGCACCAATGCGACTCGATTACATCGATTCACCTAAATAAAACGCTAGACAAATCAGTTTTTATTCGAGAAACAAATGTATTTGAAATATCAAGAATAATTCGTTTGCTTGACGAAAATAAGTCGCCTGGTATTGATGGAATTCGAGTGTTAGACATCAAAACTCACGCGGTAATTTTTGCGCCGATTTTGTGCAAATTTATTAATTTGAGTCTTATACAAACAAAAATTCCAGAAGCCTTAAAAACTGCTGTGGTCAAGCCAATATACAAAGGTAGTACGAAAAGTCAACTCAACAATTACAGGCCAATATCCACATTGTCAGTAGTAGAAAAGTGCCTCGAAGAAGTCATAACAAACAGGTTGCAGAATTTTATTGGAAAACACTTCATCATCCACGAAAATCAATACGGTTTCCAGAAA
Source organism: Volucella bombylans (assembly GCA_949129095.1). Taxonomy (NCBI): domain Eukaryota; kingdom Metazoa; phylum Arthropoda; class Insecta; order Diptera; family Syrphidae; genus Volucella; species Volucella bombylans. The sequence goes on along the minus strand of OX422142.1, from coordinate 50,476,044 downwards.
AAGAAAAGCACTGGTAAACTATTAGGAGAATTCGCAAATCATATCAATGAAGTCTTAACAAAAGTTATCACGTCTTGGTCATATTTATGGACTTTAGTAAAGCTTTTGACACGCTCAATCACTCAAAGCTAATAAATGCTCTCGAGCGTATAGGAATACGAGGATTATTGGCCGATTGGCTAAAGGAATATCTATACAACAGGCTTTTTTGTGTCAAGATCAGCGCGACCCGTAGTCAAAAAGAACATGCAGAATACGGAGTCCCGCAAGGATCGAAACTGGGCCCGATTCTGTTTATACTATACGCTTATGAGCTTCTCCGCATTTTCAAGCGAGCCAAATCCTTTGCTTATGCCGACGATACAGCGATAGTGGTATGTCACAGATCTTTGCAGATGGCAACAACAATAATTCAGGAAAAGTTTGATAACGCAGCAAAATGGTGTCATGATCATGGTTTAATTATCAACTCATCCAAAACAAAAATGATGCATATAAGAAATCCGCAGTTCAAGACTACCGAACAACAAATATACTGTAGGAATGATGACTACCATACCTCGACTAGCTGTCCTATAGATATAGTTCAAAACTACAAATATCTAGGAGTGACAATCGACAATAACTTTCTGTGAAATAAGCACATTGATGAGTTACGTACGAGTCTGAAAAGAGCATTATACGCACTAACTCATCTGCAGTACCAAACGACAACATCTGTTCAAAGACAAGTGTACTTTGCGCTGGTGGAATCCAAACTAAGATATGGAATACTTGCCTGGGGTAATGCATCGTTAACTCATTTAAAAAAACTTTAGAAACTACAAACTGCAGCACTAAAAAGATAAATATATTTACTCTTCGAAATGTAACTGAGAGAGGTCGGTTCAATGTCCTTAAAGTGGAAGATATCTTCAAGATGACGTTTATATTAGAGTATTACGATGGCACAAGATTCATCACTCCAATTAACCAAGGGAGAAACACAAGAAGACGTGCACAAGGTATGCTTCAAGAGCTCAGATTCTACAACAACTGTGGAAGAAGACAGTTGAAATGCAATGTACCCGAAATTCTCAACACAATTCCACAAGAACTAAAAAACGCTAGAAATTTTAAAACTAGGAAAAAAAAGATAAAAAACTTTCTCTTAAATCAAAATTCCAACAACTGAATGTTTTAATCTGAATACAATGTTAAAAAAGTTAAATTGTTAAAATGTTTTAATCTTAAAGTAAATCTAAATCCAAAGCGATCAAAATTACTTACGAGTATGTCAAATAATTTTTACGTGTAAACCTTGTATTGAATGTTTGTTAAACTAACAATTATTAATGTTAGAAACACAACATTCTGCAGAAAAGCCCCTAAGGCTTGGCGGAAACGCATAGCCAATGTTGATTTTATTGAAAATAAAAATTAATTGAATTGAATTGAAATTGAAAGTCGTCTACGTACGCTATGGCTTGGTGAAGTGAACCTATCAGATCACTTGTGTAAATGTTGAATAGGATCGGCGAATTTACCGCACCTTGTTGCAGACCGTTTGTAATGTTAAATGTTCCAGCAGAAGTCACATCGCCATTCTTCACGATGAACTGTCTACTGGAGAGCATATCAAAAAGAATATACAGAATATATTCTTGCCTTTGTTCCATTGGATATCAGAAACCAGTTTAGACGCAGCGTGAATGATATCATGCCCCGCCTTGAAACCGAATTGATTATCCGGAACTATATGTTTGTCCTCAACCCACTTAGTCAGGACTCTATTGATCACCCTCTCGAAAACCTTACTGATGTTTGGAAGAAGACTAATCGAGCAGAGATTCGCCGGATTGGACGTATCTTTATCCCTTTTGGGGATCGGATATACCACCGCAGTTTTCCAATGCACTGGATAATGTGCATTATTCATTGCATTATTAAACAGGGTGGTATAAATGTTCACCGCTTCTAGAGGGAGATGTCGAAGCACAATATTCGGTATTTCATCGGTTCCCACTGATTTCTTATTTCTAAGTGAATCGAAGATCTTTTGAAGCTCTTCCTTCGAAATGAACGGGGGTGGTACCGTATCTTTGGTGATGACATTATTTGCCATATTCTCGTCACTGAACTGGGTGAAACCCGAGCTCTCGAATCGCCAATTCACAATTTCATTTCCAAGGTAGAAATGGTGCGCAAGGACTCGATTCTCCAGATCGAGGTTCTGGCCAATGATAACATTCGCCTTGTACACTTCCTGGAAAGTCGCTACTATAGCCTCTACCTGCTCCTGTGGATCCTCGATCAGAAAGGAGGAGAAGAATTCCGTCGTCGTATCCTTCAGTAAATTTTTAATTTTTTGGCATCGCTCCACTGTATTGCAGTGGATCGCATGTCTATTAATATTTAAACGCTTTGTAAAAAAATTATTTCCTATAGGCGACTTACATAGCTCAATGGTTAATTTAATTTAAAGGTGTTGACTGGTGGCACCCTTTGCTTGACTGTTTTCTGCTGATGTTGTTGTTGTTCTTGCTGCTGTTGTTGTTGCTGCTGTTGCTGTTTTTATTGCTTCTGCTGTAGTTGCTTCTGTTGTTGTTGATTTTGTTGTTGTTGGTTTTGTTGTAGTTGCTGTTTAGTTAGTTTTTTTGTTGCTTGCTTTACTTGTTGTTGCTGTTGCGGATGTTTTTGAGTTTTGGTTTTGGTTTGGGAGGGCTTTTTCTGCAGTGAGTTCACTATGTGTTGTAAGGTATTCACCTTTCTTAAGAGCGTTTCTTTTTCATCTTGTAGAGTGCTTATGAGCGTCAAAGCTTTGGAGTTCATGAGCTTCAGAGCAATGATTTCTTTGTAAAGCACATCAAGTATGATGACTGCGGGAGGGGTGCTGCTTACTTCTACGTTGACTGTTGTTGGTGATGTCGGTGGTATGCAAGAGCGAAGCAGAATAACCTCCTCAGCAGCAGCTGATGGTGATGAGATCATCTGAAGAGACTACATTATGAAAGTTAGCTGGTGGATGGCGCAGAGAGTTTCGCCTGCGCTTTGTACATGATACACACATATGCGGTACATTTCTTTTTTTTCATATGATCACAATCACTGATATATAGAATATAGAACATTACATGAGCCACATTCGATTCTTGCATCAGCGCGATCGACTTTTGAACCACATGAACAAGGCATTTTACAAATGTTAATAGATTTTTTTATCTTATGATTCACAAATAGATTACAACTTTGGTTATTTTATTTATTAATTTATTAATGGATTTACAGGAGGTTAAGGCTCACAATTCTCCGATAAATTCTCTGAGTGTGTTCACCCCCAACACTTGGGCTAAAACTGTATTTCATCCCTTCTGATCAGGCCTCAATATATGAAGCGTTTATCCGCCCGAAATTGGAGTAAAATGCTCATATCTGGTCAGGTGCTCCTAAGACCTGTTTGCACTTACAAGATAGGCTAGAAAATCGCGCAATAAAACTCATAGGTGATGACAATATTACACAGTCATTCGACACCCTCGAACACAAGCGTAATGTATCCTGTCTCACCTTGTTGTATCGATATTTTCACCACCAGTGCTCCACCGAAATTGCCAGTAGCATTCCACCACTTGTAACTTTTAACCGTAACACCCATCTCGCTATGAATGCTCACCAGTATACCCTCAAGCCCACTTTCGGACGTACTCTGAAATATCGTGATTCATTAGTAAGTCGTACAACTCGCTTATGGAATGCCCTTCTGAGCTCTTTATTTCCTAGTCAATATAACTTCCAAACATTTAAAACCAACGCACATTGGTATCTCTCTCTTGTCCCTCCCTAACTTCCCCTCGTCAGTGCTATGTGCAAACATCTTAAGGGTACACAAAATTCCTTGTGCGTGCGCTAATTAAAAAAAAATAATCTGAGGCTCCGAAAAACCCAAAACAAAATTGTGGAACAACCTCTCCATACACAAGGAGTGATAGTTTGGTGCGGTTTTCGGGCTGGCGGTGTTATTGGGCCATATCTTTTCGAAAATGATGCTGGTGCGACGGTTTCAGTGAATTGATTACGTTACCGAGTGATGTTGACTGACTTTTTTTGCAAAGATTGATGCAATGGACATGGACGACGTTTATTTTCACATGGTACATATGTCACTCCCTTAATACCTCCCTCGACCACTAGTCCAATCTTCCTCGCCGCTTTTAATAATTGAAATAAAGCTATCCTGGGTAGACACGGGCCGTTTGCGTTTGCTTACAAAATATTATTGTTAAGTCATCTAAAGGCACAATTTGTTTGTGGCATTTAATTTGTTAATGTAAACTTGTCAAATTTGTAATTATAAATATTATGCATATATATATTATTAATATGTAGCCATCGAAAAAAAAGCTAAATAAGGGAATGAAGTGAAAGGAAAATCGCCTTCATCTTCAAAAATCTTAAAACCTGTATATCTGAAAAAAATCACATATGAGTTCTGAGACTTAGCTTTGTTCAATATCTTAATAATAAATATATGTCCTCAAGTTTAAAAAAGATAAATTATTGTTAGTTTAACTGCTTCAATTTAAAAAGTGAGAAAAAGTTATTGAATAATATTTATAAATTAAATTTATGCAACTCAAAAATTATTGGTAAATGGCTCATTATCTTAAGGCCGGTTCATTATCTTCCAAAATAATTTTCGTTTTCGAGGTTTGCACGATTCCTAAATTATATTTCCGTTTTATTTTGAAAACTAATTAATGTTGAAATTAACTATAAGACCACTTAAAACAAAAAGATTGATGAATCCATCAACATCAAAAATTGATTCATGTTATTCTGCAAAACTTCCTTGTAATTCAATTTTCAAGGCATATTGAATTTTATTTGCAATACTCGTATATATGGAAACGACAAAACTTCTTAATTAAATTATTTCAAAAAGATATCTCCGCTGAATAATATCTTGCCTATCCTTTATTTATTTGAAACAAGGATCGCACGGCAAATAATGCTTTTCATGTCCCAAGGGTGCCTTTAGGTAACGAACAAGAACAACAATTAAGCTTTTGGCCTCAAGAAAGGGATTTCGGAATAATTGTATTTCTTGGCGAAAGTCGTATCTAATGCGTAGAAGTTATATTTGCATATTGAGTTTGTCAACCCTCTATTCTGATGAGTCTGTATTATGTTTGAATAAAGTGCCAGAAATACATACCCGTATTGGTATATACATACAGCGATTAATATCATTTCCGATTTATGTAGCGAACTGATTTTAAATTGCGTTTTAATTATCCGAAAGCACAATTTAATGTAATTAGATTAATTTGAAATCATTAATCCTGCCGACAGGTAATATCCGCTTCAAATACATTTTTGCCTTATTTATATCAAGGGGTACGATTAATAACAATTTTTTTGCATATGGTTTCGTTTACAAGCCGACGTAAGTTAAGAATATAAATTACTGTAACATAAATACATTTATACTAAAATTATTAATAACTAATAATGCCATATTTGAATATAACTTTAGATCATCTACTAAAAAAAATACAATTTATTTTACCAATATAAGGAGCTATTTTTTTGTTTGTTTTTATAGGTTTTTATATTTGTATTTCTATTACAGCATGCACAACGTATGGTGCAATTATTGTCCTCAAAAGAGATTCTTACTTTTGGATATTAATGCAACAAAGTACTTGGGTACGTGAGTATTTACCCGCAAATCTTATGCATTTAACGACAGACTATTTGATAAGGATTTCATTATGGTATTAGGTAAATTATATCTAGGCCATAAGCAAAGACGGAAATAGAAGAACGTTTATTTCTGTCAAGCCTCCAAGGGCTAATTAAAATTGAAGGGATGGTACATTATTGTCTTGTCAAACTAACTCCACATAACAGTTAACAACTTAATCAAAATGCTTCTTTGTTAAGCAAACTTTTTTTGACTTACAAGAGCAATTTTAGAGAAGTTGGCTGCTATGAGGTCCTGTGTGGACTAATATAATCAGTTTGCACGGCATACCGTCTGCCTGATGACATAATATAAATAGATATTTTTTCAATTCTCTTTATTTATACAGTAAAAAAAAGGGCATTTATCAAACATTTCTGGTGAATTAACTCGCGGTATTGTTTTGCAATACCCAAGAAAAATATGAACATTGATATTGCTGAGGAGTGTTATGTCCTGATGCTTCAACAGTTAATTACTTCTCAAGATATGTCTTCTTCCACATCTAGTCAGCAGCGCCTAAAACACCTGTGCACCTGCTAGATAGGATTCAAAACCGTATTGAAAATAAAATGGATTCAATAATATTTGGAAGTGAGCTAGGAAGATTTCTTTCACCATTGACTTATTATTGCCAGCTTCCAATACTCCTATGAATTTTTACATTGCGCCAATATTCTAGCCTTTGCTTCATAAAAATTACTACTATTCGTCTTGCTGTAGAAGTCTAGGAATCTTTCATAGACAAAATAGTTTAAGTCAGGCGAAGGATAACTGTTTCAAGTTCCTCATAAAACCACGATTCCTTGAATTGTCTTCTGCGTTTAATTTGGATAGGAATAGGTCACAAGTCTTTAATGACTTGCTCCATTCGGATGAAGTCCGTGATTAATTAGCATCCGTTTATTAAGTTGCATTCTATATATGGCGGCTTTGAAATTACTATGTACCAACATAGGGAGTAGATTCATGTCAAACGAAAAAACAAAAATATACTTACAAGTATGTTATTTGAACTTACGTGCAAGAAATGACGTGAAATTTTGCAGAACTGTTCCTTCTTCTCGTTAAGCCTGTCTATTGGATGTCTACTCGTATCTATAATGCTTCATGCAAAGCCTGCTCTTAGATGTAGTTTTATTATTTGTATTAAGAAAGTCCCCTTAGCTATCAATGCGACTCTTACAAAAATCGTTTGATTATACGCCAAGCATTATTGCATGATTCGCATATGAGACATTATCATGATTACATTACCCGTGTTTGGATTTGAAAATCACTTCAATTTCTAAATAACATAGAAATGTGGATCAGATTTCCAAGACTATCTCTTGCAGAATGATATTTTAAGTCATTTGTTATTCGGCTGGTAATATTACATACCATACATATTTGTATGATTTGTTTGACTATGTTGAGTTGAATAATTACCCATTTCATTTGTTTGGATTAATATTGTTAATTATATGGGGACTACCTGGGAAATTAATTTCTAGCAGTAAATTTGTTGATTCTTCCCTAGACGTTGTCCAGGTGTCATCGGTGTTCCTTGCAGAAAGTGCAATTGGTCATTTGGATTAAAAAGATTTCTTTAACTATTTCCGAAGTTTTCTAGATATTAAAAGCAGCTCTTTATGAAATGCCCAGGCTGACTGACTTCCTCGCAAAGCCCGGGCTCTACGCATATACATTTTTAACATACAGTGACGAATGCTGTTCCTAGGAAGGTTAAAAGTTTGGTTAAAATAATTGGCATATATACCGTCCCTTTGCATAAATTCTTTCTGGACCTACATCTTCGTGGCCACCTGACATCCATTTGGACTATTTCAAAAACTTAACGTGTTAGAAATACTTATACTAGAATCAGATATTTATATACATATGTATGTACAAGTATGACCTACAAAACCCATAAAAATATAAATGTGGGATGAAATGAGGAATTAAATTGTTATTGTGCTATTTACCTGTTTGAAAAATCGAGAGCCAGATCATACAGAAAGGAAAACGTTATTGAATATTTTGGCGATCTTAAAATGGAGAACGAGACTATGAAAGTAGGTAAGAATGGTATGGTTCAAAAATATACATTTGGTTTTTCTTTTGTAATCTATATAGACTTAGATAAAAATTACCATTTTAAATACAAAAACAAATAAGACTGTATAGAATAACTTATTCTGGATAATTATCCGCGATTATGTACTTCGCCCCGATAAATTTAGTTCCAAGACTATTTCACTCGACTGCTATCGAAAGTGTCAAAAATGACACTCATCCATCATTAAATAAATGAAATTGCAAATTGAATTCAAGCTAGAAAGGTAAGAAATAATAAAGCTAAAGCCAATAAATACAAATACTTAAGCAGGGAAAAGAAGGCGATGTTAGGGTGTTAGGGTTGTTGAAAGTTTTGCTAATCAACAAAAAACAGAAACCTAAAAATATCATTAGACATAGTGCTGCCAAATTATGAAGATGGAATGACCCAAGATAGGTGTTTTTTTGATGCATACTTTTTTAATTAGCTAAAATTGAGTTTCACTATTGGCGGCATCTTTAAAACAGAACATACTCTCTGAATTGAAGGTGCATCTCATAAAAAGGTAAGGTGTGATTCTCCATTAGCATACTAACAACGCGCATATCAGAAAAATACCAGATCAAATTTCGTTCTTCGTTTCAAAAAAATCTAAGAAAGCTGTGAAAATGGTGATCTTTTCAATTTTGATTTGCAGCCATTTTTTCAATAAGTCATAAAATAAGAACCAGTAAAACTAAATTGCTGATACACAGATACAAGGACCATACCTGAATTACAAGTTTAAGCCGCTCCAACAGACTACTGCGAGCTTCAAAAAACGTGCATTAGGTACTTACTTATAAAGTTTGACACTGAATGTAGGCACTTCAATTGGGAAGCTAGAAGACGGACTCAGGATCTTCTACAAAAAAGACGTAGCTTTTAGAGGATAATTCATAAGGAAAATGCAATCACTCATTCATAGCTTTTAAAGAAAATTAAAAGATTTCCACAAGAGTATTTCTTGATGTGTCTCAACCTGTTGTTAAAGAGTGACATGAAGGTTTGAAGTTCAAATTACATCGGGTTTTGCCTATACACCAAATTTACCAATTGACAAATATCTCCTATTATTATAGGCCAGAAAAGAAGCGTAACTTTGTTCAGAATAGTACGTATGTATGAACTCCAATAAATTCAATCTCACATCTATTACAATGACAAACGGTTTTAAGTGCGATTTAACACCCTGATGTTTTACAGCTTTTAAATGACAGGGAATAGTTCATTTTTGCAATATGTTCCAACCGCTGACTTTTTGTTAGCAGTGTTCATAAGCGCATTTATTCATTATCAAACTTGCTTGTTTTATTTTTAATTAAATGAGATAATTTGGCTACCACAGAGCTCACATTTTTTTTAAGTTGTCTTCAATTAAGGCCATATCAATCAAACTGAATTTTCATATTGTTAATAGCACTTTATTTTAAAAATCGCGGGACTGTGTTAAAAACAATACAAAATTATAATAATAATTATAATTAAAAATAAATATAATGGGGTAAATAAACCAATCGAGATCAAATAAAACAGTTCTTCGTGTTACTCGTATGTTGGCTGTGTAGTATCAAAAAAGTATGCATTACATTCTCTCCTACCACACACTCATGGTATTGTAACACAGCTCTGATTGGTGTCATCGGTCAATCAACCTCTGTCCAAGTAACAATAAACATTATTTCAAAATAAATTGCAACTTGTCTATTTGCAGTCATTTTTTCTAAATTAATGTAAATAAAACCTTGATTTGGTCGAAAGTTGGATGCCCAATAAATCCTAATGTTCCAACTGGTGCAATTTTACCATTTTACCAACCATTTACCATTTATTTTTGGTCCTTTACACACATTCTTTCCAAGTCAAAATTAGCTTTCCGAAATAAAGTCGTGGACTCCGCAATTAATCTCTTCGCTTCAAACACCGTCTCTGCCTCTGCCACCAAATTGTCTAACTAAAAAGCTTGGTGCTCACACTTTGCTAGGGCGCGTGACATTACATGTTTCTGATATCTGCTGTGAGCGTGTATTTTCTACTTTGAAATTGATAACAGTTAAAAAAAGATCAGGTAGTATTGTCTGCCCGACAATTCAATTGTTGTTAAGAGAAGTCCAGCAAGTTGATTTGTTTTAGCAGGGCGAAGGCTTTAAATCTCGTATTCTGTCATATATGGGTGTAGGGACTCACAGTTCAGTGTTTTTCTATAGATTTCCTTCTATTGAACGAAATGTTTTTGTGCAATTTTCCTATGATCACCTAAACTAATAGGATTTCTTTTTTCTCTATTATTGGTAGAGATCTTTGTGTTTACCATAAAGCACATATGTACTTCTTACAATCATAGGATAAACATGATTTGATGGCAGTAGTGTAAACGGCAAGCTTATCTCTCGATTGAACTTGCGCAGTATCCATTCCCTTGCCAAGAGAAGCTCCTCTCTGCATATCGATTTTTTGGCTCGTCGAAAATACAGATTCGCAAATGGAATGAATTCTCTCTCAGTTTATCAAATCGATTGGTTGATATCGGTAATGCGAGGCAAAATATTGGCTTGCTTACATCAAAGTTATAGATGAATTAAATCGGTTAAGAACTTAATTCATTTGGTTTTATCCAAAATCATTTTGAAGGCAATGATTGAGCACTCATTTTACTGATGTCAAAGTTTGCATTTACAGAGAAGTCATTAAAGTATTTTTGAAGTCATCGAATTTAATTAAATTTAGGTTCAATAACATAATTCCGTTTAATTGAATTTAGTTTCGATAATATATTTCAATATAGAAAGTATATAAGTACCTATAATAGCTCATTTATTATACAATTTGATAGGATGCGCTCAAAAAATTAATTATTGTATGTAAGCTCAAGTTTCATAAAAAAAACTATGGAGAGAGGAATTAAATTAAGCATTTTCCTAACTATTTTTGTAGTCGTTATATTCTTTTAGTTGTTATATTGTCCTCTGCTTGAGTGATATTTCTTTCCAAAGGACTTATTTGAAATATTTAGAGTCACTATGTAAATGATTTATATCTGATATCTCCATTAGTTTCTCTTTTTAAATTAAGGTGATGTAGTAACCATTTATTTAGTGATTCCTCTATGCATGTGATTGAAATTTTTTTAAGCGAAAACTTTGAAGGGACTGTTTTTCTGTACCTCGTACTAATAGGTAGCTATGGTTGCAAGTACTTCTTCAAAAAATAAAAGAAAATTGAAATGTCATCGTCAACGGCACCCAATACAGAGATCAACGATATCCAAAAGTGCCTGAACACGGTTCGTGGGACATTTGGTTTCAACATTATCGCCAGAAATGGACTTATGTCCTGTTATTAAAATCGTTGGTCTAGGAGTGTGTGGATAAGAGACGGCCTCAAATGCTCGAAAAAGTGTGAGAACATTGGTACTCTAGGACGCAATTCCTGAGACACTTCCGTAGTGGCTATATGCTCGATACCATTTTTCGTCATTATTGATATAAAATCTATATATCTTGACTCGCTTGCTCAACCTGTATGTGTGGTATTTTAATTTTAAATCTTCCAGCTCTTAAGAAACTGCCTTTTTAATAGAGTTCCTTATAATTACATTTCGATAAACAAATTTATCTGAACCGTGAACGCATTATCGTACATCGCGGAATTTAACTATGGTCATTAAAAAATAGTTGGGTATTGTGTATCTCTAAGATGCATTTCTTTTGAATTAACGCAAAAGGTTAGTGAAATATTATTCTTTCAATACCGAAGCAATCACAATAAAACGGGTCTAATTAATTATTTTGCAAAATTTCTTCGAAAGCATTACCTTTTCGTTATGAATAAGTTCCATAGCTTGGTATAAAAGTGACAGAGTGTTATTGGTTTATTTGTTTGAAATCAAAGATGCACAACTCCAGTCAAAATCCAGTTCATCATAAAAAAAATTCTATTTATATAATATTCACTGCAAAATATGGTAGAACAATTGGGATTTGAATCTTTTACTCGCTTAAGTAGTAAATTACTAAGTTTTAACTTTGATTCATAAAGGTAATTATGACAATTTTGCAAGAGAATCCAAGATAAAGAGTATATACATAGCTAGTACGTATACAAAATATCGCGGGGCTGTAACGTGATCACGAGAATAAATAATATAAAAATAGTGTTAGGAAATATCGGAGTCAATGTAAAGAGCAGATACCTGGAAATATCAAGCAATATACCAAACATGTACAGCTTGGACAAAGTATTGTTTTTTCTTAGCCTTAAGTATACAAAATAAATATTTATAAATAAAATGTAAGTAAAGTCGAAATACATAGATATAAGAATTTAGAGTAGCTTAGAGTGCCTGTTTGGGGCCAGTAAATTAGTATAAGATTGTTAAGTAATTTTAAGTTAGCATTTAGGCATTTTTTGCTAGTATGTAAGATAATGATTAAGAAAATAAAATGCATTTAAAACTAAACTAGAAAGAATCTGCACCTCTTTGCAAAACATGAAAATCTTAAACTCAGTGAGAATAACCTTACTATTTAACAGTTTGCTTGTTGTGACCGTTTAACATAAGAATGCTACAAGTTTTCATTACTTGTATTACAAAAATATAAAGGGTTATGATACTAACAATGGATTTGATGTTATGAATGTGCAAAAGTAGATTGTATCCACTGATCAATACCGTACCATTGTGTTGAAATATCTCAGGAATGTGTGATATGTTTAAAGCGAACCTGGATAATCTATGTATAAAAATACATTCACTTAAGCTCATACAATTCAAACACAATAAAACCGATTCTAAATTAACTTATTTAAACAGAACATTTAACATTAGGAACTTATAATGCAATACATCCATTTAAAAATAATTATAATAATAATTTAAGAGCAGTTTCAGTAATTATTTATTTAAATAGAATTAGGCCCAGTAGACAGACGAATAGCTTAGGCAATAGAAAATATGGATATTGCATATAATATATTTTAGAATACCGTTTCTTGTTAATACTTGGTTGCAAAGCGCTCTTGAACAATTCTTTATGTACGTCTGTTTCCCATGCAAATTAGCCGATACTTATTTTACTGCACTCTTGCTTTATTTAATCCCAGAGATAAGACTTATACATAGGTTGCCATGCAGCAACTACGTCTTTTATGATGCCCAACATTCTCTCACCGGGGCCTTAAAAAGTCACCCCAAGAAGGTCACCCCAAGACTTGAATGGAGTTAGACACAAATCAGTACTTGACGACCCTAGAAAAATGCTTCTTTTTCATATTAAAATATCATTTCCGAATATGTATGTTTAACTTGGATTCATAGATCTAGACTTTCAGATTCCAATAATTTGGACTCTTACGAAGATGTTCTTTGGTAGACCGTAGTCTTCATGCAATACTTCTTTTCAAAACGTTTATCTCACTATTCAGGATTCGTTCATTTAAATTATTTTCTTTTAGTCGCCTTTGTACGATTTGTGCCCATATTTTTACAATATAGTCCGTCTTCGTTTGGACTCTTATTTGGACCAATGTCAAAAACGAATCCAATTATTTAAGGCTTGTCACTTGCCTTTTCTGAGCGAATGGTTTCACTAGGTTTTTATAATTCGAAGTTGAAATATGATATTGAAATCAATTAATCGAATTCAAATCAGGAACTAATTTTTGTGACTTGAGCCATAAGGTTGCATTATTTTATTTTAGTTTCCTGTCAAAAATGAGACCCAGATATTTTACTGTATCGGAAATACTAAAATGGTACCGTTAATTAAAGGAGGGGCTATGATTGGAATTTTGTATTTTCGGGGAAAGAGGACAAAATCAGTTTTATGGCGGTTTACTCCCAATCCACAGCGATCTGCCCAGCGGGTTTCTATTGAGTTTCAATCTATTGAGATTTATTTGAAGGTGTTCTTTAATGGTACTGAGATGATTTCCTGAGACGGCTATAGCAACGTCATCCGCATAGGCAATCACCCTGCTACCACCCGCTTCCAGGTATATCAGTAGTTTATTAACTACTTTTTAGCATGAGACTGATCAACTCCCTAAGTGATTCGTCTACCTGCAGATTTGACAGCGTAGTCGTGATTGCGGATGTGTCGAAGTTGTTAAAGGCGCCCTCTATGTCCAGGAAAGCAACCATTGAGTAGTTTTTATATTGTAGGAATTGTTCGATGTGGCTAGTCAAAGAGTGCAGATCCATTTCCACGACTTTCCTTTACAGTAAGCATGTTGAGCCGTTGACAGAAGTATTGGATCAATTTTAGCTCTAATATGGATATCAATCAGTCGACCTTAGGATGTTAAAATTTTGTGCTGTAAACTGGGTATAGTTCATATATAGTTTTTTTTGTTAAGAACTTAACGCTCAAGTGGGTATGAATAGACGTATAATGCCTCAGCATGAGTTAATTTTTTTTTTTAAATAGGATGGAGAGAGAAAGAAGGATGTTTGGGTTCAGTGGTTATTTCGCTCCATGGGCGGCGGCATCAAACATTTAATGGGGAGACTAAATTCTTAGTGAGAGTTGCCGTGTTGTCGATTTCTAGCTAACTGCTCATCTTACTTGATTTTCGTTAGCTGAGAAAACTGAATGTCTTTCGGGCGAGGTTGGCATTCGAACACCGAACCTCCCGATTTGGAAGCCAGTCCACTCTACCTAAGCCACGGCCACACACGTACATATATCAGTCAACAGCAAAGGCAAAGTTCATAAAGGTCTAAATACAGTTCAATATCGCTTTCGGCTTCTTTATCCTCAATCTTTTGATGTGCACTTGCTATACAATAGTATCATCAAAAAATTTGTTGAAGCTCCTTTCCTTAGCATCTCTGGATCTGATGAGTTCAGACCTAGCATACAGTTTTTCTGAGCTGTATATGGACTTGCGACTGAAAATTTAGGAAGCTCTTAATATTGATTGAGCTGTTATATTTCATAACCCTCGAAAGTTTTAGCTCCAATCGCCTTAAAAATTTGCTTTCATCGATTCTAGGTCTACGAATATTCAAGTAATATACGAGTACTATATATTATAGTTTTAGTTTCTTTAGTTTTAAGTACATTTTATTTTCTTAATCACTAACTCTTACGTACTAACAAAAAATGCTTAAACGCTAGTTTAAAATTACTTAACAATCTTATACTAACTTACTGGCCCCACACAGGCACTCTAAGCTACTCTAAATTCTTATATCTATGTCTTTCGACTTTATTTACATTTTATTTATAAATATTTATTTTGTATACTTAAAGCTAAGAAAAAACAGTTTGTAAATAAAAAACTTAGCATATGGAAATTTTTTTATTTTTTATAAAAATTTAATATCTAACTTAAAATAAACCTTAGCCTACCCAACCTAAATGTACAATACACACATACACACACATAGCCTTTATACACAATATATACATATATTTGTATATACCTTTGTATACACCAATATATGTATATATTTCTTAAATGCTAACCCAAACCTATGTAAGCTGGCCATTGCTATTTACAGAGAAAACAGATTGGTCAGCTCTGCCTCGTTAGTGAGGCTGATCCATAATTGACGGAAACGGCGACAAAACATCTTCTCCATCATTCAACCACCAGAAATGCAGGTGCTGCCGAACGACATCCCTCTTATCGCGATTCCCCACCGCCCTACTGAACCTGAGACGATCCACACTGCCGCGTGCGACATCTCTGTTGTAGTTGAGTCGCCTGTCCCCAGCTATCCGAGCGACATGGAAGATTAACGGGACCGCTGATCTATCCTGGATTAACCCTATCTGATCAAGGTAGAGTCAGAGCGCACACTCTCGTGGTCAAGGTAATTGGGGTAGAAAGCCCCCGATATCAGGTTATTCGTCGAGATCTTGCTCTTGCAATGTGCCTTCGAGTCAGCTTAATTACGAAGTTGTCCACTCTTATTAGGTTCGCCCTATTTTAAAGGACCTCATTAGGATAAAATTTTGTGTACTCCGTCTCTGGTGTTCGGTACAAGCGAAGGAAAGCCCTCTCAAACACCCGAATCTCTACCATTAAGCTTGCTCGTACATTGAACCACACGGGACAACCACATACCAGCATGGGTCTGATAAGGGCCATGTAGCAGATTACCTATACCCTCGCATCAAGTTGGCTGCTATAAAACAGTCTCCTTGTAAGAGGAAAAGCGCCTTTAGCTCTACATTTTTGTTAAAATACAGAAACTGATCTAGCCAGATCCCAAGGTATCTGACTACATTCAGTCACACATACATTCGCGATAACTAACTCATTTTGATCGACAAGCGTTGTTAATAAATTTAACTAATAATATGGCAAATGAGCCAACTATTGAAGAATTAAAACAAATGCGTGCATCTACAAAGGGCAGCATTACCAGAATTAAGAATCTGGTAGAAACAAATGCGGATACTTTATCCGCAACAGAATTGGAATGCCGGCTAGGGATATTAGAGTCTTATTTTAAACAAGTTCTTTCATATCAAACTCAAATTGAGCGGAAGGTACCTGGTGATCCTAATCGTGGCGAGTTAGAATATTTATATATAGCTGCCAAAACAAAAATCCAATCGCTGTTAGGACCCAATAGAAATTTAAGCGCTGTGGAAACAAGTTTCGCAACACCGCCGGCAACACACAGTAATTTACCAAACCTAAAGCTACCGAAGTTTGACGGAAAGTACTCGGATTATAAGAATTTTATCAATTCGTTTACAAAGCTTGTGGATGATGAACCAACTTTAAGTAAAATTCAAAAATTTAATCATTTACTATCCTGTTTGAGTGAACAAGCCTTAAGAAGAGTAAAGGCCTTCCAAGTATCGCAAGACAATTACCCAAAGGCTCTCGCAAGGCTCAAAGAACGATATGATAATGTCT
The DNA here is from genome assembly GCA_949129095.1 of Volucella bombylans. Classification (NCBI taxonomy): domain Eukaryota; kingdom Metazoa; phylum Arthropoda; class Insecta; order Diptera; family Syrphidae; genus Volucella; species Volucella bombylans. The sequence goes on along the minus strand of OX422142.1, from coordinate 50,459,356 downwards.
GTCTCATATTTGCCCAATACATTTCGGAGTTGTTTGAGTTACCAAACATCACAAAGGTTTCGGCCATTGACCTACGAACTCTCGTCGATAATATTTCTGCTATTTTTAATTCGTTTCAATCAATTGGATCGTTCGAAAACATTTGAAATGCGATGATTATACATTAAAAGTGGATCCGGAAACCCTAGCCAAATGGGACGAACACCAGGATTACAAAACACTTCCGCATTGGACAGCCTGTTCAGCTGTTCTAAGCAAGCAGCTAAGAACTGACTATGGACGAAAGACGCTTAACAAGGCAAAGTCATCATATACTGCTCATCGCCCTCAAACTTCTCTCGCAATCACTAAACGATCCTGTCTGTTTTGTGCAGACACTAATCACTCGATTTCGAATTGTCCAAATTTTGGTAGGATAAACGTTATGCAACGGTTTTCGAATGCGAAGAAACTAGGCCTTTGCTTGAATTGCTTAGGAAAGGGTCATAATGTCGCAAAATGTCCATCGCCTTTTAAATGTAAATTTTGTAAGCAGCATCACCACAGCCTACTACATCGACAACAACAGGAAGAAAATGTTTCTTCAGTTGGCGAACCATCAACCTCAGCGGCTGTGCATGCCGCGTTGGAAACTGGGAGACCTCAGAAAGCCCAGGTTATGTTGGCCACAGCGTTAGTTCTCATCATGGATTTGACTGGAAGTTTTCAGATGGGAAGGGCGTTGTTAGACTCAGGTTCTCAAGTCAACATGATCAATGAACGATTTGCCAGGTCACTTAATCTGCAAAAGTAGCTGAAACGAAAATCAGTTTCCAAACCCAAACTACAATTCGTTCTAGGTACAATAATTTAGAAGTGTTCCTTGAATTTTTGATCACTCCATCCATCACTGGATATCAACCAGAAACAACTTTAAGTGTGGCACAATGGAAGCTACCCAAAAATCTAGAGTTAGCAGACGAGTATTTTTACCAACCTTCGCAGATTGATTTGCTGTTAGGGGCCAAGTCTTTCTTCGATTTGCTTAAAGTAGGTCAGGTCAAACTAGGGCAAGGACTTCCGACTTTACAAAATACATCGCTGGGTTGGATTGTTTCTGGCAAATATAAAACACCATTGAACAGGGAGATGCAAAAATGCTTCTAAAGTTTAAACGAGGACTTACTGGATCGCTATGTGGAAAGGTTTTGGGAGTTAGAAGAACTTCATGACCAGAAACCAAAGTGGACAGAAGAACAGAGTGAATGCGAAGCTCATTTCAAAGAAAATCTCGAGAGTTTAGCTGATTGTCGACTAGTTGTACAACTACCATTCAAACGGAATCCAAGCTGTTTAGGATCCTCATATAAAAAATCAGTCCTTGAAGCAACAGTATACCGAATTCCTTGAGGAATATAAGAAATTAGGGCATATGTCACTCGTCAAGGAACCTAACTTAAACGAACCACACTATTACTTACCTCATCATTGCGTTATTAAACCAGGTAGCGTATCAACAAAACTTCGGGTGGTGTTTAATGCTTCATGCTACACATCCTTTCAGATTTCGTTGAATGATACTCTTATGGTCGGCCTAACAATCCAGCCTGAGTTATTCAATATCCTTCTTCGCTTTCGCTTGCATAGGTTTGTGTTGACAGCTGACATAGTTAAAATGTATCGACAAGTTTTGGTACATCCAGCTCATCGAAAGTTCCAGTACATTCTATGTAGGACAGACGAATCAGCCCCAATACAAACATACGAACTCAACACAGTCACATATGGCACCGCTTCGGCGCCATTTTTAGCGATTCGTTGCCTTAAATATTTAGCGGATAAATACAAAACATCATTGCCATTAGGTTCCTGCGCTCTAGAGGAAGATTTTTATGTAGACGATTTTATCACAGGAGACGACAAGATTGAGACGTTAGTTCGGAAACTGGAAGAAGTCACATCCATTTCAAATTCAGCTGGGTTAGAGTTGTCTAAATGGAATAGCAATCTCCCAAATATTGACAAGGCTGTACAGAACACAAACATAAAGTTGAGTGAGTCAGGTCTCACTAGCACTTTGGGGATATCGTGGAACTCGGATTGTGATCAGTTTATCTTTTCGTATGAGCCGAATAAAACATACTCCAAAAATACAAAACGATCCATCCTTTCACTTTCGTCGTCGCTCTTCGATCCATTAGGCCTACTTAGTCCAATCATAATTAAAGCAAAGATAATCCTTCAACGATTATGGATCGAAAAAATTGACTGGGATGCAGCTCTTCCACAAAGCATCGAAACCGAATGGGAGCAGTTTATGGTCGATTTACACTCTGTGCAGAATCTATCGGTTCATAGATTTGCCTTAATCGCAAGGAGGCACAGTTATCAAATCCATGGGTTCGCTGATACATCTATGCACGCATATGATTGCTGCATATATCTCAGAGCAATTGATAGTGCAGGGTCTACACAAGTAAGGCTTTTGGTATCAAAGTCTCGAGAGTCACCTATAAATAGAAGACAACTTCCTCGGTTGGAGCTGTGTGCAGCTCACCTATTATCAAAATTGTGGGAAAAAATTCAAGGCATTTTTAAAGTTGGCCAGTTAGAAGTTTACTTTTGGACAGATGCTGCAATTGTTCTTCATTGGATTTCTACTCACTCATCAAAATTGACAACATTTGTTAGTAACCGGGTTGCTGAAATCCAAGCAAAAACACGTGGAGTCATCTGGCGCCACGTTCCTACACAGGAGAATCCGGCTGACATCGTATCAAGAGGATGCAATATTCAGGAGTTGAAAGGCTCGATCTGGTTCAATTTATTGCAGAGTGAAGGAAATTGGCCGTCAAGAATAGAGATCCCGCTTTGTTCAGAGGAAACCTCATTAGAAAAAAGAAAAACCGTACTCATCAGTAAAAAGTCAGAACGCAATTTTGTATGCGGAATAGTCGAGCGTTATAGTTCCTATTCCAAAATTCGTCGAATATTAGGCTATGTAATAAGATTTTGTCATCGGTTAAAAAAGCAGTCATCTAAAATGGATCAATTTTTAACGGTTGCGGAGATAGACAATGCTTTATTGCAAATCATTCAAATTATACAATCAGACTCGTTTACTGAAGAAATTGATGCAATCAAAAACAATCGTTCTATTAAAGGATCTATTAAGTGGTTGAATCCCTTCTTGCAGGAGACAAATGGTCTCGTGTTACTGAAAGTTGGAGGACGGCTAAAACATGCGGAGATTCCTGAGGAGTGTAAACATCCTCTGTTGTTACCAAAAAACCACCCATTCACAAAAACCTTAGCCCGACATCTACACCTATCTAATTACCATGCTGGCCCAAGAGCTTTGGTTGCTTTGCTGAGACAACAGTTTTGGATAATCAATGCTCGAGAAGTCGCGCGACATACGGTAAGGCAGTGTATTCACTGCGTTAAAGACCCAAACTGCTGGACCAAATCATGGGCGATTTGCCGAAAGAGAGGTTGACTCCATCGCGGCCTTTCTTGTGCTGTGGAGTAGATTTTTGCGGACCTATCTATACGTATCTAAAGATGAGGGGCAAGGTGCCCTACAAATGCTATGTTGCAGTGTTTGTCTGTTTCTCATCAAAAACAGTTCACTTAGAAGTTGTTTCTGATTTATCGGCCGAGGCATTTATTGCAGCTTTGAAAAGGATGATTAATCGTAGAGGTTTACCCAGAGACATACATTGCGACAACGCGACCAATTTTGTGTTATCACAATCCAAATTAAAAGAATTTCGCAATATGTTCTTTAAAAAATGTTCCCAAGAAATCTTGAATTTTTTTTTTCTAATGTTGGCATAAATTTTCATTTTATAACCAGGGCACCTCACTTTGGAGGAATCTGGGAAGCGGCCGTTAAGGTCGCAAAGGGTCATCTACAGCGAAGTTTAGGTGGAGCAAGGCTGACGTTTGAGGAGCTTTCTACCCGATCGACCTGGAAGCTCTTACGCCCACACATCTATTGATAGGGTCGTCTCTGAAAACCATCATAGAACCAGCTATTGAAGTTACGGAAATAAGCAACATCGTCCGGTGTCGCCGAATCAACGCAGTCAACACCCATTTCTGGCGCAGGTGGTCTGTGGAATACCTGCATGAACTACAAGGCAGAGGAAAATGGACATCGCCATTTCAGACGTCACATTCGAAGATTTGCACCACTACCGTGGTGGTACAAATATCAGACGTCACATTCGAAGATTTGCACCACTACCGTGTTAGACTCTTGAAAGCAGATGCTTTCAAAGGGGGCGAAATGTTGGATCTTAAGAACATTAGCAAACATTGAACTACTCGTATAATATATTATTCTATTCTATGCGATTTAAATAAAGTAATTGAATAATTTGTTATCTACAATAGATACATTCTGTAATTTTTATAACACTTTGTACAAATTATAACAGATTTGAATTTGGCGCCACTTGCAGTGGCAGCCACCATATTTTTTATGGTTACGAAAATTATAACGTGTTACTTGTATTGAATATGACCGTTTACCGGTCAGTTTAATTGTTCAATAACTCGCAGGGAAGACAGTATCGTTTTTATTTTTCGCTCCGCTCGCTAAGTTCATTTTTCATATCGACCATCTTAACGAAGATCCAACTACTTTTTTTGCAGTAGAGATCCCAAGTTGACGTTAGGAAAACGCTCTTAACGTACATTTGGTAAAACACTCATTTGAATTTTAATAGCCTTGTTCACCCAATGTTAAAGAGTCAAAGACCTTGGTCCTATGGATATGCCGTGTGCGCTATCACAATTCAACAAAAAAATCTTTGCCCTTTAATTGCAGCCGATATTTTAGATATATTTGATTTCGTGGTGAAATTCACAAAAGGAAAGAAATAGTGCATTCTCCAAAACGACATGCAAATGAAAAATAAAACTCTTCGAAATTGATTCAACCAATGACTTTATTACCACCGTCCAAGTGGGTGGGAAAATTAGGAGTTACCAACGTTTGTTTCGTTTGCCCAAACGGAACGTTCCTTCAAACAGCTGTTTCCAATTATCTGGTCATTGAACCTAGAAAATACAGCTGATTCTTGCTTCCTTCTTTTGCACTCATCTTACTCCAATACATCCGCATCGATTTCCACTGCCTCACATGCAGATCAGTGGGTGGTGCCAATTACCAAAAACGTAGCATTTTTTATGAATGCAATTTTGCTATGTTGACTCCCACACAATCTGCTTGGTGTGCTGCTATTTTTTCTTCAAGCCCAATTTTGATCCGGAGTATGGGCTTTTAGAGGTGTGGGATTCCCGTCGGCAAAATTCCAATTATTGTCAAATTTCTCCTTTTGCTGACGGAAGTTGCGCTTTTCAGGATTTCGCAACTCGAGCATTTTACGACGGCGATTTGTACTTGCACGTTCCTTGGTAAGATGATCCATGTTGCTCCGCAACATCCTGCCGGGCCTAGATAGAAATCTCTGTAATTGTTTTGGAACTCATCATTAGGGCTACAGGTTGAACCGCTTCTTCTGAATCGAGATGTATGTTGCTTGATGATTTCTTCTTGTGATGCTCGACGCGTGTACATGAAAATGAGAAGGAATGTTCGGTGAACGGTGTCTGGCAAAGATGAATAGATTTTTATAGTAATCATTTGGATAAGTTTCTTAATTCATTATAGTTTGATAAATATTGAAAAGTATTGTCAATTCATTAATGTGTGTGTGTTCTAAAATGGTATTTATTTATTAATCATTGGCAAAAGCCAAACTTTGGGCTATAAGACGCTTGATTGTGATAGTTGATGTTTTAATGGTGACGACACGAATTCTTCCATCAGCTCCTGGATGCGTTGCTTCTATTCGCCCAAGTCGCCAAAGTATCGGAGGCTTCTGTTCGTCTGGCAAGAGAACCAAGCAACCCACTTTGATCTGCAGATTTGATGTAAGCAATTTTGGGCGTTGTTGGAGTCAAGCAAGGAATTTTATCCAAAAATCTTGCTGGATTTTCTGCATAAGATGCCATCGATCCATGTGATTTGTCGGGGTCCTTTTCCGGTTTTGTATGTAAAGAGGATCTTCGCTTAATGGGCAGAGGGTTCGCGAATTGAGACAAGCCTCGACTTCTGTGGACCGTGGAGTATTCCTCAAATGTAAGGCTGTAGTGATCGATGATTCGCTTTAAGTGAAATTTCATGGACTTCACACCTGCTTCCTATAGCCCGCCAAAGTACGAGGCAGCCGGAGGCTTGAAATGCCAGGAAGTGAAATGCCGTGTCGAGGTTTCTTGCTGCTCCTTGGAAGTTGGTTCCGCAATCGCTGTAAATGTTCCATGCATATCCCACGACGCGCAGTGAAACGTTTTAATGATGCGAGAAAAGCTGAGGTGCTGTAATCGCTCGCAAGTTCTAAATGAAAGTTCTAAATGTTTGTGGAGAAACAAACAAAGATTGCTATGTACGCCTTGGTGAACTTGCTGAAACGACCCTTCCATGTCTTGAGTTGTACAGGCCCTGCATAATCCACTCCACATGTTTCAAACGGACGAGCCTGATTGACTCTCGGCGCAGGCAAATCACCCATTTTTTGTTGCATGACCGTTGTTTTTCCAGCTTTGTTGATGAAGCGAAGGCAGTACGTTGTAGATTGAAGTAAACGCTATAAAGTAGAGTACCTAGCAAAAATTTCGTTGTGTGAAAACGCGGTGAAATGAGAGCAGATCTGAAAAATTGTTTGTATGGGATACCCAGATGCAATTAAATCTTTTTTAATCTTTGCAACCTTTGAGGTCTTCATTTCCAGGTCAGTTGTTTGGCTTGTATATGGTGCGTGCTGTTTGTCGTCGAAAAATTGCAAAAAATCAGGACCATGCCACCATTGTTGGCTGTTTAGGAGCTCTTTTACAGAAAGCCCCCGTGATGCCATGTCTGCTGGATTGTCTTTAGAGGGAATATGGCTCCAGCAGTTGGGGTCTGTGAGCTCTTGGATTTCTGACACACGGTTTGCGACAGATGTGGTGCGTATGTATGGTGCCGACTTAATCCATGCTAGTGTGATTTCCGATTTCACACCACGCGAAAAGATTGCCATTTTGGAGATCCATACTTTTTATGGTGTGCAGTAGTAATTGCGCGAGCAACAGGGCTCCGCATATCTCAAGGTGTGCCAACGATTTGTTTTTGAGGGGTGCGACCCTAGTTTTCGACAGAAGGAATGTCTTTTGTGTAGCATTGCTATTGATGGCTCTTAAATACACCAGTGCGACGTATGCCTTTTCGGAGGCATCACAGTTGAGAGTCAATTGTCCAGCGAGAGATCTCGATGTTTCTAACGGCGTTAAGTTCCATTTTCAAATTATGCCACGTTGAACATATTGTAGATGGGAGCTCGGTATCCCACGTCTGGCCCTGTTTCCAAATATCTTGCATCCGAATTTTCGCGACGATGACGCAAGGAGAAAGGAGAAATCCGTCCCATTGGGTGGTACAGGCTAACAATGTCAGACAATATTGTTCGCTTCGTTGATCGCTTTGCATCTGGAATATTACATTTGATTGAGAACATGTCCTTACCTGGATGCCACTGAATACCTAGTATTTTTATCGAATTTCCTTCATCGAATGATAGCGGTAGGTGAACTTCTCTATCTGCATCTGGAATTCCTAATAACAATTTCTCACTATTGCTGGCCCATTTTCGTAATGGGAAACCACCTCGATTCAGCATAGTAGTAAGTTCACGTTGCATCTTCACTGCTTCGCCTTCTGAGTCTGCGCCGTGAATAACATCGTCCACGTAGAAATTTCCCATGGACGTCTTCTCGTTCATCTGCAGCCAATTGTTGTAGTGTCCGAACCGCTAAGTATGGTACCGCAGCAGTGCCAAAGGTGACGGTGTTGAGCTAGTACGTATTAACTTCTCCTCATACTGTATCTCTCCACAGGATGAGTTGGTAGGACGCATCTTTCGAGGGTACCCAGATCTGCCTATACATCTTAATAATGTCTGCTACGAAGACGAATTTATGTTTTCTAAAGCGTATTATATGAAGATGATCATTTAAGCATTTGCCATCGGACGTTTTGCAAGATGCGTCAAAAACGATGCGCAGTTTTGCTGATTATTTTGTGATAGCGTGGTGGTGGATGTAATAATGAGCGTTTTTTACCGACGAAGGATCTACTTCCATCATGTGCCCTAGTTCCTTATATTCATTGAATACCTTTTTATATTCATTAGCAAATGAAGGGTTATTTCGGAACTTTCGTTCTAACTGCAGGTATCTAACCAGAGCAGATTTATGGGAGAAGCCCAAGCTAGGTCGTTTTCCTTCCTTAAATGGAAGTTGTACCATATATTTGCCATCATCTTGCTGCTGGTATGTTCAGCAAAAGTGTAGTTCACACTTCTCGTCGTCTGCCGATATCATTATCTTCCTTGCTATCTCCTCAAGTTCCCAGAACTTAAGAAGCATCTTTTGAAGGTCGTGTTCACAACCTTCGGTTGTTGTGTGATGCGATGTGATCGCCGTTTGATTGTTAGGCGAGATGCAACCCGAGAGTACCCAACCAAGTTCAGTCTTTTGAGCCATGGGGGTGCCTGAATCGCCTCTCACAAAGCCTTCCTAAATACTGGATGAATATGCATCGCTCCCGAGTAAAATATCTATTTTGCCTGACTTATTAAATGTCGGATCGGCGAGCTGAATATTTTGTAGGTGGGAGAATAGCTGTAAGCTTAGGTAAAACTAGCGCATTGAGCCCTAAGCTGAATTGCTTATTGACATTTGAGAATATCGTAAGTGTTACCTTGTGTTTAGAGACGCTGGAATAGGTTTCTCCAAAAACTAATATACTGATGAGGTTTTCTTTTTTACGGAGATTCAAGCGTTGCGCTGCAGACTCAGAAATGAAGTATGCCTCCGATCCAGGGTCCAGGATTGCTTGCAGTAGCACTGCTTGGCCAGTTGATGTGACCACCTTAATGAGCGCAGTAGTTAGAAGAACAGTTTGTATTCGGTTGTTTTCGACTATGTACGTATTTTGTGTTGGGGCAATTCTGTCGGATTAGGTTGGATGCTCCGATTTTTCTGACTGTGATGTCTGAACGTAAGCGCTACTCCATCTCAATGAAGCATCGAACGATGCTTGTACAATTTTGCGCTTAATGTGCATTGGATAAACAACTGTTACACAAATTGTTCATTTTAATAAGGTCCTCTCGTTTCTTCGGACTCAACGCCTTGAACTTGAATCAATGCCTGATTGAATGCTAACCCTGACACATTGAACGTTTAGAAATCGTGGAATTATGTGAACGGACGATATTTGCAGCAGTTTTTTTTAATTTAGTGTGAGCTGTAGGAAATGAGGATTCTCCTAATATATCCAATGTTCTAAATCTAGTAAGAAGGAAGTCCACAAGAACGTTAAGCTGCAATGGTTGATTCCCATAGACTTCTAATGATAAGCGGTAACTTTTGCACAGTGTTGAAATATGAAACCGGAACTCCAAGATTTTCTAAAGAATGTTTCGCTTGTTTGGTAGTATCTAGAAGCAACTTCAGATCTTCTGCTGATTCTTGCGATAGTTTTGGCTGGTCAAAAACAACATAAATTGGTTATCTTTGAGTAATCGGAGGTTTTGATACCGTTTTAGTAGTGTTTCCCAAGCCGAAAACAAATTACCCTCTATGATCGCTGTATTTCGCAGTAAACGTTCAGCTTCACCACTTAGATTGGCCTTCAAGTAATGAAGCCTTTGTACATCCGATATAGATGAGTTTTTACTGACAAGGCTTTCAAATAGGCTTCGAAATTCAGACCACATTTGAAAGGAGCCAGAAAATGTAGGGATTTTTATTACCGGAAGCTTTAATTCTATTGAAGAAGCCTTTGACCCCAAGATGGAAGTATTAAAACTACCTTGGGATTGATTTAGTACGCTTGATTTTGGTAACTGTACCTTCAACTCGGAAGAGTATTTGTAGTACAATTCGTTAAGATGGTGGAAAGTCAAAGCCTCTATGTACTTGATCTTTGCTTCTTCCGTAGGAGCCGCGACAATTTTTTGGAGCTTCATCAAAAGATTTTTCAATATAATTTAAACGAACTTCACACATGTGCTCGGATTTGTGTTGGTCGCCTAACTCTAAATAAACCTTCTAATCGGCACGTACTTCTAAGCAGACATTCTCAATTGAGTCTATAAGAATGGCTATTTTGCTCTTACTCATTATTATTTTTATAGATCACACAACACACGATATGTTTATTATAGGGTTTTCCAATAAGGACTTGACAACTTTTGTTTTAAATAAAACGCAAACTATTTGAGATATTACAAAAACTTTATTATCGGCTTGAATACAATCAAAATATTTATGAATGGAACTCGACTTTGTTCATACGGCCACCGCGGGCACGTTTGCAGCGCTTGATTCGTTGGACCCAATTTTCAACGACTCGGCCACGCATTTCGGCCGAAACGGCCGCTATTTCGCGTTCAATGTTGGCTCTGAGCTCTTCCAACGTCGTCGGCGTGTTATCATAAACCAATGACTTAACGCAGCCCAACAGAAAATAGTCAAACGGCGTTAAATCGCACGAACGAGGCGGCCAATCGACTGGCCTATGTCTTGAGATAACACGCTCACCATACTTACTCTTCAATAAATCGATTGTAGCGTGTGCTGTGTGGCTTGCTTATTGACGAACCCATTGAGCCAAAAATGAGCTTCGTCACTGCAGATGATTGTGCAATGAAATTCATCATCTTGGCGCATCTTCTCCAGAACTCAATCGGAGAACGTACGTCGCTTCAAATGGTCCATCGGCTTCAATTCTTGAGTCAGCTTGATCTTTTATGGGTGTAAACCAAGATCCTTACGCAAAATACGCCATAATGTGGTCTAAGCGATGCCCAATTCTTGAGAACGCCGTGGAATTGACTGATTTGGATCGTTTGCTATGGACGCCTGAACGGCAGCGATATTTTCGACACTTCGACCAACCCGTTGTCTCATTGACACGGTAACATCACACAACGAATATGTAGATGAAAACCCTTTATTAATTTGTCTCCCTTTCTAACTGTATGCTGATGATGTTCACTTGGTTTAATTAAGAACGGAGTTTGCTCTATCAATGAAGATTTTGAGGAAATTTCACGTTAGTCTGAACTTAATGGATTTTCTATAAACGCTAAGAAATCGAAGTGAAACCACTGGATCTTTCGAATTTTTCACCTATTTTGTTGAAAAGCTCCGAAGTGGATTATGTTGAGACTGCACTTTTAATCGCAAGTTGACTTGGGAAAATCACATCAGTGCTGCCGTTGGTGTTACGTAACTTATGGGTAACACAGTCTTTTACTCCAATTAAAATGCGCTTGATATTAGCTAAATCTTTGGTTATTCCTATTTTACTCTACGGATTGAAATCTTTTATAGCTGTGACTCGATCAGTAGAAGAAAGCTTTTAATAGCACAATACGTTATGTTTTTGGGCTACGTAAATATGACAGAGTAAGTAGTTATTCTTCTCGTTTGCTTGACATGCCTTTTGAGAGCTATCTCAAGTTTCACATGCTAACCCTGCTATCGGATTTCCTCGTAACACGCCAATCATTATACTTATACGAAAAGACTCGGTTTGCCTCTTCGCATAGGTCACAATTAATTCACCCCCAATACACTTCCCTCACATCACAACGTCAATTTTTCGTAAATTCAGTCCAATTGTGGAATAACTACCGCGAAATTTAAGAACTAGTTTAGGTACAAGTACAACAAGGCTTAAAAAGGAATTACGCATCTATGTCTCTACACATCTGTAAATAAATTTTTTAATCAATTGATACATAATTATTGTGTATTAATTATTATTATGTATTAATCTGTACCTATATAAATTTCTTTTTTTTTTGTTAAGTTTTAAGTTGGTAGCTTTCATTGTTCTTAATTAGCTTTTCACTATCTTATAAGACATTGTATCTTGAAGTGTATAATCATTACAAATAAATAAATAAATAAAAGTTGCGCTTTTGTGGATTTCGCAACTCGAGCATTTTACGACGGCGATTTGAACTTGCACGTTCCTTGGTAAGATGGTCCATGTTGCTTCGCAACATGCCGTCTGATACAATTATACCAAAAATTCTGTTTCACCGATAATACGAAGGTGAGTTTCTCTATGCTTAAGAATTTTTTCGGATAGAATTTGCGCCAAGGGGTATATAGTCCTGCCCTCACCGATTGAGTTCAGAGATGTCACTGCTCTTTACGATAACTTGCATTTGTCTTCCAAGCTGAGATGGAAGGTGCGAAGACATAACGCAGAGAAAATTGTAAGTACTCGTAGGCACGGGAACATCCTGCTACTCGTACATGACAATGCTAGACCATATGCAGCACAGTTAATGCTCCTGAATTGTTTTTATGTTAATTCTTTAAAGTGAAGTTGTTTGACTTTCCACAAACTGCAAATTCATACGTAGTGATCTTACAGTTGGACTAGAATTTTGTGTAACAGTCATGTAAGTCTTAACTCTAAACAAAGCTTACTTGATAAAGTGTTCAATTATAGGAGTTCATATTATACATGCAGTGATTCTAATGATTTAATTTTTGAAAAAGATTAAAGATCTCGTCGTTTTATTAACCACATAAACGGATTGACTTCTGGAAATAAGTGCAAATATTACACAAGAGGATAAGTACACTATTAAATTCCACATACGGATTCAATGCATACTGATTTTTTAAATATTTTCATTCTATAGTTATATTATTTTTATTGATATTATTTTGGTTTTAATTTAAAATGACTACGATTATAGGTGTATAATACCCGAATACGCAAGATTTGTGAGAACTTAGGGGGTGGCCGTGGTGTAGTGGTAGCAATCGCTTCTCACTCAGAGGGTCAAGGTTCGAATTCTACTCATGACAAGGTTTTCATTTGTGTAATTGGATCTCAGTCAGAAAAATCTACGTGTGAGGGCATAACACTGACATGTAGATTTGGCTGTTGTAGAGTTTCAAATACAAAACCAAACGTGAAAATTTATAACCTTCGAATCATTCCGAGTGAAGAAAAAACTCTAATTCCTATTCGGACTACCACCCCCCGGAGAGCTAATATCGAAACCAAATATACCTGAGTTTCAAACCACTACATCACAACAATGTTTTCCTTTCTCCTCCTTCTACCTTTCCGCCCGCGCCAACGCAACAGTAAAATTATATATACGAAAAAAAAACAAAAACGATTTTTCTAACAATGATTTTATACGAAAACATAAAATCACGGAAACCATTTAGTTTTTATAAAATGAAATGCAAACAATTCAACAAAATAGGTAATTACATTGATAGTTTTTACTTCCCAATAAAAGGTTTTCAAATTCCAATAACGACAATTGCAATCACACACTATAAATTCAAAAGAGCTATGAGTGAATTTTTATTATTTCTGGTACGTTATATTAAATAAACATAAATCTGTGAATATGCACAATAATCTAAAATGTATATTTATATTCGTGTATGTGAGCTTGCTGGTTTTTAGAAGAAAGAAAAGATATTGTAACCTAATTCATATCTAAAAATACAATTGTTACATATACACTCGTATGTTTTTTTTCTCATGCAAAATTGATTATATCTATCTCTTGTATAATATGATATTCAAAACAGATACAATAGTTCCAGAAGAAAATGAAAATTACGCTTTTGCAATTTGGTATTATGTGTGTGAGTATCCTGCCGAAAATGTAATTATTCCGTTGGTTTAATTTAAGTTCAACCCCTTAAACGCTTCTTTTAGTCTGTTCTCTATTTTTTGCTGGGGCTATGTTTGCGGTTTTTTTGTTTGCTAGAATGTGCCGTAGCTGCAGCAGATTTCTTTCTTCCATTTCTGAGGATACTCTTTCCCTTATTGACGGCATTGTTTGGCGGTGGTTTCAGTTTCGGTGGTTTTAGCTCAACTCGCACAAACAAATCATAATTGAAATCCGTGCATGTACGTCCTGTTGAAAACAAAGATAACAAAAAGAGTTAACAAAACATTCGAATTTTTGAACATCACACAGAAATGTTGACCAACATTCATTCCATCATACCATAGCACATCTCTTCGCCACATTCAGTGCATGTCAGCAGTCTGGTCTCGATAACCCCGGACTTATTTTTTACTTTTTTTATGCCATTGTTGAGGGTGAATTCTCTCCTGTCACGTGCTTCCGTTTTTAGCTGCAGTTTTCCCATTTCAACTAAACGGCTGAAGTACTCTTCCTCTAGCTTAGATTTTGGCCGCAGTGTGGTCAGCATTTTCCAATCAATGGGAACTGCACAAAGCTCTGTCAGCACAACATCACGCATTTCACTAGGTACTGGATCGGTGTACGCATACATAAGTTCACGTTCACCATTATGCTTTAATAATTTTCGCACTTCCTTTCTTGGTACTTTAAATGAAAATTCTTTATCTCTAATTTTAATTTCCTCAGGGCGAACTTTAATAGGTCGCATTTTATAGTCGGGCACCTTTTCCATTAAACGTTTAAATTCTTCCTTTGATTGGATGATATTTTTACTAAGATCTAACACAGGAACGACAGTTTTCTTTTTTGCTAAAATATCCTCCAATTTATTCATTTTAACTATTTTTTTATATTTTCTATACCAAAAATAGGGGAAAAAACTGCGGATGATCAGCCAAAGAGTATTGATATAATAATGGCTAACAATACATGCTGCTAGGATACATCCGGTTGACATTGATGTTGTTTATTATTTGTTCAGTGCTTGTCTTTGCATTCAGAAAAACAATTGTACATCATAAAAGAAATACGAGTAACATACGTTATATGTGCTTAAGAACTCATAAAAATACTATGAGAGCGGACCCGTTTTAACCAACCAACAATTTGAAACCTTCAAGCGAAACATAAATTGAATTTGTATATAGCTTAAATTAAATACTAAAATTTCTTATCTACTACGACAAGGATTTCAAGGGTTTTTCCTGCCGAAACAAAGCACCCAAGAACAAGTCGCCAAGTTTAGTCTCGTGCAATTTGGGTGTTAGTCGTATAATTTCATGGTTTGACATTTGACAGTTGGAGTATTATATTTCGTAATGACTTAAAACAGGGTTTTCTATTTTGAGTAACGTTAACTTGATATGATAGGTTGAGATAAGACAGGTAAAAAGTTGTATGGGTATGGGTCTATCTCTCCTCCCTCAGAGCAAGTTTAGATTTATTTACTATACCAACAATTTTCCTAATGCCGTCATCAATTTGCTTACACATCTTAATATTTAACTTTCAATCGAACAAGAACTATCACTCGCATACAATTTTGTACCAGGTTAGGAAGTTTGGTTAGGTTTCTTGTAATTTTGTACAGAACATAATGTTAAATATTGCGGATAATAAATCCATTTCTAAAAATGAATCAGAAAGTAATGAGCGATCAACCGACTTTCTGATCGTCAACCTCTAATATCTTCTTCCCCGTATATGGAATTCGGGTTTTATTCGGGTTATTTTAAACTATGCGGTTATTGAAATTGAAAATTGTGCAATCCGCAACCGTGACAACGAGCAAAACGAGGGAAAGCTAAAAACGAAAAATCGAGGTTTCCACCAATGTGGTTTTACGAGCGAGAGTAACAAAAAACCAGTGTGGTTTTACAAAAAAAGAGAACATTTTTTATTTCTTACAGGTTTTTATAGGCTTGTTTGAACAACAGTTTTTATGAGCTTTATTTAGTCAACAATTTTATAATATAAAAAAAATATGGCGATTGGTATAATTTTCGCGGGAAATTCAAAAGTTATACCAACTCTATCTGCTCCAACATTCCGGCCCCTTTGAAAGCACTGCCTTTCAAATTGTCAAGGCTGCTAGTTTGCATACTGGGCGACGCATGGTACCTCTGGATGTCGTTACATCTACCACTCGAACTCTCCCATCCTGGCCTTCGATGAGGTTGCTGATCCTCCCCATCTGCCACCTTTGAGGAGGCATATTTTCGTCATGAATGATGACTAGAGTACCAGGCTCTATGTTTGGACTTGGTGTGAACCATTTGGACCGACACTGCAGCTCGTTGACATATTCCGCCGACCATCGTTTCCAAAAGTGTGTCTTCACGGCATTTATCCTTCGCCATCGCTGGATGTAGCTGATGTCCAAGACCTCTGTTGGTAGCTCGGGAATGGCCTTTAGGGAAGACCCGATGAGAAATTGACCTGGCGTGAGTGCTTCGAAGTCGTTTGGGTCTGACGTCATCTGCGTAATTGGCCTCGAGTTCATGACCGACTCGATTTCGACTAGTGCTGTTGACAACTCCTGGCCTCCCAAATGCCTCCAAAGTGCGGTGCCCTGGGGGGTATAAAATTGAGATTTATATTTCTATTAGTGCAAAAATTAGATATAATTTCTTGTGAGGATTTCTTCATCAACATATTGCGCAATTCGAGAAGTTTTGAATAGGCCCCTACGAAATTTGTCGCGTTATCGCAATAAATGTCACTCGAAAGTCCTCTATGACCTATCATCCTTTTTAAGGCCGCAATAAACGCATCTGCCGAAAGATCCGTTACTGCCTCCAAATGAACCGCTTTAGAAGAAAAACATACAAACACGGCCACGTATGATTTGTAAGGTACCTTGCCTCTAATCTTTAAGTAAGTGTTGATTGGACCGCAGAAGTCGACTCCGCAAACCAAAAAGGGACGTGAAGCTGTCAACCTCTCCCGAGGTATATTTCCCATCATTTGCTCCAATAATTTTGGCCTATACTTTACACAATGTATGCATTGCCGGACGACCTGCCTAGAGAGTTCCCTTGCATTTACTATCCAAAATCGCTGCCTTATCAGTGCCACAAGCGACTTCGCCCCCGCATGATAATTTGACCGATGCAGATACCTAACGAGAAGTTTGCTGAATTCGTTGTTTCGTGGGAGCAAAAGAGGGTATTTACAATCCTCAGAAATGTCCGTATGTTTGAGTCGTCTACCTACCCTTAGAAAACGCAAATTGTTGACCTTTTCAACGAACGGATTAAGCCACTTTACACTGCCCTTCAGGTTTCCATTCTTCTCGATGGATACTATTTCTTCAGCGAAACAAGTAGTTTGTACTGCCGAGACTACAAGTAAAAGTGCTTCGTTTTCGAAGAAGTTTGTATATGAACTACAACGCTCTACTAATTCCAACAAAAAATTTTGCTTTGACTGTGTGCAGATGAGAACTGATTTTCGCTTCTCTAGCGTAAGATCTTCTGGAGAGAGATTCAGTTGAACAATCGACGGCCAATTTTCTTCCTGTTGACGTAAGTATCTAGGACCCTGAAACCATATGGATACTGTACAGCCTCTAGACACGATGTCTGCTGGATTTTCGAGAGTGGGAACGTGTCTCCAGATTATATCTCGCGATTCCTCCTGTATTTCTGCCACTCTATTCCCTACAAACGTGCTGAGCTTCGACGTATGAGTTGCAATCCAATGCAGAATGATTGCCGAATCCGTCCAAAAAAAGGTTTTTGCCTGAGAGCGTCCGAAGTTATTTTTTATCTTTCTCCAGAGCTTGGATAAGAGATGTGCAGCGCACAGTTCCAAACGAGGTAGCTGCTTTTTCTGCGTTGGAGCTACTCGTGATTGCCACTAGTAAGTTTGTCTGTACAACACTTGACGAATCTGTAGCTCTCAGATATAAACAGCACCCATATGCTTGCATAGAAGCGTCCGCAAACCCGTGAATTTGATACGTACATGTATCTGCTATTAAAGCATGTCGTGGAACAGTCAGGTTTTGCAACGACTGCAGATCACCCATGAACTGCCGCCACTCGGAATCAATACTTTGTGGGATTGATGCATCCCAGTCCAGTTTTTCGATCCACAATCGTTGAAGGATGATCTTTGCCCTTATGATTATCGGACTCATAAGTCCCATAGGGTCAAAGAGCGACGAAGCTAGCGAAAGGAT
Organism: Volucella bombylans; assembly: GCA_949129095.1. Taxonomy (NCBI): domain Eukaryota; kingdom Metazoa; phylum Arthropoda; class Insecta; order Diptera; family Syrphidae; genus Volucella; species Volucella bombylans. The sequence continues at coordinate 50,441,368 of OX422142.1, read as the reverse complement.
TGATCTTTTTGTGTACTTAGTGTACATCCGATGTGGTTTGTACGAAAAACTGAACTTGTCAGAAGCAGAGTTCCAAACGATTCCCAATGTGCTTGTGAGATCAGATTCCGTGAGATTAATCTCCTTTTTTTTACGATTTGAAGTCTGAACTATCGTGGGACAGTTGCTATTCCATTTAGCCAATTCCAACCCTGCTGACTTCAATATTTTCGAAGCCTCTTCTTTTATCTGCAATACGACTTCTAGATCATCATCTCCGGTCAGCATGTCATCTACATAAAAATTCGTGTTCAGAATACGGGAGCCCAATGGATAACTGTTCCTACTTAGCTCACTCAAGTAAGCAAGACTACGAATGGCTAGATACGGGGGCCGAGGACGTACCATATGTCACCGTATTTAACTGATACGTTTTCACCGGCATTGTCTCGTTCTCCCTCCACAAAATGTATTGAAATCGACGATCAGACGGGTGAATTAGGAATTGCCGGTACATTTTTACGATATCTGTAGTAATAGCATACCGATGCAAGCGAAATCGAACAAGGATGTTAAAAAGATCGTCTTGAATTATTGGACCAACCATTAAAATTCCGTTAAGCGAAATTTGCGAAGATGTACGGCAGGATGCATCGAAAACCACTCTTAATTTTGTTGAAATACTATCTGGTCTAACTACGCATTGATGAGGCATATAATAATGTGGTTCGTTTAAATTAGGTTCCCTTACCAGAGTCATATGACCTAACGAGTCAAATTCTTTGAGAAACGCTATATACAGGGACCGTAGCAAATCGTTTTTGGAACGCCTGCGTTCAAGTGATAAAAACCTTCGAAATGCAATGTCGTAGGATACCCCTAAACAACTCGGATCCTTTTTAAAAGGAAGTCTAACCATCAGTCGACCACTGGATAAAATTTCAACACTTTGCTTGAAAAAACTGTCGCACTCTTGCTGCTCCTCTGTCCAGTTTGATTTGCGTCCTTGAACGTGCTCCAGTTGCCAGAATTTTTCGACATAGTGCTCCAAGTTGTCTTCTCTCAACGAACTTATGCAGCAAGATTGATTGTCCTTCTCTACCGTTGTTTTGTATCTGCCCGACACTATCCAGCCTAATAACGTCCTTTGTAGCGTTGGAAGTCCTTCGCCGAGTTTGATTTGCCCTGTCTGCAGCAAGTCGAAAAATGTTTCAGCACCCAAAAGCAAGTCTATTGATGATGGTTGATTGATGTGTTCGTCTGCCAACTCCAAATTACAGGGCATGTTCCAGTTCCTCACATTTAACATTTTTTCTGGCTGGTATCCGGTTATTGATGGAGCGACGAGCAATTCAAGAGACAACTCGAAATTGTTGTACCTCGAGCGAATAGTTGTCTGCGTTTGGAAATTTATTTTTGTCTCACTAACTCCGATTCCAGCAATGCCTACTTGTTTTCTCTCCTTCTTGAGATGAAGACTATTTGCGAATCTTTCATTAATTAGGTTAACCTGCGAGCCTGAGTCAAGTAGAACCCTACCTGTTTGGAAGCTACCTGACGAATCCTGAACAAGAACCAGTGCCGTTGCCAGAATAACTTGGGTGTTTTGAACCCTTGTATTTTCAACTGCTGCGTGAACTGCTGCTGATGTTGATGGTCCGTCACTTCTTCCCATATTGCGTGACCTAGAAGCTTCTTCGTTCCTTCCAGTGCTCTCGCTGGGTTGTGTCCGGTGTAAGAGAGTGTGATAAGGTTGTTTGCAGTTCTTGCATCTCTATGTTGATGGACATTTTGCTAGACCATGACCCTTTCCTAGACAATTAAGACAAAGCCCTAGTTTCTTAGCGTTTTCGAATCGATCCTTGACAGAAAGAGTATTGAAACTGGAACAATTTGAGATAGAATGGCAATCGCGGCAAAAAACACAAGACCGTTGAGTCATAGGCAATGATGTTAGGGAACGATAATTCTGATGTTGCCTGTTCAAACTTCGACAAGCTGGTTCCGATCGAACTGGTTTACTTTCCCTCGCTTCAAGATATTGACATCGTTTGCTGAGTATGTTGACGCATTCAGACCACTTAGGAAGGGTTGTATAATACAAATGTTCATCCCATTTTGACTGAGATTCAGAGTCGAGTTTGGACATTGCGATATATATAATAACTGCGTTACATATATCCTCAGATGACCCTATTGATTGAAGTGAATTGTAGAGAGCTGAAATATTGTCTACTAAGCTTCGCAAGGAATAGGCAGATGACTTTTGAACCTTCGGTAACTCGAACAGCTCTGCAATGTACTCTAAAAAGATCAAACAGTTATTGTCGTATCTTTCCTTGAGTGATGCGATAGCTTTTGGATAGTTCTCCTCAGTAACCTGAAACGCTTTAACTGTTCCTAATGCCTTATCACTTAAAAATGTCAACAAGTGGTTGAATTTTTCTATTTTTGTTAACGATGGATCGTTGTCCACCAAAGTAGTAAACGAATGAATGAAATTCTTGTATTCAGAATATTTACCATTAAATCGATGTAACTTTAACTTTGGTAAATGATTAACTGAATGTGGAAGAGAAAATGTTTACTCCGCAACACTAAGACGTCGATTAGATCCCAAAAGAGAAAGAATTTTGGTTTTTGTGGAGATATACAAGTCTTCTAAATTTCCTCGACTTTTTTCGGATGGCACTAGTCGTACTATCTGAGTTTGATACGCTAGAAGTTGTTTAAAGTATGATTCCACAATACCTAAACGACATTCCAATTCGGTTGGTGAAAGGGTAATTTACTTTGTGTCTACTATATTCTTAATACGACTAATACTACCCTTGGTTGATGAACGCAGCTGTTTTAATTCTTCAATGGTGTTTTCTTCATCCGGCATCTTTACGTAATCTAATTGGTGCAATTCAACAACAAACTCAAAGACACCTGATGCGACAGCGATTGAATGAAAATCAATAAATTCTTCTTTTGCCGCGGAGAAAACGTCTAAACGGCAATTCCAAGTTGACTAATTTTTATTGCAAACAATGATCGGCAACAAAACTCCTAACTGACAAACTAATTCCCCCGGCGAAAGATTACTGCTTATCCGTTGAATTAAGAACTGATTGCATTGATTGATGGATTGCGAATAATCAATAAATTTAATATAAAATTGCTTTAAATTTAATTTTGTTATTTTGACGAATAATAACGTTGATTTCGAAAGAAGCTATTCTGCTGTTAGACGAGGTGGAAGCTATTCTTCTGCATACGATCGATGCAGCTGACTCTCCGGCGACGACGAAAATTTGTATTGAGGGATAGAGAAATGGGCGAAATTAAGATCAATGCGGAAGAAAGCTTTTACGAAATTGTCTACAATTTTTCTATAGGCGAACGATCAAACGACGAAAAGTGCAAGTGCAGTTTAATGAGCGAAGCTTCTTGTTGCGAAAAACGAAAGAGTTACGTGAGAGGGAGTGTCGAAAACTTGTGGAACGTAATATCCCTTTGTGAATCTCTATGAGCGAAGCGAGTGGCGAAAGAATTAAGTGAGAGAAATTGGCAACAAATTTGTGGATCGTAATATCATTTGTGGATTATAACTTTAACCTTCTTGTGTTAGCATGGACGATTAAAAATTTATACCGAGGAATTTGCAGCAATATGACGACGAATAACTTTTATAATGATCTATATACAAGTATATATTTTTTTTTATTTATTTTTTTTTTTTTTTTTCGAATATGCATTATTATGGGTTGTGTTAATAGGTTTTCGTCAACCTCTTTGCAATTAGCAAAAAAAAAAAAAAAGAAGAATTATATCACTTATTTTCCTTGCCAATACTACTACATATGGGCACCCACACTCCGTCGTAGTTAGCGAAGCCTAGCTCCACGGGTTGCGAACCCGGCATGTAGGCTTTCACGTTCGTAGGTTCGAGTCCGCATGTAGGATCGCAGTTGTCCTTCCTTTTTTTTTCTGTTTTTTTACTTGAGGGCCATAGTTCCATAGTCATACTATGGCATGAGGACTTACTGTTGGGATTAGCGGATGTGGAAGATCAGGAGATGTTTGTATGAGAGAAAGACGTACCGTATGGAGTTGAGCGAAAACTTTCGAGAGGCTACGGGTAGTGTTGAGTGGAATTGGAAAGGATTTTTGGTGGGTTAATGGGGAGAAAACAAAAAAAAGATAGGGAGTTGTGAAGAGCCAGTCAAGGAGGTCGGTCGTGGTACAAATTAGGAGCTGAAAAAAAAAAAAACGGAACGGTCGAGGAAAGTAAACTGAACAGTTCGGTAATCGTTTTAAGAAAAAAAAAGAAAAGAACAGGAGTGTACTGAAAGGGAAAGGGAAAGCAAAAAGGATTGTGAATCAGTGAATTAATTAATGGAATTAGTGCCCTTGTTCGTTCACCTGAGAAAAAAAAAAAAAAAGGGAAGAAGTGCTATTTTAATAAATCAGACCCAAAATTAAATAAAAGGCAGAATATTGGGAAACAAAAACAAAAAAAAAACTATCGGAAAACGTTAATTCTTTTCTGCTGGGTGAATAAGAATAGACAGAGTGTGAAACAATTTTCCTTGGTGGCTGGAGATCGTTCGGCACTCCGAGTTCTTTGCCCCATTTATCTTTTGTGACCCGCACCATTTGGGTGCTTGAGCTTTAAACAAAAAAAGAAAAAAAACGACTGGAGTAAAGAGGATCGAGACGAATCGAGTCTGGCGGGAAGCAGCGATACGTACCAGATAAGCTACCTTGTTTTATATACATATGCAATACACATATTATTATAGTAAATTCGTCATACGCGGGCATGTTTTATAAAATAGTTAGCTCGCTTAATTGCTGTCCGTGTCGCGAATAAGCTATCTATAAGCTGGGTTCGTTCCCGCGGTTTTAGTTTAGTTTTTTTTTATTATTGTTTGTTTCTTCGCTTTTTTTTTTCTTTCTTTTTTTTTTTTTGTATTATACTCGTAAGCTATTTGGATTGTTAATGTAGAATTAAGCTAGATTGTAAGATTGAAATTTTGTAATGCATATTATAGGTTAAGTACAAAAAGAATTAAAGGAACAGAAATTTTATAACGTTGGGAAAGCATTCGTCATTTTTTTTCTTGTTTGGTCAGTAAAAGAAGCGCGAATCTCACGTTCAGTCGCGATTCTGGATGTGGGTAGTTAAACGGAAGAGCAATCGCGTGGCGCCCATTTTTAACACCTTAACCTACGACCACTCTCCTTGGTGGTTGGGCACTCTTCCGTGGTACGGCGCGTTGAACGGAGAATTCGGCGGTAACATTCCTGGCGCCCAACGTGGGGCCTCTTTAAATAAGATAAATTATTTTTTTTTGCCTTTAAGTTATCCGCCGGTGTAAGAGATAATCGTCGTGATTGCTAAAAGTTCTTAGTCGTGGTTTCGGTTCTCGGGTATACTTCGTTTACCAGTTGTTCATTGTTTTGTGTTAATTGATCGAGCAAAGGACTCCGGAGAAAAAGAAGGGGGATCTTTAGCCACTTATCTCAAGATAAAAATTAACCCAGTCAAGATGGAGGTGAATAGGTTGAGTTCAGAAGAGTTAAGGTACGAGTTAGATGTGCGGGGTCTGAGGGGTGGAGATGTAGATGAGATGAGGAAAATGCTAAGAACTGCTATGAAGAGGGATTCCAGTTTTATCTTGCCGGAGTACCCCTTCACCTTTGCTGAGGATAAGGAAGCTATAGTTTCTAAGATAGAAGAGCTACTAAGACTGATAAGTGAGTTTGTCGGGGATGAGCAGTCGAAAGAATACAAAAAAGTAGCAGCAAAATCCGATTGGATATTGAGGCGTCTTGGAAGGGCGCAAGCTGGCGATGCTGAAGAAAAAGCTTTTCTCGTTGATGCGAGGCATCAGGTGTTGGGATTACTGTCTAGTATAGATATTAAGGCTAGTGTAGAAGTAGCGGGACAGGACGAAGGGCAAGCCCAGCTGAAGGGTGGGGAAGTGCAGTCGGTCCAACAGACTAGCAAGGGGTTAGCAGGGGATAAAGTATCTCCAACAGTGCTAGCAGGTAGTAGTAGACAGGCCGTAAACCTCCCACAACCAGTTGCAGCATCGTCGCCATTATTTTTCCCGACGAAGAGGGTTCCAGTTGCACAATGGGGTGTCAAGTTTTGTGGAGACCATACTCAATCCCTTAGCAGTTTCTTGGAAAAAGTTGAGGAACTGAGAGAAGCTAGGGGCTACAGTAAGGAGGAGCTTTATAGGTCAGCCTTTGACATTTTTGAGGATAAAGCAGCCATATGGTACCGGGCGAATAAACCATATATCAACAATTGGGAAAGCTTGGTGGCGAAACTGAAGGCCGAATTCTTACCACCAGGGTACGATGACAGGCTTTGGGAGGAAATTAGAAGCAGAACACAGGGACGGTCGGAGACCATCGGTATTTTTGTGAGTGTGATGATAGGACTCTTTTCTAGGCTAAGCGAGCCCTGCACCGACGAGGTTAAGCTTAAGTGGATTCGAAGGAACATATCCCCGTTTTACCAAACACAAATGGCCCTGATTGAAATTTTCTCTTTAAATCACTTAGTTGAAGTGGGTCACCGTCTAGAGTCTACTAGATACTTAGTCGAGAATTTCGTTCCGCCACCATCACGGCGAAATACCAACTTACTAGAGCCAGATCTGGCGTATGTTGAAGTGGCGGATACCGAAGTGCAAGTAATTGCTTCTCCACCATGGGTGAATAACTCGTTAACTTGTTTCCGATGTAAGCAGAATGGACACATCGCAGCTCAGTGTCCGCAGCCCATACGTTGTTATGGATGTAATACGGTTGGCACCATCCGACGTCGTTGTCCACGTTGCACGCCACGGGCGACAATGCAGGGAAACAACTCATCGGCTTAAAGACAGGCGGGTCATTGAGTCGAGGGAAGGAATCCGCCGTGAGTACAAGGAAGTTGACAGTGGGGTGTAATATAGCTTTAGATTTTATTTTAGAGAGTAAGGGATTAGATCCTCGTCCATACTTAAGTGTCGAAATTTATGGTGTTAAGTTATTAGGGTTGTTAGATTCAGGAGCTTCTAGAACGATTCTTGGTAGTTCAGGTTGGGAAGCTTTGCAGTCCTTAAAATGCAGTTTGACGAGGGTAGAGGTTAAGTCGGTTACAGTAGCTAATGGGGATGGGGTAGAAGTGATCGGAGCTCTGAATGTGCCTATTAGGGTCGAAAAAGTTATAAGAATAATGGAGATTCTTGTGATTCCTAAACTAGCGCATGGCCTCATTCTGGGAGCGGATTTCTGGGAACGATTTTCCATAATTCCAGATATAGGGAAGCGCGTATGGAACTTCAGAGGAGAATTGATGGAAGTTGGGGACGGGTTTAGACTAGAGAGTGGGCAGAGAAAACGTCTTGACGAATTAGTTGAAAGGGTATTTGCGTCGATGGGTGATGGTATAGGGTGTACCAATCTCGTTGCACACGTTATCAGAACTAATGCGGACCCCATCAAACAGCGCTATTATCCTGTTTCGCCAGTAGTCCAGGAGAACATTAATAAAGAAGTGGATGAAATGCTCCAGATGGGCGTTATCGAACCATCTTGCAGTCCTTGGTCCTCCCCTGTCTTACTTGTCAGGAAAAAAGATGGGAAGTATCGTTTTTGTGTCGACTTCCGAAAACTCAATCAAGTGACAGAGCGAGACGCCTATCCCATACCCTACGTCTCGGCGACACTAGATAAACTCAAGAATGCTAAATTTTTGTCCTCTTTGGACATTAAGTCTGCCTACTGGCAAATTCCAATGGCTGAGAGTTCGAAGAAGTATACGGCCTTCACTATTCCGGGAAAAGGACTGTATCAGTTCTGTCGCATGCCCTTTGGGCTCCACAACGCTCCTGCTACTTGGCAGCGTTTTATAGATACAGTCCTTGGAGCCGACCTCGAGCCGAATGTATTCGTTTATCTGGATGACGTCATTATCGTGTCAGAGACTTTTGAGAGACATTTGGAGATCCTTAGGGTGGTATTAGACCGTATCAAGGACGCGGGCTTGGTGTTGAGCCGAGAGAAGTGCGAATTCTGCAAACCAGAATTGAAATACTTGGGGTACATAGTCAACGGGAAGGGATTGTTAGTGGACCCGGATAAGGTTAGGTGCATGGTTGAATATCCTCGACCAACTTCTGTGTCAGCAGTGCGAAGGTTTGTCGGCATGGTTTCGTGGTATAGACGCTTCGTTCCTAATTTTTCAGATCTTATCTCACCGATAACTGGGCTTCTCAAGAAAAAACGTAAATTTTTGTGGAGCGAGGATTGTGAGACTGCTTTTTTCTTGTTAAAGGAAAAGTTGGTGAATGCACCCATCCTCACGTGTCCAGATTTTTCCTTACCATTCATAGTGCATACGGACGCTTCGGGTTATGGTATTGGTGTTGTCCTTACGCAAAATAAGTCGCCAGATGAGGAAACAGTGATTAGTTACTTGAGCAGAGCCTTATCCCAGACGGAGCGGAATTATTCGACGACGGAACGGGAGTGTCTGGCCGTCCTGTGGGCGATCGAAAAACTCCGCCCGTACTTGGAAGGGAATAGCTTCACCGTAGTAACTGATCATCATTCCTTAGTCTGGCTAAATAATTTGAGAGATCCGCAGGGTAGGTTGGCTCGGTGGGCTGTCAAAATGCAGCAGTACAACTTTAAGGTCGTGCATAGGAAGGGCAAGGAGCACTTGGTCCCTGACGCGCTGTCTAGGGTAAAGGAGGACGTAGCGTCGGTGTCATTAACTACCGAAGATCCATGGTATTGTAAAATGCTTGAATTGGTTAGGAGAGAGGGAGAGAAGTATCCCGACTGGAGAGAGGAGGAGGGTATACTATTCAAGCGGGTGCCCTCGAGATACCCAAAACTGAATAGCGAGGGCGATGAGTGGAAAGAAGTGGTCCCAAAGGATAGAAGAGCAGCAGTTTTGAGACAAAGCCATCACGATATCTTAAGCGCACACGGGGGAATACAGAAAACGTTCGATAAGGTGGCACGAAGCTATTATTGGCCAAAAATGAGACATAATATAGCTCGTTACGTTCGTAGCTGCGTAATTTGTCAGACGGTGAAACCTGACTTACGGAAACCGGCAGGGCTTATGGCGTCACGAAGCAAGGTTAATAGACCGTGGGATATGTTATGTGTGGATTTCATCGGGCCACTTCCTCGGTCAACCAGAGGCTACAGCTATATTTTGACTGTAGTTGACTATTTTTCGAAATTTCCCCTATTCTTTCCTGTACGTTCAGCTACAGCGAAATCCGTCAGGACCATCTTGGAGGAACATGTCTTCTTGGTATTTGGGGTACCTAAGTGGTTAGTCTGTGATAACGGGGCTCAGTTCAAAAGTAAGGAGATTGCTGACCTGGTACGTGCTTATGGGGTTACCATTGATTTTACGGCATATTATCACCCACAAGCTAACCCTGCGGAAAGGTATAACCAAACATTGAAAACTAAACTCCGAGCATATATTTCCAACAATCATCGCAGTTGGGATATCCTTCTGCCAAAAGTGGCGTGTGCCATTCGCAATGCAACGCATGAGGTTCTAAAGACAACCCCATATTTTGTCATGTTCGGCAGGGAAATGCAGGTTAAAGGCGATGGTTCCCCTTTTCCTGCAGAGGGTTTTATTGCAGATAGATCGGTCGATGTTCAGGCTTGGTCAAAGGCGTTGGGTGAACTAGTGGAAGACGTTAGGGCGAGTATGGAAAGTTCGGCTCACAAATCCTCCAGCAAATATAATTTACGTCGCCGAGATATTAAGTTTTACCCAAAGGATTTGGTACTTAGGAAAAACTTCGTTCTCTCCGATGCTGCTAGATTTTTTTCTGCGAAACTTGCTCCAAAGTATGTAGGACCTTTTGAGGTCATTAAGCGGGTTTCACCCTGGACATATGAGCTAGGTGATCGTAGTGGGAAAAAGGTAGGAGTGTGGCATGCGCAAGATCTAAAACTGTTCACGAATAAAGACGACCTTGCGTAATAGTAAACATGAATCGGTTATCAAAGCGACGAAAACCTTTAGAAAGGAAGGGGGGAGTATTATGGGTTGTGTTAATAGGTTTTCGTCAACCTCTTTGCAATTAGCAAAAAAAAAAAAAAGAATTATATCACTTATTTTCCTTGCCAATACTACTACATATGGGCACCCACACTCCGTCGTAGTTAGCGAAGCCTAGCTCCACGGGTTGCGAACCCGGCATGTAGGCTTTCACGTTCGTAGGTTCGAGTCCGCATGTAGGATCGCAGTTGTCCTTCCTTTTTTTTCTGTTTTTTTACTTGAGGGCCATAGTTCCATAGTCATACTATGGCATGAGGACTTACTGTTGGGATTAGCGGATGTGGAAGATCAGGAGATGTTTGTATGAGAGAAAGACGTACCGTATGGAGTTGAGCGAAAACTTTCGAGAGGCTACGGGTAGTGTTGAGTGGAATTGGAAAGGATTTTTGGTGGGTTAATGGGGAGAAAACAAAAAAAAGATAGGGAGTTGTGAAGAGCCAGTCAAGGAGGTCGGTCGTGGTACAAATTAGGAGCTGAAAAAAAAAAACGGAACTGAAAAAAAAAAAACGAAAAGAACAGGAGTGTACTGAAAGGGAAAGGGAAAGCAAAAAGGATTGTGAATCAGTGAATTAATTAATGGAATTAGTGCCCTTGTTCGTTCACCTGAGAAAAAAAAAAAAAAAGGGAAGAAGTGCTATTTTAATAAATCAGACCCAAAATTAAATAAAAGGCAGAATATTGGGAAACAAAAACAAAAAAAAAACTATCGGAAAACGTTAATTCTTTTCTGCTGGGTGAATAAGAATAGACAGAGTGTGAAACAATTTTCCTTGGTGGCTGGAGATCGTTCGGCACTCCGAGTTCTTTGCCCCATTTATCTTTTGTGACCCGCACCATTTGGGTGCTTGAGCTTTAAACAAAAAAAGAAAAAAACGACTGGAGTAAAGAGGATCGAGACGAATCGAGTCTGGCGGGAAGCAGCGATACGTACCAGATAAGCTACCTTGTTTTATATACATATGCAATACACATATTATTATAGTAAATTCGTCATACGCGGGCATGTTTTATAAAATAGTTAGCTCGCTTAATTGCTGTCCGTGTCGCGAATAAGCTATCTATAAGCTGGGTTCGTTCCCGCGGTTTTAGTTTAGTTTTTTTTTATTATTGTTTGTTTCTTCGCTTTTTTTTTTCTTTCTTTTTTTTTTTTTGTATTATACTCGTAAGCTATTTGGATTGTTAATGTAGAATTAAGCTAGATTGTAAGATTGAAATTTTGTAATGCATATTATAGGTTAAGTACAAAAAGAATTAAAGGAACAGAAATTTTATAACGTTGGGAAAGCATTCGTCATTTTTTTTCTTGTTTGGTCAGTAAAAGAAGCGCGAATCTCACGTTCAGTCGCGATTCTGGATGTGGGTAGTTAAACGGAAGAGCAATCGCGTGGCGCCCATTTTTAACACCTTAACCTACGACCACTCTCCTTGGTGGTTGGGCACTCTTCCGTGGTACGGCGCGTTGAACGGAGAATTCGGCGGTAACAGCATGCATGCCAATATTCGAATGTGCGCTTGTCTTTTTTGAAGTTGATTTAACTTTACAGGAACTTCTTTTCTGGAGTTATGATTTTTATTGGATCTTTTTTATTCTTCTTCAAGAATTCACGCACGTTCGATTGAATTGACTTTTTTTTTCATACCTGGATTGGGAGGTTATACTTCTCTACCAATGGTTTCTAAGTTGGATGGACGTTAACTTCTAATTTGTATGGATGTTGGCTTCTAAGTTGGATGGATGTTGGCTTCTTTATCCCCGACTTCTTTGCACTTTGCACTCGCGAGACCGAACCGAAACCGAAATCGCCAAAGTTCTTTCACAAAATTTGTCTTTTTTATGTGTTCTATGGTTTTCTGTGTTTAGTTCTAGTTTTTTTTTTTTTTGCTATGCGAACAACTGTAACACTGGATTGCACACATATTTCTTTGTTTGCTATGTACACGAGTTGTTGGATTCTTTTTTTTTACCGGGGTTCGGAAACTTGGGCGCCAAAATGAGCGATCAACCGACTTTCTGATCGTCAACCTCGAATATCTTCTTCCCCGTATATGGAATACGTTTTATTCGGGTTATTTTAAACTATGCGGTTATTGAAATTGAATATTGTGCAATCCGCAACCGTGACAACGAGCAAAACGAGCGATAGCTAAAAACGAAAGATCGAGGTTTCCACCAATGTGGTTTTACGAGCGAGAGTAACAAAAAACGAGGCTTCCACCAGTGTGGTTTTACAAAAAAAGAGAAAACTTTTTATTTCTTACAGGTTTTTATAGGCTTGTTTGAACAACAGGTTTTATGAGCTTTATTTAGTCAACAATTGTATAATACAAAAAAAATATGGCGATTGGTATAATTTTTGCGGGATATTCAAAAGTTATACCAACTCTATCTGCTCCAACAAGTAACGTTTTTATATCGTTACCTTTCATTGAAAACGAACAAAAAAAAGTAACAATTTAATTTTGGTCTTTCTGATTAAATTTACATATATCTTAGATTTTGCATTCTGCTCGTCAATACTTCCTTCACAGATAGTGCCAAATGTTTGAAAATATAAATCATTTGATTCGTCTTATGTTTTCGTCCAACATTTGCTTCTATACAGAGAAGACAGTGAAAAATTTTCTTGTCTATAGCAAGATCTATATTCTCCAGTTAGGAGCTTTGGCCCCAGGTGGTTGGACAATGTAATTCATATATACTATATACGAGTAGTATATAAAGTTCTGAGCCAAATTTTTATCGTTTTATTGTATTTATGAAATTTTCATTTAACTCGAGGTAGATGAACTTAAACAAGGTTTCAGTTGTCGAAAGTTATGTTTTGCCAAAAACTATATGCGACAATTTTGTAATCACCATAAATACTTTAATTATCACAAGCTAGTGATATGTATTTTATATATCCAATAGCTGGACTGATCTTTATTTTCTTTAGAGAGCTTAGCACTCAGAAGGTTGTGTAAATACCCTTCTTATAACCTTATTATAATGCCGAAGCACTTCCTATTTTTTTTTGGTAAATGAAAAAGAAAAAAATCTTTGCAGTGTGTGGCATCCAACATTTAATGGGGAGATGCGAAGTTTTAGTTGCCCGAAAAAATCTTATCCTTTGGATTGAATCGGACTCCGATTCGAATACACTAACGTTTAAGCCACAGCAACTCACAATTTAGAAAAATCGTCTTGAATAATTTAGTTTACAACAGTCATCGTCTGGCTCTCGTAGCGTGCACATCGCGTTATTGGCTGTTTCCCGCTGTGTTCTGCCTGTGCTTGATCCCATCGTGAAAGCTCTATTTTCTTACCTCGCTCTTCACGCACCCCAATCGGCTGTTTTCTTTCCTCATCTCTTTATTGCGGTTAATAAATTTTTCTCCTTTTGTGGTTGTATTTACGGCATGGGCCCACCGGGGCCGATGAACAAGCCCGGGAACCGGTTTGACATTATATATGATATGCCTCTGAACAACCCAGGGCAAAGAAGAATAAACGTGGATTTTCACCGCTTGACTTCCCAGAGTTACCCGTAGTTCGTAACACAAAAAATTGTAAATTTGTAGTGATAGAAGCAAAAAATGTCAATAAACCTTTATCATGCGTGAGTATTTTCCTTCTAAGAAAATTAATTAACACTATTAGCACCTGTTACGACAACATATCTATGCATACTTCCTTAAACTTTCTATTTCTAGCAAGCCAACTCCCAGTAACAGTTAGCATGCACAAACATCTCAACTCCTCTGAAGGTGTTGTTACGAACCATGGTTGAAAAAAGGTTTGTTCAACTGCAGTCTGCCCGCCTACGATCCTGAACCTTGTACAAGATTGCTGTGTGCAAACTTTCTTGAAAAACATTCATCCTCTTCAAAAGATTGCCCCAAATTTGTTCAAAGAATAGATATAATTACTATCAAAATGAAAATAAGTGCAGTATGGCCGGGGCCAGACGCACATACAATGAACTAAATCGAGAGCGCATCCTAAATTCACTTTCCATTTCTGAGCAAATTAAAAATAAAGTAGCTAACAATACTTGTCAAATTCAAAACACTCATCTTCCTACTCCACTCTCTCAAAACCATATTCAGCGAAATCAATATATCGTCCCCAACCCCATCTCCATATCGTATTACAGAATTACATAGCTTTCAGTAAATGCCGTTTCCCTTTTCCAAACCAAAACAACTCTTAGAGCAAACCAAACCCATTACTCTTAATAACAAATTAACCTCAACCAAAAACAACCGACACACTCCATCCACAATAATCCCACACTTCCAGTAATCAACTCTCTTACCAATTCTACAAACGCCAAAGATAACGATCTAATTTACTCTCTTAATACAGGTGAAAACTCATAAAAATAAAATATCTAAAACCTCCACATCGATGGTAGCACTTGCTGAGGGGAGCAGGTATCTATAAACTGTGTGTGGTAGGATCTGTCTTCTTCCCGGCAAGCGGAACCATCGAATCAGAATTGACCACCAATACAGCCGACAACAGAAAACATTCAGGTCTCTCGACATTTTACAATGGAACCTTAACGGTTTCAAGAATAATTATGATGAACTCAATCTATTAATAAAAGAGCGAAGATACGATATAATCTCTTTACAAGAAACCCATCTGCCTTACAAAGTAGATCCCATAAAACCGAAGTCATATCTTGCGTATTTTGTTAATTCATCCTGCAATTTAAAAGCAGTTAGTGAAGTCGGAACACCTCTTCAAAAACCAACATCCCTCATGTACCCAAACCAATAAATTCAAAAGTTCTGTCGACTGCCGCACAAGTTGATATGGGTATCAAGGTTACGATTATCTCTGTTTATATCCTTCCTGGGCAACTATTCACTTATTCTGACTTGGAGAATATCATTCGGCAGACGCAACCAACCTACATATTTACTGGTAATGTCAACTCATGGAATGTACTATGGGGTAAGAGCGATGCAGTTATTGAAGAATTTATGACAAAATCCGACTTAACCATATTAAATGACGGTTCTCCCACCCACTTGTCAACTAAACGCACAGCTCGCTCACCCATCCTGATGACTCATGCTGTTCTTCCATACTCTTCCCAAAAATAACTTGGCACATCAGCGATGATTTGCATGGTAGCGATCACTTCCCAATATCTAATATTATTTCATTACTGCTATCACCTAGGCATGAAACTATCAAACATACCAGAAAATATAAAACAGATCTGACTAACTGGAACTCTTTTTTTTTATGATTTACGCGCGCCTAAGGGGTTGATACCCTTTTACTGTTGCCAGGGCGCGGGCGGAAACATAGAAGGACGAGAAAGGAAAATTGGGTTTGGTTTTTTGTAGTGGTTTGAAACTCAGGTGTGCTTGGCTTCGATATTCGCTCTCCAGGGGTGGAGTCCGAATAGGACGGAGAGTTTTTTCTTCACTCAGAGTGATTCGAAGGTTATAATTCACACTATTTGTTTGTGCTTGAAACTCTACAATAGCCAAATCTACGTGTCAGTGTTATGGATTCACACGCAGAATTTTTCTGTCTGAGTTCCACTTATACAAATGAGAAACTTGAAAAACTTGTCAATGGGTAGGGATTCGAACCTTAACCCTCGGAGTGGGAAGCGATTGCTAGTACCACTACACTTGTACATCACCTCGCAAAAGTTACCACAACCTCCTCTTCTATAAACAGGTAAGTTGCAATTTTACTTAAATACATTCGTCATGCTGCTAATCACTCCATCCCCCAATCGACTCCCACAACGTCCCAGCGATAAGTGCCCTATTGGAACCCTGATCTGACTTGGAGGGCTTTCAAGAAAAATCCTACCCAAGTCAATCGTTGGCCTACAAAAAAGCTAATGCTCTTTTCAGAAGATTGCTAAAAAATCAGCAAGACAAAAAGCTTTGAGGACTTTACAGGAAATATTAATCCAAACTCATCCCCAAACACAGTTTGGCAAAAAATAAGGACATTGACAGGCAACTCAACACATAGAAACATATTGTCTATTACCACAAGCTGGCTCTATAACCGACCCTATCGAAATCTGCAATTTCTTTGCCCAAATCTGGTCATACAATTCAGCTAACTCCAACTTTCCATAGGCCTTCAACACCAATCGATTCGAAAGCCTCAAAATAATTCCACTACGCACGATGAACGCAGCAACACAGCGTATTAAAACTAATATCACTATGCTTTTTTTTTTGTTTTTTTTTTTAAAGAACTTAACACTCAAGTGGGTATGAACACAATTAAAGTGCCTGAACACGTGTTAAGTGTTTTGGAAAATGGGTTAGAGAGAGAAAGAAAGATTTTGGGCTCAGGGGTTATTTCGCTCCATGGGTAGCATCCAACATTTAATGGGGAGACTAAATTAGTTGAAGTTGGCCTAGCCCGAATCAAGACCCATTGGAACTCTTCAAGGTACCCAAAGGAAGAAATATTGAGAAATCAAAAAAAATGTTAGAAAGACTTAAAATCTCAGTGTAACTAACATATATACTTGTTTTTCTTTTTTACGCTAAAAGAGTCGAAAGTCGTTGCTGCTAGCTTATTGTATTGTTTACATTAGTAACAATTTTCAATTGTATATTGATATTCTAATACATAAAAAAAGTAAAAAGTTTAGTTTACTGATTTATAAACGGTTTCGAAGTTGGCACTTCCTTATAGATGTAATTGGTATTTTCAGAATTTAGCGCAATGTGAAGATTTGGTCTATTGTTGATTTTTCGAACCAGAAACCATGCTTTTATTTTCGATTTCGTGTAAAGATTTCTTATGGAGTACATTATAATAAAATAATTAAATAAAGCCAATAAAAAAACACGTTTAATTTTCGATTTTTTCCAAAAAACAATTACGTTATTCGGCCCACGATCATTACTCGTGGAGTTTAATAATACTCCGTTATCGGCTGTCTAGGCCTCGTTCGTATTTTCACAGAATGCGGCATTAGTTTTGCAGATCGGTAGTTGTGGCAATACCTTGTGTCGGCATTACTTTTATTCAGTTGAGCCAGAAAGCTCTGCATCCACTGGTTAGACATTCGATCGCCTCTCGTCATTTTATTGAATAAAATCGCGAGCTATTTGAAAATAAGAGTTCTGATAAAAACTTGATAAAATCAGGTTCGTTGTTTTGTGTAAGTTATATTTGACAGTTTGTAGCCTAGCTGAAAATAGCGCCACTCTGGAAAATTAATATAATAACTTGTTTTATTTTTCTTAAATTACATAAGTTGGGCAATCGGTAGGGTCCCTTTCCGTCCAAACAGGGATAAATCGTGAAAGAGCAAAGTACGAATAAACGGTTATACGTGCTTAAAATTGCAATTCCAAAAATTCGCTATTAGTGTTACAATTAGAGAAATTGCGAAAGCTAGTAGTTTCAGTTTCAGTTTTAAATGCATTTTATTTTCTTAACACTAACTCTTACATTCTAACAAAAAATGCTTAAATGCTAGCTTACAATTAACAATCTTATACTAACTTACTAGCCCCACACAGGCACTCTAAGCCACTCCGAATACTTATATCTATGTCTTTCGACTTCATTTTATTTAGGAATACTTATTTTCTATACTTAAGGCTAAGAAAAAAATTTGCTTACAAAAACTTAGCATATGGACATTTTTTTTAATTTTTATAAAAACTTAGTATCTACTCGTAACTTAAAATAAACCTTAGCCTACCTAACCTAAATGCACAATACACACATAAACACACATAGACATTATACACAATCATATACATATATCAGTATACACCTTTGTATACACTGATATATGTATATGTTTCTTAAATGCTAACCTAAACCTATGTAAGCTGGCCACCGCTATTCACAGAGCAAATAAATTGGTCAGCTCTGCCTCATTATTGAAGCTGGTCCGTAATTGACGGAAACGACGACGAAACATCTTCCCCATCATTCAACCACCAGAAATGCTGGTGCTGCCGAACGACATCCCTCTTATCGCGATTCCCCACCGCCCTGGCGAAAGCTAGTAGCTAACAGTAACACGAGTATGAACATAACGTATTGATCACAGAGGTGAATTTATAGAGCAAAGTGGCATACTCAAGTAAACTTTAGAGATAAAAAGTGCTTAACAGACAGTGACAAAATTGAGAAAAGAGAAATAAGAGCCAAGGTCTTTGATCATAACCGAAAAATGAGCAACATGGAAGAATTATTTGCATTCATGGTAGCCACCATGAGTACCTTGACGAGAATCCAACAACAGCAATAGCTTCTACGTCAACAGGAAGATAATATCGGGAAGGAAATTAATTACATTCAACCGTTCTCAGAAACGAACGATGCAGTTGATTATCATAAAAGACAACCCCATAGCCAACGTGGCAATCAACTGAATAATAGATGTATTTAAAGCCGCAAGGCTAACAATTTCATACATACTCGTATATTCTTCTTCTTTCTGGGAAGAAACAAAACAGGGTTTTTTTTTTAAAGAACTTAATACTCAAGTGGGTATGAATACACTTACGAGTATAATGCCTCAGCATGTGTTAAGTTGTTTTGGAAAATGGGATGGAGAGAGAAAGAAAGATTTTTGTGCTCAGTGGTTATTTCGCTCCTTGGGTAGCATCCAACATTTAATGGGGAGACTAAATTAGTTGAAGTTGGCTTGTTGTTGATTTCTAGTCAACTGCTCATCTTACTTGATTTTCGTTAACTGAAAAAATTAATGTCTTTCGGCCGAGGTCGGGATTCGAACACCAGATCTTCCGATTTGGAAGCCAGTCCACTACCACTTGAGCCACAATAATTCAGACCCACTATCAACTTTGGTAATATAATTGGCAAGATCAATTGCATTAAGGTAAATACAATATTAGAATTAGAAATAAGTTAGAAAATATTACTAGCGAGATTCATTAATATGAAATTTATGAAGAGAATTATATTTAGTAAAATAATTGATTCAGTGTATCAAATGTTAGTAACTAAAGTAAAAGAATTAAACACAGTCTATTTCAATTAACCTTGGATAGGATCTAAATAAAATTAAAAGAGTTTTATATAACATACATATCTACTGTATACCGAAGGAAATCTAAAGAATACATACAAAGAACCGGCCACAATGTATATCGCAATACTTTTGGTAGCCAATCACATAGAAATGGAAGACAATTTAGGAAACTAGATAATAATAATGATTATAGGGATAAAAGCAGGAACTCGGAACAGGTTAGGTAATATAAAATAGAAATACAATCCAATCTAGAAATCAAAGTCCGATTACAAATAATTGAGGAAATAGATCAGGAACAGTTATATAGAATACATTTAACCCACCAGGACAGTTAAGGAACAGGATTCAAAACCCAAAACCTATAGACGTTAAAAATGTTATGAATGAAAAACGAACTCAAACTTAGGAGAACTTACGAGAGCTACCAAGAAATGAACAAAGCAGAACCAACGGATTTTCTCAATTGAAGAATTCCGAATGGGCACCCACAGTAAAATCAAGTGGTATAAGATGCCTTTTGAAGTAAAACCCTGGTCTTACTTATCGGAATGGACATTAAATACTGGTAGTCGTTATATGAAACTAAATAACACTTTCAGATTAGAATTATATTCAAAAAAAACTACGAAATAATACATTACTATGAATTAAACCACCAACAAATGGATATGAGTTGCTGTTTAGAATAGACACGTTTTCTCTTGTCCGGCTATAGTGAGTTATTCCGCGTGTGTTTCCACTCCAAAAATAATCTAATATTTTCCGAGTTTTAGAAATTTAAAGTGGCAGTTTGCTGTTGATGGTTTCCGTTCCTAATAGCTGGATTGATCTACTTAATCTCTACTTTTGTGGCAACATGTTCACTACATACGCGAAGAAACATGTCACCTTGGCTAACGCTCCAATACAGCCAAAACCATTTCAAAAAATGTCACCCCTCTACGCCCACACAGCAGATTCCTTTGTCACCAGCTACGAGCAATGAGAGTGAGTTTCTCACAAAACGTACTTTAGAAAAGCAGTTAGTCGAGCAATCTGCCATTTTCCGAACTACCATGATGGAGGAATTTACTAAGTTGCGGAATGAACTCATCATGAAATTTGAAAACATTAAACAAAACTGGGTAATCACAAACACTACAAAGGTACATAACCTACAACAACAGGTCAATACCCTTGCAGGAAAAAAAAATTGCCAATGTCGCTATTCTCTATGGAATACATACGAAAATTTAAAACACATGTTTAACCATCTGTGTTACACAATCGGCTGCACAGCATCTCCTATCAAGCAGATTTTTCGGCAAACAAACGTAACAACAAAAATACTAAATTATATAAAAAGATTATACTAAAATTTAATACCAGCAAGGGAGGAACTTCGTTTTAAGAGCAGCATCCTTTACCGTAAACTAAATAGAAAAGAATTGAGTCTACAAGGCAGAATTCTCTGCCTTATATGAACATATTATAGTGTGTGGAGACTTGAAGACCGATCTGCTTAAGTTATCTTATCGAACTTCACAACTCCAGGACATGGTTTTTTCTGTAGGGCTCAACATAATAAATAATATAAACCCTACACATTATACATAATTTTTTATTTTATTTATTTTTATTTTTTTAACGAACTTAACACTCAAGTGAGGATGAATACACTTAAAGTGCCTGAACACGTGTTAAGTTTTTGGAAAATGGTATAGAAAGAGGAAGAAAGATGTTTGGGCTCAGTGGTTATCTCGCTCCATGGGTGGCATCCAACATTTAATGGGGAGACTAAATTCTTAGTGGAGGTTGGCTTGTTTTTGATTTCTAGTCAACTGCTCGTCATACTTAATTTTCGTTAACTGCAGAAATGAATATGTCTTTCGGGCGAGGCTGAGATTCGAACACTGAACCTTCCGATTTGGAAGCCAGTCCACTACCACTTGAGCCACGGCCACCCACAATAACGTTACACCTAGTCTTGTAGACCTTACTTTAGTGTCTGATCTTTCCACTGTACTGCTTTTTGATCAAACTTCTTTTATAACTGATCATGACCTGCTATTCTGCATCTACAACCTAAGCTTTTCGATATGTTATAACCCCACGACTTTTTCTTACAAAGACTTCAACCGCATTGATTTTCAGGCAATTCAGGAGACTGTCAATGTAATCCCCTAGCAAAGCTGCAGACTGATTGCTGATGCTGATGCTGATGCTGAGTTCTTAACTAGTATATTTTTCAAATGTTTGATGAATATGTCCCCACTAGAACTGTTAGCAATTGTAATAATATTTGTCCCTGGTATACGTCGGTAATTTTTGATGAGATCAAGACGCCAAATAAAAGCTGTAGGAAGTGGAAACTCAATCCTTCTCCTTTTAACTGCAGTGCCTTTAAAGTCGCTTATGGGAGCTACATTATCCGCAATTCTAAAAGAATTTATTACGTTTCTAAGTTAAATGCATCATGCCACCCAAAAACATTTGGAAAAATTTACGAAAAACTGGAATAACTGAAAGTAAGACTTCCTCGAAATGTAATATAAATCCTGATGAACTTAATGCCAATTTGTTGGACCACGGTGTTCAAGCGAGTAATCGTTTACAGTTGAACTCTGCGGGTGAGGATGGAGTACCGATTCGCTTTATAAAGATAATCTTGCCATTTGTTTTATATCATCTAAGGCACATTATCAACCACTGCATTACATCCTCGAATTTTCTGCAACAATTGAAAATTGCAAAGGTCATTCCTATTGCTAAGGAAACCAACGCCTACTCTGGTAATAAAAGCATTTAACCATGCTTATCTAAGGTCTACGAGAAGCTGATAGCTAAACAAATGCAAAATCACTTATCATGTAACTCTTTGCTCAATCATTTTCAATCGAGTTTTAGAGTCAACCACAGTTGTTCATCTTTGGTCAACATCTTTGATCACATAAGACGTAATTTTGATCAAGGTTATGAAACATGTCTTTGTTTACTAGACTTTTCGAAGGCCTTCGACAACGTCAGTCATGAAATTCCCTGCTGGAATCTTAAAATGTTTGTTTTTTTTTTTGATTTAGCGATAGAGCCGTAAGACTAGTGAGAAGTTAACTTTCCAATAGGATGCAAAAAGTAGTTAATTTCGACTCTTTGTCTAAGTTTAAACCTTTTAAGCAAGGGGTCCCTCAAGGCTCTATTCTAGGACCTTATTTATTTTGCGTTTTTATAAATGATCTATTGATTTGCCAACATGATATGATATTATTCATATCTGCGCTGTTGATTTTTTGAACTTAACACTCAACCGGATATGAATACTCTTAATACTTCCAGAGCACGTGTTAAGTTTTTCGCAAAATTGGATAGAGAGAGAGAGAAAGATGTTTGGGCTCAGCGGTTATTTCGCTCCATGTGCGGAAACCAACACTTAATGGGGAGACTAAATTATTAGTGTAAATTGACTTGATGTTATATTTAGGTAACCATTCATCTCACGAGATTCTATTTGCCTGAAAAAAGTCTTTCGTACACGGCTGGTATTGAACCCCGAACCATCCGATTGGGGAGCCAATACACTACCACTTAAGCCACGGCCACCCACTGATGTTCAACTACAATACATAAAATACTTTTATTTACAACGAGTCTGGAAGAACATCTGGTTTCAATTAAAACAATACTTGACGTACTAAATAAACACAACCTTAAGGTACAGTTTAACAAATGTTCATTCATAGCAAAGACACCACGTTTCTAGCCCACGCATTAACTAAAGGCGGTACGAAGCCTGATCCTAATAAAATGAAATGTATAACAAATTACGAAATTCAAGAAATAAAAAAGCAATTGAAAGAATTTCCGATGATTAATAAGGTATTTGAATAAGAAGGAAAAGAGTTTTCCCAGCGAAATCAAAGATGGTTATTGAAATTGCCAGAGTTCAATTATGAAACAGTTACTCCATTATGATAAACAAATTTCGTTTATAAAATACACTCTTAGGGCAAGGGAAATAAAAACACAAGAAGAAATACTACAACAAATTTCTAGATATCGCACCAAAGAGAGCATACGTGGTGGTATAGTATGAACTTATAACGCACTCAAAAATAAGATCTATTACCCGAATTTAATAAAAGAAATACAAGTTATAATAAAGAATTCCAAAATTTTTTTAGAAACTAAATACAAAAGAGACCCGATAAAACCAAAATATAAAATCAAGGAAACACCAAATTGACTTAAAAGAGTAGAAATCTTAGCAGAACATTTCTCAAAAGCACTATCAAAATAATCCCACTTGCACAGTCAACCAGAAACTACGACAAACCATTATTCAAAATAAAAACAAATACATTAAAAATGTAAAGAAAATAGAGATTATGTATGTTAGAAGATAGGGATATAGCACCAATAAAAAATTACAAGAGACTTAGACATAAATACAAACCAAGATATATTATAGAATAAAAAATATTACTAATGAACATATATTACTACAATACATAGAAGTCAAATAGGGATAGAAGCAGATGGAGCTACAAACGTAACAGATCAAATCCAAATGAAAATAATATACCAGTAAATTATTTTAGATCAGATAGTAAAATTAAAATATGTAGAAGATAAGATAAATATTAGACAATATTGATTCAATCAATATTCTACATGCCTAGCTCTTTATTCACTAGTCATTATAACCTTCAAACATTTAAAACCAGCGTTCACCGGCACTTCTCTTTTTATCCTCCCTGATTTTCCTTCGCCCGCGCTGTGTGCAAACATTTTAAGGGTACATAAATCCGTTGAGCGCGAGTTACATATCCATAACGACGACATCCACATTTCATTTACCTTGCATTAATTCATTATCATATTTAAACTTATCCAATAACAATTTGTTCACCTTGAATTAATAAATGCACCTTCCCACAGAGTTTATTCCTATTATTGTAAAATAAGAATAAAATAAATATCCAGTTACACTTTGTTCGCTTCGAATTAATAAGTGCATTTTCCCACAGAACTTATTCCCAATTTTTTTGTAGAGAAAAGCATAAATTAAGTATAAAAACCAATGTAAAACAATCATTCTTTGAAGTCTTGTGAATAAAGTGGAATACGGCGTTACGCTGTCCAAATACAGTTGTGTTTTTTTTTCGCTAACCTCTCCGTCGAACCTTTAACTGACGCAGTCGTGTACGGAGTAAATTTTATTGTGTACTTAAAAACGTTCAGTACTGTAACATAGTTAATCAACGGGTTATTGATAAGCGAACTCAGTGAAACGAAAGTTGCGTATATGAAGAAAAACAGAACACAAGATTAGTTTTCATCAAAAAGATTTTCGACGGTTTATCGAATAAAAAAAAATATAAAAACATTTTCGGCAGCTTACCGAAAAATTAAGTGAATCCAGTACTCTGATATAGTTAAACAAATCTTGGCGTGTTTTAACACATTGGTTCAGGACCAGTCAACAGGGATAACTTCAAGAACATGAAGACAACGCTCACCATAGCTACTTGCATGTAAGTCAAAGTAACTATACACGTATATCCCTATTCAAATTCCATGTCCAATGACAATAATACAAAGGCTAGACCATGGAGAGTTTCCTACTATCTGCAAACTTCCAATAGATTTATATTAAATAATTTAAGTGAAAGTTCAGACGAAGAATTATATCATAATACAATTGAAAAAGAATAATTACGTGACAATTCGGTCAATCAACTAAAATATAACAGTAATAAAATAAATAAATTGGAACAGGAAAATAATACATTAAGCAATCTTAGAATAAGAAACTCAGATAATAATCTAGACAGCCTTAGAAACTCACTTCATAATTTAAGAATAGGAAACGAAAACAGTACATTAAGTGATTTTAGTGATATTAGATTAGGAATAAAAATGTCTTTAAATCAAGAACAATACCCTCCAGTCCCACAGAAAATTGCTCAAACAGACGTATTTCAGGCATTAAGAGTGCCAGATGCTATTAAGGATTTACCAAAATTTGATGGTAATCGTCGGCTCCTTTTCGAATTTATACACAATGTAGGAGAGATATTGAGTCTTATCCCGACATTAGATGGCACAACTCAAGGCAAAATATTGCTACGAGCAATCCGAAATAAAATTGTTGGACCAGCCAACGAGATATTAAATATGTACGGAACACCACTCATTTGGACTTCAATAAGATCCAACCTCGTACTACATTATTCAGATAAGAGGAATGAGACTTTTCTTATTAGATTTCACGGTCTAGGACAAGGCCAAGGTACTGTAGAGCAATTGTACAGTAAAACGATCGAAATTTTCGCTACAATTAGCAATCATGTACAAGTTCATGAGACAGATTCGAATGCTATCAAGGCAAAAAACAACCTCTACGAAGAAATGTGCTTGAACACATTCTTGGTCGGATTATGTGAACCCTTGGGCTCAACTATCCGTGCAATGAAACCAACCACAATGCCCGAAGCATTTGTTCTATGCATAAAAGAGCAAAATATTTTTTACTTCAAGTCAAATTGGTCTTCTGAAACAACTGACAAGAAGCCACCAGAACAATCTCATCTACAGCAAAGGCGGCAGCCACAACTTTCCAACTCACGTTCAACGAATTAATCACGACCACATTCCAGCCAAAATCTTAGACAACATCGGCAAACTTTCCAGCAACATTCTCCAATGCAACAGTCGACTTTCCAGCCACAACTCCTATAGCAATTTTCCAGCCACAATTCCCACAGCGACAACAGTTCCAGCAACAAACATCACCTCCTCAACAGCATATCCAGCAATTTCCCAAAACTCAGCAAAGGAAATTACCAAGAGTAGAACCAATGGAACTCGGTTCTGGAAATACCACACAAACCCGAAGAAGTCAGTAACCTACTAACTTTGGACAAAATTGGTCTCCGAAAATAACAAACCAGGAATTACATAATATAAATACAGATAATCCTAAAAGCAACGTAGATTACCAAGCAGAAGCAAACAATTACCAACAGTTAGACCCATATTATGAATACAATTTCGATCAAAGAGATCTTAACCTACTAAATGTAATGCATGAGCTAGATGACGATAATTTTCGAACACCTGCCTCCGCAGACCAACAGTCTATATAGACATAAATAAACACAGCTACTCTATATAAATATTTCTTCACCCTTTGGGCATTCACTAAAATTCTTAATTGACACAGGAGCCTCAGCCTTGTTCATCAATCCTGAGCTCATACACCCTAATAATCTAATATCAATTAATCCCACAACTATAAAAACTATATTAAATACTCACCAAATAAGCAAAGAAGTTCGATTACCCAATTTTATAGAATTCAATCAGCCTGGAGTTAATCTAGTTCTTAGTCTTCCGCTTTCACGGATACTTCAATGGTTTGCTAGGACTTGATACACTCACCGCACTAGGAGCGAAAGTTGATTTAGCCAACAGACTCCTAATAACACAAAACTCTAAACTACCTTTAAAATGAAAACCCAATTTTATGTCCCCAAAATATATTCTATCAGCAGACTCGAAAACCATTATAAAGTTACCAGTTGATGTCGAAGAAGGAGATATTTTCATTAACACAACATACATCACACCCTATCTCTATATTCGGTAGGTATATACAAAGCTATTAAATGGCATACAAATTTATTAGTAATTAATGCAGCAAATTCAGACCATAATTCTCTTTTTGGAACAACCACTTAAAGTTAATAAATTCCGTAAACAAGATTCCTGTGAACTATATAACTTTGGTATTAATAGTTACAGCCCTAATTCAAGTCCCATAACTTCTGATGATATTATCGATCTTATTCGAACTTCCCACCTCAACGGTGAAGAGGAGAAAGTAATTTACAAATTATGCCGAGCATATGAAGACATTTTTTTAAAAGATGGGCAAAAATTAACTTTCACCAATAAAATAAAACATAATATCAAAACCACGGACGATAGTCCTATATACTCCAAATCTTATCGCTACCCCCATATCCATAAGGAGGAAGTCCAGTCGCAAATAAAGAAAATATTATAACAAGGTGTCATAAGACCGAGCTACTCACCTTGGAGCTCACCAATCTGGATCGTTCCGAAAAAAAAAGACGCCAGCGGAAAAATAAAATGGCGACTCGTGATCGACTACCGCAAATTGAACGAAAAATCAATTAGCGACAAATACCCCCTACCAAACATAAATGACGTTTTAGATAAACTTGGTAGAAGCGTATATTTTACTACACACGATCTCGCTAGTGGTTTCCACCATATTGAGATGAACCCGGCAGACATAGAAAAAACTGCATTCACAGTAGAAGGCGGACACGTCCGAATGCCCTTCGGCCTGAAAAACGCTCCTTTGACCTTTCAGTGAGTCATGGAGAATGTTTTAAAGGACTTGCAAGGCAAAATCTGCTTAGTTTATTTAGATGATATAATTATCTTTTCTACATCTCTTCAAACTTCAAAATTCAATTAGATAAGACGGAATTTCTGCGCAAGTAAGTAGCATTCCTTGGACATGTGAATACCAGGCAAGGTGTTAAGCCAAATCCTGACAAGATCAAAACTATACAGGACTTTACTATACCACGAACGCAGAAAGAAATTAAATCATTTTTAGGACTCCTGGGTATTATCGGAAATTTATCCGAGACTTTGAAAAATTAACCAAGCCGCTAACACAATGTCTAAAAAAGGGTTTTACAATAAAACATAATGAGGAATACGAAGGCACCTTTGAGCTATGCAAAGATATTCTAATCAGCGAACCAATATTACAATATCCCGATTTTTCCAAACCATTTGTTTTGACCACCGACGCGAGTAACTTCGCTTTAGGTGCAGTTTTATCACAAGGTACTATAGGCAGTGACAAACCAATATATTACGCCACTAGGACATTAACTGATACAGAAACCAGGTACTCAACTATAGAGAAAAACTCTTAGCCACCGTGTGGGCTACCAAATACTTTCGACTTTTATTTATTGGTCATTTATTTATTGGTTTTATTTATGGCGACTGAAACTCGAAGAATTTGATTATGAAATAGTGTAAATAATAGTGTAAAAATAAAATAATAAATAGTAATAAAAAAGGTAAATTAAACTTAAATGCAGCCGCCCTTAGTCGAGTCAGAATACAACCCTCTAACAATGATATTGAAATAAACACTAATGAAGCAACAAGTAATAATCAGGCAAACCCCAACTCTAGCTGCTCCACAATACATTCAGCCAACGAAAATTTAGATAACCATATATATACTTCCGAACGTCCACTGAATGAATTTAATATTCAACTAATTCTCAAGAAAACCGACAAAGACAGACCATTGACACTTCATATGCTGTTTAAAAATAAGCAAAGACGAACTATATTCAAACAACAATTTTCCGAAAATTTTACTGACATTTTTAAGCAATTCTTACCTCCTAATAAACATTGAGCTATATACATATACAGACGATGACACATTTAGAATTGTTCAAAGTGTTTATTCGAAATACTTTTCAAATAGCAAAATTTTTAAACTAATCCGTTTAACAGAGACTTTAACAGACATAACTGAAGAAGACGCACAAGATAAGATCATTACAGATTATCATAATAATAACAACCATAGCGGTATTAACGAAACTCTATTACATCTCAAAAGAGCATACTTTTTCCCCTACATGAAGACAAAAATTATCAACAACTGTGAGAACTGTCAATTAATGAAATACGACAGGAATCCCCCAAGGATAAAAATCAAAAAACCAGTTACTCCGGATAAACCCTTAGACATAATTCATGTTGATATTTATAGCATAAATAATAAAAAGATACTAACAATTATAGACAAATTTTCAAAATATGCTGCGGCATATACACTCCGAATACAAAACAGTCTCAATGTAATCAAATCCATAAAGCATTTCATGAGCCTTCACGGCATAACAAAGAAATTAATCTCTGACCAAGGACCAGAATTTACTTCAATCATATTTAAAGACTTTTGTAAGCAATATAATATTGACTTCCACACAACCTCGTTCCAACAAACAAGTAGTAATTCCCCCGTAGAACGCTTGCACTCAACACTTACAGAGATTTATAGAATAATATATAACAAACAAAAGGAAAGAGACCACGATGATATATTAAGTGAAACAATAATTACCTATAATAACGTCATTCATTCTAGCACTAAGCTTACACCTTACGAATTATTTAACGGTAGAACATATAAGTTTGATAAAGAAGTAAAATTTAATAACGAACATGAATATATTAAGAAACTAAACGAATTTCAAGAAAAACTATACTCAGCCATAAAAAAACATATCGAAAAGTAATATGTAAGAATATAGAAAAACTAAACGAGGACAGGATAGAACCAAATGTATACAAAGAAAACTCTGTTATATTTAGGAAATAATTTAGAAGAAATAAGTTACCACCTAGATTTAGCAAACATAGAGTTAGGTCAAACCAGAAAGTTACAATTATTACGACAGATAATAAAAAATTACACAAATCTAAAATTAAAAATAAACGAAAGTTTCAGGTTAATAACACTGACAATAGTGACGACAATGACCAACGGATAGAAAATGGAGATACAATATCTTAATAACAACATGGGAATACTTCCTATGAGACTAGGAGTAGGTAGAATCATAAGTGACTTTAACGATCTGATACATATAGTAAAATTAGAAGCCTATCAAGCAAATATAGATAATAATTATTCAAGGTTACTTAAAGTATTCGCAAACAAAAATTAACAATAGAATCAAATCCGACGAGATTGCAATAAGGTATGCCCAATACCTCAACCAAATCAACTACAATATTGATTTGCTGAATAGTCACTTATCAAACATAACAAAAGCTGTTGTACTCGCTAGGCTTAATATTTAAAGCAAATTTTAAAATCTGAAGAACTTAATGCAATATATGAATTTTTTGAAAATAGATCTATTGGAATCAAATCAGAAGAGCATATTTACGAACTCGAGATAAACCAAATTGTTTACGAAAGCAGCGAAAAAATATACTGGGAAGACATACACATTTTTCCATCATCATTCAGTCAGATCAACGAATCATCAATACTGGTGACAACCAACCTACAGAAACTGCAAGCCTATCAGTTTGAAGATACGAAGCTCATTATCGCACTACACACAAAAACCACCCGGACTAACATATTGATGCTCAACGCCTTACTAATCTGCAGCCTCATTTTCATCATCATCCTCATATACCTATTGAATCAGCACCAAAAATATAAAAGATTATTCAACATCCAGATAATCCAACAAGCAGCAGAACATGGACCTACTAAAATCATCGCTCCTGTCACCGAAACAGCAGGAATGCAGTTCCTTTGGCCGACGCTCCTCTCTAAGGGGGGAGGAGTTACATTTCATCCACATTTCATTTACCTTGAATTAATTCATTATCATATTTAAACTTATCCAATAACACTTTTTTTACCTTGAATTAATAAATGCATCTTCCCACAGAGTTTGTTCCTATTATTGTAAAATAAGCATAAAATAAATATCCAGTTACACTTTGTTCGCTTCGAATTAATAAATGCATTTTCCCACAGAACTTATTCCCAATTTTTTGTAGAGAAAAGCATAAATTAAGTATAAAAACCAATGTAAAACAATCATTCTTTGAAGTCTTGTGAATAAAGTGAAATGCGGCGTTAAACTGTCCAAATACAGTTGTGTTTTTTTTCGCCAACATCTCGGTCGAACCTTTAACTCGGGCGGAAATTATATATAAAAAAACAATATCCAGGCATACTAACACAGAAAGAAATATATACATTCAAAATTGATTATTATAATATTATGCACCATAGACTAGGAATAATGAGGAAAAATAGTATCCTTTTAATAGCAAAATAGATCCCCACAACAGATATTGAAGGTAAAACAAATCGAACGAGTATGCCTAATAAGAACGGATTAGAAATAATTTTAAATTAAATTCAGCAAGATGAATGATTGAGTATAAAATAAAGAATATGCCTTTAATAATGAAGTACGAGTATACATTAATGATCGAAAACTAGTAAACAAATGTGTAACTCTCAATAAATGTAAACTTAGAGAAAATTATAATAAAAAAATAAAAATAATTGAATCTAGTTCTAATCAAATAATATTTACTATGATGAGCACAGATTTCACCCTCATTTTCCTATTACATATACCCAAATATTATTTATATAGGTATTTACAAGAAAACATTTTGTTTTGGAATTCTGTTAATATATAGCTCTTTTGTACAAATGTTTATTTAGTCTCATGCTTTAGAACATTTTCTGTGGTAATGCATGCCTTGTAATTTTCACAATCCATAAAACGCAATTAAATGCTCATTTACATTAGCACAAACCCAATTCTGATTTACGAATGAATATTTTCCGAGCGAAATAAAAATGTTGGATGCTTGAACTGAAGGACAATTGTATTACCATTGCCACTTCACTCACTCATACATATTAATGTATATATATATACATTATAGGTAAAAAGTAAATAAAATGAATCAAAAAACATGATAAACGTTCTAATGTAATCACAACAGCAAAAAAAAAGGATACGGATAAACGGGGGGGAAATGAATAAGCAGTTAAAGAGGAGAGAAGAAAAATTAAACGATAAAGATGAGGAGGAGATTTTCCTGTAATGGTCATATAATTTACTTGCAAGATTAATGTGAGTACATTCAGGGAGTAAATATAACGAGAAACTTCTCTTTACTGATGGCATTTCTTTTTGTGTTTAATGGATGGACTTAGGTTTCCATTTGTACAATAGCTTTTTTTCGTGTTTATTCATAGGGCTGCAAAAACGAAAAGTTAAATACATATTTAGTTATTTATATGAGCTTTTATTTAAAATTTAATTTCTATACCTTAAAATTAACAAAAGAACTTAAAAGAATTAAGGTGCAGCTAAGTCAACCTATAATATGAAGGGTGTTTTTCTTAAGAGCTATAGAACTGATGTTTTAAACAATAACGACAGGAATTAATTTTAAATATAAAAACATTTTTTATATTTATTATAACATAGAGAGAAAAAAGTTGCCTTTGCAGCCGAACTTTTGTCCAAATTCGTTTTTTTTTTATAATTTACGCGCGCCTAACGGGCGGAAAGTTAGAAGGAGGAGAAAGGAAAATTGTTTTTGTAGTGGTTTGAAACTCAGGTGTGTTTGGTTTCTATGTTTGCTCTCCAGGGGTTGGAGTCCGAATAGGACGGAGAGTTTTTCTTCCCTCAGAGTGATTCGAGATATAATTCCCAGTATTTTTTTCATTGCTTGAAACTCTTATAACAGCCAAATCTACGTGTCAGTGTTATGCCTTTACACGCAGAATTTTTTTGTCTGAGTTCCAATTACACAATGAAAAACTGACTTGCCATGGGCAGGATTCGAACCTGGAACCTCCGAGTGAGAAGCGTTTGCTTCTACCACTACACCACGGTCACCCCCGTTTCCGTTATCGGAACGTGGACGATGATTCATTAAGAGCCATCTGTTGTTCTTCCAAGTTGACTTCTACCCCCGATGTCTCACTGGTTCCTTCCTCAAACGATAATCGACTAAATCGTTAGTAAATTGTTACCACTAAATCGTTTAAGTACACCACCACGGGCAAATCGGCTAATAATTGTTACATCACCTTTCGAAACTCTTTTGGGGCGCTGCTTATATCAAGAGGTAAACGTTGATATTGGAACAGGCATGGAGTATTTATAACAGCCATTTTTTTGGATTCTGAATCCAGTTCGATCTGCAGATACGCGTCAGATAAATCGATTTTTGTAAAATGTTTCTCCCCTTGTAAATAGTTTGTGAAATATATCACGATTTCGTGAGATGCTTAAGTATTCCTGTGCGAACTAATCGATCTAATTCCGGCTTTGTAGCTTTTTGTAATGCAAATGGGGATTATTCATGGTCTGAAAAATGTTGGATTGGCTTTGGGCAATAATTCTAAATGAGCTTGATAATTGGCAAGTCCTAATGAGGGTAAAAAAAAACGTTGGACATTTCGCGCAGAGGTCGTTAATGCGGCTAGATAATATTATGTTCGATAGCCTCAATCTCGATCCCATTTTGTCTAACCAGTCGATGCCAATGTGATTACTGCCAAGTCACTATTAACTAATAACATCTTTTCGTTAATTACCTTACCAGTCTACTCGAATTCCACTACCAATTCTCCAACTAGTTCGAGTTTCTTTCCACCGTGCCGATAAACGCACGTCAGACGCTGGTGTGCACTGTGGAGAACCCAAATCACTGTATCCTGATTTGCCGATGATAGTCCGTGTGGTACCTGTGTCAATCTGGAATTTAATAATACATCCATTAATTAATATATTAAGCATCAATAATTTATTTCCTTCTCGAAACACGTTTTCACGTTCTCCTTTCTTTGAAGATATTAAATTATTTCTCACGATTGAGTTTACATTTTGTATTTTAAATCGATCCCTAGCTAGCTGCCTTCAGTTTCGCACGCTAAGTTGGCTGAGGTTCCCTTCTACTTGCGTGCGCCACCTGAGACTTGGCCTTCCTCTACTGCGCTGTCCCCCCCCCAATTATCAAGGCTTCGCCCTTTAATGACGTTGTCTAATAATGAACGGGGGCAGAGCAAAGTACTGGTCTTATCGTAAACATCTTCAGATGACGCTACCGAAGGTTGCTACGATTTGATCAGTCACAAGTTGCCGGTCATAGGTCTTGTTGGCGGCTGGACCACCGGTAGTCCCTACCAGGACTTAAATCACGGTACCATGGGATTCAGGAGCCCCCCGGATCTCGGTCCGGGCCTGACTTGTTAGAGGTAGGCCCCCTTGTGGGAGCGTCATGGTGGCTGTGGTTTAAACCCAAAATCGCGGAAGGGTCTTACCTTGGGTTTTCCCTTGGTTTTTCCCTTGGTTTGACCCAATGTAGAGTTGCAATAAGTACTGGGTGCTGCGACCCTAAGAGCAGTAAGAGGTTTTAGGTCGGCCTCGACTCATACCAAGGATGGAACTTGTGCCGGCAACACAGTTCCGAATTGGTAGCTGAAACAGTGTAAATGTTTGGTGAGCGATGGCAAGGCGTACCCTTGCTCCCATGGATGTATGGGCATCCCGGAAGTTTAAGCCTACAAGGCAGGTACTTACGTTAAACACAAGAGACATCTGTCCCTCGGGAGCGGATTCGAAGACTTTTCGCATCGGAACATTGGTGTCCATACGCTCTACATGACCCAGCCATCTCAACCTTTGGATCTTCACTCTCCTGGTTAGGTTGATGTCGATGTATAGTCCGTAGAGTTTATTGTTGTATCTCCTTCTCCATTCAACGTCAATGCAGACGGGACAGAACATTTTACAATTTTTCTCTCGAAGCAACCAAGAACATCCTCATCCATTTTTAATAATGTCCATGCCTCTGCGCCATAGAGCAGGACCGGGATTATTAAAGTCTTATAAAGGGTGACTTTCATCTTAGGCCATCAAGCTCAAGATGGGCGATTAATTTCTAATTTTATCGCGAACACCTTAAAGCTGGGTGCTCTAACAAGAAGTGTGTGGGAGATACGAAAATATTTATTGAATTCGTATTGGACACGATTTATAAAGACAAATGGTGATTTAGGTGTTTGGTCTGGGGACACAGATTTCGAGAGTTCGAATCGATCATGTCGTCGAGGACTGTTTCGGTAAAATTGAATGGGCCTACACTCAGGCAATTGTTCGAATAAAATCCGAGTTGTCACCTGGTGATAATGTGGCTACCGTACTGCACGGGCAAGATCAGATTATCCCAGGAACGGTCGAACAGCATTTACAACGTGAAACCTATCGCATGATAGATGTAATAAAACTCCCAAAATCCGGTAGAGACATTTTCGAGTAGCCAACGTTTAAGGAAATGATTACCTCACTTGTGTATAATGAGCCTAATATACAACCGGTTAATAAGCTCCAGTATTTACTCGTATTTGCCAGTTTACAGTGCGACGCGGCCCAGTGAGTGAAAAACACAAGTATTACCGATACGAATCTCGTTGCCACTTTGAACGCAATACTCCGTACTAAGTACGACAACAAGCCTTTGCTTTTTCAAGCTCAGCTCGAGAGCTTGCTGTTTTTACCGTCGGTAAAATCTCGCAAAGTAGACAAGATCCAACATCTCCTGGACACTGTGGAGGAGGCTAGACGAGTCGCTCCTAACTTTGGTCGATCGGTTGAGTCCTGGGATGATTGCTATGTTGGCATTTTAATATCCAAATTGGACACGAAGACCAGAGAAGCCTGGGAAACGTGGCGAAATAATTCGACCAATTTTCCTAAGTGGGAAGAACTTGTCAATTTTCTATAAATTTTATTGCGGTCTTTGAACAATGCCCAGAAACTTGAAGGTAAGGACAAAAAGCTTAATGTCAAACACAAGTCTCTTCGTATGACCCCAACAAACGTGGCGACAGAAAAAACCCGTCAGTCTAGAGAACCTTGTCCGCAGTGCCAATCCTCCTCTTGTATTGTGTGCCCAGGTAAACATAACACTCTTCTTCATAGTGACGTGGCCACTGTAAAGGCTCAAAAACGGACAGTAGCGAATTCTATCCGTTGCTCACACCTCAATCAGTGGTGGTTATTTGCCACCGCTACCAGTATTTGTGGAGCGAGTGGACTATCAGCCACCGCTTCTTCAGAGGTAAATATAATCATGTCATCATCGATAAATCGATCGTTTCAAAATAAAACTACAGCGTTTATCCTGAAACAAGTGTCTGATCTGTTACCTTCACGACAAGTGCGTGCCAAATCATGCCCGATATTGTCAGATTGTGACCTCGCGGATCTGAACTTTGATCCCGGAAAAATAGACTGTATTTTGGGTGTCGAAGTGTATGCATCGATTTTATGCGAAGGGACGCGAATCGGAAAGCCGGGGTCACCGTCGGCGATACCAACAGTTTTCGGATGGGCCGTGGTTGGAGCTGTGCCAGATTGTGATGTGTCGGCAGACGCAACGCGAGTTAGTCAAACTTTTGTGGCTACGAAATTAGACACTATCTCTGAGCAAATACGTCGATTTTGGGATATCGAAAGTGTTGAGCGCCCCCTGAACTTAGTGCTGAAGATCGTAGTGTTGTTGAGCTGTACGAATCGTTGGGTCACGTGGAAAAGGTAAAAGGCATAAGTACTATTCAGAATTCCGATGCCTATTTTTTGCCTCACCACGCCGTGGTTAAGAGTGATGGTTCGGGTGCCATACGGGTCGTATTCAATGCGTCACAGGCTGCGAGTAATGGTCTGTCGCTAAACGACAAGTACCCTGTAAGCAGGCGTTGCGCACCAACTTACCAGGATCTTGTGCTGGTCCGATTCTAAAGTAGTGTTGGCTTGGTTACGTGCGCACCCTCCTATTGCCACATCCAATGCCGACAACCCAATCTCCAAATCCTCGCACTAGCCCATCGATCCAAAAATCTTATGGTGATATAACTGCTCCAAAGCCAACGCCTCCTGTCGCCGCCCCACTGAAACTTGTTACACAATTTAACATGACGTGGACACCTTCAGAGTGGCAAGGCAGGCTAGACCGACTCCGCACAACGAATCAGTTGTTCACCACCCTACTCGTCAAAGGCGCCCCAAATTATGCAGATGTTGCTTGGATTTCTGAATTTTTCAAAAAGGGATATGGCATCACCATCAGCCAGTGCAAAATATTTCCAACATCTCACCAGAAATATAAACTGGGTGGCCGTGGTGTAGTGGTACTAGCAATCGCTTCTCACTCGGAGGATCAAGGTTCGAATCCTACTCATGACAAATTTTTCATTTGTGTAATTGGAACTCAGTCAGAAAAATCTGCGTATGGAGGCATAACACTGACATGTAGATTTGGCTGCACCGTCCTATTCGGACTCCAACCCCCGGAGAGCTAATATCGAAAACAAATATACCTGAGTTTAAAACCACTACATCACAACAATGTTTTCCTTTCTCCTCCTTCTATCTTTCCGCCCGCGTACTAGTAACCGTAAAAGGGTATCATAACCCCATAGGCGCGCGTAAATTATAAAAAAAAAACGAATTTCAAGATTAATTTACCGGCTAAATACGAATGGTTATTTGTTAACCCATCCAACACCAACCTCAACCTCTGAAAAATACGGGTCTTCAAATGGACTGATCAACTAACCAATAAAAACATAGAAAAAAACGAAGCAACGTCTCATCTAAAGATAATTGTAAATCGCCCAGATCCATTCACCATCCACATCCTAAAGCTGACCCCAACTGGAGCCTTAAAACCAAAATATTTCCCAATTTTTGCCCTCCCGTTTATATCCCTAAGCAACCCCCTCACGTATCTCCAAAAAAGCACCAAGTGCCTCTCTGATACTGTCACTGCTCAACCACCCACACCCCCTCTCACGAATACTAACAACTGCTTTCCCAATTTCGACCTTACAACAGGAGCCAAATACCCCAACTTTATCAGTGTGTGGAACATAAAGAATACGTCACGAAAAACCGAAACAATTCACCATAAACCTACAGACGCAAAACAGTCACTGCAAGGTTGTTTGGATGAAATTCGAGCCATATGGTCGTGAATAAGTAGATAATTTTTTTGTTGCACTTAATGTTTGCTCAATAACAAAATTGTACGATATTAAAATTGTTGTCAAATAAGCAAATTGTATGAGAATTAATTTGTTGTCAAATAAGCAAGTTGTGTGATAACTGTTAGTTGTAATTTAAGTTATGCTAAGTAAGTAATAAATTTGTATAAATAGGATTAAGTTTGAAGGAATAAAGCACTGATTTTTTAATATTAAGAAGAAGAAGTCGTATTTAGTTTTCCCCCACCCGAGGTATCACTCAAAAATATACTGATATATTGGTACAAGCACCGAATATATCCACTACACGAGCAAGGTACATGCACCCTGATCACAGCGCCAGATCAAAAGAGTTCTGACGTTAACATATGGTGACCCGACGTGATCCTCATATTTGCTTTCTCGAGTAAGGGGCAAACTCTTGCGCGATCATTACTATACAGAAGCGTTTACCAGAGCGTTTTGACTCCGAACAATCGTGTACCAACGTGTCTCCGAGTAAGAATGTGGTGGATTAACAAAAATATAGATATCGACCATTTGACTATGAAACAAAATCCCAACATCGATGAGCTCTATCGGCTCATTGAGTATTATAAAAAGGATTCCGAGGCAAGAAAGACCAAGGAAGGTTACTATGTGGGAAGACTTCGTCAATTAGAGGCAGCCTGGGACATCATCGAAGAAACGGATACAAAGATCAGGGCGAAACTGCCCCATGATTATCAGTATTTCACTCAAAGCTTGTACGATACGGTCCGCGAGAATTACGAGAAGTTCAGGACCCATTTCGAAGAAAAAATTGAGGCGCAACCTAAACTAGTTCAGTTGGGACAGCAGGTCCCAACCAGGTTACTGAAGAGTGGAGCAGAATATTAAGACGCCATCAAAATATATTGGTCTCAGTGCGTAATCTCTTACATTATACAACCGAGGCAACCAAATCACAGATACAGCAATCAAAACAGTACTGGGAGTACAGGCTGGAGGCTGTTAAGCATGGTGAGTCCCAACTTCAATAGGCTCATGTCGATATTTATGAACTAAGCGATAAGTGACCTTGATTTAGAAGGTCAAATCAAGCAACTTATTATCGATATAATGACTAGATTACATCAAGACGGTTCCTCCAATTCAGACCAAAGACCAATGGTGGCAACAAGTAGTATGATATCGCTACCTAAATTGACTCTGCCAAAGTTTGACGGCGATTACTTGAAGTGACAACAATTCTACGACCTCTTCGTACAAATGGTGCATCAGCAACCGATGACAGATTGTCAGAAGATGTGGTTCCTCAAGACAAATCTAGTGGGAGAACCTGAAAAGCTAATAAGGAATTTTCCGGCGTCAGACGCAAATTATGTAACAGCTTTAGTCAATAAGTAAATGGCACAATCAACGCATGGTATGGAAAAGCCGTCTGCGATCAGCGTAAGAAACTTACATGCCACTACGCAGGACTGTTTGATGGGGCTAGAGAATATTGGCTTTGACACATTGAATTGGGATCCGCTATTGCTTCATTTATTAATAAAGAAGTTGAACAAGGATACCCACACATTGTATAAACAATCTCATCCAGTCCAAGAAACTTCAGACAATCAAGGACTTTCTAAAGTTCCTCGAAAATCGATTCCAATCGTTGGAATCTTTGGGAAATAAGAGACGAAGCATCAAGCGGCAAAATGTTCTCGGCGAGGATGCATCAGGTGCTCGAAGAAACATACGAGTAATACGTTAGTTCATTTCGACGCGTCAGCAGCAAAGGTTACACACACGCAGGACCTTCAAGAACAGGAAACATCATCTACGGCCCAACCGAAGGCTCTTCCAGTTTCTCTATCAACAATATCAATCCATTCAGGTCAGAGCGCTTCTAGATTCAGGCTCGCAGGTCAATCTTATTACGGAACACGAAGTAAAAAACTAGGGATTTCGACCAAATATGATTCATTGAACATCCAGGGACCGGTAATGCAGTCAAAAAAACACAGAAGAGAATAAACGTACAACTGAAATCAACAATAAACGATTTCACAGCGAGATTGGAGGCATTGGTTCTTAGCAAAATATTGTCGCCGCAATCGACCGAGTCAGTTGATATCTCCAACTGGACTGTACCGAAAAATATCAAATTAGCCGATTCAACATTTAATACTTCGAGCCAAATAGATCTTCTTATAGGAGCAGAGTTCTATTATGATTTTCTTTCAGTAGGCCAAATCAAAATAGCAGAGATCATGCCTGTTATTCAAAATACCATTTTCGGGTGGATAGTCACAGGACGGATGGGGCAATCATCCACATTGTCACTTTCATGTGGCATCTGCACAGAAGACGAAGGCCTCAATAACGCTCTTGAGAGGTTTCGGACAC
The DNA here is from genome assembly GCA_949129095.1 of Volucella bombylans. Taxonomy (NCBI): domain Eukaryota; kingdom Metazoa; phylum Arthropoda; class Insecta; order Diptera; family Syrphidae; genus Volucella; species Volucella bombylans. The sequence goes on along the minus strand of OX422142.1, from coordinate 50,401,245 downwards.
TCGAAGAACCTGAGGGTCAAGAAAGGCAAATTACGGCGGCCGAGGAGAAATGTGAAGAGTACTTCAAAGCAACAGTACATAATAACAGCAGCGGACGATTCGTAGTGAGGCTTCCATTCGCCGAGAATCCTGGTCAACTAGGCGACTCAAAAAGCATTGCATTGTAAAGACTTTACTCTCTAGAAAGAAGGTTGGCCAAAAATCACGAACTCCAACAACAACACCAGAAATTCATGGATGAGAACACAAAATTAGGGCACATGGCGGAATTAGAGCAATCATCCATTCCGCAAACAACCATTATTTTGTACCTCACCATTGCATTCAAAAAACTGATAGCAGTACCACCAAGGTACGGGTAGTGTTCGACGCATCATGCAAAACCTCAATAAACTTATCATTGAATGATATATTGCATACAGGCCCGACTATTCAAGACAATCTCTTTACTATCTTACTTCGTTTTCCTTTGCCAAGATTCGTATTCACAGCCGATATTCAACAAATGTACAGACAGGTACTGGTACATCAGCACGATCGACGATATCAACTTATTTTATGGAGACGTGGACCCATAAAGAAATATCAATTAAATACAATAACCTATGGCACATCATCGGTTCCATAGCTTGTTATAAAGTGCCTTCAAACGCTAACACAGTCATCTGCAACGACCCATCCTCTTGGCAGCAAAGTTTTACAGCGTCATCCATTTTTATATGGATGACGTAATGGCAGATTCTAATAGTTTAACAACGGACTTAGAGATGCAAAGACAGCTGATTAACGTCCTAAATAAAACTGGACTTAAACTTCGAAAATGGTGCGCCAATCACCCACAACTGCTCCAAAGGTTCACACCCGAAGAAAAGGAGGTGCAATTGGACTTCAATGCAGCTGCAGAAGAGGAGATAAAGACACTAGACCTAATTTGGCTACAAAATACGGACGAGTTTCGCATCAAAGTGGACCTTAATGATGAAGACAGGGTGACGAAAAGAATAGTCTCTTCAGAAATAGCCCAATTATTTGATCCACTTGGGATTGTGGTGCCAGTTCTTATTACGACAAAAATATTTCCTCAACAATTATGGCAACTCAAAATTAATTGAAACACAGTATTACCACAGGAATTGCATTGCAGATGGTTGAAATTCCGCCGGGATCCAAATATATTAAATCATATTTCAATTCCAAGGCACATGTGCAAAAACTATCTTCATGTATTCGCTGATTCCTCTGAAAAGGCCTACGTAGCCGCCATATATGTTCGATGCAGGACTAGTTAGGGAACCATTATAGTGCATCTATTCCGTGCTAAGTTACGGGTAGCACCGTTCGACAAAGTAAAGACAAAAAAACCAACTATCCCACGACTGGAATTGTGTGCCGCCAAATTATCGGCAGACCTCGCTAAAAGAATAAGGGAGAATATCGAATATGTGGATGTTCCATCATACTTTTGCAGCGATTCTGAAATACGAGTAGTCTTAGCCTGGATTAACTCAGCTGAAGAGTCCTTTCCCCCATTTTTTTTTATAATGAGGGATCGCTCAAGGGGTTTGTATACGCTTAAGGCGATTGTTCACAGCGCGGGCAAAGGAAATTTACACCTGACCAGATGTGGGCACTGTACTCCAATTTTCGGCGGATGAAGGCCTTATATATTGAGGCCAGATCAGAGGGGGTAAAATATTTCTTACATCGCTTCAGGAAACCTAGACATTTCGCTGCATTTTTGTCGACATCAAATATGTGGTCATTTCAACGTAAGTTGTCGTTGACACACATACCGAGAATGGAAAATTTTTCAGTTTCGACGATGCAAGTGCCATTCATGTATAATGGCTGGTTATTTAAATTTCGCTTTAACCATAGCAGACATCATTGTGTTTTGGAAGCATTAAATTCAACTCTGTTGATAGTTCCCCAATTGGTTATGCTGTTGATATCGGAATTTAATGGGGTTAGCATACGCTGCCGTTCTCGTTCTACAGCCGAAGAGCAGGGCCGTGAGTCCGGGAACGAATATGAAAAGCAGAGAGTACTGTCATTAGGAATATATTGGATTAGAAGTAGCAGACAAGAGATCATTAATGAAAATTAAAAAGATTGTCGGAGACAGAACAGAGCTCTGGGGCACAACAGCATTTATTTTGTGAATATCAGACTTGCAACCAAGACAACTTGAATTGAACGTTCTGAAAGGTAATTTCTAAATCATTGAAGAAGAGAGTCGTCGATCCCAAATCCTCGCATTTTCGACAAAAGAGCCTGATTTCAAACTCTGTCAAATGCCTTAGAAATATCAAGTGCAACTATCTTGCTTTCGCCAGAGTGATGTACGCTTTGGTTCCACTTTGCGGTAAGACATGCCATCAAATCACCAGTGGACATGTTGCTACGAAGCCATATTGCCGGTCATTGAAAAGTTTTAGTGTTTCGTGATATTTCATGAGCTGACGATTTATCAGTTTCCATGACCTTGGAAAGAAGGGACGTAAGTGCAATGGATCTGTAGGAGGAGAGGGAAGATGATTCGCCTTTTTTAAGGACGAGCTGGACAAATGCTGTTTTCCATCTGCTCGGGAAGGGTCCTAAAGAGTAGGATTGATGAAAAAGCTTACGCAGTGGTATTGCCAGCGTGGAAGAACACCTCTTCAGAAGAAGGGGAAATAACGATCTGGACCAGCGGATTTATGTATGTTGAGATCTTTAAGTACTCTTGCTACTACATGAGTGCGAAAGTAGATTGTGCAGCAATCAGATTGGCCTTGTCCAAAGAGCTGACAGCTGGAATTTCATTGTAAATGAGCGTTGGGATGAAGGATGAGGCAGAATTTCTAATGTTTTTGACGAACGACCAAAAATTGTTACTGCCTTTGGGACACTGTAGTATTTTTTGCCTCAGTTTTTGGTCGTATTGGAATTTCACACGCTTAAGAAAGGCGTTGCAGTCATTTCTGGCTCGTTCGAACTTTTTTCAGTTTTCCTCTGTCGGGTTGGTGTTGAAGGACCGAAAAAACATTTCTCTAACCCTGATGGCCCCTTTACAGCTCGAGTCGCACCATGCCTTTTCTTTTGGTTTGAAACTCTTCATGCGATGAGGAATAAAGGATCTCATTCCAAAGAGAATGGTGTCTGTAATCATATCAGCGGCAGCATCCACGTCGTTATCGAGGAAGCATAACGCCTAGATAAGATTCCTAAAGAAGCTGTTAATTGAAGCTCCAATTGGCTTTCTCGTATTACCATACGGTTTGTTTAGGAATTTTTCCTCTAACTGAGTGGTCGGTGAACGAGAAATTAGCTGATATGACACAATGGTCCGACGAGCCTAGATGGGAGAGCACATCTACGGTGTACTTATCACGGTGAGAAGTTGAAAACAAGTCCAGGGTGTTGGCGGTATGACTATCAACGTGTGGTATTCGCGTGGTCTCATTTACAAGCTGCGTTAAGTTGATTTCCGCAGCGAAGATCTCAACACACCGTCCTTCGGGTGTTGTCTGTCCAGAATGTCGAAGCCACCTAGAATTGTGTATATTGAAGTCGCCCGTAATAACGATTTCAGTATGAGGATACAGTGATACAATTCTTTGAATGGAGTCAGACAGCGCATCAAACTCGTTAAAAGTCGAATTGCTGTCCAATTCGGGGCTTCTGTGAATAAATCAGTAGTGGAGAATTTGCTTACGGAGATGGAATTTTAACCACATGAAGTTGAATTCTGGATTGGAACATAGATCACATTGTGGTGGGGTTTGGTAAGCTACATCAATACGCACGTAAATGGCGAGACTGCGGTGAGAGAAGAATAATGGCACTAGTTCGCAGCTAGGTAGATTCAGATCAAAATGATCTGAGAGGTGTGGGCGGGGATCTATCTGTGTTTCACTAAGTGCCAAAACATCTTGTCTGTACTTACAGACGTGGACGTACGCTGAAAAGTGATTACTTTTTAGCCCGCATATATTGGCTACGTCTACCCTAAATTCCCTGCACTGCACTTTTTTTTTATTACTTTTATTTATTTTTTTTTGGTTTTGTTTTTTTGTTTCTTCTTATTTTGTTGCACAGCCCACGCGAGTGCACTGGTTGACTTGTGCACTCGTCGGTGGTCGACTCGGTACATTCATCGCTAACAGAGTATCAGCCATCCAAACTACCACAGAACCGAGACAATGGCGGCACGTTAAGTCTAAAGAGAGCCCGGCCGACTTGCTCACACGAGGATTTCCTCCAGAAAGGTTAAAGGAATCAACCCTCTGGTTCTACGGCAATTTGTTCCTAAACGCGCAAGAATCAAATTGGCCACTACCCTACCTAAAACAAATAGCAGAAGAAAAGGGAAAGGACCAGATCGCATTAGTTATCGCTACCAAAGGCAAGGAACCCATCCACTTCATTGATGTAATTGGGCACATCAACTCACTTAAAAAACTACAACGAATTACGGCTTACATTATTCGGTTCATTAACGTCAGTCGCAAACCTAATACCAAACAACTTGATTATGGATCTCTCTCTAGTCAAGAGCTGACAAACGCCATGCACATAATAGTCATATGCAAGTAGAATTACTCAAAAATGACATTTCTCACGTACAACAATATGGAGAATGCAGCAACAACAGCGCTATAAGGAGTTTGACTCCCTTCTTGGACGTTAAGGGGATTCTACGCGTGGGAGAGATACTTGAATCATCGTCTCTTACATACGACGCAAAACATCCTATAATTCTGCCTTACGAGCAACCCTTCACTAAGATGATCATGTTAAAAATTCACAACGAAAACAAACATGTTGGATCACAAACGCTTTTAGCCATAACAAGACAGTGTTTTTGGCCAATAAAGGGAAAAAGAATTGCAAGATCTACAGTCTAGCAGTGCAGCAAATGTGCAAGAGCCAAGCCAAAATTGGCTTCACAATTAATGGGAAACGTACCAAATACAAGGATACAACTAGCTCGGCCATTTATTAATTCAGGAGTGGATTTCTGCGAACCAATTTGGATACAATACCGAGGCAGAGGAAGTCGACCGCAGAAAGGGTACCTGGAAATATTTTGTTGTTTTGCTACCAAGGCAGTCCACCTGGAAGTGGTAAGCGCTTTAACAACAGATGCGCTTTATCAACAGATGCCTTTATCGGTGCCTTAAAACAGTTTATGGGATGGCGAGGTCATGTTCAAAACCTGTATTGCAATGATGCAACTAATTTCGTAGGAGCCAAGAATCAACTACAGGAATTGACCAGCACAATATATACCACTCAAAGAAGGGACTCCATCGTCTCAATGTGCAGAAGAAAGGGTATCGATTTCCACTTCATACCTTCCAGAGCCCCACATCTCGCCGGATTATGGGAGGCTGCAGTTAAGTTAGCAAAACACTTATTATGGCGTACCATTACATCGGAAACCTTTACTTACCAAGAATTTGAAACATTAATGATTGAGATAGAGGCGATACTCAATTCCAGGCCATTGACAGGGCTGTCATCTAACCCAAACGATCCTTCTGCAGTAACACCTGGGCATTTTTCAATCGATGAACCTTTGACAGGATCGGTGGACCCAATAGCTGACCCTACGAATGTTAAATTACTCAATCGGTGGAAATTGGTCACGCATCTCAAAAACGTTTCGGTTTCAGTTCGGCAGAGGCGGCAGAGGTGGTCAAGAGAATACCTCAATGAACTACAACAGCGTTCGAAATGGAAGCAACCAACACCCAATATAAAAACTGGCACCATTGTGATTATGAAAGAAGATAACACACCACCGATGAAATGGCCGCTAGGGCGCATAATTAAAACGCATATCGGAGAAGACGGTCGGGTTCGAGTACCAGATGTAAAAACAGCGACCGGTGTATTTCGCAGAGCTATATAAATGCTGGTTCCTCTACCAATCGAGGACTTAGACGAACCTACACAAAACAGAACACAGGAGACACGTCAATATAACGAACAACCGAAGCGAACGGCAACTCATTCAAACGAGGGAAAACAGAAAACAAAACAGAACACAGGAGGCACGTTAATATAACGAACAACCGAAGCGAACGGCAACTCATTCAAACGAGGGAAGTAACACCAGTATTGAATAGGATAATCAATTACCGCCAAAGAAATCTCAAAGAACATATGGATCACCAATAGTATCGTTCGTTCAGTTCAGTTTTAATGCATTTTATTATCTTAACACTAACTCTTACATTCTAACAAAAAATGCTTAAATGCTACCTTAAAATTACTTAACAATCTTATACTAACTTACTGGCCCCACACAGGCACTCTAAGCTAATCTAAATTCTTATATCTATGTCTTTCGACTTCATTTACATTTTATTTATAAATTTTTATTTTGTGTACTTAGGGCTAAGAAAAAATTGATAACAAAAAACTTGATAACAAAGAAAAAAAATTGATAACAAAGCTTATGGATGCAATTTTTTATTTTTTATAAAAACTTAATATCTAACTTAAAAATAAACCTTAGCCTACCTAACCTAAATGCACAATACACACATACACACACATAGACATTATACACAATTATATACATATATTAGTATACACCTTTGTATATACTAGTACATGTATATATTTATTAAATGCTAACCTAAACCTATGCAAGCTGGCCATCGCTATTCACAGAGAAAACGGATTGGTCAGCTCTGCCTCATCAGTGAGGCTGGTCCGTAATTGACGGAAACGACGACGAAACATCTTCCCCATCATTCAACCACCAGAAATGCTGGTGCTGCCGAACGACATACCTCTTATCGCGAATCCCCACCGCCCTACTGAACCTGAGGCGATCCACACTGCCGTGTGCGACGTCTCTGTTGTAGTTGAGTCGCCTGTCCCCAGCTGTCCGAGCGACATGGAAGATTAACGGCACCGCTGATCTATCCTGGATCAACCCTATCTGATCTAGGTAGAGGAATGCTTCCGGTGGAACGAAGCCGTCAGAGCGCACACTCTCGTGGTAAAGGTAATTGGGGTAGTAAGCCCCAGATATCAGGTTATTCGTCGACGTCATTGCTCTTGCAATGTGCCTTCGAGTCAGCTTAATTACGAAGTTGTCCACTCGTATTAGGTTCGCCCTGTTGTAAAGGACCTCATTAGGATAAAATTTCTTGTACTCCGACTCTGGTGTTCTGTACAAGCGAAGACAAGCCCTAAGGCAAGCCCTCTCAAACACCCGAATCTTTTCCATTAAGCTTGCTCGTACATTGAACCACACGGGACAACCAAATACCAGCATGGGCCTGATAAGGGCCATGTAGCAGATTACCTATACCCTCGCATCGAGTTGGCTGCTATAAAATAGTCTCTTTGAAAGGGCAAAAGCACCTCTAGCTCTGGCCAGAGCAGCATCTACATTTTTGCCAAAATACAGAAACTGATCTAGCCAGATTCCAAGGTACCTGACTACATTTCGACAGGCAAGAGGCTGTCCAATAATCGAGAACTTTCTCCAATTTTTTCTGGTATCCCTAGAGGCTCTAGACAACGGCGTCCTAAAGAGAATGGTTTCCGACTTCTGAAAGTTGATTTTCAACTTCCAGTCATCGCAAAATCGTCTTATCTTATCGAAGTCACTCTGCAAGAGAGTATTAATGACCTCGATTTTTGGACCTGTTCTGTACGCTATCAAATCGTCTGCGTACGCAATAGTATTGGGAAGCGAACCTATCAAGTCGCTTGTAAAAATGTTGAATAGGATCGGCGAATTGACCGCGCCTTGCTGAAGACCATTTTTAATTTGAAAAATTCCAACAGAAGTCACATCACCATTCTTCACGATGAACTGTCTGTTAGTTAGCATATTATAAAGAATGTACAAGAGTGGTTTACTGATCCCCAGCCTAGTCAGTTTATAGAAAAGACCCTCTAACCATACGGTGTCGAAGGCCTTCTCCAAGTCAACAAGGCAGGCACCAGTGCACTGTTTCTTGCCTTTGTTCCACTGGATATCGGACACCAGTTTAGACGCGGCCTTAAAACCGAATTGATTATCCGGAACTATATGTTTGTCCTCAACCCACCTAGATAGAGCTCTATTGATTACTTTTTCAAAAACCTTACTAATATTCGGAAGGAGACTTATCGACCGGAGATTCGCCGGATTGGATATATTCTTTCCCTTTTTGGGGATAGGTTGAACCACCGCCGTTTTCCAATGCGCTGGATAATGTGCATTATTCATTGCATTATTAAACAGGGTGGTGTAAATGTCCACCGCTTCTAGAGGAAGATGTCGAAGCACGATGTTCGGAATACCATCGGTCCCCACTGATTTCTTAGCCCTGATTGTGTCGAAGATCTCATGGAGTTCTTCCTTCGAAATGAACGGGGGTAGGTCACCCTCTCTGGCAATGACATTATTGGCCGTATTTTCGTCGCTAAACCGGGTGAAACCAGAGCCCTCGGATCGCCAGTTCCCCATTTCATTTCGAATGCAGAAGTCGTGCACCAAGACGCGATTGTCCAGGTCATAGTTAGGGCCAATGGTGTCAGTGGCCTTGTATACTTCCTGGAAAGTCGCTCCTATGGTCTCAACCTTCTCCTGTGGATCCTCGATCACAAAGAAGTTGTCATCATCTGCGGCCTCATTTAGATCAATACCTGCTATTGTCAGTAACCGTTCGTTGTCTGTTGTCCGGGCTATTTTAAGACACTGAAGGTCGTTTTGATTTTTTCTCCGAAATAGTTTATTTATTTGCGGAAACATATTCGGGTTGCTGGTGTTTACAGCCCGAACCTTGTTGTTCCAATACAAACTTACAGAAATTCTGTAATTTTCTTTTATTAGCGTTTGAATATTTTTAATCGACGACTTCAGTGTCCTAATCTCCGGGTCTCGTCGGTCAGTTAACTGTCTGTACAAGTTTTTAAGTCTTGTCAGAAGTCTACTTTTCTGTCGGTGCAGTGCGTCAATAGTAGGATTGCGGAACAGGTCTTAGTCGTACGTCGATACCGCGGTATTGTAGTGTCCATAGTTTGTTTAATTGTCTCGTCCATTTGTTTTAGGTAATTGTCGATCTCCTCGTTTGACAAATTCCTATTGGACGGTGGGTGGAGCGTGTTCGAGGAGAGCGCTCTTGTCAAGGTTGCGGAGAAGCATGTCCATCGAGTCTTACTGTAGTTGTAAGAATATCTTTGGACAAACTCCTCCAATTCCGCAATTTCGTTGGGAACTGTAATTTCGGTGCTAAAACCGCAATGGTCGCTGTAATACACGAATGTGCGCAGACAGTTTAATGTTTGTAAATTCGTACCTGTCAGTCGTTACGTTCGTCGTACAGCAGTAGATCCAAATAAGACCCGCCTCTGGGAAACGACGGATTATGCGTCGCTTTAAGACCGAGTCTGTACATGACATCGTGCTGACCCCACCAATCGAGTAGTAGGTTCCCTCTAGTATTTGGCAAATTATTTCCCCAATCCCTGTGTCTAGCGTTGAAATCCAAGCCGATTATAAAATAATTCTCCCCCGATTCCAGCCTCAGAAGTCGAAAAAGCGTGTCGAGCTCTGTAATGAATAAGGTGGATTGTGAAGCCTCAGGTGCATAAACAGAGGCCAAGTACAGGCGCTTTCCACTGCGGAGCGGAATGTTTATGACAACTGCCTCCAACACCTGGAACCTGCGCAACACGCCCTTGTACACTCTGTGAAATTTTATACCTTCTTTAATGAAGATCGCGACACCACCTCCACGTTTGGATCTGGGCCGGTTTCTTCTTCTAACAATATAATTATTGTACTCCAGTTTGTGATTATCGGTTAGCTTGATTTCGCTAGAGAAAAGCACATCAGGAGTTTGGTCTTGTAGCAATTTAAACATCGCGGCTCTTCGTTCAATCCTAATCAGTGAATTAACATTCACCGCAAGGACCTTCAAAGTTTGCTCCACCATGTGCGTACCCATTACGGCATGTGTTGCGTTAGGCCCGGCAGCAACGCGTAAATCTGGTCCACCCGCTTGGCCTGTTCTTGAACCTGCTTTTGCAGCTGAGCCATCTGCCCTTGGATTGCGAGCAAGATGGCTAGCATGTTGGGTGCAGCTTCCGTTGTTCTCGGCATCGGCGCCGGAGAAGCAACAGTCGCTTGCTGTACCGTAGCCACCCTACCTGACGCCATTTGGGCGTAGGAAATTTAGGGCGTGACGGCTGGTGTTTGAAACCTAACAGGTGAACGTTTGACCTCCACCTTCTGCTGCCGCGCCAATTTTGCTTTTTTAATGTCTGTGAACTTAGGACAACCCCGATAGTTTGCGGTGTGTCCCACGTTCCCACATAACACGCACGAGAGCTGCGTCCTATCGGATGCTCCGTCCCTACCCCGAGCACACTCCTCGGAACTGTGGTTCTTTGCGCACTTCACGCATCGAGGCTGCATCTGGCAGCGAACGCATTGTATAACGCCTTCGCTCCTTTTTAATTTTTCCCAGTGAATCACCTGGTAGTCTAGGACATTGATTCTCCTTAGACTATCCAGACGACTTTCGGGACTGAGCTGCACCAGGAAGAACGGCAGAATCCGTTTCTCCCGCCTGGCACTAGCTGTGGTAAATGGCTTTACCCCCACAAACTTGAGTCCTTCGCACTCCTTCTCTTTGAGCAGTGCAAGGACCTCCTCAGGATCAGAAGACGGTTCCAATCCCTTCAGCAGCATCGATTGCCGCTCTTCACACATCGGTGTAAATGAGTAGTGCTCCGTCGTCGTTTCCTTTAGGAGCTCTTTCACTTTCGCGTAGCCCTCCACTGTATTACAGTGGATGACATGGCGATCGTTCCCCAATCTCTTGATATTAAAATTATTACCAATGACCAACTTACACAGGTCCTTGGTTTCATTTACCTCTAGTTTATAGGTGTTGATAGGAGGCACCTTCTCCTTCTTCTGCTGCTGCTGCTGTTGTTGCTGCTGCTGCTGTTGTTGCTGCTGCTGTTGTTGTTGTTGCTGCTGCTGTTTTTTCAGCTGCTGTGTTTTCATTTGTAGTTGTCTCTGCGGCTGCTGTTGTTTCTGCTGCTGCTGGTTTTGTTCCTGCTCGTGTTTTTTTTTTGGCTGTCGAGTCAACTAGCAAATTTTTGATCAATTGTCTATATGCAAACAAAAACTGACTTGGTTTCTTTTTCACTGCGAAAAGCAGAGACACGTGTTTTCTCCACCAATAAAAATATTTTTACAATAAAATATTTTTCAAAAAATCAAAATCAACCTGCATGCAGTAGCTGGGTATTCCCATGGATGTTGTCACTTTTGATCATAGTATCGTTCGTATAAGTATGTTTGTGTCTACCGTTCATAAATAGTCACACAGTAGAAATCAGCCCTTTTGCATCTCAACGCGGTCTTCAATTTGATTCCATGGGAACAGAAATGTTTGCATCAAACGACTGGAACCTACTGGTGTACTACGACTTAAGGCATATTGGACTGAGTACATAGAAGTCGTCAATGGAATAGGATCATTAAAACTATTATGTGAGAAGATAACCGCCAAGAAATTCTGTCAATCCATACTCAGTCAGCTCATGCACTTGGAAGAAGGACTGATAATGGGAAAGAATATTTTCAAATCAACGCTCCTAGTTCTCGGCAGAAGCGAGGAACCTGAAACATTTTTGGAAAGGTAGCTAATTCCTTGTTTTCAGTTCTAGATGATGAATATGCCATCAAAATGTCGGACGCTATTGTGAGTATCAAAGAAAATGAAGAGCATTTGCCGCGACTGTTGAGGAACCAAACATCTATAGTTGACTCAAATTTAAACATAATAAATAAAGATCAGTTGGCGCTAATGGAAAAATTTAGAGCTCTGAACGATCGGAAGAATGAAATAGTCGATTATTCTAACCAAAAGCAACTCATCACGACTGCTCTGGGTATTTCTATCGAATTAAGATTGGTCATGTCGAATATAAAACGGATTCAGTCAGCTTTGATTAATGTATTAATTGACACTAATCAGGGCAAAATAAACCCAGTGCTTCTTCCACCGCAGCAGTTAAGCACGGAGATCTCGTTAATACAAGGTCATGTCCCCGTCGCACTTCTCTTGCCGATTGATTCTTTAGACTCAGTTCAACTGTTCAAATTAATGTCCATAAAGAGCAGGATGGCCAATAACCACATCATTTTCCATTTTATGTTCCCACTAGGCAATACAGAAATACATATTTCATATATGTAGAAATATATATTTCATATATTTCAAGTACCTTCCCAATTCCTCCATAGGCCCCTCTCTCTCTCTCTCTCTCAACCTTTTCATCCCACCCTTATCGGAGAAGAGTTACAAAATCTCAGTGATGAATTTTTACCCTGTGCAGATGGACTCCCAGCAATATTTCTCAAAAAGTGTGCCTACAATCTTTCGCACACATTTTCCTCACTATTTCATCTCACACAAGGAGAATTCCCCCAAGTTTGGAAGAAGGGATCAAAGAATGAAGTAACCAACTACCGTCCCATTGCTAAGCTTTCTCACAATCTATGACTTTGTCTCATAAGTCCAATCAATCCCCCTCTCGACTTTATTTTTTGAATGACCAACCTGTACCCCAGGTTCAATCCCTTCGCGAGCTTGGAATTTTGTACGATAGAGAGTTAAACTTCCGTTCGCATATTGATGAAATAATCCTTAAAGCCAACTCATCGCACGGTTTTATTAAACGTTGGTCTAAATAATTTTGCAACCCTTATGTGACAAGGTCACTTTACATTACTCTTGTCCGGCCCCTACTAGAATATGCCAGCCAAGTGTGGTCCCCCTTTCAGCGAATTCATATATCCCGAATCGAGAACATTCAACGTCGTTTTGTTCGATTTGCTCTTCGTGGACTACCCTGGAATGACCCATTTATCTTGCCTCCCTATCGTGACCGCCTCAAACTTCCTAACCTGAAAACGCTCAAAAACGCAGAGACGTAGCTGACATTCTCTTCATTCATCGACTGCTCTCTGGTTCTGTGGACTGCGCTTCCCTTTACAATTCTATTTCCTTCAACACTAACCCTCGTAATTTACGCTATCCTTTTCTGTTTCCAAACCCACCGCACCTCTTATGACTCTAACGACCCAATCTTCTGCATGCTCCTGCACAATCGGAGTTTTTTCAGGAAGAGATTCAGGCTGTGAGCAAAGGCGTTAGTCACGCCAGTAAACTGCGCCACCATGCACCGTTTCTGGATCGATTTGGGCTGCTGAGCGTAGGCGGCTGGGTGCATAACGCTTACTTGGCATACGATGAGAAACATCCGATACTGCTGTATCGACACTCTTGGCTAGCAACTCTCTTGGTGCGAAATACAGAAAATCTCTCATGCATACGCTGTGCACGATTCGCAGCTCGTCCATGCACACAACAAATGCCCACATTACCTAGGGCGCAGGTGGTCCTGTAGCGACCTTTTGCAGAGACCGGAGTTGACTACGCTGGACCTTTTCAACTCAGATTAGCACCAGGAAGAGGTATTCGTTTCCAAGACCGTTATGTGGCAGTCTTCGTATGAATGGCATCAAGAGCAGTTCATTTAGAAGTTTTACAACTGCCCTTTCCACTGACGCTTTTATGACAGCGTTCACCCGTTTTACTGTCAGACGAGGCAGCTGTTGCCGGGTGTACAGTGACAACGCAACAAATTTTCGAGGTGCTAGTGATGTGCTTCGACGCCTATTTATGAAAAGGTGAGAGTTTCAGAAAGACGTTGCTGCTGAGTTATTGAATAAGCTCGTCAAGTGGTGCTTCACGCCCCCCTCCGGCCCGCATCACGTAGGGTTATGGGAGGCTGCCGTAAAGATCTTCAAGCAGCAGCTTCGCAAGATTGTTGGCGATACCTTGTTGACCTACGAATAATTTGTTACCGTTTCTGCTAGTATCGAGCAATGCATGAACACGCGACCTCTTTGTGCACTGAGCAGCGATCCTGACGATTTAAATGCGCTGACGCTTTGGCATCTGGTAATAGGAAGTGGACTTAGCGTTTTGCCCGACCCTAACTATATCGACACTGAGAGCCCACGAAACCCTAGAACGCGATGGGAAATGCTTCAACAAATGCGCAACCACTTTTGGCGCAGATGGAACGCTGAGTGCCTGAACCAGATGCAACGTCGCGCAGAGGAATATTTTACCTAAAATTGTGGACAAACATATAGGCTGGGTTTAATAAAACTCTTGCGTTTTAGAAATGATTTTTGGATCATATTAAGAATGATTTATTGATTTATTATGCCGAAAATTTAATTTTTATTAATAATATACGTAATTAAAAAATTAATAAAAATAAATACAATTTTAATTTTATTCGGTTTTGTTATCAAAACCTTCGTTGCATTTTTCCTCCTCTTCCTCTTCCTCTTCCTCTTCCTCTTCCTCTTCCTCTTCCTCTTATTCTTCTCCTTCTTCTTTTGGGCCTCTGACCTTAAACCACTCAAAAAAGGGTCAGAGCTTAATAGGAGTCTATTCAAGAGATCGCTATTACAATCCTCTCAAGAGAACTTTCTAGAAAATTGTTGCCTGTATAAACGAAAATGCTTATTTCTTGCCTCTGCCGCTTCCTCTGTTAGTTGGCCAATAAGTAGTATAGCATGGCTTACTACTGTGGCCCCATGAGTTAAAACATTATATATTGTTATAAAGTTTTGCAGTTTCTGTAGTATTTTCGCCACCACTGTGTGGACCGCAAGTTCTGTATATAAACGTATTACTGTCTAAAGAAAAATTAATAAAACCAACCGTCTCTGCTAAACGTTATAAAAAAAATTCTTTATTCTGCTTAAACTATTCATATCTTATATATGTATACATGTCATCTTATTCGTTGATATTTGTTGCATGATAGGTAACAGAATTTATTAATAATGTTTGATTTAACAATTTCAACGTTTGCATAACGTGTACATGAATTCCTTCAAAATTATATTGAATATTACAACATCCTGGCTTCATAGGTTTCTATTACAGTGGAAATGTGTTCTGGTACATGTAACCATAAGAGATTCAAAATTATTAATCATATTTTAAAAGGAAAAATAAATAGTAGACAACATGAAGCGACATGAGTAATAAAACTACATTATCATATTGTAAAATGTTTGTATGGGTACACATGATAGAACTTATTCTTTTCAATACAAATCGCTTTATTCAATACAGTAACAATTCACAATTTAATTGTTTATCTCAGTACAATCCAATTTGTCAACCGCTTACACTTTTCTTATCTATTACTTAAACCACTTAATCACTTCTCCTAATTAACACTTCAAATTCAACTGGTGAACCCACTTGCATACCTTGGGAATGCTGGTATTTACTTGAATGCCATACATCGAGAACAATCCTCGCCATCCAGCGTCACATAGAATTTCCATTTTTGTAGAAAATTTGATTCCACTCTCCACTCTTCCACCAATGGTTGACTCTGTATTGAAATCTTCTGATCTTCGAGTATCGAAATCTTCTGCTATGTAAACCTATATGACGCTGCTCATATTTAAATGGTTATCACACTGCTCCTTCCCTACAGTTGTGCTTTCCGAACAACTTCGTCATTCATCATTCCGCTGAAATGACACATTCTATCCAATTGGACCACCTTCAATTATCCTCGATCCCCACGCTGGATCCGGTAGACAACGTCATTAATGCGGGTTATCACCTTGTATGGACCTTCTCAGTCCTGTTGCAATTTTGGTGATTTGCCTTTCTTACGCTGAGGATTATACACCCAGACCAGATATCCTTCGTTGAAGCCGGAAGATTTCACCTTGATGTCGTACCTAGTCTTCATGCAGCTGCTCACTAGCTTCAACTATTCTCTGGTGTCTTCATGCAATTTACTAATCCTGCTGCGCAAGTCATCCACGTAATCATTCACCTCTTTGGGCTTCGTAGGAGGCGATCCGAATTTTGCTTCATTTGGCAACCGAACTATTTGACCAAATAAGATCTCGGATGGTGTGTGTCCTGTTGAACTATGGACCGCGTTTCGGTAGGCCATTCCATCAGATTAAGTGTGTAATGACGTTGTCCTTGTCTTCCTTATTCTCAAATATTGGCACACTTTCTGCAGGACTTTTGATTCAGATTTTCCCTTGATCAGAGTGTAGCTCCATTGGGACCCTAAATCTGCTCACCCAGTTGTTGACTATCTATTCGGCTACCGTCTTAGCCTCTTGATTTGGGATGGCAAACACTTCCGGCCACTTACTGAAGTAGTCCATGACCACGAGGATATATCGGTTACAATTAAAGGTTTCGGAAAACGGCCCAGCGACGTCGATGGCTATTCGTTCGAACGGTGCTCCGACATTGTATTGTTGCATTTGTCCATGCGGCTTTACTTTTGGACCCTTGGTAGCCGCACACCTTATTCACATTCTGCACTAATTCTCGTCGTCTTATTTAGTGCTTAGCCAATAGAAACGTTCCCTTACCCTTTCCAATGCCTTGTTTATTCCCAAATGGCCACCTGAGATTCAGTCATGTATTTCATGGAGTACTTGGTAGACTCTGGACAGTGACACGATTAGCTGCATACGAGATATTGTTCCATCTGCATTTTCCCATTTTCTCTTCAGTTAACCATATTGCATACAAAGCGAGTGACACTGTGCCTAATACCCTTCAGAGTGTGGATCCGGTCCGATCCAGCCAGCTTGGACTTTCCTCGTGTTCCTACCAGGTCAATATTGGTTAGATGTCATTATCTGCCTGTTAGTAGGAATAGATTTTATTTGTACTTCAACCCCCTATTGGTTCGGTCTTGATCATTTGGATAGTGGCCTGTTCTTCCTCTTCTTTACGGTAGCAGTGTTCACATTTATCTTCGCATGGTCGAAGAGAGGAAGCATCAGCATTTAAGTGAAGTTTTCCCTTGCGATCCTTTGAGATCCATCTTACCGCTTAGCCTTCAGGGTTCTTAAATTGAAGTAGCCATTTCAGAGCTGCATGGTGTGTCCGAAGAATGAACTTTTGTCTGTAGAGGTACTGATGGAAATGCTTCGTAGCCAAAATTAAAGGCAGAAGCTCGCGCCGGGTTACGCAGTAGTTCCTTTCAGGTCTGGAGAGTACTTTGCTGTAATATGCGACCACTTTGCCTTGGCCATCATGAACTTGGGAGATCACAGCCCCGACCCCAATATTGCTAGCGTCTTTGCAATACCAGCAAAATCTTTTACGAACCTTCTGTAGTGCATGGCGAGTCCCAAGAAGCTTCTCAGTAGGTGTTTAACTTTTGGGGCAGGCCAACTTTTCACGGCTTCTATTTTGTCAGGATCCATTATTACTCCTTCCGCTGATATAATGTGACCCAGAATTGGGTGCACTTTTCTAGGTTGAGCTTTAAATGAGCACTTCGTAGCCTCTCAAAAACTTCTTTTAGATTTTCGCGGTGCTCCTCGAACGTCTTGCATATGACGATAATGTCGTCCAAATACACCAGATAGGTTTTCCAGGTAAGTCCTTGCAATGTTCGTTCCATTAGTCGGTCGAAGGTGGCCGGAGCGTTGCACAGTCCCAACGATATTACTGCAAACTACCAAAGACCGCTTCCTGTAGTGAAGGCAATTTTCTCACGATCAGTACGATTTATCTCTACCTGCCAGTAACGGCTCTTCAAGTCAAGAGTTGAAAACCATTTTGCTCCAGAAAGCATATCCAAAGTGTCATCGATTCTTTTTAGTGACATCGTTGAGTGGTCGGTAGTCTGCACAAAACCTCGTGCTGCCATCTTTCTTCTTCACGAGGACCACTGGAGATGACAGCGGACTTTGCTATTCTTCAATCAGTCCCTCAGCTTTCATCTTCGACACCATTTCGGAAACTTCTGTTTGCTTTGCCAATGGAAGACGCCTTGCAGGTTGACGGATTAGTCGAGCGTCTCCGGTGTCAATGTGGTGTTGAACAATATGCGTACGTCCATATTCTCCGTCTTGTGTAGCAAATATATCAGCGTATTCACCGATTAGTTTTTCTGTCAGGATTCGCTGATCTTCGTCCAGATTACAGAGGCTGATAATTTTGTTCTTGATTTTTATGCTTTGAACTGTTGCGACCGGTGTTGCGCCCTTTGTTTCTGTTGTGGTCGATATAGCTTCAACAGGTACGCATTTTTCCACTATCTCCCCCTTTTTCACCTTTACACTGAATGTCTTTGTATTTAGAATCCTTACAGGGACCATGTTGTTTTTTGATTCCACTAAGGTCTTTCCCACCATGAAGTCTCTTCTATTTTCTGGCTCCATCAAATAGAATCGGTAGCTACCAGGACCACCTTCCTGCAGCTGATCGCAAGCTGCAACTGCTGGTTTTATGCAACTAAGACTTCTGCACAAGATCATTCTAATGATTGAGGCAGTGGCAACAGTGTCTATTGTTGCCATCCATTTCTCCTTACCGCTGACCACTTCCACCACCACAATTGCATGGTTTTGCAGCGAGACTTGGATGGTGGTGCTGTGGCCGTAAACTCATGCTCCCGATGACTGATGGCTTCGGGAAGGTTGACCGGCTTCTTGATAGTTGTTTCTGCCGATTTCTTCCCCAATTTGCTGGTCACCACAGTGAGCGCAGCCTTTTCGTCGTACCTTCACTGCCTTTGAAGATCTCCTATTTTATTGCAATTCCAGCAGAGCATTGTTCGTCTATCCCGTCGAGTATCTCGTTCCTCGGCACTAATTCTTGAGCAATAGCATTCAATAGATGCTACGTCCCTGAAGAAATGTGTTCCTCTGGAAACCTGATTGGCTACTTCCATCGCCAGAGCGAAAGCAAGTGCTTCAGGAAGGGTTCTTTTCCCAGCCATCCAGCGTTGGGGTATGATAAATGTGCCAGTCTACTCACGTCTGCTTGGAGTTGCTGCAGTGTTTCTCCTCGTTGCTGCGTTCGGCTTTGCAATTGGACCTTGTAAGCCTCTTGCATGCAGCCAAACCGTTTCTCGATAGCCTGTACTAAAGTCAGGTAATCTTTATGCTTTTCTATGTCTATTGTTTGCAACAATTCTGTTGCAGGACCGTGCAAAGCCATTGTTAGGGCAAAGCACTTTTACTCAGTCGTTCGCACAGACAGCCATTTCAAACTGCTTCTTATAAGTAAACCATGAGGTTGGCCATCGAATGAGGGAGGCTTCAACTCCTTTTTTCGTCGTTCGCAGATCTCCGGAGAGAATACACGTGTGTCGGCTTTTCCTAAAATAAAACAAATTTAGTGATTCAGTGTCGTACTAAAAGTAAATTAGTTACAGTTTCACTAATTGACCCGGTAGCTCGCTGGTTAGCGGCATCGAACAGTGAAAACGGGTTCGAATCCCGGGCCAAATTAAGACTTTTTTTTTGCTTTTTTTGTTTTGTTTTGTTTGGTTTTCTCCTACGTGAAATCAAGGCAGAACCAACAAGTAAAAGAAATCAAATGATGGATGGCGAAGAGCGTTCCACTCTTCCCATAACGGGAGTTACAAAAGGCAACAATACGGTTGCTGGTGCCGTGGCAAAAGGAATCAAACGTAGGAAGAGTTTGAAAACTCCTCCTAATTTAACCAGAAAAAAAAACAAGTGCCATTTTAAAAGCTGATGAAGAGAAAGATGAATTCCAGTATGAGGGGGGCAGTAACAACTTTGCCTCCTTAGCTGCATCTGAGTCGGACGACGAAGATGAAGAAATAAGTAATATTACCAGCAGCATATTAAAGCTGGAAGAAGAAGTGCTTGCTATTAAGCAGAGGCAAACTGCACGAAGGCAGAGGGAGCAAGTACAAGCAGATAGCTCCCAACAACAAGAGCAAAAACAAAAACTGCAGCAACAACAAAACCAGCAGCAGCAGAAGCAACAGCAGCAGCAGAAACAGCAACAGTTGAAAAAACAGCAGCAGCAGCAGAAACAACAACAACAACAACAAGAACAACAGCAGCAGCAGCAGACGAAGAAGAAGGAGAAGGTGCCTCCCATCAACACCTATAAATTAGAGGTGAATGCAACCAAGGACCTGTAACACTGTGGAGGGCTACGCGAAAGTGAAAGAGCTCCTAAAGGAAACGACGACGGAGCACTTCTCATTCCCACCAAAGTGTGAAAAGCGGCAATCGATGCTGCTGAAAGGGTTGGAACCGTCTTCTGATCCTGAGGAGATCCTGGCAGTGGTCAAAGAGAAGGAGTGCGGAGGACTCAAGTTTGTGGGGTAAAGCCATTTACCACAGCTAGAGCCAGGCGGGAGAAACTGAGTCTGCCGTTCTTCCTGGTGCATCTCAGTCCCGAAAGCCGTCTGGATAGTCTAAGGAGTATCAATGTCCTAGACTACCAGGTGGTCCACTGGGAAAAACTAAAAAGGAGCGAAGGCGTTATACAATGCGTTCGCTGCCAGAGGTTCGGGCACGCCGCGTCGAACTGCCAATTGCAGCCTCGATGCGTGAAGTGCGCTAAGAACCACAGTTCCGAGCAATGTCCTTTGGGTGTTGACGGAGCACCCGATAGGTCGCAGCTCTCGTGCGGGTTATGTGGAAACGTGGGACACACCGCAAACTATCGGGGTTGTCCTAAGTTCGCTGACATTAAAAAAGCAAAACTGGCTCGGCAGCAGAAAGTGGAGGTCAAACGTTCACCTGTCAGGTTTCAAACACCAGCCGTCACGTCCCAAATTTCGTACGCCCAAATGGCGTCAGGTAGGGGGGCTACGGTACAGCAAGCGACTGTTGCTTCTCCGGCGCAAACGCCGAGAACAACGGAAGCTGCACCTAACATGCTAGCCATCTTGCTCGCAATCCAAGGGCAGATGGCTCAGCTGCAAAAGCAGGTTCAAGAACAGGCCAAGCGGGTGGACCAGATCTACTCGCTGCTGCCGGGCCTAACGCAATACATGCGACTCTTCTCGAGGATAGCAATAATTGTTCGCCGTTTGCAAAAGTGAGTAGCATGGATGAATGGTTTTGTTAGCAGCTTGAATAATTTCGTATGGTTTTCTAGTCATATCACTATCGACGAAATGAGATAGAGCTTCTGAAGGAGTATGTTTTTTCACAATAGTGTTTTCCGCTGAAGTTAACATTTTCATATATTTGAAGCTCTGGTTGGTGTAAGTGTTACAGCTCTTATTATTTTTGACACTTCAATATTTCCTACAGCACGCTGGCTCATTTGCGGTGCATAAGTTAACTGATCAGGCTGAACCTAGATGTATAGATGCACACATATTTATATTAGATACAGGCTTCGTATTAAGTATTACACATTTAACAGATATGAACATGACATTGATACATCTTGCTTCCAACAATTTCACATTTTTAGCAACACGCCTAGGTACCTAAATTACAGATTTAAATTTGATAAACAGTAATATTGACAGTTTACTAGACAAAACATATATTACTCCTTGGATACCTGTTCTCTTAAACTCAATGTTTTTTGAGGCTTACTCGTTTCACTAGATTCCTCAAAGTTTTTTATTGGTTGACCCGGTTTTGTCCCCAGGTAGGTAGCTTTATGGTTGAGTTTAGTCATTCTTCGTTAATACTTATAAAATTTTTCCACCATATTCTTATTCGGACTTTGCCTTATAAGTTCGTATAATGACCTACTTGACTTCTTTATCTACATTTCCGAAGGTAATTTTAAGATTTGTTAGTTTTTTTTTTAGTTTTATATGCATTTTATTTTCTTAACACTAACTCTTATATACTAACAAAAAATGCTTAAATGCTAGCTTAAAATTACATAATAATCTTATACTAACTTACTGGCCCCACACAGGCACGCTAAGCTACTCTAAATTCTTATACTATGTCTTTCGACTTTATTAACATTTTCTTTATGGATATTTATTTACTATATTTAAAGCTAAGAAAAAAATTGTTAACAGTTTCAGTTTTGAATGCATTTTATTTACTTAATCACTAACACTTACATACTAACAAAAAATGCTTAAATGCTACCTTAAAATTACTTAACAATCTTATACTAACTTACTGGCCCCACACAGGCACTCTAAGCTAATCTAAATTCTTATATCTATGTCTTTCAACTTCATTTACATTTTATTTATAAATTTTTATTTTGTGTACTTAGGGCTAAGAAAAAATTGATAACAAAAAACTTAGCTTATGGATGCAATTTTTTATTTTTTATAAAAACTTAATATCTAACTTAAAAATAAACCTTAGCCTACCTAACCTAAATGCACAATACACACATACACACACATAGACATTATACACAATTATATACATATATTAGTATATACCTTTGTATATACTAGTACATATATATATTTCTTAAATGCTAACCTAAACCTATGCAAGCTGGCCATCGCTATTCACAGAGAAAACGGATTGGTCAGATCTGCCTCATCAGTGAGGCTGGTCCGTAATTGACGGAAACGACGACGAAACATCTTCCCCATCATTCAACCACCAGAAATGCTGGTGCTGCCGAACGACATCCCTCTTATCGCGATTCCCCACCGCCCTACTGAACCTGAGGCGATCTACACTGCCGTGTGCGACGTCTCTGCCGTAGTTGAGTCGCCTGTCCCCAGCTGTCCGAGCGACATGGAAGATTAACGGGATCACCGATCTATCCTGGATCAACCCTATCTGATCAAGGTAGAAGAATGCTTCCGGTGGAACGAAGCCGTCAAAGCGCACACTCTCGTGGTAAAGGTAATTGGGGTACTAAGCCCCAGATATCAGGTTATTCGTCGAGGTCATTGCTCTTGCAATGTGCCTTCGAGTCAGCTTAATTACGATGTTGTCCACTCGTATTAGGTTCACCCTGTTGTAAAGGACCTCATTAGGATAAAATTTCTTGTACTCCGACTCTGGTGTTCTGTAAACGAAGGCAAGCCCTCTCAAACACCCGAATCTTTTCCATTAAGCTTGCTCGTACATTGAACCACACGGGACAACCAAATACCAGCATGGGCCTAATAAGGGCCATGTAGCAGATTACCTTTACCCTGGCATCGAGTTGGCTGCTATAAAACAGTCTCTTTGAAAGGGCAAAAGCGCTTTCAACTTCCAGTCATCGCAAAATCGTCTTATCTTATCGAAGTCACGCTGCAAGAGGGTGTTAATGACCTCGATTTTTGGACCTGTTCTGTACGCTATCAAATCGTTTGCGTATGCAATAGTATGGGGAAGTGAACCTATCAAGTCGCTTATATAAATGTTAGATAGGATCGGCGAATTGACCGCGCCTTGCTGAAGACCATTTTTAAATTGAAATATTCCAACAGAAGTCACATAACCATTTTTCACGATGAACTGTCTGTTGGTTAGCATATTATAAAGAATGTACAAGAGTGGTTTACTGATCCCCAACCGAGTCAGCTTATAGAAAAGACCCTCTAACCATACGGTGTCGAAGGCCTTCTCCAAGTCAACAAGGCAGGCACCAGTGCATTGTTTTTTGCCTTTATTCCATTGGATATCGGACACCAGTTTAGACGCGGCATGTGAGATATCATGTCCCGCCTTAAAACCGAGTTGATTATCCGGAATTATATGTTTGACCTCAACCCACCTAGACAGAGCTCTATTGATTACCTTTTCAAAAACCTTACTGATATTCGGAAGGAGACTTATCGTTCGGAGATTCGCCGGATTGGATATTTCCTTCCCCTTTTTGGGGATAGGTTGAACCACCGCCGTTTTCCAATGCGCTGGATAATGTGCATTATTCATTGCATTATTAAACAGGGTGGTGTAAATGTCCACCGCTTCTAGAGGAAGATGTCGAAGCACGATGTTCGGAATACCATCGGTCCCCACTGATTTCTTAGCCCTGATTGTATCGAAGATCTCATGGAGTTCTTCCTTCGAAATGAATGGGGGTAGGTCACCCTCTCTGGCAATGACATTATTGGCCATATTTTCGTCGTTGAACTGGGTGAAACCAGAGCCTTCAGATCGCCAGTTCCCCATTTCATTTCGAATGCAGAAGTCGTGCACCAAAACGCGACTGTCCAGGTCATAATTAGGGCCAATGTTATCAATGGCCTTGTATACTTCCTGGAAAGTCGCCCCTATGGTCTCAACTTTCTCCTGTGGATCCTTGATCACAAAGAAGTCGTCATCATCAGCGGCCTCATTTGGATCAATACCTGCTATTGTCAGTAACCGTTCGTTGTCTGTTGTCCGGGCTATTTTAAGACACTGAAGGTCGTTTTGATTTTTTCTTCGAAATAGTTTATTTATTTGCGGAAACATATTCGGGTTGCTGGTGTTTACAGCCCGAACCTTGTTGTTCCGATACAAACTTACAGAAATTCTGTAATTCTCTTTTATTAGCGTTTGAATATTTTTAATCGACGACTTCAGTGTCCTAATCTCCGGGTCTCGTCGGTCAGTTAACTGTCTGTACAAGTTTTTAAGTCTTGTCAGAAGTCTACTTTTCTTTCGGTGCAGTGCGTCAATAATAGGATTGCGGAACAGGTCTTCGTTAGTCGTGCGTCGATACCGCGGTATTGTAGTGTCCATAGTTTGTTTAATTGTCTCGTCCATTTGTTTTAGGTAATTGTCAATCTCCTCGTTTGACAAATTCCTATTGGACGGTGGGTGGAGCGTGTTCGAGGAGAGCGCTCATGTCAAGGTTGCGGTGAAGCGTGTCCATCGAGTCTTACTGTAGTTGTAAGAATATCTTTGGACAAACTCTTCCAATTCCGCAATTTCATTGGGAACTGTAATTTCGGTGCTAAAACCGCAATGGTCGCTGTCGTACACAAATGTGCGCAGACAGTTTAGCGTTTGTAAATTCGTACCTGTCAGTCGTATGCGTTCATCGTACAGCAGTAGATCCAAATAAGACCCGCCTCTGGGAAACGACGGATTATGCGTCGCTTTAAGACCGAGTCTGTACATGACATCGTGCTGACCCCACCAATCGAGTAGTAGGTTCCCTCTTGTATTTGGCAAATTATTTCCCCAATCTCTGTGTCTAGCGTTGAAATCCCCGCCGATTATAAAATAATTCTCCCCCGATTCCAGCCTCAGAAGTCGAAAAAGCGTGTCGAGCTCTGTAATAAATAGGGTGGATTGTGAAGCCTCGGGTGCATAAACAGAGGCCAAGTACAGCCGCTTTCCACTGCGGAGCGGGATGTAAATGACGACTGCCTCCAACACCCGGAACCTGCGCAACACGCCCCTGTACACTCTGTGAAATTTTATACCTTCTTTAATGAAGATCGCGACACCGCCTCCACGTTTGGATCTGGGCCGGTTTCTTCTTCTAACAATATAATTATTGTACTCCAGTTTGTGCTTGTCGGTTAGCTTGGTTTCGCTAGCGAAAAGCACATCAGGAGTTTGGTCTTGTAGCAATTTAAACATCGCGGCTCTTCGTTCAGTCCTAATCAGTGAATTGACATTCACCGCAAGGACCTTCAAAGTTTGCTCCACCATGTGCGTACCCATTACGGCATGTGTTGCGTTAGGCCCGGCAGCAACGCGTAGATCTGATCCATCCGCTTGGCCTGTTCTTGCACTTGCTGCTGCAGCTGAGCCATCTGCCCTTGGATTGCGAGCAAGATGTGCTGGCCATGTTAGGTGCAGCTTCCGTTGTTCTCGGCATTGGCGCTGAAGAAGCAACAGTCGCTTGCTGTACCGTAGCCCCCCTACCTGACGCCATTTGGGCGTAGGAAATTTGGGACGTGACGGCTGGTGTTTTAAACCTAACAGATGAACGTTTGACCTCCACATTCTGCTGCCGAGCCAGTTTTGCTTTTTTAATGTCAGCGAACTTAGGACAACCCCGATAGTTTGCGGTGTGTCCCACGTTCCCACATAACACGCACGAGAGTTGCGTCCTGTCGGATGCTCCGTCCCTACCCAGAGCACACTCCTCGGAGCTGTGGTTCTTAGCGCACTTAACGCATCGGGGTTGCATTTGGCAGTTCGACGCGGCGTGCCTGAATCTCTGTCAGCGAACGCATTGTATAACGCCTTCGCTCCTTTTTAATATTTCCCACTGAACCACCTGGTAATCTAGGACATTAATACTCCTTAGACTATCCAGACGGCTTTCGGGACTGAGCTGCACCAGGAAGAACGGCAAACTCCGTTTCTCCCGCCTGGCTCTAGCTGTGGTAAATGGCTTTACCCCCACAAACTTGAGTCCTTCGCACTCCTTCTCTTTGAGCAGCGCCAGGATCTCCTCAGGATCATTACATGATTCCAACCCCTTCAGCAGCATCGATTGCCGCTTTTCACACTTCGGTGTGAATGAGTAGTGCTCCGTCGTCGTTTCCTTTAGGAGCCCTTTCACTTTCGCGTAGCCCTCCACTGTATTACAGTGGATGGCATGGCGATCGTTCCCCAATCGCTTAATATTAAAATTATTACCAATGACCAACTTACACAGGTCCTTGGTTTCATTTACTTCTAATTTATAGGTGTTGATAGGAGGCACCTTCTCCTTCTTCTTCTGTTGCTGCTGCTGTTGCTTCTGTTGTTGTTGTTGTTGTTGTTGCAGTGCTGCTGTTTTTGCTGTTGCCGTGTTTGTGGCTGCTGTTGTTTTTGCTGATGCCGTTGTTGTGGCTGCTCTTGTTGTTGTTGTTGGTGTTTTTTACGCTTTTGTTGGTGTTGTTGCTGGGTCTGCTTTTGTGCAAGCATCGTCTGCTGTTGTTGCTGGGATTGCTCTTCTTCCTCCCTTTTCCTTCTTATCATTTGCCTTCCTTTGATGGCAAGTACCCTTTCTTGTAACATTTTTATGCTGCTACTTATGGCCTTCATCTCCTCCTCTTCATCTTCAGATTCGCTCTGTTCCCTTCCCTCCCTCGCAGTTTTACAGA
Source organism: Volucella bombylans (assembly GCA_949129095.1). Taxonomy (NCBI): domain Eukaryota; kingdom Metazoa; phylum Arthropoda; class Insecta; order Diptera; family Syrphidae; genus Volucella; species Volucella bombylans. The sequence goes on along the minus strand of OX422142.1, from coordinate 50,374,440 downwards.
GGAAGTTGGTTGGGAGGGACGTTGGATTAAGTTTGAAGTTGGCCTAAGCTTCCTCCTTCTCTTAGCCGTGGGAGTTTGGCTTGAACCGCTTGAGGCCTCGCCTGATAAGTCCGCAGGTCCGCTCTCCACAATCCATCACGTGTGTTTGATCTGTTTTTTTTTTTTTTTTTTTTTTTTTACACTTCACTTATTATTATTATTTCAGTAAAAAACAACAATGTCTCCCGTTGGGAATCGAACCCAGGCGTCCGAATCGTCACACCAAATATGATGTCGTCCGAGTGTATGCTTTTTTGTTTCAACGTATACTTTATTTATTTTCTTCACTTGTGAAGCCGAACACGAAAATGCGTCTTATTGCCACTAAGGTCTATGAACGACTGCCTGTTGGTTAGCATATTATAAAGAATGTACAAGAGTGGTTTACTGATCCCCAGCCTAGTCAGCTTATAGAAAAGACCCTCTAACCATACGGTGTCGAAGGCCTTCTCCAAGTCAACAAGGCATGCACCAGTGCACTGTTTCTTTCCTTTGTTCCATTGGATATCGGACACCAGTTTAGACGCAGCATGTGAGATATCATGTCCCGCCTTGAAACCGAAAGCGTTTCCGGAACTATATGTTTGTCCTCAATCCACCTAGACAAAGCTCTATTGATTACTTTTTCAAAAACCTTACTGATATTCGGAAGGAGACTCGGTAGGCATTTGCTTTTATGTATGAATGGTATTATATTTGAGTGGGAATAATTGTAATGTATGAATTAAAAATGGTACATATTTGAAAAATGATTTGGGTGGATTGTACGGTGTTGTGTTATGTCTGACTGATAATTTAGTGTGAGTGGATTGTGTTTATTTTATGAAGTGTGTACTGAGGTTTGAGTAAATTGTGTTGAGTTGTTTTATGAAATGTGGACTGTTTCAATTATTTATTGTAATTTGAGTGACTATTGATATGTTGCTGATTTTCATATGATTGGATTATGTTGAGAAGTTATTGTTGTATAATGTTGCCAATTTATTTCTAGTTCCGTTCATAGATTTTAGTTTGGTAATATTATTTGTTTATTAAACATATTGTGATAACCACTTAAATGTGAGCAGCGACATCTAGATTCAAAGACCAGAAGATTTCGATACTGGAATAACAAAGTCTCGACTGGAGAGTGGAATCGAATTTTCTAGCAAATTGGAAATTGTATGGGACGCTGGATGGCGAGGATTGTTCTCGAAGTATGTCATTCGAGTATAAATACCAGCATCCCCAAGGTATGCAAATCAGTTCTAAAGTGTAATTTGAAGTGTTAATTAGGAGAAGTGATTAAGTGGTTTAAGTAAAAGATAAGAAAAGTATAAGTGGTTGAGAAATTGAATTGTACTGAGAGAAAGAATTAAATAGTGAATTGTAACTGTACTGAATAAAGGGATTTGTATTGAAAAGAATAAGTTCTATCATTTGTACCCACACAAACATTTTACATTGTTGTCATTATTGTGTGTAAAAAAAAAAAAAAAAAGTGTTTTCTGACTATTTGAAAAAGCTAGAATGGGTCGAAAACTATTGCAGTTGACCCTCGTCCAACTCAAATCCGAGTTGAACAAGAGAAGCCTCAGCGCCAGTGGAGGAAAAAGTGACCTGGTGCTCCGACTTCAGGAGGCTTTGAACAACGAGGGACATGATCCTGATGCATATTCCTTTGATGTTGACGAGGATGAACAGACAAATACCGGCAATGACATGGCTGCGATGATGCAACTCCTCTTATTAAAAATGGACGAACAAAAGAAAAATATGGAAGAACAGAAGAACAGTCTGGAACAAAAAATGGACGAACAGAAGAACAGTCTCGAACAAAAAATGGACGAACAAAAGAAAAATCTAAACGAGCAGAAGAGCAGCATTGAACAAAAATTCAACGAACAAACCTACAATCTGCACGGTCTTCAACAGAAAATTGATGAACAAAAGAATAATCTGGAAGAACAAAAGAATAGTCTCGAGCAAAAGCTGGATGAACAAAAGAATAGTCTCGAACAAAAGTTGGATGAACAAAAGAATAGTCTAGAACAAAAACTGGAGGAACAAAATAACACTCTCCAGCAAAAATTCGAAGAAATCGATGACAAATTTGAAAGAATAGAGAAGAACGTTGATGACAAATTTGATAGAATAGAGAAGAACGTTGATGACAAATTTGATACAATGGAGAAGAATGTTGGCGAAAAATTCGAAGAAATGGACAGCAAAGTTCAGCAACTGGCAAAAGAGCTAGACACAGTGCGAAAACAGAAACTGCGAGAATGTTCTTTAAGCGGTCCAAGGAGAAAAGATTTGAAGCCTCCCTCATTCGATGGCCAGACCTCATGGTCTACTTATAAGAAGCAGTTTGAAATGGCTGCCTGTGCAAACGACTGGGACAATGAGGAAAAGTGCTTTGCCCTAACAATGGCCTTGCACGGTCCTGCAGCAGAATTGTTGCAAACAGTAGACATCGAAAAGCATAAAGATTATGTGACTTTAGTACAGGCTATCGAGAAACGGTTTGGGGATAGCCACATGCAGGAGGTCTACAAGGTCCAATTGCAAAGCCGAACGCAGCAAAGAGGAGAAACACTGCAGCAGCTCCAAGCAGACGTGAGTAGACTTGCGCATCTGTCATACCCCACCGCAGGCCAGGAAATTATCGACGAAATGGCAAAAGATGCATTTATCAGGGGAATTGCAGATTCGAAGCTACAGTCAGCAGTAAGGATGGCCGGGAAAAGAACCCTTGCTGAAGCACTTGCCTTCGCTCTGGCGATGGAAGCAGCCAATCAGGCTTCCAGGGGAACACAATTCGTCAGGGAAGTAACATCTATCGAATGCTCCTGCACAAGAATTAGTGCCGAGGAACGAGATACTCGACGGGATAGACGGATAATGCGCTGCTGGAATTGCAATAAAATAGGACACCTTCAAAGGCAGTGTAGAGAACCGGTGCAACGAAAAGACTGCCCCCACTGTGGTGGCAATAGAGGAAGAAACCAGCAGAAACAGCTATCAAGAAGCCGGTCAACCTTCCCGAAGCCATCAGTCGGGAAATGCTTAAGCACCAACTTCGCGGGGCAGAAGTTGGTAGCAGGAGTCGACGGCCCCAGGACCATCATCCAAGTCTCGCTGGCAAAACGATGCAACGAAAGCCTTCTAGTAGAAGTAGTCAGTGGAAAAGAAAAATGGATGGCAACAGTAGACACCGGTGCCACGGCCTCAATCATCAGGAGGGATCTTGTGCAGAAGTCTTGGCTGCATAACACTAGCAGTTGCAGCTTGCGAACAGCTACAGGAGCAACGATTAAGGTATATGGTGAAGTTCGCATAAAAATCCAATTGGCCGGAATAACATTCACTCACGCGTTTCTCGTAGCTGACATATGTGACGAGTGCATCATTGGTACAGACTTCATGAGAGAACATGGACTTGTAGTCGACTTGGGGGCACAAACCCTGAAATACGGAAACATGGAGATACCAATGATATACGGAAACGCCAATACCTCAGTCTGAAATGTCGTCATCTGCAGCAATCAGAGTCTAGAGCCTTCGTCAGAAGCAATTTTGTGGGCAAAAGTGGAAGGTGGTCCTGGTAGCCACCGATTCTATTTGATGGAGCCAGAAAAGAAAAGAGACTTCATGGTGGGAAAGACCTTAGTGGAGCCAAAGAACAACATGGTCCCTGTAAGGATTCTAAATCCAAAGACATTCAGTGTAAAGGTGAAAAAGGGGGAGATAGTGGGAAAATGCGTACCTGTTGAGGCTATATCGACCACAATGGAAAAAAAGGGTGCCACACCAGTCACAACAGTTCAGAGCATAAAAATCAAGAACAAAATTCTCAGCCTCTGTAATCTGGACGAAGATCAGCGAATCCTGGCAGAAAAACTAATCGGTGAGTACGCTGATATATTTGCTACACAAGACGGAGAATATGGGCGTACGCATATTGTTCAACACCACATTGACACCGGAGACGCTCGACTAATCCGTCAACCTGCAAGGCGTCTTCCATTGGCAAAGCAAACAGAAGTTGCCGAAATGATGTCGAAGATGAAAGCTGAGGGAGTGATTGAAGAATCGCAAAGACCGTGGGCATCTCCAGTGGTCCTCGTGAAGAAGAAAGATGGCAGCACGAGATTTTGTGTAGACTACCGACGTCTCAATGATGTCACTAAAAAGGATAGCTACCCACTTCCGAGAATCGATGACACTTTGGATATGCTTTCTGGAGCGAAATGGTTTTCAACACTTGACTTGAAGAGCGGTTACTGGCAGGTAGAGATAAATCGTACGGACCGTGAAAAAACTGCCTTCACTACAGGAAGCGGTCTTTGGCAGTTTGCAGTGATGCCGTTTGGACTGTGCAACGCTCCGGCCACCTTCGAGCGACTAATGGAACGAACATTGCAAGGACTCACCTGGAAAACCTGCCTAGTATATTTGTACGACGTTATCGTCATAGGTGAGACGTACGAGGAGCACCGCGAAAATCTAAAAGAAGTGTTTGAGAGGCTACAAAGTGCTCATTTAAAGCTCAACCCAGAAAAGTGTGCCTTGTTTCGTCCGGAAGTAAAATACCTGGGTCACATTATATCAGCGGAAGGTGTAAGGACGGATCGTGACAAAATCGAAGCCGTGAAAAGTTGGCCTTCTCCAAAAGATAAACACCAACTGAGAAGCTTCTTGGGCCTCGCCACGTATTACAGAAGGTTCGTAAAGGATTTTGCTGGCATTGCAAAGAGCCTGCATCAACTTACGGAAAAAGGCCGACAGTTCAGGTGGTCTGGAGAATGCGAAAAAGCATTTCAAGAACTGAAGCGACAGCTGTGCAATGCCCCCATCTTGGGTTACCCCACGCCCGGAAAAATGTTCATCGTGGACGCAGACGCTAGCAATGTTGGGGTCGGAGCTGTGATCTCTCAAGTTCATGACGGTCAAGAGAAAGTGGTCGCATATTACAGCAAAGTACTCTCCAGACCTGAACGGAACTACTGTGTAACCCGGCGCGAGCTTCTGGCTTTAATTCTGGCTACGAAGCATTTCCATAAGTACCTCTATGGACAAAAGTTCATTCTCCGGACAGACCACGCAGCTCTGAAATGGCTACTCCAATTTAAGAACCCTGAAGGCCAAGTTGCAAGATGGATCGAGCAGTTGCAGGGCTACGACTTTGAAGTGCAACACCGCAAGGGAACACTCCACTCAAATGCTGATGCTCTCTCTCGTCGACCGTGCGGAGTAAAATGCGAACACTGCAATCGTAAAGAAGCAAAAGAACAGGCAACTATCCAAATTATCAGAACTGAGCCAATAGAGGGTTGGAGTATAGACGAAATCCGTTCCTCCCAACAGGCAGACAATGACATCGAACCAATATTGACCTGGAAAGAACACGAGGAAATACCAAGCTGGCAGCAGATATCAGATCGGAGCCAGACTCTGAAGGCATACTGGGCACAGTGGGACTCGCTTTTTGTGCAAGATGGATTGCTGAAGAGAAAATGGGAAAGTGCAGATGGGACAACATCTCGTATGCAGCTAATTGTGCCACGGTCCAGAGTCAACCAAGTGCTCCATGAAATACATGACGGAATCTCAGGAGGCCATTTGGGAATAAACAAGACGTTGGAAAAGGTAAGGGAACGTTTCTATTGGCTAAGCGCTAAACAAGATGTCGAGAATTGGTGCAAAAAGTGCATAAGATGTGCAGCTACCAAGGGTCCAAAAGTAAAGCCACATGGACAAATGCAACAATACAATGTCGGAGCACCTTTCGAACGAATACCCATCGACATCGCTGGGCCGTTTCCCGAAACCTTTAATGGAAACCGATATACCCTCGTAGTCATGGATTACTTCAGTAAGTGGCCGGAAGTATTTGCTATCCCAAATCAAGAGGCTAAGACCGTAGCTGAACAGATAGTCAACAACTGGGTGAGCAGATTTGGGGTCCCAATGGAGCTGCACTCTGATCAAGGGCGAAACTTTGAATCAAAAGTCTTCCAGGAAATATGCCAATATTTGGGAATAAGAAAGACAAGGACAACGCCACTACACCCTCAATCTGATGGAATGGTCGAGCGATTCAATCGGACCTTGAGTGAGCATCTATTTAAGGTTGTCAGCAACTGCCAGCGGGATTGGGATCGACACATACCCCTCTTCTTAATGGCCTACCGAAACGCGGTCCATAGCGCAACAGGGCACACACCATCCGAGATCTTATTTGGTCAAACAATTCGGTTGCCAAGTGAAGCAAAATTCGGATCCCCACCGACGGAGCCCAAAGAGGTGAACGAGTACGTGAACGACTTACGCAGCAGGATTCGTAAATTGCATGAAGACACCAGAGAAAAGATGAAGCTAGCAAGCAGCCGCATGAAAACTAGGTACGATATCAAGGCGAAATCTTCCGGTTTCAACGAACGAGATCTGGTTTGGCTGTATAATCCTCAGCGTAAGAAAGGCAAATCACCAAAATTGCAACAGGACTGGGAAGGTCCATACAAGGTGATAACCCGCATTAATGACGTTGTCTACCGGATCCAGCGTGGGGATCGAGGAAAATTGAAAGTGGTCCATTTGGATAGAATGTGTCATTTCAACGGGATGCTGAATGACGAAGTTGTTCGGGACGAACAACTGTAGGGAGGGAGCAATGTGATAACCATTTAAATGTGAGCAGCGACATCTAGCAGAAAATGTTGATACTCGAAGACCAGACGATTTCGATACTGGAATAACGAAGTCTCGACTGGAGAGTGGAATCGAATTTTCTAGCAAATTGGAAATTGTATGGGACGCTGGATGGCGAGGATTGTTCTCGAAGTATGTCATTCGAGTATAAATACCAGCATCCCAAAGGTATGCAAGTTAGTTCTAAAGTGTAATTTGAAGTGTTAATTAGGAGAAGTGATTAAGTGGTTTAAGTAAAAGATAAGAAAAGTATAAGTGGTTGAGAAATTGAATTGTACTGAGAGAAAGAATTAAATAGTGAATTGTAACTGTACTGAATAAAGGGATTTGTATTGAAAAGAATAAGTTCTATCATTTGTACCCACACAAACATTTTACAATATGTTCAAATAAAACAGATAAAATAAATGTTCATACAAAAAAAATAGAAAAAAACGCGAATGAATTGTCGCGCTTTACACTTAGTCGCTTTCAGCAACAACATGTGATTAACACAACTCCCGACTCCATAGCAAAAATAGAAATGCTACTTAAATATCCGTTATGTAATGTAATGGGTACTCAGGTACACGTGTGTACTAATTGTTTTGGTTTTATCAAATTTAATTTCTTTTTCTTTTGGCTAGGTTTCTTCATAGTGATACTCCTCTATGCGACGTTCATAGTAGTGTTTTGAGACTCCTTTTTTTTTTTTTATAATTTACGCGCGCCTAAGGGGTTGATACCCTTTTACTGTTGCCAGGGCGCGGGCAGAAAGATAGAAGGAGGAGAAAGGAAAATTGTTTTTGTAGTGGTTTGAAACTCAGGTGTGTTTGGTTTCTATGTTTGCTCTCCAGGGGTGGGAAGTCCGAATAGGACGGAGAGTTGTTTTTCTTCACTCAGAGTGATTCGAGATATAATTCCCAGTATTTTTTTTTCATTGCTTGAAACTCTTATAACAGCCCTCCTAACATCCATACCGGAGCAATGATTTTGCTGATTGACGATTGATTACCGCCGGGCCGTTGGCCTCTAGCTAGAATCATTCAAATACTCGTATATCCAGGATCTGGTGGCAAGGTGAGAGTAGTGACCGTTCGTACCACCAAGGGTCAATTAGGACCAATTAGCAAGGTTGAATTGTTGCCAAACGCAGCTTCATCCACCCCACCTGAAGGCGAATCATCAACTCAAACCGCGGGCAGCCCCGAAGATGAAAATCAGTCTCCATTGAAGGAGACATCATCAGGATCAGAGTCGACAAATTCAGCGCTATCCAAAATACAACCTCATGCAGGCAAACTTGTATAAGTATCTTGTTCGGAAACAATTGCATTTAATTTCATATAATTATTTTCTTTATTGAAATTGTCATATCTATGTAAAACTTAATTCAAATGTAACAACTAAATTCTTATGTAAACAAAGAAACGTAACGTAAGATTACGAATTGTAAATTTGAAATACAACTGTATGACAGTTCTGTATGAATGTAATTTCCGGACAAATAAACTTTCTCTTTGCTGTTACATCTACACGAGAAAATACGTTTTTTATTAAACCACATTTTTCTATCTGCATCTTACCCTACACATACGAGTATTACAGAAAGTATGAAAAACCCTACACACCCCAAAATTTGGTCCTTTTCGAGCCGGATAATTAATAGACCACCAAAACATTAAACATTAAAAACAAGAAAATTAATAAAAGTGCAAATGCAAACTTCAAGTGTGGAATATATATATAGATATATATATACGAGTATATAACATAAAGTTACATACATCTACTCCCTCGCGGTCGGTATCTTGCCCCTTCTCTTGATCCTTTCAAAAACTTAAAGACTCTTTCGGTGGTTGTGCATAAATCGGAATTACTGCGCCGTGTAAAAATTAAATTTGTCAACTTTAACCTCAACTGTCACCAGCTGGGTAAAGCTAACCAAAGATCATAAGTTGCTGAAACAAATATTTAATTAATATTATTTTAATAAACATACATATGTATCCAATAAAAATTAGTAAATACTTGATACATACCCACATATTGGTTTACAATTAATTGACAAATAAAAACTTTTAAAAATGTCGAAATTGTCAACGGATGCAGCTCAGAAATAAGTACTGGCACAGATTCTTCGTGACCACTCCAACTTCAAAAAGACTGGAGCATTACGTCGTACAGCCAGCTATCTTTCAGGTCGTCTTCTTATTCTAGAAGGGAAATTCAAGAATGCACTTGGTCTTCAAACGAAGATTCGACGAGGAGAAGTTGAAGAAGGTCTGAAAGAGGAAGTTTCTGATGAAATTTTCGATCTGTTACAGGAAACGTATTTCGCTTGTCGAGGTGAGTTGGTCGATGCTATCGACAATGCCAAGTCAGCATCTAAAGAGAAGATTGTGGAAGGTGAATCCACAGGTGCTTCTTGTAATGAGCTTTCGTTACCTCAAATTCAAATTCGAGGGCTCGTACACAAAATGCCGGACTTTTCGTGATGTATTTTTATCTTTAGTCCAAATAAGAAGCTGGGTGAAATTCAAAAGCTTCACAACTTAAAATCTTGTCTTGTTGCAGCATTTAGGGTTGTATTCTAGCAATTATTAATTTATATACTAGTACAAAAATTACCTGCTTTTGCTCAGCGTTTGTCGGATGAGAAGTTACGTAATTCGAACTACCAACACTGATGCAATTTACAGAATTCTTGGAAACACGTATTCGAACCTTGGAAGCAGTAGCTGGAACGAGTGGCAAAAAGGGCAGCTGTTCTTCTTCACACAAAGCTGCTGCTGTAGAGAAGAAAACATTATTGCACGTCGGGAAGTAGCAGTTTGCATGCCAGGTATGTGGTAGAGGTCAGGACTCCCTTAGAACTTGTCAAAAGTTTATTGCCATCTAAATCTGTGAACGATATAAGGCAGTGGACAGAGTTGGAGTTTGTCGGAACTGTCTAGCATACAGCCACAGGACTAGTCAATGTCAAAGCAGTGTGCGCTGCTATTACTGCAAGCAGAAACACTACTCTGTGCTGCATGTCAACTGTGGAGGGTCGAATATCGCAAAGGTTAGTACTAATACTACTATAGGTACATAAACTTTCCACATAAAATCAAAGATTAACCAACCTGTCTCTCTTGGGGTAGATCAACCAAGTGTGATTCTTGCCACAGCCGTTGTGAAAGTGGGGTCATCAAAGGGAAATTATCCTATTATCATCTTAGGGCGTTAGTCGATCCGGGATCGGAAGCAACGTTCATTACTGAATCCGCTATTAAGTTATTAGGGCTTTATCAACGGCGAACACTCATTGAGGTATCTGGATTGGGAAAAATCTGTAGTCGTTCATCTCAGGAGTATGTAAATCTTACCTTTGGATCGCTGGTAACACCATTCAAAACATATACTCGAGCCTACGTGTTCAAATCGCTGACTGATCTGTTGCCCTCCAAGCCTTTAGCTCTTCAAAATTGGGAACATATCGAGGATTTAAAGTTAACTGATCCACAATTCAATAAGCCAGCGACTGTTGATATTCTCCTGGGAGCCGACGTTTACCCTGAATTTATTTTAACATCCATTGTACGCGGTGATGATGAAGGATCCCCAATTGCACAAGAACCAGATTTAGGTTGGCTTCTCCTTGTTAAGACAATTTCGCGAGGTATAGAACCTGTCCACAACTTTTTACAGGTTTTCGACATAGATACTCAGCTGCGAAGATTCTCATTTCTTCATTCCTCACCATGCGCTATTCAAAGAGTCAAGCACAACTACGAAGCTTCGCGTTGATTTTGACGTTGCAGCAAAATGTTCGGACGGATCCTCGTTGAATTTACACTTAATGACTGGACCTAAAATTCAAACAGATATTTTGAAATTAATTTTAAAGTGGCGATTACACAAAATTATATTTTCAGCTGACGTCGAAAAAATGTATCGCCAAATTCGAGTTCCAATCTACGACTCAAATTACCAGCTTATATTTTGGCGCAATCATCCTACGGAGAAATTAAGGACTTTTAGACTTGAGAGAGTAACGTTTATCACGGCCAGTGATCCATACTTGACTACTCGAACGTTGCTTCAGGCGGCGGCAGATGAGGCTCAGCATTTTCCTCTAGGTGCCAAAGTCGTACTTGAAGAGATGTATGCTGATGACCCCATATCAGGAGCCGACTCAATCGAAGATGCCTTATTGAAGAGAAATGAAGCTAGAAGCGTTCTAAAGTCAGCTGGGTTCCATCTAAGGAAATGGACAAGCAAGTCGGAAGATATTCTTCGTGATATTCCTGCGGATCAACGGGAAGTGGGATTTACATTACCAATCGAAACGGTTGATGGAATAAAGGCGTTAGGAATTCTCTGCTTGCCAAAAGAAGATTCATTTTATTTAAAACTTTCTTTTCGCAAAACTTTTTGACCCATTGGGTTGGATTGGTACCGTAGGATGAACCAATACCACAAGAGCTAGAAGAGCGATGGCGGACGTTTCAGCAAGAACTTCCGCAGATACAGGACATCAGGATTCCACGGTGTGTACATTTCATGGTCAAACGAGGCACAACAAAGCTGCAACTACATGGGTTTTGTGATGCTTCACAGAAAGCATATGGGGCGGCCGTCTACTTGCGTTCGAAAATGAGGAAAGCAACGTCCAACAGCACTTGATGTTCGCCAAGACGAAAGTGGAACCACTCAAGACAGGTTGTCTACCAAGGCTTGAGCTTTGTGGAGCGGTTATCTTAGCCACTTTGCTCGATTATACGAAGATAACACTGGATCTGACGAATATGGAGATATGCGCGATTGCCCTCGCCCGGGTTACATCACCGCCGAACCGATGGAAAGCTTGTGTTGCCAATCGAGTCGCAGAAATTCAAAGACTGACGAATTGCAGCGCTTGGAAACATATTCCGACACAACGTAACCCAGTTGACTTAGAATCTTGGGGTCTATTGCCGGCAGCAATTAAACAAAATGAACTATGGTGGAGGGGCCCAAGCTTTCTGCGAGGAAAATGGGACTTTGAAGTTCCATTTATTTAGTTGCGGATCTGTTGTTTTATACATAGGTTTAAAATGTAAGTTTCACAATTTAATACGCATTAAATTTTAGGAAAAAAACAACAAACCGGGAGCAGTTCAGGCAACTGGTGGATGCAATGAAGACTTGTCCTGGCATAGCCAAAAACAACACAAAGAAAAATTAAGAGAGTTTTGTCAGACTTTACAAGCAAAAATGTTGGCACCACCTCAAAAGGAAGTCACAGAATGGAAAAAGGTAAAATATATAATTCAAATTTCTCGTTTTAAGTTTGCAGCGACCATAAGTCTCATTTAAAAAAAACGTTAGTGCCAACAAAAAAGAATTCAAGGCAAAAGGGGGTGGACTCAACAAGAAGTTTTGCTTTACTGCGGACGAAGAGGAAATCATCGATCCAAACGCCGTTTCATTTGGAACGCAATCGCAGCCCTTTAACGAGCAGGAAGTGTTCTCAATGTTGCCTGAAATCGACGTAGGCCAAGACATCAACCCAGCAGAAATTCTTCCGGAAGCCAAAGAACGTATACGGCGGAAAGTTGTTCCACGAACAGAACAGCAAGAACCTCTCATCAAGCAGGTTAGTATTCAAGCCCAATTAGGTAATGATATCGCAACTGCTTTAGAGGGACAAAAACAATTGAACATGGATGTAAGTACTGGTATGAAAAGAATTTACCGATCTGTTGAAAAACTGTGTACTCAAAACAAAGACAAAGAGGGATGAAGCGAAAGAGAACAGAAGGCATAACAGGGAAACAGAGAATTTGCAAATGAAACACTACAATGAAATGAAGAGCATAGCAGGACAAAAAAAGCGCAGTCAAAAAAGAATTATCGAGCTAGAAATAGAAAAGTATAACAAAATTTAAAATGTTTAATCTCTCTCCTTTTTTCCATTATTGAATTCAAATGAATTGTGATATTTTTTTTGTTTTTATTGGATTATTTAAATAATTAAAACGTTCTCATTATTTCGTTTCTAATTTCGGCTGATTGAATACTGATCTTCACTACGTTGATTCGAAAGACCTGCTGAATCATTTGACACTTCGTTCGGTTCTTCCAAAAACGCCTTAAAGTTCAAACAAATGTTATATAAAGCGCAATAAACATTTATGATTTGTGATGCTTTCTTAGGTTTGTAATGGACTGTTCTTGACGATATTAAGCATCGAAACCTATTTTTTAGAACTCCTATTGTTCTCTCTACTATCTTCTTTCCTTTGCAGTGGTACTGGTTGAATCTGCTTTCCTGCGAATTCGCTACTACTGATCGAATGGTAGAAGGGGATACCCCGAGTCAGCTGCAAAAGAAAAAAAAGTGATATCTAAAATCCAAAAAGCACCAAACTCCTACCTACCTAGGAGTCTCGTGTTTGTATCTCCCCTTAGGTAGCGATTTGAAAAACACCTTAATGCTTCACTGGAATTCCATATAAAGGAATCATGATTCGACCCTGGAAATCTTGCGTCAATACATCGAATGCACAATTGATCATCGCAAATCTGGAAAAGTGTACAGTTTATTAAAATTTACTAATTTAAAATAATTGCTTACAATCATGGCGTTTATACTGTGAAATCCCTTTCTGTTGTAGTAAAGATGTGGGTTCACTGTTGGAGTTTTTATAGGAATATGTGTCCCATCAAGACACATTATCACACCAGGAATTTTACTTTTTTCGTAAAAATACAGCTTTGATTCCCTCTTTTTTGCTTTCACTGGTGCTTAATGACATACATCAAGTATGTTCAATACCTGTTTCAAAAGTTTGGAAAAAGTGGACTGCGCAGTGCAAACGTTATAATCCTTTCCAAGACCGTGGTTGTAGTTCCCTTCAGAAAAAAATCGTAAACATGCAGTTAACTGGTGTTTCGGCGATACAGCATACGATTTTGATACGAGGTGTAAATGTTTGCTTAAGACTTTTAAAACGTAATTAAAATGAAAATTTTTAATGAAACTGTGAACAAAAAAATTTTTAAAAGTTCGGGAAAGAAATCAAGTATGTGTGTACTTTGCATCTGAAATACCCTCTTAAATTTGCCCGTAATATTCTTTTATTTGAAGACTCCTCATATTCTTCAAAAAACCAGACAATGCTATCCATTTTCTTCTTCTTTTTTTTAAATTTAAAGTATGGTTACTTACTTCGAATTCACAACAGCTCACTTTGAAAGATAGATTTTGTGTACGGTAAAACAGTGTATCCGGATTGTAGTGAACGCGGATCAGATAAGTGAAGTGAATCTCAGATCCGCCGGATTGAATGATAGGGTGTCACACTTCAAATTCAACTGATGAACTGACTTGCATACTTTAGGGATGATAGTATTTATACTCGAATGACATACTTCGAGAACAATCCTCGCCATCCAGCGGCCATACAAATTTCCATTTTGCTAGAAAATTCGATTACTATCTCCATTCACCAATGGTTGTTCTTTTGCTATTCAAGTAAGGAAATCTTCAACTATTGGAATGTAGATGACGCTGTTCACATTAAGGTATAGGTTCTCAATTAAAACATGAACACTTATGAGACTATAACTATTTTTATTAAATTACTTAATCTATACTATTATTTTTAAATTATTAATGCTTGAGGAGCCAGAACACGTAAGTTTAATTCAAAGTTGGAAGTGGACTGACTATCTTACATATCTCTTCTTGGTGAGACGGACGCCATCTACCGTTCGGTACTGCCATTTGCAGTGTCGTCACAAAGGGATGTTATTTTGTTGTAGAAGGTAGTGGTGAATTTTATGGAAAGCACGATTTTTCCCCCCTAGACACAAACCAATTAAAAAGTCTTTTCAGTAGGCAACGAGTTATAAACGATTTGCGGAATGCAACTATCGTATATAAGAACCCTTTTTGTTAAATATTATCGAAGACAAATCAATGTAAAGCTTACGATGTATACATATAGCCAATACAACAACCGCTAATAATAAACTTACGCAGTGTCGCAACCCAACGTCCGCTATTACTCTGCACATGTTTTGAAAGATTAAAATGTGTATAAAAGAGAGGGGTAATGAAACGAAAAATACTCAATTAACTAATTTCCCACTGCATGTGATTTAAATTGCATCTTTTTGACATTTCTTTTTCTCCTTCTTCTTTCTTTTTCGCATTTGCTTCATTACTTTTTGGCTGTTATTACGAGCACAATATTTCAGTATAGAGGATGAATTTAAATGGACCAAAGAATTAACAAGAGGGTTCATTTTGAATTATGAAACACTGAGCGCCAAAGATGAAATTAAAGAGAGCTGTCAAATAACATGAAAAACCAAAGAATGGGAAAAAGGCTTCGTGTAAAAATGTGCGTGTCACAGAAGGACAGTTCAAAAGAAAATAACCAAAACATGCGCACCATAAGTTTTGGACACGTTAAACCTTTAAGTTTTATCTATCTATGCAATTGAAGCTGGGTGTGGCAAGTGCAATTGCAGCTGATCACGAAGAAAATTATATTTAGACGACGAGCGGAAAAATATACATTGGCAGGCACGAGTACGATAACTTTGGCGCTAAGAATTGATAACGGTATTTTGTAGAGGAGTTAAAAACTAGCATTTTTTACTATGGAAGGGTGGCCGTCTGGTCCCGTTTAGGAGTTATGGGCAATTTAAAAACAAATGACTTAAGATGGGAAAAAAAATATTAAAAAGCAACGGTACAACAACACTTACAATAAACAGAATATGAAAGCCCGAAACTTGTTCTTTAATATAAAATGTACATCAAATTATTCGTGTTAATAGTTTTTGAATAATTCACATTCAAACTCAAATTCTTGGTAAAAAATTAAAAAAATTTTTTTTTAACAATATTACTCAAAATTGTGAAATAATGAGCCAAATTGGTTTTTTGTATTCAATGCGGGTATTAATACTGAATCGAACACGAAAAACCGCATGAAATTGAAATTACTACTTTAGTTTTGTTTTTTGGCATTTATGTACGTAGTCTTCCTTTGAATAAGTTAATGAGTATTATTTAAACATCTCGCAGACGCGCGATCTCAATAGTTTTCTTAATTAAGAGTATATATTAATTAGTATAAGTGACCCGCTTCGTGGGATTAAGGAATTTCGAATCTCTTTCCGCAATCCGCAGGCGGGATGTCCCGCTCACGCAACTTCGTTGCTCCGCTCGGGGTATGTGCTTTTCGTCAGGCAGGCGCCTATGTCATCAATACTCTTCATCCACAGTACTCATCACAAAATTACAAAGTTCCCATTAATAACAAAGTTTCACTAATTCGCATTATACAACGCAGCACCTTCACCAATATATGGCACTTTTCTTTAACCGGAAATACTGCCTTGAAAAAAATTATAAGGACGACATGGGCTCCCAAATCACGGAATTTTTAATTGACGTAGAAAAAGTGTACCCAGGTTTTGTCAAAGGTAAAGAAAGTGTGGGTTTGCAACTGAAGGACTTCTACCCTCCGACCGTTCACAATGAGCACTTAGAAGGTATTTTACCACCAAAACAACCTCGGCTCTTCACCAGCATCGATGAACTCAACGAACTCGACATTGACACCAGTACGGACCAGTACAATTGACGAAACTTACATACCTTTTTAATATGTACTCGTACATCGAACATTTAATTGACTACTCTTAACTAACACCTAACTTACTCACAAACTGACTGACTGGGACGCGGAATGCAATGCAAATCTACCTCCTCGTGGTGCATTCTGGGTCACGCTAAATGATTTGCTGTACTTTACTTACAAAGATGACCCTATCATCAATATTAATCCTCAAAGTGAGATCACCTAAATACCAAAAAAAAACATCTTATAAAATATAGTTTTAGTAATTTTCAATTTTCTCAAAAACTAGAAGATATAAAGCCATGCGATTTTTTGTGTTCGATTCAGAATTGATATGTGCATTAATACAAAAAACCAATAGGGCACTTCATCACACAATTTTGAATAATATTGATTTAAATAAAAAATTTTCATTTTTAACCATGCGAATTATTCAAAAATTGAATGCGAATTATTCAAAAACTACTCACACGAATAATTTGATGTAAATTTTATATTAAAGAGCAAATTTTAGGCTTTCAAATCCTATATAGTACTTTATTGTAAGTGTTGCCGTTATTTTTTAATAATTTCTTTCCCATTTTAAGTCATTCTTTTCTAAAATTGCCCCTAACTCCTAAACGGGGCGAGATAGACCCCCCATAGTAAAAAATGCTAGTTTTTAACCCCTCTACAAAATACCGTTATCAATTCTTGGCGCCAAAGTTATAGTACTCTCACCCATTGGCTAATCCAACTTTCTTCTTGGGTAAATTGTCTTTTGCGTTGTCATAAAATGATTTTGCAAAATGTTTTCGAATTTTTATTTATATCATGTACAAAATCTATTTTTTCTTCCATTATTTGCTTTTGATATTCTCTAAGCTGTGCTTTATCTTTTTGTAGCCCGCGGACTTTAATTGCCAGGATATTTATGAATTTTAGACTTTTTTAGCTTTCTCTTTGAGGATTTTGTTAATTTTTTTCAGTCTAGTTAGGATTAGCAAGTTCATTGTCATTGGATTCCAAAAACATTTCACTCCTTTTCATAACACCGTCGTGTTTTAATTTTTTTTCCCAAAAAAATTCAAATCGAAATGTTTACTACAAATGTATGGCCGTTTATGATTTTCAACATTATCACGGGATTTTTCTGCCTATGCTACCCCGTCATTATATTTCTTAGTTCCTTTTTAGGAAATTTAAGCATTTGCCTTTCTGGAAATTGGTCAGTTTTTGCATTGCAGCATACAATAGCGCAATTTATTCGCCACGACGTTTCCTCTAAGTCGATTTTTTTTCGTAACGTTTTTATATTTGTAAGTACCAAAGTTAAATAAACTTAAATAATATAAATTAAAATTACATTTACAATTTAATATTAAAAAAAAACTTTATTGTTTATTTGTTTGGGCAGAGGTTACCCTTACACGCGAATATAAACTTAAGACTGAACAAACTAACAAAATTTTCATAAGCTTAAATACTAATGGTGCGATGATAAGATTGTCGCATCAGCGGATTCCTTCACGTACGAGTACGTCCAGCGACACAAGTGTAATTGTAGCACTTGATGTCTGTGGGAATGGAATGTGTTGTTCGTTATAGAAATTAGATGCTCCTTTGGCGTGGGCATGCACTTGCAGTCTGGGGATTTGTTGTTGTTGTTAAGTGCAGTTGAGATGGATGTGCAGTTTGCAGATTTGGTGTCATTTGGATGTTATTCGCGTTAACTCCTCCCCTCTTAAATCAAAACGTCCTCGTTTTGTTATTTCCTAAAAAATTGGAATTTGGCTGATAGTGGTTATTCTTGGGGATATTTGTGGAGTTTCTTGTTTTTCTGCTTTGGTCGATACTTCTGGTGCTTCTGATTGCTTGTCTTCTGTTACATGGCTGATGATTTTATTGAACGTTACCCCTGGTAGGTGAGGTTTGTTTTTCCGCCAAGGTTTAAAAATGCATATGGCAAGTACGATAATAACGGCTACAGAAATGCCATATCCTCCAATATGCTTAATGTTATTTTCCGACTCAAGCAATTGAATAAAATTTGTTGTATTTGTATGAAGCTCCTTTATCATTTTCAGTGACAGGATTTCTTCGTATTCGGACTTGTTATAATAGGGCTGCAACAACGCTGGTAATGGTTTCACACTCACTTTCTGCATGGATAGATATT
This sequence comes from Volucella bombylans, assembly GCA_949129095.1. NCBI lineage: Eukaryota > Metazoa > Arthropoda > Insecta > Diptera > Syrphidae > Volucella > Volucella bombylans. The sequence continues at coordinate 50,355,942 of OX422142.1, read as the reverse complement.
TCTTCCCCTCTGCTGTTATCGTTGTATTTTGGAACCGTATGACATAAGTTCCAAGTAGACTCATCTTTTCGTCGTTTATGCTGATTGTGCCATTATATTGATTAAAAAAAAGGATTCCGCTTGCGATCTCTTCCACTGATGCTATGTGTTGATTGTTAATTTCTCTGCATGATGAAGGTTGACTTATAAGTAACTTAGGGATACATAGTGAATTACTAATATCTATTACATCTTTGTCTGTGCATATTGACAACTTATTGAATGACTTACATTCTTTTATAATTCCAAAAATATTATTCTTACATTTAACTATTTCCTTATAATCTATTTTATTTATAAGTATTCCTCTTTTTATTGGTCTTAATAATATTTTAGTACATTCTTCGTAATGTGTAAGTGGAACATTTATAACGTATATAATTGTTTTTTTATTCAACGCTATCCTTACTTCGCTAAATTCTAACATTTCTTCTATACTTACATTTAACATGTTATCTTTTTCTAATACATCTTTTATAGTTTCAATCTCTGTTTCAGACAGAATAAAGGAGTTTATAACATTTGTTTTTGCCCATTGAATGGCATGGTTTACATTGTTTATTTCCTCTTTTACAATATTTATTTTATTTCTTATTACTAACAATTCTTCATTTTTAGTGATTTCACTTTTCTTAAGTGCTTTACTGATTCCGTTTGTGGATTCTACTATTTGGTTTATCTTATTTATTATATCTCTATTTATTACTAACTGCTTATTATTGTTTTTAAGAACGTTGTTAATTTTACTTGAAATAATTTTAAAATCATCGTGGTCAGGTGAACCGGCCACCCACTTCCAAGCACTTCCAATGAAGTTCAATGAGCGCTTTCTTCTTTGAGGTGTGAGTCTATTTATAGTGCCTTGTATCTGATCTAAATCATGGATTAGGAAGGGATATAATTGGTCTTGGGGTTTGTAGGTTTTCGCTAAGTACGAACGCGTTTCGTTTATAAAATTTTGATAAATGTCTAGGTCTATTATGTGTATTATCTTAAAGTTTCCGTCTTGTAGTCTAGTTGTTCCGGTCTCCATCGTTAGTAGTTGGGCATTTGAATAGTCTAGGATTTGAACGCCAGCAGCGTGGGCTGTGACAAGGAATCTGAAAAAGAACGGTTTTAATTTTTAATGTGAGATTTATGCACAGTTTTGCCGGATTGTGTTAACACGGTGGTCGATTGATTAAGGGCTACTATTTCCTTTTTGTACCTCGAAGTTAGCTTTGAGCCTACTCGCTTATTTTGCTTAACGTAGATTATCTGACCAGGAGAATATTCTTTAATTGGATGTCGCTTTTTGTTATGAAATCTTATGTCGGCTTCTTGTTTAGATTGGATTTTTTTAATGGTTTCCTTTCGTGCCTTTTCAAGTAAGTTTGGATCTGAAGTGACTCTTCGTCCGAAAAACGCTTCTATCGGCTTTTTTCCAATAGTGGAATGAATTGAAAGGTTATACTCGTAAACGGCTCGCTCTATAAGTTCCGTGAAGGAACGGTGTAGTCCATCTGTCTTCAAACATCTCATTATCTCAATAAGAGTTGAATGAAAACGTTCTACTTGACCGTTTACCGTACTGGAATATGGGGGAGTAGTAAACATTTTTATTTTAAGTTCCTCCTCTATCATAAAACTAATTGCCACTGAGTTAAAAGACTTCTCATTATCTATTACGACCGTTTCGGGAAGGCCAAATGCGAAAAGAATGTCCCTTAAAGGTTGTCTTATGTCCTCTACCGCCTTGGATCTTATGATCTTTGCTTGTGCATATTTGGAGAATTTATCTACAGAAGTAAGCACAAGTTTACCTTCTGTTGAGAAGATGTCCAGGTGAACAATTCGTCCTGGGTATAGCGGTATTGGTGTCGGCTGTATGATAGGTTTATTCGGGTGTCTGTCGTATTTGCTTTCTTGACACACTGTGCATTGCTTTATAATCCTCTTAATTGTTTGGGACATTGAAGGGAAGTAAAAGTTCTGTAGTATTTGAGCCCTATTTTCGCGCTCATTTCTATGTGCACGTTTATGAGTTTTAATGACTATTTCGTCTTGTTCTGTGTCGTTTGTAACGTCCTGTACTTGTATTTGGGTAAATCGAATCTTATAGTTTGAAAAATGTAACGGGTAAATTTTTTGAATTATTCCCATTATGTGTTCTTCTGTTTTAATGCCATTTATAACTGAGGGATTGAGGAATTTTTTTAGAATTCGCGTTAAATTTTCTTCATTAAATCCTATTTCTTTTATTGTGTGTCTATGGAATGTGGGGAAAACGATTTTGAAGTCCTGGGACGGATTTCTATCAACCTGGAGAAAGATTTGGTTCTTAAATACATTTATTGGGGTTTCTATAGTTGGTATTAAATTTTGCGACGAACTTTCATCGCTATGTTGAGTTGTTGTAAGGGTGTTTACGTCAGAAGATTGTGGATATCTGGAAAGCGCATCTGCGACCACGTTTGTTCTTCCGGGTTTGTAATTTAGCTCGTGGTTATACTCCTCAAGCGCAGCTTTCCATCTTTTCATTTTACTATTATTGTTCTTGTTACTTAACGCAAAAGTTAGGGGTTGGTGATCTGTGTAAATTCGAACTCTGGCTGTACCGTAAAGGTAGTTCCGTAATGAGCCTAGTGCCCATACGATAGCCAACATTTCTTTCTCATTTGCTGCGTAATTTTCTTCTGTTTTACTCAGCGTACGAGAGATAAAAGTTATTGGTTTATTGTCTTGTTCTAGAACGGCACCCAGTGCATAGTTAGATGCATCTGTGGTGAGGTCAAATGGTTTGCTATAATCGGGATAAGCAAGAATTATATCTTTAGATACGAGGGATTTTTTTATTTTATTAAATGATTCGAAGGCTTCTGAGGTGAGTTCTAATGTTATTCTGGAGGACATGGTTTTAGAAATTCGACCTTCATCTCCTCTTAATAGGGTTGTTAAAGGTTTAGCCAGTTTGGCGTAATCCTTAACAAAACGTCTGTAATATCCTGAAAGGCCAAGGAATGATCTTAATTCCTTAAGGGTTTTTGGGACTGGAAAATTTAGAATTGACTCAACTTTGGCGGGATTAGTTCTAACGCCTTCAGACGAAATGAGGAAGCCAAGAAATTCAACTTGAGGACTGAAGAAGTTACATTTGTCTAATTGTACCTTCATATTTGCGTTGATTAGTGTATTGAAAATTTGCTCTATGTGAATAGCGTGCTGTCTTTCATCGTGGCTGAAGATGATAATATCATCGATATAGACATAGCACGATTTCCCAATGTATTCACGAAGGATGTCATCAAGGGCTCGTTGGAAGATTGATGGTGCATTCTTCAACCCAAATGGCAATCTTGTGAATTCGTATTTTCCATGATTAATGGAAAAAGCTGTTTTTTCTATGTCTGCTTCCTTTAAGGGGATTTGGTGGAAGCCACTCTTTAAATCCAAGACTGTGAAAAATTTGTTTCTTCCCAATTGTGCAATGACTTCACCAATATCGGGAATGGGATAACGATCGGCTATGGTAACTGAATTTAGTTTTCGATAATCAATTACCATCCTATATTGCTTGGTTCCAGTCGAGTCTGGTTTTTTTGGTACAATCCACATTGGTGAATTGTACGGGGACCGTGATGGTCTTATGATACCATCTTCAAGAAGTTTTTGTATCTGTTTTTCGACTTCTGACTTAAGGGATGCTGGGAAAGGGTAATAGCGTGTGTACACAGGATCATCGGTAGAGGTTCTAATTTCTGCTACAACTTTTGTAGTGTAAGTCAATTTTTCTTCTGGCTCGGAGAATAGTTTTTGGTAACTACTTATTATCGAATTTAGAATAGTTTTTTGATTTGGTGTGAGGTGATCAGTTTTTAATGTTATTGAATTTACGTATTGTGACTTTAGCTGTTTAACATTTATTCGAATATTGTCTAATATGGTCAAGTAACTATCTTTAGCGTGGATAACAGCTGATAACTGTTTCAAGCTGTCATTGCCTAGAATTCCGTCAAAGGTTTTTAGCGTAGGTAAGATAAAAAATTTCAAATTTATATTTTTAAGGCCGAAAAGATTTATTATCGTGTGGTGGCTGATTTCGATATCGCCAGCTATGGATTTGGCATAAAATATTTGCTCATTAGGAATTTTTCGTTTTACTAATTCAGGTTTAATATAATTTTTGCTAGAACCCGTGTCTATCAAAAATTTTAATATTTCTCCGCTTTCCTTCTTGCATTCAAAATAGGGTAGCGAAGAATCCGCTAGCCTAAAAAATGAATGTCACTGTGTTCCAGTAACTGCTCGGTTGGTTGTTCGCATACGGCATCATTCGATTGACATTCGCCTGGATATTGATAGTTGAATTCCGTAAAGCTGTTCTGAATTTGTTCTTCATAAAATTGTGCGTATTGCTCTTCATTCATTTGCTCGGTTACGGGGAGTTGATCAGAGGCTGTGATATTGTTCGTTTCCGGATTAATATGAAAATTAGGCTGCCTCGTTTTCAGAGAAGATTGTTGATTAAAGGGTTTTGGTTTCATCATCTCAGTTGGCTTAAACTGGTGGCTGTGTCCTTGGGTCATAGCTTCTGTTTTCATAGGAGGTTGGTTAGAGAACTGGTTTCTAGGTTGGGAATTCTGATGGTAATTGGGATTAAAGTTTTGAAAGGGTTGAATATTACGATTCGGTTGTTGACCGAATGATTGAAACTGTTGCGGTTGGGAGTAGTTCGGGTAAGTACCGCCTTGCGGTGGTTTGTGGGCTACGTGATGCAACGGTGGTTGGGGACGTTGGCCTTGCGAGTGCTGAGGCCGTTGCACATGCTGTGTATGGTGTGGATTTTGGGAATGATTTGGTATTCGAAAATGCTGCGGAGGCTGTGTTGGAACAGGCTTCTTAAATCCTCCTTGATTAGCTCGAACATACTGAGCTCGGTAACTTTGGTTTTCATATTTCAAACACAGGTGCAGAGCTTGCGGCAGGTCTACTGGTTCTCTCATGCCTAACAAATCTGACAAGTTACCTCTCAACCCTCGGATAAACGTATCCAACGCTTTATCCCTATATGTCTGCGTTAGTAATTGCAGTGCTTCAGGTCCTACATCCATACAGGAAATTCTATTTATAATTAGAGTAAGCTGTGCACAGACTCTCTGGTAAAATTGTTGGATGCTGCTATTACCCTGGACGAGGTTTGACAACTGGTATTCCAGTGTGGTCACGTCTCGCTTGTCCGCGTAATGCAGAGTGAGGCAATTTATGATACTATCCCAATTGAGCGGGGTATTATAGGATTCGAGTGCGGCATCAGCCGGACCTATTACTTTATTTCGCACTACATTCAGGATTCCATAGTATTTAGGAGAACCTTTGATGTGCTCATAAATTTTGAGAACGCGCTCGACGCTTTTTCTCCATGACGAGAACTCGCTAGCGTCGCCTGAGAAATTCCTAAGGCATCGAACGATGTCCGGAATTCTTTCTAAATCTTCAAGTTGGTTCCTATGCTCTGGGGCAATTGTCTGATCAGTACCAGAAAAACGGAGGGCGTTAGGGTTTAGCACGCTTTCGACTAGCTGCTTACCTCGTTGCTCGAGGATGCGACTAACTATTGATGTAACAAGCATGTCTAATTCGGGGTGTGCTCTAACTTCCTGAACATCGACACTAGAAGAGGTCGATTGGTAAGAGGTATTAGGGTCTTGGGTTGTTGGTTGTGGTATAGTAGTCGGGGCCATGGTTGGTAGTACACTTGGGGTATGGGTATCGTTATTACATCTAGATCTTGTTGTAGGCATTTTGATTTCGATCTAGGCTTATATATAGAGAAAGGATAAAGAGACAGTAATACAAGGATCTTAGATATATTATGGGTAGGTATTTACGCACGGTCCTGACAAACTTTTTAAAGTAATACACACGGATTTATATGGAAAAAGAATATTATTAAAAAGATATTAAATATTATTAAATGGGTTATTCCTAAAAACAATAATAATAGGTTTCACTGTTACTAATATTTTATAACTAAGTTGTTGAGGAAAAAATAAAATAATAATTTTCCCTTTTTAACTAAATAAGGTTATAAATTTGTCACTGTTAAATTATAGTATTCCCGTAGGTTTTAACTTTTCTTAACTCCGTTTTTTTTTTTTTTTTTTTTTTTTTTTTTTTTTTTTTTATTTATTTAATTTATTTGATATATTTTTTTGTTTACAACTAATAACTAATTTTTTTCTTAATATTATTCTTGTAGAGGAAATTCTTTTTTATATATATATTTTTCTTTTATTCTTTACTTTAATTAAAAAAATGTTTTCACTTTTTCTTCTTAACTCTAACTTAATGCTAACTTACAATGTAGGTATTGGTAACATCCCTCGCTGGTGTTCCAGATGACTCCCTTTTCTCCGTCGTTGTCCGGTGACTCAGGATCCGGGTGACACACTTTAATATCTACGAGGTCCACTGAGGCGTTTCTAGGGCCTTTTAGCGGGGTTACACTTTTTTTGGTTCACGGGACCCGAAATTTGCACTAAATTACTTTATTTTTTTCCGACCGGATTTTATATTTTCCACCGACGTGAACAGAACGCACTATACCGCACTATGACTGTTCGTAACCGTAACTTATGCACTTCGGGTCCCTGCTCGGGCGCCAATTAAAATTACATTTACAATTTAATATTAAAAAAAAACTTTATTGTTTATTTGTTTGGGCAGAGGTTACCCTTACACGCGAATATAAACTTAAGACTGAACAAACTAACAAAATTTTCATAAGCTTAAATACTAATGGTGCGATGATAAGATTGTCGCATCAGCGGATTCCTTCACGTACGAGTACGTCCAGCGACACAAGTGTAATTGTAGCACTTGATGTCTGTGGGAATGGAATGTGTTTTTCGTTATAGAAATTAGATGCTCCTTTGGCGTGGGCATGCACTTGCAGTCTGGGGATTTGTTGTTGTTGTTAAGTGCAGTTGAGATGGATGTGCAGTTTGCAGATTTGGTGTCATTTGGATGTTATTCGCGTTAACTTATATTTTACCTTTCTTATATTAGGTAACTCTTCAAAATTTTTACTGAACACACACAGTAAAATACCACTTTTTACTTCGAATAAATACAATTACAATTTTTTTACCACACCACAGATCTATTCAGATCGAAACTTCGGTCAATATAGCAAAATGAAAAGGGAAAATACGTATCTACATACATATGAATATATGTACATACACATGTATGTATAAATGAAATTGTGTCTCGTAGTCACCAGTCGCAGACGGTACAAAGAGTAGCAAACGAAATAGCTTTTAACACAGAAAATTTATTTTCCGTTTTTTTTTCTTAGCGAAGCAGAGAAGCTTTTTGTTTGCCCATGGTTGTTTGCTCATCGCAAAAAAAGATCAAAATTTTTTTGTATGGGGATGCGACATCTGGGTAAGTTTATTGTCTGTGCTACATTATCTAGGTTATTATCTAGATTTATTATCTGTGCTAAAATTATAAATGTTCAGTTTGATGATGGCAGACACGAAAAAAATGCAAACAATACAGTTTGGATTACTTGAAGTTTGGATTTATTTCATCTCTATCAAATCAACACTTGCCGATGTGTTTCATATATGAAAAAGTGTTCAGTAACGATGCCATGAAGCCTTCAAAAATGGAGGACCACTTATTAAGAATACATGCAGACAAAGTAACCTCTTGTCCTTCTTTCAAGCACTTAAAGGAAAACTAGAGAAAAGGCCATCTATAAGATCGATGTTTGCATCATCATCTATGCAAGACGTCGATGGTTTACAAGCGTCCTATAATATATCTTTACTAATAGCGAAGTCGGGGAAACTCCACACAATTGGAAAGCAGCTTACACGTATTTTACCAGCCATTGCGGAGGTCCTCAACAATGTATTGCACAAGCCCGCACATGATATTATTAAGATAATTTCTTTGAGCAATAACACCATTGAAAGACGAACAGACGAAATGGGTCGCGATGTGGAAAACATTTTATGCAATTTCTTACAGACCAACAGGTTCTCCTCCAGTTGGACGAGTCTACATCACCCGGCAATGAAGCTCTGTTGTAAAGATATTTTCGAAAATATGCGCCAAGAACTGCTTTTTGCTACTTATTTAGAGATTGATACTAGAGGAGAATCGGCCGTGGAACGTTTATTGATCGACAAAGCTATTCCATGAAAGAACATTGTTTCTGTTGCGACTGATGGTGCACCATCAACCATATGGTTGGTCGTCGTAGTGGTTTTATAGCCCACTTAAAGCGACAACTGCCTGTGGTACTGGTCATTCATTGCGTAATTCACAGACAGCATTTAGTAGCAAAAAATGTGAGTACTAGACTGCATCAGTCTTTACAATATTGTAAAATGTTTGTGTGGGTACAAATAATAGCACTTATTCTTTTCAATACAAATCCCTTTATTCAGTACGGTTACAATTCACTATTTAATTCTTTCTCTCAGTACAATCCAATTTCTCAACCACTTATACTTTTCTTATCTTTTACTTAAACCACTTAATCACTTCTCCTAATTAACACTTCAAATTACACTTTAGAACTGATTTGCATACCTTGGGGATGCTGGTATTTATACTCGAATGACATACTTCGAGAACAATCCTCGCCATCCAGCGTCCCATACAATTTCCAATTTGCTAGAAAATTCGATTCCACTCTCCAGTCGAGACTTTGTTATTCCAGTATCGAAATCTTCTGGTCTTTGAATCTAGATGTCGCTGCTCACATTTAAGTGGTTATCACATTGCTCCCTCCCTACAGTTGTTCGTCCCGAACAACTTCGTCATTCAGCATCCCGTTGAAATGACACATTCTATCCAAATGGACCACTTTCAATTTTCCTCGATCCCCACGCTGGATCCGGTAGACAACGTTATTAATGCGGGTTATCACCTTGTATGGACCTTCCCAGTCCTGTTGCAATTTTGGTGATTTGGCTTTCTTACGCTGAGGATTATACAGCCAAACCAGATCTCCTTCGTTGAAACCGGAAGATTTCGCCTTGATATCGTACCTAGTTTTCATGCGGCTGCTTGCTAGCTTCATCTTTTCTCTGGTTTTTTCATGCAATTTACGAATCCTGCTGCGTAAGTCATTCACGTACTCGTTCACCTCTTTGGGCTCCGTCGGTGGGGATCCGAATTTTGCTTCACTTGGCAACCGAATTGTTTGATCAAATAAGATCTCGGATGGTGTGTGCCCTGTTGAGCTATGGACCGCGTTTCGGTAGGCCATTAAGAAGAGGGGTATGTGTCGATCCCAATCCCGCTGGCAGTTGTGACAACCTTAGATAGATGCTCATTCAAGGTCCGATTGAATCGCTCGACCATTCCATCAGATTGAGGGTGTAGTGGCGTTGTCCTTGTCTTTCTTATTCCCAAATATTGGCATATTTCCTGGAAGACTTTTGATTCAAAGTTTCGCCCTTGATCAGAGTGCAGCTCCATTGGGACCCCAAATCTGCTCACCCAGTTGTTGACTATCTGTTCGGCTACGGTCTTAGCCCCTTGATTTGGGATGGCAAACACTTCCGGCCACTTACTGAAGTAATCCATGACTACGAGGGTATATCGGTTTCCAATAAAGGTTTCGGGAAACGGCCCAGCGATGTCGATGGCTATTCGTTCGAAAGGTGCTCCGACATTGTATTGTTGCATTTGTCCATGTGGCTTTACTTTTGGACCCTTGGTAGCCGCACATCTTATGCACTTTTTGCACCAAGTCTCGACATCTTGTTTAGCGCTTAGCCAATAGAAACGTTCCCTTACCTTTTCCAACGTCTTGTTTATTCCCAAATGGCCTCCTGAGATTCCGTCATGTATTTCATGGAGTACTTGGTTCTTTACAATGCCCTTGCAGATGTCCTACTTTATCGCAGTTCCAGCAGCGCATCCTTCGTCTCTCCCGCGGGATATTTCGTTGCGTAGTAGTTGGTCTTGAGCAGGAGCATTCACCAGATACTATTTCCCTGACGAAACGCATTTCTTTGGAAGCCTGATTGGATGCTTCCATCGCCAGAGCGAAGGCAAGTGCTTCAGCAAGGGTTCTTTTCCCGGCCATCCTTACTGCTGATTGTAGCTTCAAATCTGCAATTCCCCTGATGAATGCGTCCGTTACCATTTCGTCGATTATTTCTTGGCCTGCGGTGGGATATGACAAATGTGCCAGTCTACTCACGTCTGCTTGGAGCTGTTGCAGTGTTTCTCCTCGTTGCTGCATACGGCCTTGCAATTGAACCTTGTAAACATCCCGCATGTGGCTATCCCCAAACCGTTTCTCCATAGCCTGCACTAAAGCCATATAGTCTCTATTCTTTTCGATATCGATTGTTTGTAACAATTCTGCCGCAGGACCGTGTAAGGCTATTGCTAGGGCAAAGCACTTTTCCTCATTGTCCCAATCGTTTGCACAGGCAGCCATTTCAAACTGCTTCTTATAAGTAGACCATGAGGTCTGGCCATCGAATGAGGGAGGCTTCAAATCTTTTCTCCTTGGACCGCTTGAAGAACATTCTCGCAGTTTCTGTTTTCGCACTGTGTCGAGCTCTTTTGCCAGTTGCTGAACTTTGCTGTCCATTTCTTCGAATTTTTCGCCAACATTCTTCTCTATTGTATCAAATTTGTCATCAACGTTCTTCTCTATTCTATCAAATTTGTCATCGACGTTCTTCTCTATTCTTTCAAATTTGTCATCGATTTCTTGCTGGAGAGTGTTATTTTGTTCTTCCAGTTTTTGTTCTAGACTAATCTTTTGTTCGTCAAATTTTTGTTCAATGCTGCTCTTCTGCTCGTCTAGATTTTTCTTTTGTTCATCCAACTTTTGTTCGAGACTATTCTTTTGTTCATCCAGCTTTTGCTCGAGACTATTCTTTTGTTGTTCCAGATTTTTCTTTTGTTCATCAATTTTTAACAAGAGGAGTTGCATCATCGCAGCCATATCACTGCCGGTACTTGTCTGTTCATCCTCGTCAACATCAAAGGAGTATGCATCAGGATCATGTCCCTCGTTGTTCAAAGCCTCCTGAAGTCGGAGCACCAGGTCACTTTTTCCTCCACTGGCGCTGAGGCTTCTCTTGTTCAACTCGGATTTGAGTTGGACGAGGGTCAACTGCAATAGTTTTCGACCCATTCTAGCTTTTTTCAAATAGTCAGAAAACACTGTTTTTTTTTGTTGTTTTTTTTACACACAATAAGTCCTATCCCACTTCTGACACCAATGTAAAATTTTTGTGTGGGTACAAATAATAGAACTTATTCTTTTCAATACAAATCCCTTTATTCAGTACAGTTACAATTCACTATTTAATTCTTTCTCTCAGTACAATCCAATTTCTCAACCACTTATACTTTTCTTATCTTTTACTTAAACCACTTAATCACTTCTCCTAATTAACACTTCAAATTACACTTTAGAACTGATTTGCATACCTTGGGGATGCTGGTATTTATACTCGAATGACATACTTCGAGAACAATCCTCGCCATCCAGCGTCCCATACAATTTCCAATTTGCTAGAAAATTCGATTCCACTCTCCAGTCGAGACTTTGTTATTCCAGTATCGAAATCTTCTGGTCTTTGAATCTAGATGTCGCTGCTCACATTTAAGTGGTTATCACAATATGTTATAAATGCTGTCAACAAGATTCAAAGCAGTTCCTTGAACTCTCGGTTATTTGTTCAGCTATGTGAGGAAAACGATGAAGTCTTTACTCGGTTCCTTCTGCACACTGAAGTTCGCTGACTATCAAGAGGCTCTTGCTTAGCAAGATTTTCAGCTATTTTGAATCTGTGTTGGAGTTTTTACAAGAAAAAGATCCGAATTTGAAAGAAAATCTGAACAATTGTAAAACAGATATTTATTACTTAAGTTAATTTGCATGTCAACTTGATTAAAACAAAATCAATAATATCGGCCTTTGTGGGTAAACTCATCCTTTATAAACAAAATGTAAGCAGAAAGGAATATTCACAGTTTCCGCATTTGTCAAAATTACCGGAAATGCTTCAAGACGATGTTATTTTATCATATGTCACTCATTTGGACGCATTATATAAGGATTTTAGTAAAAGGTTTGAAGATCCCTTAAATTTACAAATTCCTCAATGGATAATAATAATAAATCCGTACAATATCACAGCCATGGAAGAAGCCAAGAAGGATTATCACCCAAGAAGAGTTGATTACCATCAGCACAGACGAGGAGCTTAAGCAGAATTTCAACCAAGGCTATCAGAAGATCTGGTTGCAACGCAACATTGAAACACAGTATCCTGCATTGTGGAACATTGCTGAAATATACATTATCGCTTTTCCACCATCATACCTAGTCGAAAAAGGCTTCAGTGTGGTTACAAACATTTTGACAAAAGAAAGAAACTGTTTGAAAATCAACGAAGGCGGAGATTTAAGCCTGCATCTACGAATATTGAACATGAGGTATCGCTACCTTTTAAAGGAGGAAAACGCCCAGCTCTAGGGCATGTCCGGGAAATCGCGCTGAAATGATTCGCGTATTTGGAACGACGTCTGCAAACAGATGAGAAGCTTCGAACAGAATATAGTCGATGTATCATGGAGTATCTTACCATGAATAATATGGAGAGGATTGATCTGGAGAACGACGCCATTTTAACCACCCTACTACTCGTTTCTCCCATATCATGCTATGGTGAAGGAAAGTAGCTCCACGACAAAAGTAAGGGTTGTTTTCGACGCAGAATCAAAAAGCACCGACGGTACCTCCTTAAATGAGCATCTCATGGTAGGCCCTAAGCTTCAGCCAGATATCATCAAAGTGTTCTTGAGGTGGAGAAAATACGAGTACACCTTCACCGCAGACGTGAGAAGATGTACCGACAATTTTGGGTATACCACGCGGATAGATATTATCAAATAATTCTCTGGAGACTAGGAGTAGGTGAACCGATCAGAGGGTTTAAGCTGAAAACCGGCTCAAGGTCCTTTCTGGCCATTCACACTACTCAGCAAGTCGTCGATGATGAAGCAGACAAGTTTCCAATAGGGGCTGCTGTTATCAAGGAGGAGATGTATGTCGACCTCTTATTAATTGGGGCCGAATCGGCTCAGCAGAAACGGAGTGAATCCTCGATTCAGCTGGGTTGAAACTCCTAAAATGGACAACGAATCACAAGGAGTTGATCGCGACATTCCTGAGCAGGATCGGGAAAGTAACTTAACGCTAGCTCTCGGTCATTCGGAACATGTCAATACCTCATTTTATTTTCATAATTTTTCCACAGATGGGGAAGAGATGACAAAAAGATCAGTTTTGTCGTCTATAGCGAAACTTTTTGATCCTCTTGGATGGATAGCACCGTGTACCATCAAAGCAAAAATTTCGATGCAACAGTTATGGAAACGAGGTAGAGATTGGGATCAACCGATTCCAGAGGATTTGAAGCGCGAGTGTGAGATTTTTAGATCTGAACTTCCGCTCATACAACACATAATGATTCCACGATGGATTGGAACAAGAAGCTGTTATTCTGTTGAACTGCACGGTTTATGCGATGCTTCTATGAAGGTTTATGGATCAGCGGTATACCTTCGAGTGGTTGATAGCGACGGCCAAATTCGCATGAGCTTACTCCTCTCAAAAACGAGAGTAGCTTCCATAAGTACGGTAAATCTTCCGCGTTTAGAGCTTTGTGGAGCCGTGCTTCTGGCGACACTTTTAGAACACGTCAAAGCTGCTCTTGGTATGCCATTGGTGAGGGTTTATGAGTAGTCAGACTCCACAATCACTCTGGCCTGGATACGTGGATCTCCAAGCAAGTGGAACATCTTTATCGCTAACAGGGTAGTAGATATTCAGCGACTCACCAACATAAACGATTGGAGACACATACCAACAGAACACGACCCCGCTGACTTAGCCTCGCGAGGTGTAGCTCCATCCATGTTAGGATCGCAGGATATGTGGTGTCGAGGCCCAGCATTCTTAAGGAATCACTGGCAGTTTCAGGAACCGAGGCAACCAGGAAATTTCGACACTGAAGAGGAGGCAAAGAAAATCAAATCGCACCATGTCACGACACATGACGCGAACGAGATACTAAAGGAGATACAGAAGTTCTCAACACTTTCGAAGGTGGTTCGAGTCCTGGCGTACTGTTTGCGATTTGTGCAAAACTACAAAGCGGAATCGAAATCAAAACAAACAGGAGTTCTTTAATCAGAAGAGCTGCTATCCGCAACACAGCTAGCGATTCGAACAGCCCGAAGGAGCTGTTCTCAGCAGAATTGGAGTAACTTGAAGGTAAAAACACGAAATCAAACCATCACTTTGCAGTCCTGGTGATTCGCGATGCACACCAACAGTCATTTCATGAAGGTATTCAGCAAATGGTATCGTATATACGTACAGCCTACTGGATAACAAACATCAAGAGGAGTGTTAAGAATCATATACACCAGTGTGTCGTATGCTTCCGATACATGGCATACCTTGTGTTTACCAGCTCCTCGAGTTAGAATGGCGCAACCCTTCTGTAACACCGGCGTTGAATATGCAGGACCTATAGAAGTTAAAACCTGGAAAGGACGAGGAGCAAAGAGTTTAAAAGGATATTTCGCCATTTTTATCTGCCTATCAACCAAGGCAATTCACTTAGATACTATTTCCGAGCTAAGCACGTAGGCTTTTATAGCAGCTTTTCGCCGCTTTTCTACTCGACGAGGAATATGCTCGCAGCTTTATAGCGACTATGGGAAGAATTTCGTCGGAGTTGATCCCGAACTCATGCGGATGATGGAAAACGTTAAACACGACTGAAAGGAAATTGCCGAGATACTTTCAATGCAGGGCACAATATGGAACTTTATTCCTCCTGCTTCTCCTCACTTTGGAGGTTTGTTGGAAGCAGGAGTGAAGTCGGTAAAACACCACCTTATGCGAGTGGTCAAGGATGAAATGCTCACATTTGAAGAGCTTTGAACACTTCTAACGCAAATAGAAGCATGATTAAACTCTCTGCCTTTAGCTCCACTCTCGGATAATCCCGACGACCTCGAGAAAATCACTCCTGGACATTTCCTTATTGGCGAAGTGATCCACACTATACCACAAGAAAACACATCAACTTTCAAACTAAGCTACGAAACCAACGAAAAGAATTCCAACCACGTTTTGGAAGAAGTGAAGCAGAGAGTATCTGTCTCGTCTACAACAAAGACTAAAATGACAAAAAATCGAAATAAACCCGAGAGTCGATGACCTAGTAATTAAACAATGAATGCTTGCACGCATTTTGGATGTGCATCATGGAACCGATAAACTTATTCGCGTAGTCACTTTAAAAACAAAAACCGGAAAACTCAAACGACCAATAACAAAAATATGCTACCTACCGTCAAACAAGGCAAACTCGGAAAACACCCTTGTTTAAAGGAAACAAAACATATATATAAAAATAAAAGAATCAATAATATAATAGGTTTTAGGTATATCAAAATTAAGCTGAAAGTCATAATAATAATCATTCACAATTAAAAAAAAACAACCCTTAACCTCACAATGTTTACTCCACCCAACAATATTTTTTACAAATAACTACACAATACTACAGTCCATTTAATGCAACAAACTACACATTAATAACTACAATATTTTCTGCACAATATTACCTACAATTTCTACACAAAACTACTCAATAAATCTATAATTTTTACACAACACTACTAAATAATGTCTACAATATATTTCATAACAAAAACAAGACAATATTATTCCATTTCATACACCAATCAAAGCAATAATTTTAATCGCAGCAACACTAAACCTTTCCTACAACACTAATCGCCGTAAATCAGTCAACATTAATGTGTCTGTTTACATTGCCGACGGGATGAAAGTCCTCATCATGAACGTCGTGTTCACATTGTCATGGGGTTAAAAGACTTTCAGACAAGTGGAACACTTGAATTGGAGCATTTTTAAATTTGAGCAGTTGGCCTGAAACATATCTTTTTTTTCTAATCTTCGCACTTCCTTGCTCATCAACGATCAAAACTAAAATGAAAAAACATGTCAGAAATGGAACGATATGGAAAACACGACGTGTTGCACCCGAGAATTCACTTTAGAAATGGATTCTCGGTGGAAGTAACCATTCTTCTTCCCACTTCAATAAAAAGCGTTCCCTCCCTTTCGGACAATCTTCCTGCCCGCGCCAATGTGAACAGGCACAAACAAAAAAAAAGCGACGCGTAAATCCGCTCGTCCAACACAAATGCACAAAAACAAAAAAACTCATTATAAGTAAAAAAAAAAAGCTATTTGGCACACGCTGTACCGTAAAGCGCCCTGTAGACGCTAAAACATGGTGTTTAGTTTTTAAGTATATTTACACACAAATGTATTTCATACCATATAAATACACACCTATGTTTTCCATCAACAGCTTCGCTGTATACTTTATACACAAACTATAATTCATTGCACTCACAAATTATGCAACTCACATTTTGCTACACAGACAATATTTGCTTCACTGTCATTTAATTCATTGCACTCACAAATTATGCAACTCACATTTTGCTACATAGACAATATTTGTTTCACTGTCATTTTTTGCTTTGTATGAACAATAATTATATAGGTCATATTATTTAGTTTGTTCTTCCTAATTGTTATAATTTAAGCTTAGTTAGCAATAATTTTGTATAAATATAGTTAAGAGTTCAATAAAGAATCACTCGCTATTGATCAACACTTTGAGCTTGTCCTTTTCGCTACATTAAGACTTCCCCCCACCAGTGGTAAGGGGTCTTAATCATAATCTCCACTGTAGTCCAAGTTTATGCGCTTGGATCTACAAAACAAACGGTCAAGGTTTATGTGCCCTGTCCAAATCCTTAATTAAAACAGTCAATGCAAACGAGCATTGTCTTCAACATTTTGGTGACCCCGACGTGATTCACACATTGTTTCACATATAGCGATTGGACTTTTGCTCTGAGAAGTGATTCACACAGTTGACTCACATATTCATCGGATCAAAGGCGAGTACAAGAAAGCGTTACCAGGGCTAGAACACTGGGCTTTAACATTTGCACCATCATAAATCACAACCAAAAGAGCCTTAGCCCAAGATGGAGGAACTAGCAACAAATCAACTGAAAGCAGGCGAGGAAATTCAGCGGATCATAGTAAACTTCAAGAAGGATGGAGCAGACAGAAAGCCAACTGTCAAATACTTTCAAGATCGGTTGTCACTGTTAGAGACTGCATGGTCGCAGTTCGAAGAAACGGACAACCGAATTCGAGGGCTGCCCAGCATCGATCATAACCACGAATACTTCTTAAAGGATTATTATACCGAGATCCACGAACTAGTCATACAATACTCCGAATTATTTAACAAGAATATTGGCTCACTAAAAGGCAAGTCATACACTCATGCTGCAAGCCAAGATCTTGCAGTATCTAAGAATGGTGAAGGAGGTGGTGCATATGATGCTAGTAATGTCAGCGGTATCATAAGAAAGCAGGTTCAGGCAATCAATTCACTGCATCGCTTATTAGGATCGGTTTCTAAGGACGATGAGCCACGGCCCAGAGAATATTATGAGGCAAAGCGGGAAATGATAAACAGGCTATGGCAACAAATCGAATCGCTTAATTATTTAATTTGGGAGTTAAGTGATGATCCAACGAAAAATGGATATGACCTAAGTACATATGTTCAAGTCGAAGCACTGGTAGAAAGCAACGTACTCGACTTAGCAATAAAAATGGGTTGCCAGACTTCGAACAGTCATTCCATGTCAATGAAAAGCAACAACATACCGATTGACAATTCATTGAACCTACCAAAATTAACAATTCCGAAATTCGATGGAGACTATTTAAAATGGCGTCAATTTTTTGATATTTTTCAACAAATGATACACAACAAGCCAATTCCCAATGTACAAAAAATGTGGTACTTAAAAACAAATGTCTCTGGAGAAGCAGAAAAACTGATTGGACATTTGGCACTGACGGAAGAAAACTACCTGACAGCCTGGCAATCGCTTCAAGAGAGATATAACAACGTGCGAGTGCTAACAACAGCATTAATCCACAAAATTATAAGTCAACCAAATCTTACGTCTGAAAATGTGTCAGCTTCTGCCATAAGGGAGCTCCATGACACCACACAAGAAGGACTTCAAGCCTTAAAGAATTTAGGAGTGGATACTTCTAGTTGGGATCCTCTATTGCTACATCTCCTAATCAAGAAGCTCGATAGGACCACACACGTCCTATATGAACAAGCACTCAGAAACCCAAGGGAAAATCAACCATTAAAGGAGTTTCTAAGTTTTCTGGAATTGCGTTTCCAATCACTGGAAGCAATTGGACAAAGGGTATCAAGGCCACAGTCAAAACAAAACTCAAAATCATGTTCGTCAGTTGTATCGACAACACAAATTGAAAAGAAAACTGGAAACTTATGTC
Organism: Volucella bombylans; assembly: GCA_949129095.1. Lineage (NCBI taxonomy): Eukaryota > Metazoa > Arthropoda > Insecta > Diptera > Syrphidae > Volucella > Volucella bombylans. Next base: position 50,337,401 of record OX422142.1, on the reverse strand, counting down.
GAGCATGCAATACTGAAGCTCATCCGCTGTACGGTTGTAAACAGTTTTTAGACTGGCCCACCAGCAATCGCCTACAATTTGTTCAAAAGCAAAGGCTATGCATTAACTGCCTACGATTCGGACATAAGGCCAAGGCATGTGCATCGCGGACCTATACCAAATGCAATAAGAGGCATAACACACTATTACACAGCAACGACCGGGCCAAAATCGCAGAAACGGAGAGCTCAACGTCAGCAATATTGGAATCAGCTAAAGACAAAAAAGAATTGTAGCGTCAGCCTTTTAACAAAAATAAAAATAACAATAAATAAATATGTTTATGTTTAATTGTGGTGTTCTATTTGTGTCCCCTCACTGTACCAAATCCAATAAATTTACCCATTGTCAAAAACAGACCTTTTCCCCTCCTAATCCATTAGTTTGTCCTGCTAATCTCTCTTTCCCAACTCATACAAGACCTGACTCTATTAAAGTTCCCTCTATTTTCAAATTCCCTCATTCCACTTTCTTCGTAGGCTCACTCTCTCCCTGTGTTCTTGTTACTATGGTGAATATGTTCCTTTTGTCGTAGAGAGAGTTGTGTTGACTACCTTAAATTCAGGAGGAGGTGGTGGAAAACCTAGCTAAGGAGGTAGATCGTGTGGGAGGTAGTTTATTATAGGTATAAGTTTAGGCATGAACCCACAGTTGAGAGGCAGAAATTAGAATGGGGAATAAAGATAGACAAATAAGAAATCAAAGAAAAATTAAGAAGAGAACTAGTTAGGAAGGTCAATGACATTTAGTAGAAAATCAGCTGATCAACTTTCGATGCCGACCAGCCGTTGGTTTGGGTATCAGAAGATTACAACGGCAAGGTCGTGCGATTTTCAATCGTATTGGGTGGGACTTTTTTCTTTTTCCCTTTTTGGGAGTTAAAAAAGTCGAGACAGTCGATGTCTGAGGATAGAGCGACAAGGTCGCAGTTCATTCGGGTCCTTTTTCAGTTTTTTTTAGACTTTGAAGATTTAGTCGGCGCGAAAAGTGGTTACACAAAAATAAAAAAAATAAAAGAATTTATACAGTCTGCGCGGAAAGTGTTTAAACGAAAAAAAAAAGAAAGAAAAGGATTGTACACAGTCGGCGCGCAAAGTGGTGAAAAAAAAAAAGAAAAACAAAAAGGATTTAAAAAGGTCGGCGCGAAAAGTATATTCGCGGCCGTATTCCTTCTCTTTAAAAAAAAAAAAAAAAACTGGAACCCGTTCGCCAACAGTCGGTGAAACTTCTCCCCGGGCAAAATAAGAAAAAACAAAAAAAAAAAAAAAATAACGCAAAGTGCCGCGGTGCAGAAAAAGAAAAAAAAAGAAAATTGAACTACCCCTATCCGCCCCCCCCCCCATCACACCTACGCGGTGCCATTTTTTTTTTGTTACCGGTGTAATAAGGGCAACCCACAAATAAGCTGGTGGGCGAAAAGTCCTTGTGGTGTGGTGCAAATTACAAAAATAAAAACACAAAAAAAAAAAATAAAAAAATCATAGTGCGAGATACGATTTCCCCATATACTCCTAAAGCTGCATCGCCTGCAAGAGGTGCTCCGCGGGACAACTCCAAACACAACAACAACAACAAAAACATTAATTGAAAAAAAAAAACAGTGTTGAAATTAGTGGATTAGTATAGTAGATACATATGTACATATATGTAGATATTTTGAATTTAGAATAACGTATTTTATTTTGTATGTACATAGATTTCAGTTTTTTTTTAATTAAATTGTGTAGAGTAAGGTTAGGATTAAGTAAGTTGGGTTTTTTTTTTTTAATTTTTTTTTGAATTTTATTTTATTTTATTTTTTTTTTGGTTGTGCGCGGAAAAAAAAAATATTTTTTTTTCTTTTATGAATTTAATTAAAGCACTTCAAAGTGCTGGCGCCAGAACTTCGAGGGACCTGAAATCCGGTAAGTCCTATGTATAATGATAAGTTTTGCGGCTAGGATAAGAGTAGCCTTAATAACAATTCTTAAATAAAATAAAATTCAACACTCCAACCTAGGATATACCTATGAATTGTTTGTGAATTTTTTTTTATTTTTATAATAAATATAGAAAGAATTTTGTAGTGAGTTGAAAAACGGGGTTTTTTTTTGTTTTAATGATGGAGTGAATCCAAAGCAAGTGGTGTGTGGATGGGCGGACCGACCGTCCTTCGATGGGGCGACTGTGACCGGACGTGACGTACACACGAAGACGACATAACGAATATGACGTGACTGACTTCCGCTGATTGTTTTTTTTACAGGTGGTGACTGGGAGGAATTTCGTTAGGGGCTACCATTCACAGATCTGGCCAGAATGGTAGCAATTGGTCGCATCCAAGTGCGATAAGGGTGGGTTGGCCATCCTCAGCCAACAACACCTGGCTTATTTCAGGTCGTAACGAGCTGTCATCGCTGTATGATACTGGGACACATTATTCGGTGTAGGGTACATAGGGTTAAGTTAGCTTTAGGATTAGTTATTATCCGTTAAAATTAAGTTCGGTATTTAGGGTTTAGGTTAGTGTAGGATTAGTTAGTTTTAAGCGCGAAAGTCCCGGTCTTGCACAGTGGTGATGGCACACAGAAGTGATCTTGCTGTTTCATTTCCTCTTTCTTCTATCATCTTTCTCTCCTCCTATCTTTTAAGTCCGTCCGTAAAATAACGTAGCTTTCTCCAGGCTATCTTTGTTTTCTCTTTTTTTATAACCCGGCACGAAAACAAAACGGTAAGTTGAGTTGCGATGTACGGGGTAGTGGCAAGAACCAACCCAACCCGACGAGCTAGAGCCGAGCAACCGCGAGCGTGCCACTGCCAACTACTCCTGCATCATGGATGCCTCCGTGGCCAACTGACTCCTTACAATGGCGCCCAACGTGGGGCGGCTAGTCCGCTAGTTTTTTTTTCTTTTTCCAACATTTTCCTTCCTATCTATCTTTTATTTCTCCAAGATCACATTCTGATTATGCTTTTGGTTTCTGAGCAGATCAACGGTGGCTGTCCGGTCTCCAGGCGAGAAGCCAATGGACTTAGTGAGGTAATCGGAAGTCTGCAAAGGATCCAAAAGCGGACTAGAAGTGAGAGGTCGATAAGTTGACTGCTGTCCGATACAGTTATCCCTAGGTTGACTTATCGTGAGGCGTGGGCTTGAGATCACGAACTTCTAGTCGTGTTGAAGTATAAACTGGACATTCTCTGCCAGCCTGGGATGTGGTTCAGCCATATACCCAGTGTGGAGGGAAGATAAGGGTTATGCTTCAGCACTCGATACGATACTGAAATACCAGTCTCCACAATACGTGACAAGATGCTACATTACGTACTATACTTGGACCGACTCTAGTACCCGTCGAGAGTGACTGGAAAATCGGTTCCCAAATTCAAACAATCACCAACAGTCATTTAAAAATTCTTTTCTTTCGAAAGTATTTATATATATTTTATTTTTATTTTTGCCTTTTATATTATATATATTTCCTTTTTTTTTCATTTTTGTAAGATATTCTTTCTTTACATTTTTTTTGGAATTTTTTTTTGATTTCGTTTTTTTTTTTGAATTATAACACATCCTTTTTTTTACTCATAATATTAACTCCAATACATACATATACATATACATTGCCTCTATATATCTTTTTTTTGAAAAAAGAAAAGAAAAGGTAAGACCTTGCGTTTTTTTTGACAATGAATAACGAGACAGGGTCAGTCCCTAGGGACACTTCTTCGGGCGATGTAGCTACAGGAGGTTTCGGTTTTGTGGATGAGCGGAGAGCTCCAAGGGACAGCTCAGATAGCAGCCTCCTAGGAGTCGCAACACAATCTCCATGGAGGAACGATGTGTTTAGGATGGGTAACCACCGACGCACGCGGCCCAAAGCAAATGCCGAACCAGGTGATGCACTGGACCTCACGACGATTTCGCATGACTTTCTGCGATTTAGTCCAGATCGGCAAAAACAAAAACAACAGGCCGAAGCCGCAGAACCAACAACCCACAAGGCGGTTCCCGTGTTGACAGGGATTCCGGAAATTTCCGGAGAAGAATCTGGCTCTCATTCCTCGGAAGGTGAGAACTTCGAGCATCGACAAACACGAGCATCGACAAGCAAACGAGTACCGATGAAACGCCAAGACGCCTACGAAACTTACACTGGACAGTACGAAGCATACGACGAACATAGTGAGAGACGACCAGGAGGGAGGCGCAGAACAATGTACGAAGACGAGGACTACAACATACGTAGACAGAAACAACCAGAGGACAGCCAAAGGACATACAGACCACAAGACGCCTACCCTAGGAAGATGGAAAGAAAAGAGGACAACGTAATGCCGAAGCTCGACGACAGGATGACCGCAATGATGGCAACGTTCGAAAAGAGCATTGCCATCATGAGCGAAAAGATAAGCTGTCTCGAGCTTTCAGTTGCGTCATCTTCCAAGGGTAACATGACGACGACTAACAGACGCTTAAACGAAACCAGGGAACGACAAGACAGACCGGAATCGCCTCCATACGATAACATGGCTTACACCAACAGACCACGACGAAATAATCACTCGATAGGGACGGACAGGTACCAGGACACACCTGGATACTACCGTCGCGATGATGCTCGGAGGGCAGATACGGCGATCCACAAGTGGGGTATCAAATTTGACGGCACATCCAAAACGATGCCGGTAGAGAGTTTCGTCTTCCGCATCGAAACTCTTAAAAAGAAGAATGGGGTGTCTTCTGATCAGCTGCTAGCCCAGTTCCATCATCTAGTTTCAGGCCCGGCTGAAAGATGGTACTGGGAATACCTAGAGGAAATCGGGGGGGATGAGCAGATCAGCTACCACGATCTTAAAGCTGAGCTAATCAAACAATTTAGAGACGGACGACGGGACCACGAAATTCTTAGGTCCATCATGGATAGAAAACAGTTGCCCCATGAGACATTCGACGACTTTTACGCCGACATACGGTCGATGACAATACATATGACCAACCGACCGCACGAACTGGACCTGGTAGACATACTGCGACATAACATTAAGGACCGAGTCGCGACACTTATCTTCGGTTGCTCCATATGGAGCATACAGGACCTCCGCGATGAGTGTAGAAGAGCGGAAAGGTATTTGTCGACCAGAGACCAACGTTATAAACGCCACGTGACCGAGATTGACGAACCACCTTTACGCGGAAGACTAGCAAGACAGGACCAACAAGACAGCTCTGACAACGACGACTTCGAGGTAGCGGCTCTACAAAATCAGCGCAAAAGTAGACCCACTACGTACATTAAACCTGACCGACCAAGGACAGAAAAAACGAACGTCTACAAAACTGAGCCGACGATAAATTTGACGAATCCACAGGATTGTCCTTCCGGATTCCATACGTTGACTTGCTTCAGTTGTGGGCAAGGGAACATCAATTTCCACTGCACTAAGTGTCAGGGAAACCTGCAGATCGGCGGGAATGCCGGGGGTCATCCGTCGAAACCGACCACAATCCCGGCGAACCTCGACAAACCCAGCCAGTAAGCATCCTGCAGCGTGACCCAACGACACCTAGAGCACAGACGTGTCCCGATCCTCCTCAAGGGAAGACTCTCCACCAACGAATAGTGGAGTACAACGAAGCGAGGAAGCGGATTTTCGGAGAAGAAGTGACAGTGCCTGTGGAGAATACTAGAAAATATAAAAAAATACATAGGCTAAGGGAAAAATGTGCAATAAAAAGACGACGACTAAAGAGAATACTCGAAACTGTGATAACAACACGACATGACAACAGACCGTTCGCCCAAGTGAATATTGCGGGAGAGGATGTCCTCGGTCTGCTAGACAGTGGTGCGTCCATAACCTGCTTGGGAAAAGGGGCGTTTGACTTTTTGAAGAGACATAACATTACCCTGACAAACATGACGACCGATATACGGACAGCTGATGGCAACCATCAGAAAATACTTGGACGGTTTACGTCCCCTGTATCATGGCATGGCAAAACGAGGGACCTAGAAATATTCGTGGTCCCGAATTTACAGCAACCATTATATTTAGGGGTAGACTTTTGGAAGAGCTTCGCGGTCGCTCCTAACATTATATCGGGACTAGACTTGCCATCGCCGACCGGAAACGATTCCCCAATCCAAGCGCTCACCCAATCACAAACCGAGCAGTTGGAGAGGGTGAAACAACTTTTTCCGTCGTTCGCAATCCTGGGGTTAGGCAAGACGAAGCTTCTAGAGCATGTGATTGAGGTAGACGACCACCAAGCTCCTATCAAACAACGACATTACCCCATTTCGCCAGCGATACAAAAACTCTTATATGACGAGCTGGATCGAATGGTTGAACTAGGGGTAATTGAAGAAAGCAGTAGTGCTTGGAGTTCACCGGTAGTCTTGGTGAGAAAACCGGGGAAGAATCGTCTATGCCTAGATTCACGGAAGGTCAACGCCGTGACCAAAAAGTATGCCTACCCTCTTCCTCACCTCGACGGCTTACTAAGCCGCCTCCAAGATACCAGCTACATCTCCGGTATTGATTTAAAAGACGCGTTTTGGCAGATTCCTCTGGAGGCCAAATCAAGGGAGAAGACAGCTTTCACAGTCCCGGGGCGGCCACTTTACCAGTTCACGGTCATGCCGTTCGGGCTGTGTAATGCTGCCCAGAGAATGTGTCAGCTAATGGACAAAGTCATTCCCCATCGGTTGAAGGAGAATGTCTTTGTCTACCTCGATGACCTCTTGGTTTGTTCTCCAGATTTTGAATCTCATGCCAAACTACTATCCGAGGTGGCCAGGTGTTTGAGGGAAGCAGGATTGACGATCAACGTCGAAAAAAGCAAATTTTGCTATCGCGAAATAAAGTACCTGGGATACATCGTTGGCGATGGCAGTCTTAAGACAGACCCGGACAAGGTGTCGGCGGTAGAGAAATTCCCCGTACCGAAGACTCCTAAGCAACTTCGTCGATTTCTAGGAATGACAGGGTGGTATAGGCGGTTTATTCCAAACTTCTCCGGACTATCCGCGCCTATGACGGACTGCCTTAAGAAAGGACAAACTTTTACTTTGACGGAAGACGCGCTGAACGCGTTCAACAAGCTTAAGGCGACTTTGGTGTCCGCACCCATACTCTCAAATCCGGACTTTAAGAGACGCTTTTACATACAGTGCGACGCTTCGACGACTGGGGTGGGTAGTGTGCTATTCCAGGTGGACGCAGAGAAAAACGAACGACCGATAGCATTCATGTCTCAGAAGCTAAATTCTGCGCAACGGAATTATAGCGTCACAGAGCTTGAATGCTATGCGGCCGTGTTGTCAGTGAAGAAGTTTAGAGCCTATGTTGAGGGTTTGCCCTTTACTATTATAACCGATCACGCTAGTCTGAAGTGGTTGATGACACAAAAGGATCTGTCTGGTCGCTTGGCCAGGTGGAGCCTGAAACTTCAGGGCTTCGACTTCGAGATCGAGCATAGAAAGGGTGCCCTAAACGTAGTGCCCGATACTCTCTCACGCGCCCACATGGAAGAGATCAGTACCCAATCCGACATTCTGCAGGTTGATCTCAACTCCCCATATTTTTCGTCAGAGGAATATGAGGAGTTGAAGAAAATCGTAACAGAAAACCAGGACCGACTTCCTGACACATGCGTCTCAGACGGATTTGTGTATAAGCGAACTGACATACGAACAGGAGACCCGGTACAAGACGACCTATCCTGGAAACTCTGGATTCCGAGGGAGTTGCGCGAGAGCTTGGTGGCTGCAGCACATGTTGCACCAGCCGCTGGACATGGCGGGATTCACAAGACTCTTGCTCGCCTGAGGCAGATGTACTTCTGGCCAGGTATGGTATCTGATGTCCAGAATCTCGTCAAGTCTTGCGAGGTCTGCAAGTGCTGCAAGCCACTCAATACGGTATCTAGACCGCCGATGGGACAACAAGTCGTTACGGAGCGGCCCTTCCAAAGGTTATATATTGATTTTCTTGGACCCTATCCGCGAACTAAGAACGGGAATACCCATATTTTTATCGTGTTGGACCATTTCTCTAAGTTTGTGTTTTTGAAACCAGTAAGGAAGGCAACAGCAGTAGAGGTAGTTAAATATTTAGAGGAAGGTGTATTTCATATGTTTGGTGTGCCCGAGTATGTGCATTCGGATAACGGCAAACAATTCGTCTCCGAGTTGTTTGCCAGTTTCCTAGGAAAATATGGCGTCAAACATGTTCGAACCGCGCTCTACTCTCCTCAAGCTAATGCGTCAGAGAGGGTCAACCGGTCTGTACTGGCCAAAATACGATCATATATACAGGATGACCAGAAGAACTGGGACCTCCATGTGAGCGACGCGGCATTTTCTTTGAGGAGCGTGGTGCACGATTCGATCGGGTTTGAGCCGTATTATGCCATTTTCGGGACACATATGATTCAACATGCCAAATCATATGAAATACTAAGGAAACTGGACGTAGTGAAATGTCTGAGCACTGAAGTATTAGAAAAGAATGACAAATTAGAGCTTATACGAAGGAAAATTTTTGACAATCTAAGGCTAGCACATGACAAGGCGACGCGATCGTATAATACTAGGAGTAAGAATATAAAATATAAGGTAGGACAAATAGTATATAGACGCAACTTCAAGCAAAGTAGTTTAGCTGATAGTTACAATGCCAAATTAGGACCCAAATTTCTAAAATCAGTGATACTAAGGGTGATAGGCAATTCCCTCTATGAAGTTGGTACCCAAAATGGAGAGTGCGTGGGCATTTTCCACGCAAAAGATCTCCATTCCTAGCTTCATAAAGGGAACCTTATAAACTTGACGCACTCTACCTGCTGTTGCTGGATGTTTTTTTTATTTATTTATTTATTTATTTATTTATTTTATACACATATTTATTTTATTTATTTATTTACTTTATTTATTTATTTATTTTACTTAGTTATATTATATTTATTTATACTTTTATTTATTCATAGACTTATTTATTTATTTATTTATTTATCTTTTCTTCTAGTCATTTACATTAACTTATTTATTATATTTTATTTTTTTTATTTATTTATTTATATTAGGTTAGGAATTAAGCTGTGATATTAGTATAAGTTAGATAGGTATGAGGGGTATCTGTGCATTGACTGTGATCTTTTTAGTTATAGGTTTTAAATAAGTAGGAGTATCTCAGGGAGTGGGCCCTTGCACCACGTATCAAAGGAATAGGCACGCTCGTCTGAACAATTCTTGTAAAAGGCCTCCTTGGTTTATTTTACGAATTCAGAATGTTCACGACCACTCACACTCTGCTTTCGAGCCTGTAGCGTCAGCCTTTTAACAAAAATAAAAATAACAATAAATAAATATGTTTATGTTTAATTGTGGTGTTCTATTTGTGTCCCCTCACTGTACCAAATCCAATAAATTTACCCATTGTCAAAAACAGACCTTTTCCCCTCCTAATCCATTAGTTTGTCCTGCTAATCTCTCTTTCCCAACTCATACAAGACCTGACTCTATTAAAGTTCCCTCTATTTTCAAATTCCCTCATTCCACTTTCTTCGTAGGCTCACTCTCTCCCTGTGTTCTTGTTACTATGGTGAATATGTTCCTTTTGTCGTAGAGAGAGTTGTGTTGACTACCTTAAATTCAGGAGGAGGTGGTGGAAAACCTAGCTAAGGAGGTAGATCGTGTGGGAGGTAGTTTATTATAGGTATAAGTTTAGGCATGAACCCACAGTTGAGAGGCAGAAATTAGAATGGGGAATAAAGATAGACAAATAAGAAATCAAAGAAAAATTAAGAAGAGAACTAGTTAGGAAGGTCAATGACATTTAGTAGAAAATCAGCTGATCATCTTTCGATGCCGACCAGCCGTTGGTTTGGGTATCAGAAGATTACAACGGCAAGGTCGTGCGATTTTCAATCGTATTGGGTGGGACTTTTTTCTTTTTCCCTTTTTGGGAGTTAAAAAAGTCGAGACAGTCGATGTCTGAGGATAGAGCGACAAGGTCGCAGTTCATTCGGGTCCTTTTTCAGTTTTTTTTAGACTTTGAAGATTTAGTCGGCGCGAAAAGTGGTTACACAAAAATAAAAAAAAAAAAGAATTTATACAGTCTGCGCGGAAAGTGTTTAAACGAAAAAAAAAGAAAGAAAAGGATTGTACACAGTCGGCGCGCAAAGTGGTGAAAAAAAAAAAGAAAAACAAAAAGGATTTAAAAAGGTCGGCGCGAAAAGTATATTCGCGGCCGTATTCCTTCTCTTTAAAAAAAAAAAAAAAACTGGAACCCGTTCGCCAACAGTCGGTGAAACTTCTCCCCGGGCAAAATAAGAAAAAACAAAAAAAAAAAAATAACGCAAAGTGCCGCGGTGCAGAAAAAAAAAATTGAACTACCCCTATCCGCCCCCCCCCCCCCCCCATCACACCTACGCGGTGCCATTTTTTTTTGTTACCGGTGTAATAAGGGCAACCCACAAATAAGCTGGTGGGCGAAAAGTCCTTGTGGTGTGGTGCAAATTACAAAAATAAAAACACAAAAAAAAAAAAAATAAAAAAATCATAGTGCGAGATACGATTTCCCCATATACTCATAAAGCTGCATCGCCTGCAAGAGGTGCTCCGCGGGACAACTCCAAACACAACAACAACAACAAAAACATTAATTGAAAAAAAAAAACAGTGTTGAAATTAGTGGATTAGTATAGTAGATAATATGTACATATATGTAGATATTTTGAATTTAGAATAACGTATTTTATTTTGTATGTACATAGATTTCAGTTTTTTTTAATTAAATTGTGTAGAGTAAGGTTAGGATTAAGTAAGTTGGGTTTTTTTTTTTAAATTTTTTTTTGAATTTTATTTTATTTTATTTTTTTTTGGTTGTGCGCGGAAAAAAAAAATATTTTTTTTTCTTTTATGAATTTAATTAAAGCGATTCTTCAAAGTGCTGGCGCCAGAACTTCGAGGGACCTGAAATCCGGTAAGTCCTATGTATAATGATAAGTTTTGCGGCTAGGATAAGAGTAGCCTTAATAACAATTCTTAAATAAAATAAAATTCAACACTCCAACCTAGGATATACCTATGAATTGTTTGTGAATTTTTTTTTATTTTTATAATAAATATAGACAGAATTTTGTAGTGAGTTGAAAAACGGGGTTTTTTTTTGTTTTAATGATGGAGTGAATCCAAAGCAAGTGGTGTGTGGATGGGCGGACCGACCGTCCTTCGATGGGGCGACTGTGACCGGACGTGACGTACACACGAAGACGACATAACGAATATGACGTGACTGACTTCCGCTGATTGTTTTTTTTACAGGTGGTGACTGGGAGGAATTTCGTTAGGGGCTACCATTCACAGATCTGGCCAGAATGGTAGCAATTGGTCGCATCCAAGTGCGATAAGGGTGGGTTGGCCATCCTCAGCCAACAACACCTGGCTTATTTCAGGTCGTAACGAGCTGTCATCGCTGTATGATACTGGGACACATTATTCGGTGTAGGGTACATAGGGTTAAGTTAGCTTTAGGATTAGTTATTATCCGTTAAAATTAAGTTCGGTATTTAGGGTTTAGGTTAGTGTAGGATTAGTTAGTTTTAAGCGCGAAAGTCCCGGTCTTGCACAGTGGTGATGGCACACAGAAGTGATCTTGCTGTTTCATTTCCTCTTTCTTCTATCATCTTTCTCTCCTCCTATCTTTTAAGTCCGTCCGTAAAATAACGTAGCTTTCTCCAGGCTATCTTTGTTTTCTCTTTTTTTATAACCCGGCACGAAAACAAAACGGTAAGTTGAGTTGCGATGTACGGGGTAGTGGCAAGAACCAACCCAACCCGACGAGCTAGAGCCGAGCAACCGCGAGCGTGCCACTGCCAACTACTCCTGCATCATGGATGCCTCCGTGGCCAACTGACTCCTTACAATGGCGCCCAACGTGGGGCGGCTAGTCCGCTAGTTTTTTTTTCTTTTTCCAACATTTTCCTTCCTATCTATCTTTTATTTCTCCAAGATCACATTCTGATTATGCTTTTGGTTTCTGAGCAGATCAACGGTGGCTGTCCGGTCTCCAGGCGAGAAGCCAATGGACTTAGTGAGGTAATCGGAAGTCTGCAAAGGATCCAAAAGCGGACTAGAAGTGAGAGGTCGATAAGTTGACTGCTGTCCGATACAGTTATCCCTAGGTTGACTTATCGTGAGGCGTGGGCTTGAGATCACGAACTTCTAGTCGTGTTGAAGTATAAACTGGACATTCTCTGCCAGCCTGGGATGTGGTTCAGCCATATACCCAGTGTGGAGGGAAGATAAGGGTTATGCTTCAGCACTCGATACGATACTGAAATACCAGTCTCCACAATACGTGACAAGATGCTACATTACGTACTATACTTGGACCGACTCTAGTACCCGTCGAGAGTGACTGGAAAATCGGTTCCCAAATTCAAACAATCACCAACAGTCATTTAAAAATTCTTTTCTTTCGAAAGTATTTATATATATTTTATTTTTATTTTTGCCTTTTATATTATATATATTTCCTTTTTTTTTCATTTTTGTAAGATATTCTTTCTTTACATTTTTTTTGGAATTTTTTTTTGATTTCGTTTTTTTTTTTGAATTATAACACATCCTTTTTTTTACTCATAATATTAACTCCAATACATACATATACATATACATTGCCTCTATATATCTTTTTTTTGAAAAAAGAAAAGAAAAGGTAAGACCTTGCGTTTTTTTTGACAATGAATAACGAGACAGGGTCAGTCCCTAGGGACACTTCTTCGGGCGATGTAGCTACAGGAGGTTTCGGTTTTGTGGATGAGCGGAGAGCTCCAAGGGACAGCTCAGATAGCAGCCTCCTAGGAGTCGCAACACAATCTCCATGGAGGAACGATGTGTTTAGGATGGGTAACCACCGACGCACGCGGCCCAAAGCAAATGCCGAACCAGGTGATGCACTGGACCTCACGACGATTTCGCATGACTTTCTGCGATTTAGTCCAGATCGGCAAAAACAAAAACAACAGGCCGAAGCCGCAGAACCAACAACCCACAAGGCGGTTCCCGTGTTGACAGGGATTCCGGAAATTTCCGGAGAAGAATCTGGCTCTCATTCCTCGGAAGGTGAGAACTTCGAGCATCGACAAACACGAGCATCGACAAGCAAACGAGTACCGATGAAACGCCAAGACGCCTACGAAACTTACACTGGACAGTACGAAGCATACGACGAACATAGTGAGAGACGACCAGGAGGGAGGCGCAGAAAAATGTACGAAGACGAGGACTACAACATACGTAGACAGAAACAACCAGAGGACAGCCAAAGGACATACAGACCACAAGACGCCTACCCTAGGAAGATGGAAAGAAAAGAGGACAACGTAATGCCGAAGCTCGACGACAGGATGACCGCAATGATGGCAACGTTCGAAAAGAGCATTGCCATCATGAGCGAAAAGATAAGCTGTCTCGAGCTTTCAGTTGCGTCATCTTCCAAGGGTAACATGACGACGACTAACAGACGCTTAAACGAAACCAGGGAACGACAAGACAGACCGGAATCGCCTCCATACGATAACATGGCTTACACCAACAGACCACGACGAAATAATCACTCGACAGGGACGGACAGGTACCAGGACACACCTGGATACTACCGTCGCGATGATGCTCGGAGGGCAGATACGGCGATCCACAAGTGGGGTATCAAATTTGACGGCACATCCAAAACGATGCCGGTAGAGAGTTTCGTCTTCCGCATCGAAACTCTTAAAAAGAAGAATGGGGTGTCTTCTGATCAGCTGCTAGCCCAGTTCCATCATCTAGTTTCAGGCCCGGCTGAAAGATGGTACTGGGAATACCTAGAGGAAATCGGGGGGGATGAGCAGATCAGCTACCACGATCTTAAAGCTGAGCTGATCAAACAATTTAGAGACGGACGACGGGACCACGAAATTCTTAGGTCCATCATGGATAGAAAACAGTTGCCCCATGAGACATTCGACGACTTTTACGCCGACATACGGTCGATGACAATACATATGACCAACCGACCGCACGAACTGGACCTGGTAGACATACTGCGACATAACATTAAGGACCGAGTCGCGACACTTATCTTCGGTTGCTCCATATGGAGCATACAGGACCTCCGCGATGAGTGTAGAAGAGCGGAAAGGTATTTGTCGACCAGAGACCAACGTTATAAACGCCACGTGACCGAGATTGACGAACCACCTTTACGCGGAAGACTAGCAAGACAGGACCAACAAGACAGCTCTGACAACGACGACTTCGAGGTAGCGGCTCTACAAAATCAGCGCAAAAGTAGACCCACTACGTACATTAAACCTGACCGACCAAGGACAGAAAAAACGAACGTCTACAAAACTGAGCCGACGATAAATTTGACGAATCCACAGGATTGTCCTTCCGGATTCCATACGTTGACTTGCTTCAGTTGTGGGCAAGGGAACATCAATTTCCACTGCACTAAGTGTCAGGGAAACCTGCAGATCGGCGGGAATGCCGGGGGTCATCCGTCGAAACCGACCACAACCCCGGCGAACCTCGACAAACCCAGCCAGTAAGCATCCTGCAGCGTGACCCAACGACACCTAGAGCACAGACGTGTCCCGATCCTCCTCAAGGGAAGACTCTCCACCAACGAATAGTGGAGTACAACGAAGCGAGGAAGCGGATTTTCGGAGAAGAAGTGACAGTGCCTGTGGAGAATACTAGAAAATATAAAAAAATACATAGGCTAAGGGAAAAATGTGCAATAAAAAGACGACGACTAAAGAGAATACTCGAAACTGTGATAACAACACGACATGACAACAGACCGTTCGCCCAAGTGAATATTGCGGGAGAGGATGTCCTCGGTCTGCTAGACAGTGGTGCGTCCATAACCTGCTTGGGAAAAGGGGCGTTTGACTTTTTGAAGAGACATAACATTACCCTGACAAACATGACGACCGATATACGGACAGCTGATGGCAACCATCAGAAAATACTTGGACGGTTTACGTCCCCTGTATCATGGCATGGCAAAACGAGGGACCTAGAAATATTCGTGGTCCCGAATTTACAGCAACCATTATATTTAGGGGTAGACTTTTGGAAGAGCTTCGCGGTCGCTCCTAACATTATATCGGGACTAGACTTGCCATCGCCGACCGGAAACGATTCCCCAATCCAAGCGCTCACCCAATCACAAACCGAGCAGTTGGAGAGGGTGAAACAACTTTTTCCGTCGTTCGCAATCCTGGGGTTAGGCAAGACGAAGCTTCTAGAGCATGTGATTGAGGTAGACGACCACCAAGCTCCTATCAAACAACGACATTACCCCATTTCGCCAGCGATACAAAAACTCTTATATGACGAGCTGGATCGAATGGTTGAACTAGGGGTAATTGAAGAAAGCAGTAGTGCTTGGAGTTCACCGGTAGTCTTGGTGAGAAAACCGGGGAAGAATCGTCTATGCCTAGATTCACGGAAGGTCAACGCCGTGACCAAAAAGTATGCCTACCCTCTTCCTCATATCGACGGCTTACTAAGCCGCCTCCAAGATACCAGCTACATCTCCGGTATTGATTTAAAAGACGCGTTTTGGCAGATTCCTCTGGAGGCCAAATCAAGGGAGAAGACAGCTTTCACAGTCCCGGGGCGGCCACTTTACCAGTTCACGGTCATGCCGTTCGGGCTGTGTAATGCTGCCCAGAGAATGTGTCAGCTAATGGACAAAGTCATTCCCCATCGGTTGAAGGAGAATGTCTTTGTCTACCTCGATGACCTCTTGGTTTGTTCTCCAGATTTTGAATCTCATGCCAAACTACTATCCGAGGTGGCCAGGTGTTTGAGGGAAGCAGGATTGACGATCAACGTCGAAAAAAGCAAATTTTGCTATCGCGAAATAAAGTACCTGGGATACATCGTTGGCGATGGCAGTCTTAAGACAGACCCGGACAAGGTGTCGGCGGTAGAGAAATTCCCCGTACCGAAGACTCCTAAGCAACTTCGTCGATTTCTAGGAATGACAGGGTGGTATAGGCGGTTTATTCCAAACTTCTCCGGACTATCCGCGCCTTAAGAAAGGACAAACTTTTACTTTGACGGAAGACGCGCTGAACGCGTTCAACAAGCTTAAGGCGACTTTGGTGTCCGCACCCATACTCTCAAATCCGGACTTTAAGAGACGCTTTTACATACAGTGCGACGCTTCGACGACTGGGGTGGGTAGTGTGCTATTCCAGGTGGACGCAGAGAAAAACGAACGACCGATAGCATTCATGTCTCAGAAGCTAAATTCTGCGCAACGGAATTATAGCGTCACAGAGCTTGAACGCTATGCGGCCGTGTTGTCAGTGAAGAAGTTTAGAGCCTATGTTGAGGGTTTGCCCTTTACTATTATAACCGATCACGCTAGTCTGAAGTGGTTGATGACACAAAAGGATCTGTCTGGTCGCTTGGCCAGGTGGAGCCTGAAACTTCAGGGCTTCGACTTCGAGATCGAGCATAGAAAGGGTGCCCTAAACGTAGTGCCCGATACTCTCTCACGCGCCCACATGGAAGAGATCAGTACCCAATCCGACATTCTGCAGGTTGATCTCAACTCCCCATATTTTTCGTCAGAGGAATATGAGGAGTTGAAGAAAATCGTAACAGAAAACCAGGACCGACTTCCTGACACATGCGTCTCAGACGGATTTGTGTATAAGCGAACTGACATACGAACAGGAGACCCGGTACAAGACGACCTATCCTGGAAACTCTGGATTCCGAGGGAGTTGCGCGAGAGCTTGGTGGCTGCAGCACATGTTGCACCAGCCGCTGGACATGGCGGGATTCACAAGACTCTTGCTCGCCTGAGGCAGATGTACTTCTGGCCAGGTATGGTATCTGATGTCCAGAATCTCGTCAAGTCTTGCGAGGTCTGCAAGTGCTGCAAGCCACTCAATACGGTATCTAGACCGCCGATGGGACAACAAGTCGTTACGGAGCGGCCCTTCCAAAGGTTATATATTGATTTTCTTGGACCCTATCCGCGAACTAAGAACGGGAATACCCATATTTTTATCGTGTTGGACCATTTCTCTAAGTTTGTGTTTTTGAAACCAGTAAGGAAGGCAACAGCAGTAGAGGTAGTTAAATATTTAGAGGAAGGTGTATTTCATATGTTTGGTGTGCCCGAGTATGTGCATTCGGATAACGGCAAACAATTCGTCTCCGAGTTGTTTGCCAGTTTCCTAGGAAAATATGGCGTCAAACATGTTCGAACCGCGCTCTACTCTCCTCAAGCTAATGCGTCAGAGAGGGTCAACCGGTCTGTACTGGCCCAAAATACGATCATATATACAGGATGACCAGAAGAACTGGGACCTCCATGTGAGCGACGCGGCATTTTCTTTGAGGAGCGTGGTGCACGATTCGATCGGGTTTGAGCCGTATTATGCCATTTTCGGGACACATATGATTCAACATGCCAAATCATATGAAATACTAAGGAAACTGGACGTAGTGAAATGTCTGAGCACTGAAGTATTAGAAAAGAATGACAAATTAGAGCTTATACGAAGGAAAATTTTTGACAATCTAAGGCTAGCACATGACAAGGCGACGCGATCGTATAATACTAGGAGTAAGAATATAAAATATAAGGTAGGACAAATAGTATATAGACGCAACTTCAAGCAAAGTAGTTTAGCTGATAGTTACAATGCCAAATTAGGACCCAAATTTCTAAAATCAGTGATACTAAGGGTGATAGGCAATTCCCTCTATGAAGTTGGTACCCAAAATGGAGAGTGCGTGGGCATTTTCCACGCAAAAGATCTCCATTCCTAGCTTCATAAAGGGAACCTTATAAACTTGACGCACTCTACCTGCTGTTGCTGGATGTTTTTTTTATTTATTTATTTTATACACATATTTATTTTATTTATTTATTTACTTTATTTATTTATTTATTTTACTTAGTTATATTATATTTATTTATACTTTTATTTATTCATAGACTTATTTATTTATTTATTTATTTATCTTTTCTTCTAGTCATTTACATTAACTTATTTATTATATTTTATTTTTTTTATTTATTTATTTATATTAGGTTAGGAATTAAGCTGTGATATTAGTATAAGTTAGATAGGTATGAGGGGTATCTGTGCATTGACTGTGATCTTTTTAGTTATAGGTTTTAAATAAGTAGGAGTATCTCAGGGAGTGGGCCCTTGCACCACGTATCAAAGGAATAGGCACGCTCGTCTGAACAATTCTTGTAAAAGGCCTCCTTGGTTTATTTTACGAATTCAGAATGTTCACGACCACTCACACTCTGCTTTCGAGCCTGTAGCGTCAGCCTTTTAACAAAAATAAAAATAACAATAAATAAATATGTTTATGTTTAATTGTGGTGTTCTATTTGTGTCCCTCACTGTACCAAATCCAATAAATTTACCCATTGTCAAAAACAGACCTTTTCCCCTCCTAATCCATTAGTTTGTCCTGCTAATCTCTCTTTCCCAACTCATACAAGACCTGACTCTATTAAAGTTCCCTCTATTTTCAAATTCCCTCATTCCACTTTCTTCGTAGGCTCACTCTCTCCCTGTGTTCTTGTTACTATGGTGAATATGTTCCTTTTGTCGTAGAGAGAGTTGTGTTGACTACCTTAAATTCAGGAGGAGGTGGTGGAAAACCTAGCTAAGGAGGTAGATCGTGTGGGAGGTAGTTTATTATAGGTATAAGTTTAGGCATGAACCCACAGTTGAGAGGCAGAAATTAGAATGGGGAATAAAGATAGACAAATAAGAAATCAAAGAAAAATTAAGAAGAGAACTAGTTAGGAAGGTCAATGACATTTAGTAGAAAATCAGCTGATCATCTTTCGATGCCGACCAGCCGTTGGTTTGGGTATCAGAAGATTACAACGGCAAGGTCGTGCGATTTTCAATCGTATTGGGTGGGACTTTTTTCTTTTTCCCTTTTTGGGAGTTAAAAAAGTCGAGACAGTCGATGTCTGAGGATAGAGCGACAAGGTCGCAGTTCATTCGGGTCCTTTTTCAGTTTTTTTTAGACTTTGAAGATTTAGTCGGCGCGAAAAGTGGTTACACAAAAATAAAAAAAATAAAAGAATTTATACAGTCTGCGCGGAAAGTGTTTAAACGAAAAAAAAAAGAAAGAAAAGGATTGTACACAGTCGGCGCGCAAAGTGGTGAAAAAAAAAAAGAAAAACAAAAAGGATTTAAAAAGGTCGGCGCGAAAAGTATATTCGCGGCCGTATTCCTTCTCTTTAAAAAAAAAAAAAAAACTGGAACCCGTTCGCCAACAGTCGGTGAAACTTCTCCCCGGGCAAAATAAGAAAAAACAAAAAAAAAAAAAAAATAACGCAAAGTGCCGCGGTGCAGAAAAAGAAAAAAAAAGAAAATTGAACTACCCCTATCCGCCCCCCCCCCCATCACACCTACGCGGTGCCATTTTTTTTTTGTTACCGGTGTAATAAGGGCAACCCACAAATAAGCTGGTGGGCGAAAAGTCCTTGTGGTGTGGTGCAAATTACAAAAATAAAAACACAAAAAAAAAAAATAAAAAAATCATAGTGCGAGATACGATTTCCCCATATACTCCTAAAGCTGCATCGCCTGCAAGAGGTGCTCCGCGGGACAACTCCAAACACAACAACAACAACAAAAACATTAATTGAAAAAAAAAAACAGTGTTGAAATTAGTGGATTAGTATAGTAGATACATATGTACATATATGTAGATATTTTGAATTTAGAATAACGTATTTTATTTTGTATGTACATAGATTTCAGTTTTTTTTTAATTAAATTGTGTAGAGTAAGGTTAGGATTAAGTAAGTTGGGTTTTTTTTTTTTAATTTTTTTTTGAATTTTATTTTATTTTATTTTTTTTTTGGTTGTGCGCGGAAAAAAAAAATATTTTTTTTTCTTTTATGAATTTAATTAAAGCGATTCTTCAAAGTGCTGGCGCCAGAACTTCGAGGGACCTGAAATCCGGTAAGTCCTATGTATAATGATAAGTTTTGAGGCTAGGATAAGAGTAGCCTTAATAACAATTCTTAAATAAAATAAAATTCAACACTCCAACCTAGGATATACCTATGAATTGTTTGTGAATTTTTTTTTATTTTTATAATAAATATAGAAAGAATTTTGTAGTGAGTTGAAAAACGGGGTTTTTTTTTGTTTTAATGATGGAGTGAATCCAAAGCAAGTGGTGTGTGGATGGGCGGACCGACCGTCCTTCGATGGGGCGACTGTGACCGGACGTGACGTACACACGAAGACGACATAACGAATATGACGTGACTGACTTCCGCTGATTGTTTTTTTTACAGGTGGTGACTGGGAGGAATTTCGTTAGGGGCTACCATTCACAGATCTGGCCAGAATGGTAGCAATTGGTCGCATCCAAGTGCGATAAGGGTGGGTTGGCCATCCTCAGCCAACAACACCTGGCTTATTTCAGGTCGTAACGAGCTGTCATCGCTGTATGATACTGGGACACATTATTCGGTGTAGGGTACATAGGGTTAAGTTAGCTTTAGGATTAGTTATTATCCGTTAAAATTAAGTTCGGTATTTAGGGTTTAGGTTAGTGTAGGATTAGTTAGTTTTAAGCGCGAAAGTCCCGGTCTTGCACAGTGGTGATGGCACACAGAAGTGATCTTGCTGTTTCATTTCCTCTTTCTTCTATCATCTTTCTCTCCTCCTATCTTTTAAGTCCGTCCGTAAAATAACGTAGCTTTCTCCAGGCTATCTTTGTTTTCTCTTTTTTTATAACCCGGCACGAAAACAAAACGGTAAGTTGAGTTGCGATGTACGGGGTAGTGGCAAGAACCAACCCAACCCGACGAGCTAGAGCCGAGCAACCGCGAGCGTGCCACTGCCAACTACTCCTGCATCATGGATGCCTCCGTGGCCAACTGACTCCTTACAGAATTGACTACATTGGCTGCATTAAATGACAAGAGTTACGTGCTTCTCAGCACAACACAAATAAGATTAACCGATAGGAACGGTAAAAGCATTGAATGTAGAGCCATTTTGGATTCTGGATCCCAAGTCAACTTAATTACTGAGAGCCTCATCAAGAAAATGGGCATATCGCCAAAAAATACGTCAATGAGTATTCAGGGTATCGGCGATGGTAAAAGGGAAGTCCATCATCGTGTGAGCCTTCAATTATGTTCAAGACTAAATGGGTTTTCCACACAGTTGGAAGCTTTTGTCCTCAAAAACATAATTTCACCACAACCAACGCAGCATTTGGATATTTCCTCATGGGCAATCCCGAACAACATTACACTGGCTGACCCAAATTTCAACAGACCAGGCAAAATTGACGTTCTTCTCGGCGCAGAATTTTTTCATCAATTGTTATCAATTGGACAAATAAAATTAGGTGAGGGCTTGCCAACACTCGAAAACACTGTATTTGGATGGATCCTAGCGGGAAAGGTTGAGACGAACACAATTGCTTTAGCAACATGCGGGATTTGTAGCGAATCTGAGGACCAAACAAATTTTGAGAAATTTTGGAAACTCGAAGAAGTAGAGGTAGCTGAATCAAAGACTACCCTGGCAGAAAAACGGTGCAAAGAACATTTTACTCAAAACACAAGAAGAGACGATAAGGGTCGTTTTATAGTTAGACTACCCTTCGCACAAAACACTACAGCCTTAGGATCATCCCAAGATATTGCTCTAAACAGATTTTTGGCTTTGGAAAGACGGCTTTTGAAGAACGACATTGTGAGGAATCAATATATTGAGTTCATGGATGAATATGAGACATTAGGACACATGACGGAAGTCAACATCGACGACATATTATCTCCTAATTATGTTATTCCACATCACTGCGTCTTAAAACCTGATAGCAGTTCCACCAAGCTTCGGGTAGTATTTGACGCCTCAGCAAAAACATCATCTGGTGTGAGCTTGAACGACATTATGCACACTGGACCTATCATTCAAAATGAGCTTTTTGCCATCCTTCTCCGATTCCGGATGCCCAGATTTGTGTTCACAACGGATATACAGAAAATGTATAGGCAGATTCTGGTTCATCCAGATGACAGAGGATATCAACTTATTGCTTGGAGAAGGAATCCCAACGAGAAACTGAAGTACTACCAACTGAACACTGTCACATATGGCACAAGATCTGCTCCATATTTGGCAGTAAGATATTTACACGAGCTAGCCAAGGCTAACAAGGCAAAGTATCCACTTGGAGCCCAGGTATTACAAGACGACTTCTACGTTGATGATGGATTGACCGGATCAAATAGCCTCACTACTGCCAAGGAAATTCAGACAGAACTCGTCAAGATACTCGATCAAGCTGGCTTTGAGCTAAGAAAATGGTGCGCTAATCACCCACAGCTATTGGAAAACATTCCACCAGAACATCAGGAAGTAATTCTTGACTTTAACACCAAGGCGGAAGAAACAATCAAAACACTAGGCCTAGCATGGGTTCCAAAGAATGATCATTTAATTTTTAAGACAAGCATTGGGGTGAAATCACGCATAACAAAACGGACAGTTTGTTCCGATGTAGCTAGAATCTTCGATCCACTAGGAATATTAGGACCAGTAATAGTAACTGCGAAAATCTTCATACAACAATTATGGCAACTGAAAATCACATGGGATGAAGCATTGCCAGCAGAGTTTCACACCAAATGGCTATCGTTCCAAGATGGTCTAAAAGAACTGAATAACATCCACTTCCCACGACACGTTTTTAATTCAGAAGTCCCTAAGTTAATTCAGATTCATGCCTTCGCTGATGCTTCTGAGAAAGCTTATGGCGCAGCGATATACGAGGGGCGTTCAACATATTCTCGGTATCGGGGTGAAGCTGTGGTTGTATATATAAATTTACTTATTTATCAAGTAATACTATTATTTTAGTGCATTCATGTAAAATTTCATATAAATGTGATTATTAATTCGCGTTTTATCTCTAGTTAAACAGAATCATAATGGCAACTGAGACGATGATGGTGAAAATTGAGCATCGCGCTGTAATTAAATTTCTAACTAAGCAAGGAAAAAGTCAAAAAACTATTCATGAAGAGATGGTGGCTGTTTACCAGGGTTCCACACCTTCATTATTAACTGTGCAAAAGTGGTCACGTGA
Source organism: Volucella bombylans (assembly GCA_949129095.1). NCBI lineage: Eukaryota > Metazoa > Arthropoda > Insecta > Diptera > Syrphidae > Volucella > Volucella bombylans. The sequence continues at coordinate 50,314,191 of OX422142.1, read as the reverse complement.
GTTCAAGAGAGGCAGAGAGAGCATTGAAGACGACCCCCGCTCCGGCGCCCCGGCTACTGCTTGTACGGGAGAAAGCATCAAAGAAGTCGAAAAACTTGTTCTTGAGGATGCCCGAATAAAGGTGAAAATGATGACAGAGATCACCAAGCTTTCAATTGGTACTATTCACACCATTCTTCATGACCATCTTAACCTTTCAAAGGTCAGTGCAAGGTGGGTGCCACGAATGCTCACAGCGCCTCAGAAAAAAGTGAGAATCGCATGCTGTAGAGAGCTTTTGGAGATGTGTAGTGAGAACGCGGACGGTGTTATGGATCGAATTGTTACTGGGGACGAAACATGGGTCCACCACTATGACCCTGAAAGCAAACAAGAGTCCATGCAGTGGCATAAAAAAGGAACAGACCCCCCGAAGAAGTTCAAAGTCACTCCGTCTGCCGGGAAGCTCATGGCCACAGTTTTTTGGGACTCAAAGGGAATCTTGCTCATTGAGTGCAAAAAAAAGGTGAAACCATCAACGCCACATCCTACGCTTCCACTTTGCATAATTTGCGGGAGGAAATTAAAAAGAAAAGACGGGGTAAACTCGCAGCGGGTGTGTTGCTTCTTCATGACAACGCTCCTGTTCACACGGCGCGAGTTTCCAAGGCTGCTGCGCGAGATTGTGGTTTCGAAGAAATCCAACACCCACCCTATAGTCCAGACCTTGCCCCTAGTGATTATTTCCTGTTTCCGGATTTGAAAAAATGTCTTCGTGGAAAAAGATTTTCGGATGATGAAGAACTCAAGTCGGCAATAAATGGGTATTTTGCAGAGAAAGAGGAAATTTATTTTTTTGAGGGTTTAAAAAAGGTTATCTCAAGATGTAACAAATGCATTAATGTTAGGGGAGATTATATTGAAAAATAAAAACAATTTAAATTGAATTCGCATTTTCCTTCATATCGATACCGACAATATATTGAACGCCCCTCGTACATTCGATCAGTTCTCAGTGACGGAAGAATAATTATGAGATTACTGTGTTCAAAATCACGAGTAGCACCACTTAAAAAACAGACACTTCCACGACTGGAACTTTGTGCTGCGGTATTAAGTACTATTTTAGCAAACAGAACTAAAAGGGACCTTAAAATTGAAGACACAACAACATACTTTTGGACCGATTCTGAAATTGTTATAAATTGGATTAACTCCAATTCATCGTCATTTCACACCTTCGTAGCCAACAGGGTAGCTACAATTCAGAATCTTTCAGTTGCCGAGCAATGGAGACACGTCAGATCAAAAGACAATCCTGCTGATGTACTATCACGTGGGTTATCTCCGACTCAGCTCAAGTCTTGCGGAATGTGGTTATACGGACCTCTGTTTCTTCATGGGACGGAGGACACATGGTCAAGACCTTTTTGTAAAATTTTAGCAATAAACACTGATGAAGAACGAAGGAAGAAAATTTCGGCTACAGTAACAAGTGTCGAAACAGAAAATCTTCTCCGGCAAGTCAACCACGGAAACTCATTCAAGACACTTATACGCATTATAGCCTATGTTCAAAGGTTTATACGTCGTTGCAAACAGAATCGACTTTCAGCTCCAACACAATTAACACTAACACCCATGGAAATAGATGATGCACTAATGAAAGTTGTATCAACATTACAGCAAACACACTTTAATAGTGAAATCAAGGAATTGAAGAAATACAAAGAATTACACAAATCAAGTTCTCTCAGTGGTCTCTCCCCATTTCTGGACGAAAATGGAATGTCATACGATGCAAAACATCAAATGCTCCTACCATATGATGACCCAATAACGAAACTGATCATGAAAGATATTCATGAGAAAAATTATCACTGTGGATCTCAAACATTGCTAGCCCACACTCGACAAAGATTCTGGCCAATAAAGGGAAAAATCCTTTCGCGATCAATCGTGCAACATTGTATAAAGTGCAATAAGGCAAGGCCACACTTTCTAAAGCAAATGATGGGAAATTCACCTCCTACACGAGTCCAACCAGCAAGACCCTTCATGAATTCGGGCGTGGATTATTGCGGCCCATTCTGGGTACACTATAAAATACGAGGAAAAAAAAACACAAAAGGCGTATGTTGCGATATTCTGCTGCTTCACAACAAAAGCTGTGCATATAGAGATTGTTAGTGACCTAACAACGGAGTCGTTTATTGGCGCTCTTAATCGCTTCATAGGCCGCCGAGGACATTGCGAAAATCTTTACTGCGACAACGCCACAAACTTTATTGGCGCTCGTAATCAACTTGCGGAATTATCATCAACCATCTATTCCGCAACTGCAAGTGACAAAATTATGAAGGCCTGCAGCGACAAGGGAATTAAATTCAACTTTATTCCTCCTAGAGCCCCACATTTTGGTGGGTTATGGGAAGCTGCTGTTAAGTCTGCCAAACATTTATTAGTGAGAAGTGTTTCTACAGCATCATTAACCTATGAAGAACTGGAAACAGTTATGATCGGCATTGAAGCAGTTTTGAATTCACGACCAATAACTCCAATGTCGGAAGACCCAAATGATCTGACTGCTTTAACACCGGGACACTTTTTAGTCGGTCAACCTTTAACAGCGATACCTGATGTAAACACAACTACACTTAACGCAAACACGTTAACACGCTGGAAACTGGTTTCGCATCTAAAGAACGAATTTTGGAATAGATGGTCTAGAGACTATTTGAATGAGCTACAATACAGATACAAATGGAGAGAGCAATCTCCTAATATTAAACCTGGAGGACTGGTAATCATCAAGGAGGATAATGTTCCAATTCTTCAATGGCCCTTGGAAGAATAATTCAAGTCTACAAGGGTGACGACGGAGCAGTTCGAGTCGCAGACGTTAAGACCTCAACCGGTATTTAGAAACGAGCAATACATCGATTAGCACCTTTACCAATAAAGGAACATCATGAAGAAATCGAAACAATTGAAACCCAGCCCGAGTTCAATGAAACCAGTCAAAACCATCATGAACCTGTAGAAGTACCGAGAAAGAAAATGAGACGCTTAAGCCACACCAACTTGATTCTACTGTGAACATCGTCAAACGAAGTCAATTAGACACAACTTCTAAATTTACACAACTTGAAAAACAGATCAATATGGTTATGAATGGTATACAAAAGACAGAAGCTGAAGTAGATATAATTCAAATGTTCAACTCCATATCTATTCAGCTGACAATGCTAGTGTCCAACTTACAGAGAATGCAAGCAGCAATACTCGACGTGCTTACTGACACACATCATGGAAGAGTAAGCCCACTACTTCTGTCACCCCAGTAGCTAAAAGTAGAAATTTCGAAAATTAAAGGCCACTTGTCAGCTACTCAGCAACTCCCCGGAGATGAAGCAGGCTTACTTCAGCTTTACAAGTTAATGGCGATTAAGGGGAGTATCAAATGATCATGTAGTATTTATCATTAACTTACCGTTAATCGATCACGAAAAATACGATCTCTTCCATATGATACCCATACCAGTTGTTATAAACAAGACCATGCTGGCAATCAGCCCGTGTACGAGTCTCATTTCAATAAGCAGTCACAGAGATCAGTACGTTCCAGTAAGCAAGGACGAGTTAAAAGAATGCCGGATGATAAAGGAGGGAACTTATTTGTGTTCCAACTCACAAGCGAAGTTCAACAAAGGATCTGAGTTATGTTCTTGCAGCTTTAACCTGTTCAACAACCTCACGAAACCAAAATGCAAGCTAATGGAAGTCCAAAACAATTTCGTCTTAACACAACTATTTCATAAGAACCAATGGATATTCGCTACTAGATTACCAATTCAAATGTCCGTGGTATGTGGAACAAGTTTCTTTCAATTACAACTGAAGGAATCAGGATTTCTTAATCTCGAACCAGGTTGCACCATCAAACACAACTCCGTTACTATTCTGGCTTACTACGAATATACATCTGCATTAAGACCATCATATACAAGTTTTGGCATCAGGACTGAATTTCCAAGTCCACCAAAGAAGGAATCATCTTTGAATAATTATAACCCAACTCAATATAGATTCGAAGGTGAAGAGCTTACGGCCTTGAAAACTTTACTTAGGAGTCAAGATTTTGTAAAGCTACCAAACAGAATCAAGGCCAGTGAATATCATCATACAACAATCGGTTACTCCGCACTTTTGTTATCCACCAGTGTAGCCTTTGGTTTTATATGGACATGGAAAAAGGGCTACTTTAACAGAAAAATCAGCAAGGAAACCAACAGTATCACAACGCCACATCAAGATTCTCCTAGCAATCCTCCGACGCCACAGCCAAGAAGCACCCTTAATGCAAACAAGTTTGCTGTACATATTTAAATGTTGAACGATTATTCAACGCGCGGGAGAATGTTTAGTTTTTAAGTATATTTACACACAAATGTATTTCATACCACAATACCATATAAATACACACCTATGTTTTCCATCAACAGCTTCGCTGTATACTTTATACACAAACTATAATTCATTGCACTCACAAATTATGCAACTCACATTTTGCTACATAGACAATATTTGCTTCACTGTCATTTAATTCATTGCACTCACAAATTATGCAACTCACATTTTTCTACATAGACAATATTTGTTTCACTGTCATTTTTTGCTTTGTATGAACAATAATTATATAGGTCATATTATTTAGTTTGTTCTTCCTAATTGTTATAATTTAAGCTTAGTTAGCAATAATTTTGTATAAGTTTTATAGTTTTATATGCATTTTATTTTCTGAACACTAACTCTTACATTCTAACAAAAAATGCTTAAATGCTAGCTTACAATTACTTAATAATCTTACACTAACTTACTGGCCCCACACAGGCACTCTAAGCTACTCTAAATTCTTATAACTATGTCTTTCGACTTTATTTACATTTTCTTAGAACTATTTATTTTGTATACTTAAAGCTAAGAAAAAAATTTGTTAACAAAACTTAGCATATGGACATAAATAATTTTGTATAAATATAGTTAAGAGTTCAATAAAGAATCACTCGCTATTGATCAACACTTTGAGCTTGTCCTTTTCGCTACATTAAGACTTCCCCCCACCAGTGGTAAGGGGTCTTAATCATAATCTCCACTGTAGTCCAAGTTTATGCGCTTGGATCTACAAAACAAACGGTCAAGGTTTATGTGCCCTGTCCAAATCCTTAATTAAAACAGTCAATGCAAACGAGCATTGTCTTCAACACATGGTACTAGTAAACATGGTACCACTAAAACCCGTAGACGCTGAGACCAATTCACTCCAACATAGTAGAACACATCTCTCCACAAAGATGGTAGGGTGTGAAAACACTCGAAAAATTCTTTCCAAACATCAGTATTTGGAATGTTCGCCTTTTTTTCCCGATTATTTTGTGTGTTCACACGATGAAATTCACTTATAAAATAGTTTGCATGAGTTAGTGTTGGCAGATGATATCGCAGACACTCAAACATAGTATCAGCAACACAAAACTCCGCCCACAAACATCGACAAAAATTTTTTTGATTTTAGTGAGACCAAATTCTGATGTTGGTGAGACCAAAAAATTGGTACGCGACCAGCTCGCAGACGATCAACATCAGCTAAAACTTGGTTAGTGGTACTATGTTTACTAGTACCATGTTTTAGCGTCTACAGGGCGCTTAAGAAATGAAATTGCTTTTTTATTATTTATTAAGCCACACAAACTTCACACACACAAACGATCTCACACAATTTTTGCCTTGATTCATTACATCCCAGCGAGGACAATACTGACGCAACGTAACGCATCGTAACAAAAGCTTTTCACGTGCACTCATGCAGCGTAAGGAGCACAACACGATTATCGCATATTAACAATATCACCTGCTCGGGACACAGTGGAATTCAACCATACACAAACCCACTCATTAGTCCGCTTTTACACGGCGCATGTTTCGAAAGATTCAAATGAGTGTAAAAGAGAGGGATAATGAAACAAAAAATACCCAATTAACCAAATTCCCACTGCATGTGTGTAGGATTTTCATTGTATCTTTTTGACATTTCTTTTTCTCCTTCTTCTTTCTTTTTCGCATTTGCTTCATTACTTCTTTTGCTGTTGTTAGGAGCAAAATATTAGCACAATAGAATTAACATGGGGGCTCATTTTCAATTATGAAAGACTGAGCGCCAAAGATGAAATGAAAGAGAGCTGTCAAATAACAAGAAAAACCAAAGAAGGGGAAATGCTTTCGTGTAAGAAAGCGCGCATCACTGAATGACAGTTCAAAACAGTTCTTTTGCACTCATTTGAATCTCTCAAAACATGCGCCGTATAAAAGCGGTCTGATGGCTTTGTTTCTTTCCATGTATTCCTGGACAAGAGCTCAAAAAATTTAAGGGTGGTGTTTCATCGATACCGTACACGAATGGAATTGTTACGGATTTCGACCAAGTGGGGGAGAATGTTTGCAGTTCAAATTAGACTTATCGTTCAATTTAATACTTTATCTTAATTCGTACTATGTATTTCATATTATATTATTGTGAATGAACCCTATTTAATGTGTATAACAAATTAAATCTGTCAATTATGAAATTATGTAAAATCTATTATTCGCAGTTTTACCGCCAAATAGATAGCACCATTTATAACGAACTCGGAACGCAGTTTTATTTAAATATACATATATACAGGGTATTCAAAAAATCGACGTCAAGCCGGAAACGGGTGATAGGTCAAGTGGTGTTGGTTATCACAAAATTATAAAAAAATCGAAGTCACGTACTTTTAAAATTATTGGCACTCAAAAAAAAAAATTGAGAAATCTGACACCCTGTGGCGATCTTTCAAGTGCTGTGACCGCAAATCTTTACTTTGCTTCGATTTTATTTCTGTCACGTAATCTTGAGTAACTTTTCTGTAAATTACGGTCCAAAATTGAAACATAACTATATCGGTTTTAACTAAAATATTCCGTTTTTGTCCATCCATGTATCTGAAAATCATTAATCATCCAAGTTGAACTGACTGTACGACAAAAAAATGTACTGTGCCATTTTGGTAAGTAACTTTAAAAGATGGCGTATTTAGTCTGGATTCCAAAATGATATGACACTTGCTAGACTAACGCTTAATTGAGGACAAAAAAAATATTTTGTTAAAGAAACCCGATTCATAGTTAATTCTTTTTAATAAGTTAAAATGAGTACCAAGTGTGAGCGAGATAGACAGTGAGGAAGTTCAGATCCGTGATTGAGACGGATAAACACGCCATTTCGAATTGTGTGAGTGAAACAGATAGAGATCAATATAATCGAAGCTACGGAAACAAAGCCATGGTTCTAACGGATTCGAACCAATCATTTAAACCCTCTGGAGAAAAAGGAATTGCTCAAAATAATAGAACATTTCTCCGATATATTTTACAATAAAAATTCCGACTTAACCTTCACATCAGTCTGCCCGCAGCTTTAAAGCTATACGCATCGACAACCATATAGCGTATTTCGATTCGGTTACGATATCTTTGTTTTTTCTTTTTCTTTCTCGAGTCTTAATATCGGTAAAAAATTCATAAAAGATCGAGATCCCCAAATATAGGGGACAGTTCACTGTCCTCTACAAAAAAAGCCAATACAAAAATAAATTCTCGCTCTCTCCAATGTCTTCCGGACAGTGACAATTGTTCTATTTATTAAATTGAAAGACGACTTGCTTATCGGTTGATGACTATATATTGACTAACTCTATCTTAGGTATACATTAACATTAATTCAATTGGAGAAAGAGAGAGAGAGAGAGAGAGAGAGTATATGGTATGATTTAGATTTTACAAGTTGTGCATACATATACAACATGTCCTTTTGAAAATCAAAAGCAAATAAACATAATCAAATAGCAATCGGGATAATTCATAATTCAATTAATTTTTTTTTTGTTATCATTTTAAAGTTGGTTTCGAGATCAGAAGCAAAACTGTAATTGAATCTAAAATCTAGGAAGCTGTTTTCCGGATCGTAGATTTAGTGTGTTAGTTACTATTTTTTTGTGCACTGCATTTACAATACTTTTATCTTCTATAATATCCCTAACGCTTCCCTTTTTGGTGCTCTACTACCACAGATCTTGGCATTTTAGTTATTTCTACCACTCTACCCTTTCCCATTGACCATCCGGATTTTTTTAAAAAGTAAACTGGTATATTTTCTTCAATTGGAGCTCGATCTTTTTAGTTTTTATCATAATAAATTTTCATTTTGTTCTGGTAATCCTGTATTTGCTCTCTGTATAGTTATTCATCTAGCAAAGCCGGTTTTAGTTGTATATTATGAGTCGGAAGTCGTGCCCTAAGCTTTCTTGACATCAACAGCTGTGATGGAGAGTAATTCAACTGTGTAGTGGCTCGAAGATTGAGAAGTCCTAAATATGGGTCTTCATTGGATTTTGGATAGTACGGGCTACTAGTGATGTGGTACTCGTAAAACATCCATTCACTAGCAAACTCTTTGAATTTTGATGAATTGAATGGTGGACCATTGTCGGACATCACTACTGATGGTATGCCATGCCGCGCAAAAATTGACTTTAAGTGAGTTAAAATTTCAGTTGCTTTTGCTGACTTGGGTTTAATGACTTCCATAAATTTGTATTAATAATCTACCAATATTAGATACAAATCCTTTTTCCATTCAAAAAGATCTATGCCTACCTTTTGAAATGGAAGATTTGGCAATTCATGTGGCAATAAAGGCTCTTTAATCATTAAATTTTGGTATTTTTTGCACGTGACACAGTTTTCTACATGTTTTTGAACATCTAGATTGAATGAGGCCAAAATACCGTACCTCTAGCTCGCCGTTTACTTTTTTCTATACCTGGGTGACCATCATGAATATGCCCAAGAATCTTTCTCCTCATTTTATGAGGAATGGCTAGCGCATAGCCTTTGAAAATAAGATTATCTATTTCTGTTAGCTCCTGTCTATAATTCCAAATTTTCTGTATTTCAGAACTAATTCTTTTTTTGTTTTCGGGCCAATGACCCTGAATAAAGATACGCAGTTGCTGTAAGGTTTCATCTTTATTGGTTGCTACAAGAATTTCTTGGAGCATTGGTTTTGTAATGGCGAAACTTGACTTTATAAGACCAACATGAATATTTATTTCTTTATCTATCATACTTTCCTCTTTATGACATAGAGGTGCCCTTGATAGCATATCTGCGACTAACATCTTTTTACCAGGCTTGTACATGACTTCTAAATCATAGGCTTGAAGACGAAGCATTATCCTTTGTAGCCTTGCCGGGATATGTACTAACGCTTTCTTAAATAAAGGTATTAATGGCTTATGGTCTGTGTCGGCGCCAAAATTTGAATGTCCCAAATAATAAAGATGTCCGACTATCCCACTCATTTGTTAACCTTCCCCAAACTCACCACACCCAAAAACAGTATTTCCTTTAAATGAATTTACAATCCAGAATGGATTCGATTGTGTTACTTCAAAGCGTACGGAGCATTCGTCTTAAATAAAGTACCCTAAAAACAATTATTATAAGTTATAACGTATAAAAGTAGTGTTTTATTTGAGTAGGAAAAGAATCTTTTCATGGCGACCGTGTCAGGACTTTTCGTTGAACAATAAACATTTAACATTGAGGGACAAAGTGACTAGTTAATTCCTTCATGGACAGTGACAATTCAGGAAAATTAACAAACAGACAAAGTTCTAAGAATTCAAATTCAACAAATTTAAAGAGTTCGGCTACGGTTCCGCGATCGCGCACGGTTTATAAAAGGCATCAAGCGTACATCAGACATCCATATACTATACTGCAAGATCTAAAACATATTGGTGAGTCTGCGTCGTTCCTTAAGTTTATCAAACCACACACTATCATCACATTAAAATTGTTTCGAATCGATCGTCATTCGTTAAGATCGAAATTAAATACGCTACAAATATTGTTTGAAGGAAAATCCACCACAGCTTTGTCGTTATTCGTCAAACTCGTACAATTGTCCGTATCATTTCCTATCTTCGTCGAAATTGAGTACCAAAGACATTTGCTGCGTTAATTGCAACTACGATTCTTTCAAAATTTAAAACCATATACAACACCCACAAGTTACATTAAATGCACAGATTATTTCAATAATTGAGGTACTTGCAAGTAAATTCGCTCGTACTCGTATTAAATCATTCGCCACACCAAAGGGAAATTTGCATTCTATTCATTTTAATTGCAACTCGTCGCAATTCGCATAATTTCCCCACACAAAATATTCGGTTTATTTCGCTTTACGAAATAAAAGCACTCCGTTTGGACAAATCGCCAAACCGTTGTCCGCTAGAAGGCGTCGAACTCATAATCATTGCCGTTACCCTTTTTTTGCATAGACAATGCTCTGGTTGTATTGAAATCGTCGCCATGTTGTTGGGTTTGCTACATCGTGCATTACACAAACGCACATACGCCATGCAAACATGTCTATGCAATTCGCTTGAAAGTTTCCGTCTCACGTTCATCTGATCTGATCTCGTATTCGTCGCATCTCGCATCGCCAACGTGTGTACCGTAAGTAAGAGCATTTCGCTGTCGAAATAATTATTGTCGTCCGCTGTGGAGAGGAAGGAAAATCTTTAAAGCTCATCGGTGTCGTCGTGACTCGTGCTGTTGGAGTTGGTTTATTGCATTTCCAATTGTGGGCACTCTGCTTTCTCTTTACTCGATTTTTAATTATTCATAAACTCGCCAATTGGGAGAATTTCGCTGCTAAAACTATTTGTCGCCGCTGCCTGTTAAGGAAAGCAAAGCTTTTGTTGTATCGACAATCAGCTGTTCGTTAAAAGGGTTATCAGGCTTCCTCAACTTAGGTTGCCCAGATTTTCGGGCAAATATAGCGATTATAAAATTTTTATTGGGACATTTACAACGGTAGTTCATAATGATTCGTCGATCACAGGCATTGAAAAATTTAATCATTTGGTTACGTGCTTGAGTGAGCAAGCGCTTGGGACGGTAAAGGCGTTTCAAATTTCGGAAGAAAATTACCCTAAAACGTTGAAGAGACTCGAAGAGCGTTTTGACAATAAATGCCTAATATTCTTAGAGTATATTTCGCAACTTTTTGACCTTCCGAAGATGAAGAGTGCGTCGCCGGTTCAACTTAGGGGCCTCGTCGACAATGTGTCAGCACTTTTTGATTCCTTAACGTCCTTAGGCAATCACGAAGACATTTCTAATGCATTTATAATATATTTAGTGATGTCGAAGGTCGATAGTGAGACCCAAATTAAATGGAATGAATCGTTAGATTATGCGAATTTACGGAAGTGGTCGGAATGTGCCGTAGTATTGAGTAGGCGTTGCCAATTCTTAGAGAGCAGGGAATCCAAATGTTTATTTACTGAAAATGGGAAATTTGAGCAGAAGTCAAGGCAAAATCATCGAAGACCATCGCATACTTCCTTGCCTATTACGAACTCTGCGAGTTATTTCTGCAGATCCCCACAGCACGCGATTGTAGATTGTAACAAATTTAAGCACTTAAATGTTTATGATCGGTTTAAAAATGCTAAACGTTTGTCATTGTGCATTAATTGTCTGAAAAAGGGACACGAAATGAGCAACTGCTCTTCAAAGAGGTGTGACGTCTTCATGGATCCTCATCATTTATCACCGCATAGGTACAATGCGCCCAAGGAACCAGATGAACCATCTACATCGCAGCAAGAAAGGAATCCTAGAACGGCTCTACATAGCGCTGTCAGTAATTTTGCTGATCCACAAGTCATCTTAGCGACAGTAGTGTTGAATGTTAGGAATCAGGCAGGAGGCTTCGTTTCGGCTAGAGCTTTACTTGATTCGGGTTCTCAAATAAATTTAATGACTGAGTCACTGTCGAGGAGTCTTTGTCTAGATTCGATTAACAGTCCGATCGATATAAGTGGGGTAGGAGACATCAACGCAAAGGTTCATGCCAAAACTAGAACGACAGTAGAGTCGAGGTTCGAAGGCTTCACTAGAAGTATCGGCTATCGGCCCTCGATATTAATTTAGCAGATCCATTATTCCATAAGCCTCAAGGCATTGATATGTTGCTGGGACCAGGTGTATTCGTCAATCTCATGCAAAGGGGCCACATCAAGCTGGGTCAAAATCTGCCAATTCTTCAAAAAACAGTATTTGGATGGATAGTATCGGGAGCTTACTGGGCAACTAGTGCACGTAAGCCAGCGTGCAATTTCTTGGAGACGACGCCAAAATCCACATCTCCGGAATTGGAGAGATTGATAGAAAAGTTTTGGCAAATAGAAGAGATCGAAAACAAATTCATTCGCACTCCCGAGCAAACCATTTGCGAACAGCATTTTATAGAAAACACAAGGTTGTTTGAAAGCGGAAAGTTTAGGGTAAAACTTCCGTTCAAAGATAGCCCGGCTCAACTTGGGAGCTATCTGGAAATAGCCAGAAAATGATTTCTCTCCCTAGAAAGAAGATTAAGTAAGAACGAGAAGCTAAAAATTGAATATTCCAAATTCATTCAAGAGTATTTGGACTTGGGGCACATGTCAAGGGTAAACAACTTCGATTTCAGAAAGCCCCACTATTTCATGCCACATCAGTGCGTCCTCCGACCCGAAAGTTCGTCTACAAAACTTAGAGTACAACATTTTGATGGTAGGACCAACCATTCAGGAAGAAATTAACATGATTGTTCTTCGGTTCAGATGTCACAGATACGTCTTAACTGCGGATATTAAAAAGATGTACCGTCAGATCGAAGTCGATGCCGATGATAGACGGTTTCAGTTGGTTCTCTGGCGAGACCACCCGAAGGAACTGATCCAAACATTTTGGCTGAATACCGTCACATACGGTACCTCGTCAGCACCATTTCACGCAACGCGATGTCTCAAGGAGATTGGACTAAGATGCGAGAAGGAGTTTCCAGTAGGAGCAAAGGTTGTTCTGAAGGATTTTTATGTCGACGATCTGTTGACGTGAGCTAGTTCGGTTGATGGATTAAATCAGATTCAACGAGAAGTTACTGCAATCCTTGAAAAATGTAATTTCAAACTCCATAAATGGCATTCTAATGCACCGGGTAATTTTTCCATCAAATCAACCAATATGGACTTAAACATTGATGATCTGGAAACCACAAAGACGCTTGGAATCTCGTGGAATCCTAAACAGGATATTTTTCAGTACTCATATAAGGACTCGTTTCTAAGCTTACTAAGCGCACCATATTGTCCTCTGCGAGTAGGTTGTTTGATCCTATCGGTTTGATTTGTTCAGTTGTTGTCAGGCAAAAATATTTTTGAAATCGTTGTGGATAGAAAAGCTAGATTGGGACGATCCTTTACCAAGCAAATTCGAATCCTGTTGGAAGGAGTATACTACGGATTTGCAAAAGCTCAACTGTATATCGGTTCCCAGATTTATATTTCAGTCTAATTGTAGGAGTGTCCAAATCCATGGGTTTTCCGACTCGTCGACCAAGGCCTACGGATGTTGCCTGAACACAAGGTGCGAATATGAATTCGGCGTTGTCTCGGTGAATCTAATTGCTGCAAAATCAAAGGTAGCACCTGCCAAAATTCAATCACTGCCAAGGTTAGAGCTATGTGCAGCTCATATGCTAGCTAAGCTTTGGAATAAGATAAAGGGGACGTTTGAATTTACCTTCGATCAAATTTATTTTTTTGGGTAGATTCTACGATAGTTCTCCAGATGCCTGGGAAACTTTCGTCGCAAACCGAGTAAGCGACATACAATCGTAAAGTGCAGGTGCCTGTTGGAGACACATGAGGTCCGAGAACAATCCTGCAGATCTTATTTCGAGAGGATGCAACGTGGAGGGCCTGATTTCCTACAGAAGAGGTGCATCTACTGGACAACTAACGTACAACTGGAAGAAATCGACGCCGGAGATCCGTTATTGGAACGAAAGAAGAAAAAAAGTGTATTCATATGCGAAAGGGTAGAAAAGAACCTCTTATAAATATTCTACAGGCATAGCTCGTTTACAATAACTATACGAATTGTCGCGTATGTCTTAAAGTGTCTGCTCATTTTCAAAAATCTGAAGCCAAACATGGACCTTTCAACCAGGCGTTAATTGCGAGTGTACGTTGCATACAACAAGCATCCTTTTAAGTGGAGATTTCAGAATTAAAGGCGCGAGGAACTACTTCAAATGCAAAGCTTCGCAATTTGTGTCCACTCATTGAGGAGAGTTCAGGTTGGAGCATCCTAAGAGTTGGTGGTCGAATTGTCAATGCAGACATCGAATATGATAGGAAGTTTCCAATGTTGCTACCCAAAGATGATGCCTTCGTGATGAATTATGTTCGGCATTTGCACCTCATCAACTTTCACGCCGGTCCACAAGCTTTACCCAACTTCGTAAGAAATCGGTTCTGGATCATTGGGAGCAGAAAACTAGTAAGACTAGTAAGCCGAAGCTACTGGAGAAAATCATGGGAAATTTACCTATGGATCGGTTAACTCCCAATCGACCCTTTTCAATTTGCGCGGTAGATTTCTGTGGGCCAATCCTGACTTCATGGAAAATTCGTGGGAAACTGCCTTACAAAACCTACATTTCGGGTTTTGTCTATTTTGCTTCAAAGGCAGTGCACGTAGAGGTCGTTTCCAATCTCTCTTCGGACGCATTTATAGCAGCGCTAAAGCGTTTGATAGGGCGAAGAGGTTGTCCAACTAAAATCTATTGTGACAATGCAATAATTTTGTGGGCGCTAAGACAAAGCTAGTGGAATTTCGCTTAATCAAAACAATATTTTTAATTTCGCTTCAGAAAAATTGATTGAGTACCAGTTTAAACCTCCCCGCGCGCCACACTTCGTGGGGCTTTGGGAAGCCGCAGTAAAGTCCGCAAAGACGCTTTTGCCGAAGACTTGGGCAGCGCATTATTAACGTTTGAGGAACTGGCGACAGCGGTAGCTGAAATCGAAAGAATCCCGAATTCGAGGCCTATAACTCCAGTGTCGTCAGACCCCAGCGATGTCCTCATCGATCCTCATCGGATCGGCGATCAATTCGTACCAGGAACCAAATTTAATAAATGATAAATTTTCTTATCTTAACAGATGGCAACGGATATCCGCAATCAAGCAGCATTTTTGGAAGATATGGCTGAAATAATACCTCGAAAATCTTCAGGTGCGATCTAAGTAGCATACGATCCAACCCAACAACAAGGAAGGAAGTCTGGTAATCGTCCATGAAGACAACGTTCCGCCCTACAAATGAGTACTAGCATGGGTGACCAAAACCATCAAGGGTGATGAAGGAAGGGTTCATGTAGTCCAGCTGAAGACTAGTTCCGGAAGCTACAGACGCCCCATCACAAAGATAGCACCTTTACCCAATGAAGATGATTGACGGTTTGCAACGCATCAACGTGGCCGGAATGTCGGCGCCAAAATTTTAATAT
Organism: Volucella bombylans; assembly: GCA_949129095.1. Taxonomy (NCBI): domain Eukaryota; kingdom Metazoa; phylum Arthropoda; class Insecta; order Diptera; family Syrphidae; genus Volucella; species Volucella bombylans. Next base: position 50,298,710 of record OX422142.1, on the reverse strand, counting down.
CTCAAATAATAACGATGTCTGATGTACGGAGCATCTCTGTACGCTTTGAAGTAACACAATCGAATCCATTCTGGATTATAAATTAATTTAAAGGAAATATTGCTTTTGGGTGTGCCGAGTTTGGGGAAGGTTAACAAATGAGTGGGATAGTCAGACATCTTTACTATTTGGGACATTCAAATTTTGTCGCCGACAGTCTGTTTCCACCAATATGGTTTGACCATAAATAAATTGATGCCATTTTTCACAGCCGAAATGAATTGCATAGAGTTCTTTCTCTATCTTAGTTATTTCTTTGACAGTCGGTAAGAGTCTTCGACGCAAAAGCTAATGGACGACCACCTTGTAAATGACAACCCCCTACCGCAAACTGTGAAGCATCGACAGATAAAACAAGTGGCTTTTTTGGATCAAAATGCGCAAGAACCGGTGGCGCTGAGAAAAGTAATTTTAATTTTGTGAAAACACTTTCCAATGACTTATTCCATTGAAATTTAACATTTTTCTTGAGTAATTTACGCAATGGTTCTGTTTCGTTAGATAAGTTAGGAATAAATGAGTCGAAATGGGTCACTGTACCCAAAAACCTTTGAAGTTCCGGCACGGAAGTTGAAGATTTCATATCTAACATCGCTTCGACTTTTTGAGGGTCGGTACTTACACCAAGTTCATTAAATATGTGACCAAAGAATTTGATTTCAGTTAACCCGAACCTATAGTACATTTTTCTTTATTCAGCCTCAATCCAACTTTATTCACACGTTCTAGTATAGTATAGTACAGTATTTGAACTAATTTTCTATTCTGGTCTTGAATACTATTATCGTAAACTAAGATGTCATCTATATAGAGGATCACATCTAAATCAATAAAAATTTCAGTCATGACGTGGAGAAAAATTCCCTGTGCTACTTTCACCCCATAAGGCATTCTTAGAAATTTATACCTTCCAAAAAGTGTATTGAAAGTGCACAAATTAGAACTTCATTCCTCTAATTTTAACATCCAATAACCTTTACTAGCAGTGAGTGTGGAATAATATTTTGAGCCTGACAGTTTAGATTTAATAAATTCTAGATTTGGAATTGGATAATGTTCTCTTTGTAATGCTTTATTGAGATTTCTTGGATCCAAACAGATTCGCAATGAACCATCAGTCTTTTCAACCAAATCAATTGAATTTACCCATTGAGTTGGGCCTCTAACTTTTTCTATGACTTCATTTTTTTCCATTCGCTTTAACTCTTGTTTTAATTTCTGATGTAGTTTAAACGGGATACGTCTAGGTGCATCAATAACTGGTTTCACTTGAGGATCAACTTTAAGTTTAAATACTCCATTTAAACAACCTAATCCTTTGAATAAGTGACTGAATTCAGGTTCAATGTTCTTAATCAAAACATTCGACTCATCTGATTAATTGATAATACCGCAAGCTGCCTAACAAGACCAAATCTTAAACAATCGTGTTTGCCTAGGACTGTACTTACTCGTACGTTTTCATTAACTACAAAGAAGTTTAATTTCTCTTGCCTGACTTTACTTTTGTTTAGAAAAGCATTTACTTGACACTGACCAAGAAAATTAACCTTTGACCCACCAAACGCATTTAATTTTCCTATACATTTGCTAAGAACTAGATTTTCCCACGAGTTGATATATTTGAATGTATTCAAGCCCATTACATTTGATTCTGCTCCCGTTTCCGACTCAATTTTGATTATTTTATCATTAATTACAAAAAATTCTTTAAAATACATACGAGTATTATACTTTAAGTTTATGTTATCAAAACTATTTGGATCTAATGTTTTTTCTTCACAATTTACCGAAACAATAAAAAAAATCATTGTTATCAACTAAATCTAAGCTATTATTCCTATTACAATTGTTATTATAGTTATCGCTATTGTAATTACTAAAGTAAATGATTTTATATCTTTGACTTACAATATTTTGCAAAATGGTTCATGCCTATACAAATGTGACATCTTTGACCAAGCGCTGGACATTTGACTCGGTGGTTCCAGTTTCCGCACCGTTCACATCATTTGTTGGAATCTTCATTTTGACATTTTGGTTGACGGTGCTCGGGGAGGAGTTTTGTTTGGTATTCTGCTTTTGACTGGACTGCTGCTTATTGTGCTGTTTGGCGTGTTCTGCTGTTGCTGTTCGTGTTCTGCTCTTGCTCGAATTCTGAATGTAGTTGATTTGGTTTTCCGATTCCATGATCACTGCTGACATCTCCTGGGACTGAGACTGACTAAGGATGTATGATATGAACGAAATTATATCGCCAAAAGTTAAAAAAACTAAATGTTCCTGCAATTAAAGTGGTACAAAAAACTACTGAATATGTGCACAGTTTATTTAATTCACTTAATATCTCTGATTATGCTATAAAAAAAAAATTACCATCGGAATAAAAATTATGTGTACAGTATGGATTCATACAATAGTGTTCTAGCTAAACGTCAAAAAGATAATTGTCACACACGAAAGCCAAAAAGCTTTTAAAGCTGTTTTATATGGCTTAGGTAATATTGACATTAATCCATTGAAAAACGAATTAATAAAACTCGGGCTTAAGTGCACGGACTTAAAACCAATAAGTAAAACCTATAAACATTATACTCGTAAAGACACATTTTATATTGCAGTGTTAAGCTCAATGATCTAAAGAAAAAACACAGAACTATTTTTCATACGCAAGTGAACTGGAGCTATTACCGCAAAAGCAATAATCGGGTGACACAATGCCGTAACTGCCAAATGTTTGGCCACGGCGAACGCAATTGAAACATTAAAACATATTGTGGTATCTGTGCTGGTCCACACAAGCCTGAGGTATGTAACACTAACAACATTAAAGTGAAGTACGTAAACTGCAAGGGGGAACATAAATCCACTGACAGTTCATGCGTAAGTAGAAATAAGTACTTGGAGTTGAGAGAAAAATACACTGCAAAAAACAGTCGCTCTACAACCCATACGTCAAAGTTGAACCAAAGCATGAGAAACACCAACTTTATTTCGCTTCAATCGGTGAGTGATTTTCCTGCTCTTCCAAATGTAGTTGCTGCGAACCAGGTGGAATTAGAACCTTGCAATATTTCATAGCAACATTCTTGGCAACATGTAGCTTCACCATCTCCTATAAACAACAACACTCAACACACCGTCAAGAATGATTTATTCTCAATGGAAGAATTGAACATGCTTGTTATGGAAATGATAAATAAATTAGGTGCTAGTAAAACTAAACAAGAACAATTTACTGCCATCGCACAATTAGCTACTAAGTTCCTGTACTCTAATATCAAGTAATTTAGTAAATAGCAACTTAAATATTGTAACATGGAATGCAAGAGGTATTAGACAAAAACATGTTGAATTCTTTAACTTTCTAAATTACACAATGTTGATATTGCATTAGACAGAGACACTGGTTAGACAGTTCTTATCGAATTTCATGGCCCTCCTTTGAATGCTATCGAATAGATAGGGACAATAGACGAGGAGGTGGTGTGGCGATTCTAATTAGGAAATCAAATCAACATAGTATTGTTAAAAGTTTGGATACGCAATATGTCGAGAACATAGTTTTAGAAATAATACTAAGTAATGGATCACTTCTTAAAGTCTATTGTGTGTATTTACCAGGCGGAAATTCTAGGACAGTTATTAAACAAAGATTTCGATTGGATTAACGAAAATTATTCAATCTAAGCGGTGATTTTTTGATAGGTGGTGATCTCAATTGTAGACACGGAGATTGGGGTTGCATCCGAGCAAATTCTTGGGATAACGTTTTATGTGACCTGCTTCAATTTTTACCTGTCCGTGTTCTGTCACCATCTAGTTCTACTTATATCCTAGCTTGATTAGGAATATTCTGACAGAACAGGAACTCAATTCTATCAAAAATATAAAAAGCCGTAAGGACATAAAGATAGCCGTAGTATTTGAATACGAATTCATTGTAATGGTTGTATTAATACCAGAATACTCTGACTTGTTGTATTCTACCATTATCATAGAGCCAATGCCAAATAAAGAAAATAAGACAATTTTACTTAAGCAAAAAACATAAATAATAGATAAACTAACAATACTTATAACCTTACTGAAAAACACAATTTAAAAAAAAACCTTAAAGTAATAGACGATAATTGTATTTCAAATATAATTAAGTATACAGAAGGGGTATGGAGAAATTCACCGGATTGAGTGTTGATGAAATTATTCCGGGTATTACTATATTAATACCAGAAACATTGAAAAAGTGAATATAAGACATAATTGTAACAAACTTAAAATAGACTTAAAAGAAAATAAATTAATTAAATTTGAAAATTGTAACTTGGAAATCAATAACGTAACATTTCAAAACTCTTTTTTAAGTTTAAGGACAATATTATACTACCATATTTTATTTCTAAAGTAAAAGAGCAAAAAACAATAAAACTTTTAAAATAGAAAAAAATAGAAAAAATATCGAAGAACTCAAATTAGTTCATAAGAAATTCAATGTTACGAATATTTTAATGTACATTTCATTTTTTTTTCATTTTATATGCATTTTTATTATATGACTTAAATTACTCTTATATGCTAAACAAAAATCGCTTAAAAATTAGCTTAAATTACTTACAAATAATCTTATTCTAACTTACTGGCCCCATGCGGGCACTCTAAGTTAAACCTAACACTTAAACTATGTCTTTCGACGAATCTTACAGTGTACTTTTATTTCTATTTTTACATTTATTAATACTAAAACTAAGAAAATGAATTTTAATTAAAAAAACTTAGTGTCTGGATTTTTTTTAATTTTTCATAAAACTTAAAACTAAAAGCCTACAATCTACCTAAAAATAAATCTTAACCTACTTAACCTACTTACATCTAATGCATACATACATACATATATATACACACATAATATATATATACATAATATATAAATATATGTATGTATATATATTTTAGTTTTTTTTTGTTTTTATATTTTTTTGTTTTTCTTAAAATCTAACTTAAACCTACCTAAAACTATGTAAGCCTTCCATGGCTAAAACAAAAAAAAAAATTAGACTGGCCCACCTTGCTTCACATGAAGCTAACTATCACTGGAGGAATTCGACGACGAAGCATCCTCCCCTTCAAAAAGCCACCAAAATTGTTGGTGCTGCTGAGCAACATCCCTCCTGTCGCGACTCCCTACCGCCCTACTGAACCGGAGACGCTCCGCACTGCCATGTGCGACGTCTCTGTCGTAGTTAAGTCGCTTGCCCGCAGCTGTTCGAGCGACGAGGAAGATTAGCGGCACCGCCAATCTGTCCTGGATCAGACCTTTGCTATCTAAATAGAGGAACGCTTCTGGAGGAATAAATATTTTAATGTACTTCCTTATAATAATGATAACTGTATTTATTTATCAAAAAAAACGTTGCAAAAATAATAATGTTATTAAAGTTGTAACCTTGTAGGAGCATCGGGCTAACGGAGGGGGAGTTAAAATAGAAACAATAAAAAACATCATCTAAAGTGGAAAATGTAAATTAAGCAAAACTGTTGTGACCCAATTCACCTGATTCTTGGAAGTCACTCAAAATGTACTCATGCACATTACCTAAACCTGATACAGCGAACAAGTGTCCATCAATTCTTGGAATATGCTTGCAACAAACAAAGGAAAAGACAGTCAGCAGTCTTACGCTTCAAATACAGGTGAATTTGACTTCAACAGTGGCTTTGTGGTTTGAACAATAATAGTGTTAATATGTAATAATTAAATCCTAGTCAATAAATAATTAAAGAATAAATTTTTTTTTTTTTCTGTCACCTCATTATATATTATATTTCTATTATGCTCACTAGCATTATGGCACCCCACTATCAAGGGCACACAAGGTAAGAAAGCAGAAGCAAGAACAAAAAATCGATGACGTATACGAAATAAAACTTTCCAGAGACCTACAAGAACGAAATTTAAGTAAAAGCGAGGACGCTTAATTTTAATAAGAAGGGGACATAATGACATAATTTTACCTTCTGCCTATTCCGTCATTCTTATCAAGTCACGTACACTAGATTACATTATCATTTAGGAATGTAAACAACATTACCACCGACATCACCTACTCGTAAAATGCATTATCGCGAAATGCATTATCAACACAAACAATTAACTACCCAAATAATAGTATAGCATTAAGACCTTATATAGTAGTTTATCTTAATAATATCAATAAAAAACACGCATTTAGGTGTCACATAAAATAAATAATCTTTTTACTCTACCACCTTGATGCGAGTGTCATCTTCAATGACGCTGGTGTGGAGACTTAAGTCGCAAAGACTCAACAGACTACGGTCGACTGCGGTGTGGCGAACTAAGAACTGCCAAACCTGATTCCAGTGGTGGTGTGAGCATATAGTAAACCGTGCCGAAGGATTCAAGATTGGGGGTCAAACCAGGTATGGTGACGCTGCCTGTGTTAACCTTTTATTTCCGGCCTTACTCGTGGGATTTTAATGGAATATCAAAAACAAAAAAACAAATTAAATATCGACTTCATTCATTTCCTTACTGGTAGGGACATTGGAAGAAACGGAACTTTTGGCTATCGAGAGTGAGGAGTTCGAAAGAATACTCACTAACGAGAGCGATTTCGCCGGTGAGCAGGCTGGCCCTCGCACCGGTGAAGTACAGGGCAAGACCTCGGTCGAAGGGGTAGCCAAATCATCTGGAACATTCGCTGTCGAAGCCACATCCAAAAATCAAAAAAATCAGGCAAGACTGTGGTGATGGAGTGGGAACAGCAGGCTCAGCCGCTGTTCTTGACGCCTCCATCACCACTGCGAAGAGTGCGGAGACCGCACATCAAAGGGCAAGGGTTTTGCTACGTATTGCTAGACGTATGGTAGACAAATATGAAGGTTGCGATCCCAGCAACCTAAGTGAGTGGGAAAAAGCCGCTATTGAGAGAGCAAAGGCCATCATTGCCAATCAATCGCTTACTCAACAAGCGGCAAGAAAGGAAGAAAGGGAGATGTTGCTACAAAGGCGGGAGTGGAAGTCGATCAGGCGCGGCAAAATTGAAAGAGTGGGTAAGGGTCTTTGGTAGGAAGGGTAGTTTCAGCAGGAAAAGAGGCAGATTCGACAACGTCATGGAGCCGAACTATGCGAGAAAGGTGAGGGCTGATACTTCATCCGCAATGCGTCGAAAGCAAGGCGACCCGAAGCAGAGCTTTTCGTTGCTAGAACCTTGAGGTTGTCTCACAATAGACAAGTGGAAAAATGCCTAGGAGAAGTTCTAAGATGGCTTATGGAATGAATTATACACCACAGGAAACGCGGAGCTATAATTCGAAGGCGCTGGTTGGGAAGGATAACGCAAGTTTGTAGCTTATGGAAATAAGCCTTCGGTGAATTTCCTCAAATGCTTTGTTTCGGAGGTGTGCATGAAACTAAAATGCACGACGGTGGCAGAGTTGGCAAAGTACACTCTGCCGACGGCAAGGGTATGCGTTCCGTGTGCTTACACGTACGCTGAAAAGCTCCTGGGACTACCACATGTGCTGAATCTGGAACTAAAAGCCGACACGTGGAGAGTAAGTTACAGCATGGGAAGATTGATGGTTAAGCCATCAGCCAAGGGTAAGGACGAGGAGGAACCCCCAAAGAAGGACAACAATAGGATAACAAGGACAACAAGATTCAGGAATTTAGGCTGAAGAATTGCGCGTTTCTCTATAAGACAGAAGGTAAGATCAGGACTTGCATCCTAATCAATAAGCAAATAGGGGCATTTATTTTGAATAATTACAGCTCACGTGATCTGACGGCGGCAACATGCGCAAGGGAGTGTGGCAAACCACTTTGTCTGATCTCGGCCTACTTCCCTAGTTACCTCGGAGAAATCAAAGGACCTGGCAAGGCAAAAAGATTGGACACTGGTGCTGGGCTGTGACGCAATCGCCCATACTACACAATGGGGAAGCGGTGATATTAACCCAAGTGGTGAGTGTTTGTATGTTACTTGTTTACTTTCATTTTTTCTCTTCTAGACATTTTTGATTTCATACATAAAAATTTTTACACATATTTTACTTTTAATACATGAAGTGTCTAATAGTATTTTAGTAAATTTCGAAAGCGACAGTACAAATGAGGATCTTGTTACTCTCTAATATAATATCTCATGTTTTCAGGCGATGCGATGCCTTCATAATGGTTTCTTCTTATTTTCCAAATCTCGTATTACGTATCTGTCCTACAAAACTTTTTTTGACTTCAAATGTGCCTTTATACTTCGATAAAATTTTCTTATTCAAACCTGGGACGTTAACGATGCTTTTGATCAATACATAGTTTCCAACTTCGTACTTGTTAGGGTTTTTGTGACGTTTATCGAAATAAGATATATTTGTATTTTGAATCCGAACTATGTTTTCACACGCTTTTTCCCTAACAGACTCAAGGTTTCGTGGCTCCTCATCCAAAATATTCCGCTCCAGATATTCACGATTGTAAACCTCACTTTTCTGAGCTACACCAAAAAGTAGTATGCTAGGGCTAAGACCTGCACTTTTATTTTCCGGATTATTAAATGCAAACTCTATTTTTTCCAAATGTTTCGTCCACTCACCTGGATCTAGTTCACTTTCTTTTGCGAGCATCGGAATTATTACCCTTCCACCTGATCGTTCGACTGAGGGGAGCTGGTAGCAACTTTGGCTGTATTTTTAAATTGTCACAAAATCTGGAAAATTCTTCTGAGTTATAACAAGTACGAGTACCTCTATCAGAAATTACTGGAGTTGGGTTACTATAGATTGCAAAAAATAATTTTAAACACTTAACGGCTTCAACCGTACTCGTGGTTTTACTGGATATAATTTGGTAAATTTTGAAAACCCGTCTACAACTACGAATAGGTATGTGTCTTTTAGAATTTTTCAATGAAGACGGTAAAGGACCGAGATGATATATGTGAAGGGTTTCAAACGCTTTGTTACTTTTGGAGATATTGTGCAGAATCCTCTCTTTCTTTCCGGGTGGAAATGAAAAATGCAAATATTTGAGGCAGTTATCGATATATGTCTTTATTTTAAATTTCATTTGCGGAAACCAATAAGTTTTTCTCAGGAAATTATAACATTTTTCCACCCCTGAGTGGCATAATGCATCATTAGTTTGCATGACATTTCGTTCCATGTTGCAAGGAACGTAAAAAAATATAGTTTTGTTTAACTTCCGATAGACAAGTCCGTTATTTAATTCACAACGATGACTCTCTTGATTTTGCAAGAACTCAACCAATCGTTTTATTGCAGGATCCCTTTGCTGGGATGCTGCCAAGACATGTTCAAATGAGGCTGATACTATGACTAAAATATTGTGATACCTACTTAGAGCATCAACGTGGTTCATGCGCTTGTTATCACGGTGTTCGATTGAATAATCAAAATCCTGAAGCTCAGCGCGAAATCCTTGGATCCAACAATTTTTTGTTTAAAGTTAACGACTTAATGCCGGTCAAGTAAATCCGAAATCTTCGAGGCGCATTAATAATTGCTAGTATCTTTAGCTCGTAAGAGTGATATTTTGATTCGGTTTCGGTAGCACGTTTGGAAAAAGAAAAGATAGTGTGAAACTTTTTATCCTTTTGCCGTTGCAACAATACTGCCCCAAACCCAAGCGCGCTTGCTTCGCAATGATATTTGGTTTCCGCATTGGGATTAAAAATGCATAACAAAGGAGCATTTAACAGCCTTTGCTTCAAAGAATCGGAAACCGCCATTTCTCGTCACCAAATCTAAACTGATTTTTTTTTATCAAATCGTGCAAGGGGCTTGACAATAAACAAAAATCTTTTATGAATTTTCTGAAATAGGAACAAAGACCAAGAAAGGACTGTAAATTCTTCGCGTTTAATAGAACCGGAAATTTCACTACCGCATGAAATCCATTTATATTTGATACAACTCCGTTGCTAGATACTTCGTATCCAAGATAATTTATTTTTTGACACATAAAAAGACATTTGTCAAATCTCAATTGCATTTGTGGCTATTACTAAACCATCTATATGAACCGTTAATTTTCCTGATCTTATAAGTGTAGAGATTATGTTAAATTAGGTACACACTATACTCTCCATTCTATCATTGTATGATACCTAATTGTCATTTAGCTGTAAGCATACTTTCCAGTTGTAATAAAGCACTGATATCAAGCACAACACTCTTTTAATTAACAATAATACATGGCGTAGTCATTGATCTGAACTGATATCAAGTAGTCATAACGGATTTAAAATAATGCATTTCAATGGATTAAATGAAATGAAGAACTGAACAGAACAAATGCAAGTAAAATCATAAAATCAGAAAACAATATGGGTATGTGTATATATGTTATATATATATATGCATGTATATATTTATAGATGTATTCATCTATAGATGTATATTTAAATGTACATATATTATATATTTGTCTATTTCTGTATACGACTGAATATATTTTGTTTATATTTAATTTTAAGAAATTAAAAGTATTTAAAAGAAAAACAGAGATTAAGTAAATAATGAAATAAAACAAGATAATAAACTAAAAAATTAATGTTAAGAAATTTATATGTAAATTAATATTAATATTAATTTGACTTTTGATTTGATGTAATGAAAATTTATGGATTATTAATTTTTAAATATAAAAACAATTATGTGAAAAGGGGATATTTAGAGATTATGTTAAATTATATCATTGTATGACACCTAATTATCATTTAGCTGTAAGCATACTTGCTAGTTGTAGTAAAGCACTGATATCAAGCACAACACTCTTTTAATCAACAATAATAGAATAAGTTTGTCGAAAATAATATTGATGTACCTTTCTAAAACCGCGGGCGCGTTTTTTAACCCAAAAGGCATACACAAGAATTCAAACTGGCCCAAGGGTGTCACAAAAGACATATATTTAATTGAATTTTCTTTCATTTTTACGTGGTAGAATCCACTTTTCAAATTTGATAAAGAAAAATATTATTTACCGCGCAATTTGTCTAGGTGGTCCTCAATCAAAGGCAACGGAAAATTACCTTTTATCGTTATTTTATTAAATCCGCGAAAGTCGACACATAGCCGAAGTTCACCTGTTTTCTTTTTAGTGAGGACAATTGGGGAGACATACGGGGAATTACTCTCGTGTATAATGTTATCGGTCAGCAAATTATCTGGGATTTCACGCAAGAAATCAACATGCGGTAATCGGCTGGGAGCTCATTTGAAAACATAGGTAGTTCGTATCGGTTAAAGATATTTTCATTTCAAAATTTACATTTTTTGACTAAATTTTGGATTTTTAATTTTTCATCGAATTCTAAATTTTCATTAATTTTCAAAGAGGACATTTGATCAAGATCACATCACATCACATGTATCGATTTTAAGTATCTCTTCTTCAAAATGTTCATTATCACATGGTTCAACCGTTTTTTGCTTTTTCATTATCATTACTTACAACTAATTTTATATTGGTTTTTGAGAGAAAATTACGGCCTAATATAACAAAATTTTTCATCTTTTCATTAGATACTACATAAAGGACTAATTTCACAAAATTTTTATTAATTTTAAGCATACATAATGTTTTTTCTAGTATAATCAATTTACTATTATTGATTCCGACAAAACTTTGCATTGCTGAATCAAGTACTACCAAATGCGGTGGAACATACTGTTCTTGGATGAAGCTGGACTTCCCGTGTCCATCATCGTCGTAGCATTAACCGTTGTTGTTACTGGTTGCCAGAAAAAAGAACTCGAACTTATGCTGGAAATTTTCTAGTATTCCTGGTAAAGATTTCACCTCACGTGGATTGCTGTCAACCATCATAACGGGGATCTGTTGAGAGCAAATTTTTACAGTATTCCCCTTTTTTTCGCAACGATAGCATGATCCCCTTTCCGCTGTGAACTTTGGACACTTTTTGGCAGTGTCCATCTTCATTACAGTTGTGATATTTGAGGGAGGTTATCCCTCTGCTGTTGTACAGTTGATTTTTGCGGCGGTAAAGCTTTAACGTATTGTATATATGGCTCTGTCCTCATATTCTCGTATTTGCGCTAGAGTCCTTTTTTTTTCGTGTCAGCTGTCAAAAGAATTTGTTTATTAGACATAGAATCTGATATACCTCTCACGATGCAGTTGATGAGATCCTGCTCGTCAATCTCGGCAGCAGATGTGATCTCCTGCATGTTCAGGACGTATTGTTGCATATTTTCTTCCTTTCGTTTCCTGCGGTTCACTAAACTGTTGTGCAAGTCGGAACCTGTTGTGTGCACATGAAATTCCGACAGCAACGCACCTTTCAAATCACCCCAGGATCGACACATTAACGATTTTTAAAACAGTTGGGCAGTACCTTTCAGCAACCTATGAGGTTATATATGCACTTTAGACGAATCCAACTTGTACCCCGTCACTGCTTCCTCGATGGCTTTGATCCACTTCAGCACTGGAAAATTGTCATCACCTGAGAATATAGGCAACTATTCTTCCATCTCCTTAATGGTGTGTACAATAGTTCTGCGTTGCTTCGACTTGGCCACTCAGCTCTGCCAACCGCTTCTGCAATTCTCGAATCTCCTCTTTCTTCGCCACAAGTTCTCGCAAACGCAGAGTGTTCTTGTTAGTCAAAATCTTTACAAATCGAATGATCTTGCGATCACATATACATATATAAGATATACAACTTAAAACATACATGTAGCAGTTGTGACTCTCATCAAAAATTTAATACATAATAAATACACATATACACGAATATGCTTTATACATAATTTTTAGAACTCTTACACTTCCAAAACGGAACTGGTTCTTTTTACCAGAAAGTAAAAGATACCGCAATTCAGACTCCCAAAACTCAATGGAGTAGAATTGTCCCTTTCGGACACAGCGAAATATCTGGATGTGATTCTGGACAAAAAAATTAATTGACAAAAAATTAAGAACGGTAGGAAACATTTGAGGCTTAAAACCTGTTATGGTGTACTGGCTGTATACGATGGTGGTGAGACCCATACTTACATACGGTGCACTAGTATGGTGGAAAACAACAAACAAGAACGGCTTGAATAGCCTTTACAGATGCACTCCGTACCACTCCTATGGCAGCATTGCACACGTTAATTTACAAATCAAAAAACTTGCGATAAGAATCACTAATTTGATGAAATTCCTCCCTGGGTCGACTTCGATATTCCGTATGATATAATATATCCGGAGAGGGGGGCCTGGCAAAAAATGCAATAATAAGGTCAAATGAAATTGCCATTTTCACAGACGGTTCAAAAACAGAGGAAGGAACTAAGAGCGTCTATAAGACTACCGAACGCAATCAGTGTCTTAAAATCAGAGATTCTGGCTGTCCTCAGGGCGGCTGAGCTAATGCAGATGAGATCGGAATCGGAAAGAGATTTCGTTATCTACATCGATAGCCAGGCCAGACTTAAGACAATGGAATCGACATCAGTTTTGATATGGTCAGGGCCTGTTGCATAGTGCTCAAGGTATTATGCAATCGAAACTCACTTATTTCCGGGTGCCAGTAAAAGGAAATGAACAAGCGGATGAGTTTTCAAGTTGAGGAGGGCTACTCGATAATAGTGAGGTTGCTAACATCAAATCACCCCTTTGCATAATAAGGGGCACTATAGAGGAAAAAGCTGATTCAATTTAAGTGTTAAAATATTCAATTTATAATTAATAGATATTCTACAAAACAAAATTTAAAAACTATTAAAAATAAACTAAAAATAAAAATAAAAATGTGCAATTAGTATTTGTATTTTTTTTCCTAATTGGTTTAATGTTTTAATAAGTTGAATCGTAGTTTGAAAAATACTGACTTGAGAAGAAATGCCCTGACCCTTTTTTATGTTCGCAGATACTAGTTACAAGTTTCAAAGTTGGAAAAATAGGGGTTTTTCCGAAGAAAATTATGGCAAATTCAAAATTTTAAGTTCTTAAAAAAAAACTTACATTTAACCTTCAATAACTTTTGACTCATTAATTTTAGGACAAGATTAGCTTTGAAACAATTAAAGTACTCATAATTTATGAGTTCAACGATATCGCGTTTATTATCATCGACGCATAAATTTAAAAGATGTTATCTATTGTCAATAAGAGCCGAAACGGGGCAGCGTAAAGCTTTGCTTAAAACCTCTGTATTTCGGTTGTGATGAATTTCAGACCCCCATCCACACGATTTTTTTCTCAACATATGGCAAGGAATCTCTTCTAAAGTCTTCGACACATTATCTATACATGTATGTATAGACGTGTATTTGTCACTGGATTCGGAATAAGCCAATAAGTCTCATGGTACTACAGATGCAGGGTATTAAAATCCTGGTCTCAGAATACAAAACGCTCAATTTTATTGCCTGTAAACAGCAGTGGAATTTGTAGTTAAGAAATTAGAATCACAAGCATTGAAATTGTGTCAAGTATTATATTTTTTTTGCTAATTTTCTATTAAATAATGATCTGTAATTGATATAAGATTGGTGATGTATGTAGCTGGAACAAACTGGATATTATCGGATTATGATGATATGTTTATATTGGTGATATTGTTAGAGGTATTGTTTAGGAATCTTTGATACCTTATGAAGATCTCCTATTACATGTGCAAAAAAGTGGACACCAGGAGGAATAATGAAAGACGAAAACATTTTTTAAAATACTTTTATTTCGTTCTTTCTTTCTGAAAGGTACCTCTTACAAAAAAAATACGATGAAAGAGAGATATTTTTTACGGCTACAATTTGAAATTTAAAATATGCAAGTATGTAGTTTGCAAAGGTGGGAGAGAGTTTTGGGATTACTAGTATGCCGCTTAGCTGCAGAGCTGCGCGGCACGTGCTCCATGCGGATTTTAACTTTCGTGAAGAAAGGGAGCACAAATTGTATACGAGTATCTAGTTTTTGTGGTGAAACGTAAATTCGCATATAAGTCTTTAAAAAAAATGCTACTTGTAAACTACAATTGCAAATTACTTTTGGTGAAGCAAAAATTGAAATACGGGTATTTCCACAAATTTTCCTTTGAATAATACAAATACAACTTTGTAATACCTGGAGTTCAGTTAAATGAAATAAAATGAATCAGTTGGTGAAATTAGTCGATTTTACGAAAAGAAAGAGTCAATTATACAAGTTTATCGATGAAAAATGGTAACAATTTCGGAATATTAAGCAAATCGAAAATCAAATTTATATTTGAACTTAAAGAATTTGTGCTACGAAGATGTAAGGCAAATTGATTCCACCAGAACGAATGAGCATAAGCCACCTCATTACTAATATAAGTTTGAGAGAAATTTGGTCAAATGAGTGGACATGCAACACAATTTCCCCCTCTGGGGAATCCTCTAATATTAGAATGACCAGTATCGTTAACATTGTTTCTTCCGTAAAGTATGAAGGCCCAACCTTCTTACCAGTAACCTAATTTTATAGATAGAAATTAGTGCTAATACAAAATTTGCCATATACATGTATTCACATTGCATTTTATTCAATTTAGAGTTGAAAAGCATTACATATTCTTGAATATTACTCTGCGTATGAGAAAGTTAATGGAAATAAGCTATATGTATAAGCCTATACCTCTATCCGTACAGATGAACTTACGATTGAGAATACCGACTATTTAATAGTTTTTTTTAGTTTTAAATGCATTTTATTTTCTTAATCATTAACTCTAGTAACAAAAAGTGCTTAAATGCTAGCTTAAAATTACTTAACAATCTTATACTAACTTACTGGCACCACACAGGCACTCTAAGCTACTCTAAATTCGTATATCTATGTCTTTCGACTTTATTTACTTAAACTATTTATTTTGGATACTTAAGGCTAAGAAAAAAATTTGTTAATAAAACTTAGCATATGGACATTTTTTTATTTTTTTATAAAAGCTTAATGTCTAACTTAATATAAACCTTAGTCTACCTAACCTACATACACAATACACACATATACACATATAGACATTATACACAATAATATACATACATTAGTATATACCTTTATACTCGTATATACTAGTATATGTACTCGTATATATTTCTTAAATGCTAACTAAATGCTAAAATGCTAATGTAAGCTGGCCACCGCTATTCACAGAGCAAATAAATTGGTCAGCTCTGCCTCATTAGTGAGGCTGGTCCGTAATTGACGGAAACGACGACGAAACATCTTCCCCATCATTCAACCACCAGAAATGCTGGTGCTGCCGAACGACATCCCTCTTATCGCGATTCCCCACCTCCCTACTGAACCTGAGGCGATCCACACTGCCGTGTGCGACGTCTCTGCTGTAGTTGAGTCGCCTGTCCCCAGCTGTCCGTGCGACATGGAAGATTAACGGCACCGCTGATATCTCCTGGATCAACCCTATCTGATCTAGGTAGAGGATTGCTTCTGGTGGAACGAAGCCGTCGAGCGCACACTCTCGTGGTAGAGGTAATTGGGGTAGTCAGCCATTTTTTCAAACAGGAAATAATCACTAGGGGCAAGGTCTGGACTATAGTGTGGGTGTTGGATTTCTTCGAAACCACAATCTCGCGCAGCAGCCTTGGAAAGTCGCGCCGTGTGAACAGGAGCGTTGTCATGAAGAAGCAACACATCCGCTGCGAGTTTACCCCGTCTTTTCTTTTTAATTTCCTCCCGCAAATTATGCAAAGTGGAAGCGTAGGATGTGGCGTTGATGGTTTCACCTTTTTTTTTGTACTCAATGAGCAAGATTCCCTTTGAGTCCCAAAAAACTGTGGCCATGAGCTTCCCGGCAGACGGAGTGACCTTGGACTTCTTCGGGGGGACTGTTCCTTTTTTATGCCACTGCATGGACTCTTGTTTGCTTTCAGGGTCATAGTGGTGGACCCATGTTTCGTCCCCAGTAACAATTCGATCCATAACACCGTCCGCGTTCTCACTACACATCTCCAAAAGCTCTCTACAGCATGCGATTCTCATTTTTTTCTGAGGCGCTGTGAGCATTCGTGGCACCCACCTTGCACTGACCTTTGAAAGGTTAAGATGGTCATGAAGAATGGTGTGAATGGTACCAATTGAAAGCTTGGTGATCTCTGCCATTATTTTCACCTTTATTCGGGCATCCTCAAGCACAAGTTTTTCGACTTCTTTGATGCTTTCTCCCGTACAAGCAGTAGCCGGGGCGCCGGAGCGGGGGTCGTCTTCAATGCTCTCTCTGCCTCTCTTGAACTCACTTGGCCACTTTTGCACAGTTGATAATGAAGGTGCGGAACCCTGGTAAACAGCCACCATCTCTTCATGAATAGTTTTCTGACTTTTTCCTTGCTTAGTGAGAAATTTAATTACAGCGCGATGCTCAATTTTCACCATCATCGTCTCAGTTGCCATTATGATTCTGTTTAACTAGAGATAAAACGCGAATTAATAATCACATTTATATGAAATTGTACATGAATGCACTAAAATAATAATATTACTTGATAAACAACCACAGCTTCACCCCGCTACCGAGAATATGTTGAACGCCCCTCGTATATCAGTATACACCTTTGTATATACTGATATATGTATATACCCACTATTTAATCTAGTCCTAGATATGAACATAACCAATGTTTTGTGGTAAAACGGTTATAGTTTTATAGACCAGGCGTCGCGATCGACTTTTGAATATCATTGTGATTCTTAGTATTGTTTGAGAGTACAGAAAATTGGATGACGGCTCCTTCGGAAATCGCTGTGAGAAATAGTCTATCGTTATGGGTATTTTCCAACGGCGATGTTGTATTCCATGCATAACGGCATAGTTCAAATTTAAGGAAGTAAAGAAATTAATTTTTTTCATTTTGATATTTTATGTATTATGTTTACTCTTGTTGTTCTTATAATTAGTTATAATAAAATTTTGCGGTTATTAATTGAAATCGTAACGATCTTAGGGCAAATACCATCCCGAATTAAGTTCGATTAAAAAGTTTTACGAGAAGCATTTGCCAAATATTAGTGAATCTACTAATTTCCAAATTTAATAATTTAAGCTTTTTTTTTTATAATGAGCGCGCGCTCAAGTGGTTTGAGTACCCTTAAGGTGATTGTACACAGCGCGGGCAAAGGAAATTTAGGGAGGAAGAAAAGATCGTTACCGATGTACATTGCTTTTAAATGTTTGCAAGTTATAACGACCAGGAAATACAGAGATCGGCAGGGTATTCCATAAGTGAGTTGTACGGCTTAGGAACGAATCACGATATTTTAGAGTACGTCCGAAAATGGGCTTATACTGATGAGCATTCATAGCGAGACGGGTGTTACGGTTGAAAGTTTGAATGGGCGGAATGCTACTCGTACTGGCGATTTCAGTGGAGCACTGGTGGTGGAAATAGCGATAAAACAAAGTGAGACACGAGACATTTCGTCGGTGTTCGAGGGTGTCCATTGATTGACTGATATTAGTATCGTCAATAAGTTTTATTGCACGGTTTTGAATCCTATCTAAAAGGTGCAGAGATGTTTTAGGAGCACCTGACCAGATGTGGATATTGTACTCTAGTTTTGGGCGGATGAATGCCTTACATATTGAGGCCAGATCAGAGGGGGTAAAATATTTCTTACATCGCTTGAGGAAACGTAGACATTTCGCAGCATTTTTGGCGACATCAAATATGTGGTCATTCCAAAGTAAGTTGTCATCGACACACATACCGAGCATGGAAAGTTTTTGGCTTCGACGATGCAAGTGCCATTCTAAGATAATGGCTGGGTGTTTAAATTTCGCTTTAAAGACAGCAGACAGCATTGTGTTTTGGAAGTATTAAATTCCACTCTGTTGATAGTTCCCCAATTGGTTATGCTGTTGATATCGGAATTTAATGAGCTTAGCATACGCTGCTGTTCTCGTTCTACAGCCGAAGAGCAGGGCCGTGAGTCCGGCAACGAATATGAAAAGCAGAGAGTACTGTCATCAGCAAAGGAATATATTGGATTAGAAGTAGCAGACAAGAGATCGTTAATGAAATTAAAAAGAGTGTTGGTGACAGAACAGAGGCCTGGGGCACACTAGCATTTATTTTGTGAATATCAGACTT
This sequence comes from Volucella bombylans, assembly GCA_949129095.1. NCBI lineage: Eukaryota > Metazoa > Arthropoda > Insecta > Diptera > Syrphidae > Volucella > Volucella bombylans. Next base: position 50,279,543 of record OX422142.1, on the reverse strand, counting down.
GAAACCGTCCAAGAAAACTTGAATTGAACGTTCCGAAAGGTAATTTCTAATCCACTGAAGAAGAGAGTCGCCGATCCCAAATGCACACATTTTCGACAAAAGAGCCTGATGCCAAACTCTGTCAAATGCCTTAGAAATATCAAGTGCAACTATCGTGCTTTCGCCAGGTTGATATACGCTTTGGTTCCACTTTTCGGTGAGACATGCCATCAAATCACCAGTGGACCTGTTGCTACGAAAACCGTACTGCCGGTCATTGAGAAGTTTTTGTGTTTCGAGATATTTCATGAGCTGACGATTTATCAGTGTTTCTATGACCTTGGAAAGAAGGGACGTAAGTGCAACGGGTCTGTAGGAGGAGAGAGAAGATGATTCGCCTTTTTTAGGGACGGGCTGGACAAATGCTGTTTTCCATCTGCTCGGAAAGAATCCTAAAGTGTAGGATTGATGAAAAAGCTTACGCAGTGGTTTTGCCAGCGCGGAAGAACACCTCTTCAGAAGAAGGGAAGATATACCATCTGGACCAGCGGATTTATTTATGTTGAGATCTTTAAGTAATCTTGCTACTACACGAGTGCGAAAGTAGATTCGTCCCATTGAAGGTTCGACGCACTCAAGTGTAGGCGGAGACAAAGCACAATCTGGGAGTGTTGAGCTGGCCGCAAAGTGTGCAGCAAGTAGATTGGCCTTATCCAAAGAGCTGACAACTGGAATGTCATTGTAAATGAGCGTTGGGATGGAGGATGAGGCGGAATTTCTAATGTTTTTGACGAACGAACAAAAATTGTTACTGCCTTTGGGACATTGCAGTATTTTTTGCCTCAGTTTTTGGTCGTATAGGAATTTCACACGCTTAAGAAAGGCGTTGCAGTCATTTTTGGCTCGTTTGAACTTTCTTCGGTTTTCCTCTGTCGGGTTGGTCTTGTAGAACCGACAAAACATTCCTCTAACCCTGACGGCCTCTTTACAGCTCGAGTCGTACCATGCCTTTTCTTTTGGTTTGATACTCTTCATCCGATGAGGAATAAAGGATCTTATTCCAAAGAGAATGGTGTCTGTAATCATATCGCAGCGGCATCCAAGTCGTTATCGAATAGGCATAACGACCAGTTAAAATTCCTAAAGAAGCTGTTAAGACCGCTCCAGTTGGCTTTCTCGTATTGCCATACGGTTCTTTTAGGAATTTTTTCTCTAACTGTGTGGTCGGTGTACGAGAAATTAGCTGATATGACACAATGGTCCGACAAGCCTAGAGGGGAGAGCACATCAATGGTGTACTTATCAGGGTGAGAAGTTAAAAACAAGTCTAGGGTGTTGGTGGTATGACTATCAACGTCTGGTATTCGCGTGGGCTCATTTACAAGCTGCGTTAGGTTGTTTTCAGCAGCGAAGATCTCAACACTCCGTCCTTCGGGTGTTGTCTGTCCAGAATGTCGAAGCCACCCAGAATTGTGTATATTGAAGTCGCCCGTAATAACGATTTCAGTATGACGATACAGGAATACAATTCTTTGAATGGAGTCAGACAGCGCATCAAACTCGTTAAAAGTTGAATTGCTTTCCAGTTTGGGGCTTCTATAAATAAAGCAGTAGTGTATAACTTGCTTACGGAGATGGAATTTTAACCACATGAAGTTGAATTCCGGATTGGAACATGGATCACATTGTGGTGGAGTTTGGTAAGCTACATCACTACGCACATCAATGGCGAGACCGCGGTGAGAGAAGAATAATGACACTAGTTCGTAGCCAGGTAGCTTCAGATCAGAATGATCTGACAGGTGTGTGCGGGGATCTACCTGTGTTTCACTAAGTGCCAAAACAGCTGGTCTGTACTTACAGACATGGACGTACGCAGAAAATTAATTACTTTTTAGCCCGCGTATATTGGCTACGTCTACCCTGAATTCCCTAGTCATAATCACAGACAAACACAGAAAACACAAACACCGACGATACTAAGAAAGGCTGCGAAGTGAAAATTCTGACATTGATTTACCGGATCAAATTGTTGTAGGTGTTATGCCCTTACAACAATATGAAACAGTGCACCAACAAAATTTTCACTCACAACCCGCTATCCATCAGTTGTTACACACACTCAGCCACTGCCCGTACCGTATGGTAAAAACAGTAACGGCAGTGATTGAGTGCAAGCAACAGTACTTCGACTAGGAGCGGGTGAGGTGGGATACCCGCACTGTGTGATATTTTTCTTTTCAGTCACTGCACTGCACTTTTTGTTTTTTTTTGTATTTTTTTTGTTGGCACACGGACTCGTATTTTTTTTTTTGTTTTTGCACAGCACAAAACAATATTGCGAGTGCACTGGTTGAGTTGTGCACTCGACGGTGGTCGACTCGGTACTCAGCTAACGTATTAGATGCTGTAGATAAAGAGCGGGGGAATATACTGACTTTAAAAATATGTACATCAAAAGATTGAGGTTTGACCGAGTCTTTGTCTAATGCTGATTTTCCATTGGGTTAAATGGCATTGCCAATCCATAGGAAATGCATTGAAATGTGAAACAAACGAGCAAAGTTCCGGACTGGATGCTTTTGTATTGGATTTAAAGCTCCGCTACATCGATTTTTGATTTTCGTCGAAAAATTCTTCTACAGTTTAAAGTAAGAAAGCATTATTATTTTTTTTTTATAAAAGGGACTAAGACTATATATAGAAGTCTGACTACTTCAGTAGTGTTCAAAAACCTTGATAATTTCAGTGAAATATTACCTCTGAAAAACCTGAGTTTTCCGGGTTAATTATTTGGAACCCTTGCAGCTCAATTCTCAATTATCGGTCCGTTTCTTCGTCCCTTTTGCACATTAAAATAACATTACAACATTATTTTTGCCCATTCTTTCTTTTGACATAAAGTCGTTATACTCGCAGGTGTTACCTGTGGGATCACGCAAAGAATTTGCTAATTAAAAAAATTATTGTATTCACTCCAAAATATTGATACATACCGTAAATATCTTGATCAAATAGTTTCCAATTTGGAGAATATCAAAAATTCTTGTTAATATCAGTATAATTGAATGTTTATTCTAAGTCGTACATAAACGTAACTGAAAAACTAGTCTTAATATATTCGTAATAATAATCAATAATCTCAATGTGAATAAAAACCTCTTAAAATATTGGAGCTTTTTCATTTTATTTCAAAACGTTAGCACCTCTATTTTTTAATAAACATTCTATTAGAATTTTGGCCAAATCAATTTAAAAATGAACACAAATACAGGATTGTGCAAACGTCTCTGACAATTTTTAAATGATAACTTGAATAAATTAAAATTTTTTAATAATTTATTTTAGATTGAAGGATTATGTCCTTCAAATGAGCATCAGACTCAACCTTATAAAGACGAGCATTTTCTACGAAATTTCGTGAAGTATCGTGTTTAGGCCCGGGTCAACCCCGGACAGCTTTATTGTGCTTAATACAAGCATTGAACTTAAATACTATACTTATAAAACTAAAAATTTAATTGTTAGACCTGTGGAGTGGGGGTAGAGAGCGAAGGGAATAAAGGGCAATCATTGCTTAGCGCATCCTTTAGCTGCGAAATAGTGCCGCTCTTACGACTTTTTTGTAAAAGTACACTTATTTTTGTCAAATATTTCCACCGAAACAAATCTGGTGCTGTTAAATCCGGAGATGGTAAAGGTCAATCCTGAAATTTGGTAATTAGTATCGCCATTATGCTAAAAGAAATAGCGCAGTAGCTCCACTGAAACCACATCTCATGACTCTCAACCGTCATTGTCCTCCAAAACTTTTATCTTATTAGTGGCATCGATTTCAAAGAAGAATGACCCAATAACTTTCTCTGAGTGCAGCTGCCTCTGATGAATCAATGTTGAGATTTCAATGCCCCCTATGTGACAATTCTGTTTGTTTAGGAATCCATTTAAGTGATGACTCATTACCAGTTGAAGAATGAAGTCATTTTCTTATTTTGACATTTCTTGTAAACGAACTGCGTAAAAAATACGTTACTAAGTTTAATTCTTGCCCATTTGCATTTCGTATGGAATCATCTGCAATTCGTTTTCCAGAACTACTTCCAACCACTTGGCGATCAGAGCAGAGCGCTTTTGTTCGGCATTCGTAACGGTCTGGGAAAAGCGAGATGTTTTAATTCACCAGTACCTAAATCATGTATGTTTTGGTCATGAAATTTTCGCTTTACGCATTTCGCACGATAAAGCCTTTGGTTCAAAATTATAGTGTAATTATTTGCAAAATAAAATTTAATGAATTTGTTCTTCTGTAAAGTTGGTGTCGTAAGAACTTGAAAAAAGTAAAAATGTGAAAAGTAGAAGACCTCTGATATTTTTCAGATCTATAAGTAAAATTATTGTTGAATAACATAGATGGTATCAAAAAATTAATAAAGGGTTTTTCTTTTACACTCGTTTATCACTCCTCCAAGAAACAGCGGACCATCACTCTGGGCAGAGCCCAGAATGTAGTGCTCACAAAGTCTCCGACTAACTTCATTATGTGAAACCTCTGATCTGCGCCGTTAAAAGCACTGATGAGAATATGTCATTGACCGAAGCTGACGTCGAGATATCCACCGCCTCAAAACAGGTGAGCGCAGTGAAAACCTTTTTGGATGCGTCAAAATACAGTCCCTTAGTTTCATAACTGCATTCCTTGACATTTGCGGGCTTGGAGAAAATATATCAATGGCGGCTTGTATAATCTAATGCCTCTACGAACGCCCCACAATATTATCCCTACATTTTTCCATCTGAAGGATATCGGCTTTAGCGTGATGTTTGTGAAATTATTTTTCTGTCAAGATCAGATGTCGATGGACTTGAAGGCATGGCCAAGTTAATATCTCGCATTGACCTAAGATTAAGATTATTGCCCATCATCAGAGGGCACTGATTCGAAAGTGATCCTAGGAATTCTTGGATACCAAATCCAGGGCTTCCGATACAAGCCATGGGAAGACACCCGGTAGGGAGAAAGTGGTCGACTCACGATCGCAGAATCATCGTTTTTTTTTAACTCGTTGAGCAGTATTTCCGAACTCCGATGAAACGAAAAAGCAACAGAAAATAAGCAGCATAGAACAGCCCAGCAACAAAATTGCTCCAACGGCATGGGTCGACCTAGTTTGAGAATAGTGGCATTAGTATTATATTTTGTATTATTCTAGGTATTATTCTAAGTTAGTTTAAGATAACAAGTCAGTCGTGTGAAAGACCATGTAGTAAAAAGACATTATACAAATAAGTTGTGTTTTATTTGTGAGGGCTGGACAAAACACATACATAACTCACGCGCGGGATACCAACGCTACATCTTATTGATGTAGTAGACGTATTGTAGACCCGAGTATAGGCACATAGACTCATGGCTAGCTTCGTCTGAGTATGGCGAGTTCTCATAAAAATTTACATAGGAATTAGCTATGTTGTAGAGTATTCTTGGCGCTCCCAATTCTTCAATAATAGAAAGTAGCTTCTTTTATCAAAGAAGAGTTTGCTTTTCATTTTAACTATTTATTGATCTTCATGGAGTTTAACTTCTATCGTTTTCTAGACTGACCAGTTTTTTTTTGACAGCCGAACTTATTTCAAGAATGGCAAAGAATTCCGCGATTAACAGTTGGTGTCAAAGGTATGGTAAAGAAAGGTCTAAAAGAGAGGAATCAGTAACTGTTTTACCAAATAAAACACTAAGTTCCAATTCATACTATTCAGTTTTTGCTGGGTATTTTTTCTGAATTCTCTTTTAGTCTTGGATCATGCATTCACACTATTCAGTTTTTACTCTCCTGCTCTGATGTTAAAGTTCCTACTGTTTTCCTTTTCCAGCTCTTTTCATTAGCTTGGTTTTTCCCTTGTTTCTAATATGAGAAAATTGAGATAGTCGAAGACGAATTATATTGAACTAATAAATAATTGCCGGCGTGGATTCAAAAAAAGTATTGATTCATTTGTATGAGTTTTGGGAAGAAATTGTAATAATGCAAAAAATTTGGAAAAGAGTATGGATAAAACCATGGAGGGAAGTACGGGTTACAAAAGGCTCATATTCATTGCTAAATGAAGAAGCCTCGTTTTGAAATTAACGTTTAAAAATTAACAAATCCAAATTCAGTTTGTCTTTTTTTCCATGGGAAAAGTGATTTGAAGTGAAAGTACATAAACATGAGGGATGAAACAAACATTAGCAGTTACTTCATGCTTACTTGCAAATGGGACAAATTTCCGTGCAAACACTATCTAATACATATGAAAAAAATGTTCCAATAATTTATTTATATCCGTTCAAACCTACGTCATGCAACAGCAACACAAAAATATAACAAAACGCACAAAATAACAAAATAACCACAAAAGACAATGCAGGAAATGAATAGGAAATTGTGGACCATTCATGTCTCACATTTCTCTCCCCTTCTAACCCTCTTTACCTACAATTTTAGGAACGGTTCAGTATGAATCAGGACTAACCAGTTGTCTATACCGCCTTACCATGGAGCTGCATGTAATAGTGATCAATTTCCACAAGTTCAAATCAATTCAAATTCAAAGTTCAATTGTCAAATTGCAAGGTTTTCAATCTGGCAAGAGAGAGCTTGTTTTGTTGCCAGATCAGAGTAGCACAAACAAATTCGCAGTAACGCTGCTGATCTCCAAGCCGGCAAACAGCATCTGCGTACAATGGTCAGTCAGTCAGTTTTTGAATATCTAGTCGATACTACGTAATTTTGCAGTTTGTACGAGTACCATGGAATAATTTTGCTCTCACTGTTGTGAACCATAGCCCTCAAAAAACTGAGCTCTGTAGTAGGAAACAACACTCAAGGTGTTGAAATATTTGTATATCATGGCGAATTACATAATTAAAATGTTCAATCATAGATGGAGCAACGACTTTCCGCATTCTCAGTTATTGTTTTCTCTCTTTCACACATTCTCTCCATTAACTACTTTTATATAATTTTATGAATTTGTTGAAAGCTGCCATTTTTTTAGGAAAGAAGTCCCAATAAAGAAACATGCTGAATTTCTAATCACTGAAAACTGTTTAATCTTTCTTATGGAATAACCTAACCAAGGTAAATATCCAGTACATCAGCATCTAAATAATAAATATAACCAACATATGGTACCCTTGAAATGAAAGAAAGATAGATACCGATGTACGTTGGTTTTAAATGTCTGAATATTAGAATGACTAGGGAATAGAGAGTTCGGCAGGGCATTCCACAAGCGAGTTGTTCGGCCTAGGAACGAATCACGATATTTCAGAGTACGTCCGAAAGTGAAAGAGCATTCATAGCGAGACGCGTCTTACGGTTAAGGGTTTAAAGGGGTGGAATGCTAATGGCGATTTATATGGAGTAGCGATAGAACATATGATAGAAGTGTTGTTATATGCGGCCTTAAAATCGAAAAAGAGGTGGGTATCGATTTGGACTTCTTGGGGATTTTTGTATCATTTGGTCTATCTTCTATAATACATATATTTGGTCGGCAGATACGAGTAACTTAAGTACCTAACAGATAAACCATTTGGACTAACTTTGTCGTTGCGTATGCTTTATTATTATTATTTTTTTTATTATTAATGATTCTTTTATTCTCAAAATGTATGAATGATTTCAAAATTGTACAATATTTTTGTTGACAATCTTATTACGGTATGGCCATTGCCGTTACCTCAGATGTCATGCATATAAGCTTGAGACTTTTTCAAAAGAAACAATTACATTTTCATACAATACATTGGTTGAGATATTTTTTTTAATACAATTAAAATAATATAAAAATCTTCAGAATACGATGACAGGTTTCCAGAATAGACCCTTCTGATCTTCCTGAGGACACATTTTCCCGAGCTTCAAGATTACATAAGGTGCAATATTAAGAGAGATCATCTATATGCGGCTTAAAATTCAAATCCAGCATCTCCCCTCTGGCCTTAAAAATCGTTAATATTTCCTAAGTACTACATTCGTCGCAGATATAATAGAATTCTCTCAACTCGTAGTTAAGAGCGCAATAATACCGTCGATTAAGAGATGACTGAGCTTGTTCCAATTTTTGTGTGCTTATTTTTTCGCCAATAATTCAAATTATCAAGCGAAATATTAAATTGCAGGTTGCATCTCCTTGCCAAAAGCTGACTTTTTGTAAAACAAAGATTTTGAAGAGGTAACATGAGTTAAGATAACCGTTATCCCTAATTGTGCTAATTGTCCTAATAACGTAATCAAAGTTAAGTTTTAAAGTTGCAGTGAATAATGGCGACATTGCAGTTTCGAGTAGAAGCATATAGTTGAGAGAGATAGACGGTAGCTTAAACATTCTTCTCGGAAAAAATCTAAGCAATTTTTCAACGTATTCACACTGTTCATAACTCCAAACTTGCGCTGCGTAAAATATGACTGTTTTAGAAATTACATCAAACATTTTATGCTTTGCACGAAGGCTGAGTGCACTTGCACTTATGCAAGACTTCTATATGCAATTAAGTGCGGTTTTTGCTGATTGGAGTTTTCAGGTAAAATTCTCTTCGTATTAGGTTTGAGGAAATTTTCATTCCGAGATACTCGTACTCCTTTACAATTTCAATATCTTCTCCAGCAAATTTTAATTTTTCGTTTCTGGGGTAACTTCCACCAGCTTTTCTGAATATTACAATTTTGCACTTTTCCAGGTACAGAGTAAGGTTCCACTTCGAACAATAAGCTTCAAGATCAGAAATAATTCGGCTTAATCCTTATGGTAAATCCGATGACAGAACTATGTCTTCATGAGCACTCTAATCCTCCTTTCAACCCACGAGATTCCACCACATATTGCTTCGTTCAGGTCATCAAGAAACAGAATGAACAAAAGTGTACTTAGAACATAGCCTTGCTTAACTCCCATTGTTGTGGGGAACCATTCTGGCTTGGCCATTCTATACAGCTGCTTCAGTGGCCTCGGACAGAAGTTAAGGATATTCAGAATCTTTCTTAACTGTTCAATCAGCTATAGTTTGTGAAAAGTGACAATTGATTAAATAGAAAGCTGATTTGGAATCTATGCAAAAAGCGTAATCTGGAAACGATTATGCCATATTCAGCAGGGTGAAAATCTGGTCTATTGTTGAGTGCTTTTGTCGAAATCCTGTTTAAAAATTACTAAGTAGGTTTGCATTGTTGATCCATTATGAGAGTCTTGCTTAAAGAACAGATGAGAGAATCTTCAAAGGGAAATTTTTGTGGAGTGGAAATATAATCGCCTTTCTTCAGCTTTGAGGTAAAATATTGCACTTATTTGGTTGAATGAAGTCAGTATGACCAAAGACTCTTTCGTCAAACTCTTGTAGAACTCAAAATATATTGTGTTTTCTCTTGGTGCTTTGTTTAATTTTCTTCTTCTGATGGCATCTTTAACTTCTTTAAAGGTTATATAATACAACAGTCAAGATAGTCGTTTACTATAAAAAACGACTCCTTTTGTACAAAAGGAGCAGCATATTGTTTTTTTTTTTTTGTTTTTTTTTTAAAGAATCTAACATTCAAGTGGGTGGATTAAGTTTTTTGGAAAATGAGACAGAGAGAGAAATAAAAATGTTTAGGCTTAGTGGCTATTCTATGGGCTCCATAGGTGGCATCCAACATTTAATGGGGAGACTAAATTCTTAATGGAAGTTGGCCTGTTGTTGGTTTCTAGTCAACTACTCATCTTACTTGATTTTCGTTAACTGAAAATGAATGTCTTTCGTGCGAGGCTGGGATTCGAGGAACGAATCGTTCGATTTGGAAGCCAGTTCACTACGACTTGAGCCACGGTCACCCATAATTATTGAACGACTTGTCATTTATTACCATGATTAAGATGTTTGAAAAAGTGTTTTCTAAGGATATCTAAGGATATCTAGGAATATCTACAGCTTTCCAAAAGCTTTTTGCGCTGCCGCCGTTTGTAGCTTCCTGCATTAATTGGACGGGACAATTTTTCTTCAAACTCTAAGAGATAAACTTGAATTTCTTATTAGCATCCAGATTCATTTTTTTAAAAATATCAGCATTGAATTTACGAAATAAACTAAGTTGCTTGAACACCTTAATTCGTACTTTTTCACATTCATGATTGAACCATTTGTGTCTGGGTACGACACTTCTTCTTTACTTATTTTTCGGGGCAGCCTTAGCAATAATTTCATGGCTTTTTTAAAAACAAACTGCACACGATCTAATTTCATGGATAAGCTCTGCTAAAAAACTTCAATTTGGTGGTTAGTTAGGGTTAATTCTAGTAAAAGTTGAAGCTGGATTGAAACAACAATTCAATTAGCATTTGATTGAGCACCGACAACGATACTCATTCGTTGAAGAGCCTTGAATAGTTAAAAAAGTTGTTTCCATATCGCAAGCATATCGCTTCGTGTTCTGCCGTTTACCCCTCTTCCATCCAAAACGTTGTCCTTAGAGTTTCTTTCAAACAATAACTTTGATGAAGTAGATGACAACTGATCAGTGCATGCTTGGTCTAGACGAATTCTCACGTTCAAATCACCAATAATTATTATAAAGGGTTTTCCAATAGGGACTTGAATTTAATTTGTGAGCGCACTCTTTCACTAATCATCAAACTGTCACCTTCAATTTATTCAGTAAATTCAACATTTTCATCATGCTAAAGTACACGAACGAGTAACGGCTGCAAATTATAAAAAGTGTTGTGTGATGTTGCGTGTCAGTGAGACAACGGGTTGGTCGAAGTGTCGAAAATATCGCTGCCGTTCAGGCGTCCGTAGCAAACGATCCAAATCTGTCAATTCCACTGCGTTCTTAAGAATTGGGCATCGCTCAGACCCCATTATGGCATATTTTGCGTAAGGTTCTTGGTTTACACCCATACAAGACCAAGCTGACTCAAAAATTGAAGCCGATGGACCATTTGAAGCGACGTACGTTCTCCGATTGGGATCTGGAGAAGATGCGCCAAGATGATGAATTTCATCGCAAAATCATCTTCGGTGACGAAGCTCATTTTTGGCTCAATGGGTTCGTCAATAAGCAAAATATGCGTTATTGGTCGGGTAAAAATCCACATGTGCTTCATGAATCACCACTTAATCCACAAAAAATAACTGTTTGGTGCGGTTTGCATGCCGGCGGCGTTATTGGGCCATATTTTTTAGTCGACGATAACCATCGATTGAACGCAAAATAGCCGAAATGTGTAGCCGAATCGTTGAAAATTGGGTCCAACGAATCGACCGCTGCAAACGTGCCCGCGGTGGCCATATGAACGAAGTAGAGCCCCATTCATAAATGTTTTGATTGTACTTCAAGCCGATAATAAAGTTTTTGAAATATATCAAATGGTTTGCCTTTTTTTATAAAAACAAAATTTTCATGTCCTTATTCGAAAACCCTAATATATTCTGCTTTCCAAAGTATTGAGTTAAGAGCGAACTTCATTTTTTCATTCGACCACTGTGTACAGTTAGGTAAAAAAAACGTAAGCTGGAACTAAAAAATCGGTTCTCCCTCTTCATTCTACGAGTATTTTAAGAGTAATAATTTCTTCTACAGTTAGAAATTCGAACCCACATACAGCATTTCTTTTAAAATTAAATAAGCACCCGCCATTCGCCCTTCTTTTTCTATTAACTTTGACAGTAGCTACACTTTTCAGTACATAATTACTAAACAACTTTTTATAACATTCATAATTATATTCCTCAACCTATGTTTCAAAAAGAAATATACATAAAATTTCTCTATATACTTAAATTCTGAAAGTAACAGTTTATTATAGAATCCATGAATATTGAAACTCAAAACATTTAAATAAAAACCGTCGCTGGGCAATACGGAAACCCGAAGTGCGGTCTTTACGTGTGTTTGTTGCTTTTTCTTGACGAAGAAACGATGACAGATCAACAGCTGTCATGTGTAAGCGGCCAAATAGCTTGTTTATTTCTGTAAGACCAAATGGCAGGTGAAATAAAAGATTTTTCTTGTTGGCTCCTATGAGAAGAGACTCTACCTTCGCTTCCAGATCACAGCGTTTCTCGGCCATCTTATTTCTAGCAGCTAACTCTTCATTTTTAAGGCCAAAATGTCCGATGAAATTTGTTGGATATCACTTTTTCGGGCTAGATCTTTCAGTTTTAAATACAAAACAACAGATAAGGATAAAACGGTTACTGCATCATCATCTCTAGGCATCTTTGATTAAAGGTATATTTTCGTGGAACTCACTCGTATTGTTTCAGGTGATGATTGCTTAAAGTTTATTTTACTCATTTACCCAAAGGGTTACAAAAGTGCAGACGCAGAAGGTCTTAGAACTAAGACTTAGGGTTTGAAGGACGTTTGGCGCAATCTTTTGTTTATATATGTTTTCCTGATTGTGTTTGAGAAATATTAATATTTTTTCGATTCTTTTTTCTATATTTTTTTCTTTTTAAAAGAGAACTTAAAATTTTCACAACTTGACCTGTAAATGTCATGCTTCCCACCTCGTATGTTTTATAGATACTTTTTACTATTGCATCCTTATAGATTTATTTTTTCTTCAAGGGAGAGAAATAAAAATACGAGGTTATTAATAGGAAACATTCCAATTTTTTAAACTTGTTTCCGGAAAGCATGCTTTTTCAAAAGCAATACTTACAAATGACACCATCCACTTTAACAAAATTCACGAACATTTGTTTGACCTTTATAAACAAGATACATTATACATATCATCTGCCGGAACGAAGAGCAAATTTGTCTTCCTTTCTTTCAGAAAATGTTTGAACGGAATAAAACAGATATCTGATAAAAATCCAACAAATTTATCACAAATTGAACATACGTATAACATTTTACGCCCTCGCTCATACTCTCATTAAAACTTCCTCCAAGGAGAGTTGCCTTAGCTTCAAATATGCTTTGCACTTCTCCACAAAAAAAACACCTGCACCTTTTTCTTGCGAAAATTTTCAGCTGAAAAATTGAATCTTGCTCTACATGGTGAACACAAGTCCAACGTCAAATTGATTTAACGCTAGTCCACATTTTAAGTCAAGTGTTTTCATTAAGCGGCGTACTTAATTTTAACTACAAATTCCGGGGAGCTCCAACAAGCAAAAAACCCCTCCAGTATCTCGTACTTGCTCAACTGCAGGCAGACAACACTCCATGTTCAAATGCGACGTTTTTCCATTTTTGTTGTTTTACTGCTATGTTAGGCTTGTCCAGCGTGGGTGGGGCTCTCTATTCGAATGGTAAGTTATGAGCTAATTCACTTGAAAAATATTTCCAAATAAAAAAAAAAAAAACATAAACCACTGTAGTACAATACGAGTACACTCAACAAGCGGGAACCTTATCGACGACAATTTTCTACAAAAGTATTCGAAATCATTCACACAGTAAATGTGCTCTTAAATGTGAAGGAGACTGTTTGCCAAAAAAATAAAATAAAATGGGTTTGTATCAACCGCATTCATCGACCACCTGAGCAACCAGCAATGATAAACTGCCGCTAATCGCATAAAGTGGTCAGTTAGGTAACAGTCTTATAAAAACGGTAAAATGCAATTAGACCCACACCCAAAGTAATGCAGCGGGTGTATCTTTTCACCAAAATAAATTATAAATTGGGATCGTGACTTGTTTATTAGAAGGCAAAGTCTCGTTGTTGGTGTTTATTGTCTGGGACGTATATGTAGCTGTGACGTAACAGAGCAGATATATTGTACGAGTACTAAAGGAGTTTCTTCCTGTGTGTCAAGGAACAACATCAATTTATTTGCCATACTCATACTAACATATTGAATTACATTATGTAAATCTGATAACTTATCTGCAATAACAATGAAATATACTTTTGATTTGATCGAAAAAATCATCCAGTATCAGGCTGCTACAATACAATATCAATTGTTGGCGGTCTAACAAACTCATATCTTGATAGCAGATATGAGAAATTAAACTGATGTCTTTAACATATGACACAGGCTGTATCGTTTATGATTTTTAAGATATTGTATATGGGATAAAAGCTACAGTATTGCAATAGATACATGTACTGATTCATGGAATAGAATTCTGGCGGTTTTTTCTCAAACCTTGTTCATCAACTTTAAACGAAGACTGCTGGTACATATGTATGTATGTATGTATATCGTGAGAAGGTACCACGTATTTAGACTTGCAAGGAATAACCGCCACGTTAATAGATAAAATAAGAAAACATAAGTGAATAGAAGACGATTTATCTTGGTGTAAAAAAATTGTGGAATAATTGAATGAATGACAGTTTTTGTTTAGAGATATACGAGGGCGGGTCAATAAGTCAGTGACTTCTGGAATAAAACACAGATTTTTTGATAAAAAAATAATTTTATTTTTCAACGTAGTCTCCCTTGAGCTCTATACATTTTGTCCAACGCTTCTCCAATTTTTTTATCCCTTCCAAAAAAAATGATTTGTCGAGGTCCTCAAAATAGGCCTTTGTTTGCGAGATGACTTCATCATTGGAGTCAAATCTTTTTCCACCAAGCCATTTCTTCAGGTTTGGGAACAAGAAGTAGTCGCTCGGAGCCAAATCTGGAGAATAGGGTGGATGAGGGAGCAATTCATAGCCCAATTCATGGATTTTTGCCATGGCAACTGCACAAGTGTGCACCCTTGCATTGTCTTGGTGGAAAAGAACTTTTTTCTTGGCCAAATGAGGTCGGTTTTTTTTCAAATCGTCATTGAATCGGTCCAATAAGTTGGCATAATATTCCCCATTGATTGTTCTTCCCTTTTGAAGGTAGTCAATGTGGATTATCCCACGTGCATCCCAAAAAACAGTCGCCATAACTTTATTGGCTGACAAACCCACCTTGGCCTTCTTTGGCGCCGATTCACCCTTAGAAACCCACTGTTTTGACTGTTGTTTGTTCTCTGGCTGTGATGGATCCATGTTTCGTCCACGGTTACAAAACGGCGCAAAAACTCCTCCATATTGCGATTAAACAACGCCAAACCTTCCTGTGAAGTGAAGCACACGAAATTCACTTTTTTCCATTTTCTCCTCAAATTAGTGAGTAGTCTGATAAAATTAGCTGTCAAACACAAACTAACTGACGCAGCAAGTTTAAATTTTGACAGGAGTCAACTGACAGATGCCTGTTGACAGGAGCAGTGTTGCTGTTTCAGTAAAGAGGTCAGAAATTCAAAAAGTCACGGACTTATTGACCCGCCCTCGTATTTATACTCGTATTAAGTACTATGCAGAGAAGTGCAGAAATAAAGAGCAAGGTTGAGTGGGCTAAAAACATACTAAAAGACGGATTTCCCACTGCTTCCACTGCTCCCAAAACGTCAAAAGACTCCCCTAAGCGTCAGAGATCGTTGGAGGAAACCGTACCGGTTTCCAAGAGGCCCAAAACACACAGTTCCACAACCCCTGGGCCATCCAACAGCAGATCTCTGAGGTCTTATAATGAAGTCCTAAAGGACGCATTGGTGATCGCGGTGATCGACAGGAGCGATACCGACGGTTCCATTACACCGGAACGGTGGCAATTGGTCAAGTTGAAGCTCTCGAGCAACTTCATGGCCATCATGCGGGAAAACCCAGGACCACCTCCTATCACAAGCGACGCTGGCTGGCACCAAGGCCATGTCAAGCTCATCGCTTGCTCCAACCAGAGATCTCCCAATCTCTTCACCAAGGCCATCGATGGTTTAGGAGAGGTTTGGCCAGGTGCAAAACTCGAGGTCGTATCTAAGGAAGACATTCCTAGTAGACCTCGAACTCGCACCTGGATTCCAGCCGAACCCTCCTCTCCAGAAAATATACTGGAAATCATCCGGCTCAGCAACCCGACTCTTCCGACTCATGACTGGAAAGTCGCGAAACTGGAGGAACTAAGGGGTTCTTATAGATGCGCGTTAATTGTGATCAATAAGGAATCCCTTAATCCTCTGGCGCAGACGAAATGCATGATTCGGTTCGGATTCCAGTCCATTCACTTAAGGGTGTACAAAAAGGATGAGCTGGATGCTGATAAGCAACCTCCTCCTCCTTTAACACCTGACATCACAACATTGGATCTTGGAGCGTCGATATCCTTTCCAGAATTGGATAGCGACGACTCCAATCTGTCCGAGGTGACTACCAAGCCGTCGGTCTCCTCTTCTGACACACTGTCGGAAATGGAAACCGATGACGAATCAATTAGGGGTTCTACACGATCAGAGATAGAAGATGAGCTCTTGGGCACATCTTCAGAATCGGAGGACCTCAACAACACCGAGGTGGAGGCGACTCTAGAAGACTGTAGTAATGATACGGTTTCTCCAGATTAATCTCCACCACTCAAAAAACGCTTCGGCCGCACTCATTCTGCGTCTTTCTAAAGGCGCAGAAGACAAATTCTAATCCAGGAACCATGGATTGCAGAAGGCGTGGTTCGTGGACTTAAGACACCCTCATACACTCCACTCTATACAAGAGACATAGGTAAGATTAGAACTTGTATATTAGTGAAACGTAGCCTTAATGTATTTCTACTTCCCAACCTCAGTGACCCCGACCTAACCGTTGCCAGATTAGAGACTGCCAAAGGCTCTTACTGGTTGGCATCGGCTTACCTTGGCCACGACCAAGTGGGCCCTCTCCCTGGTGATAACCTAGAAAGGGTGGTACTGGAAGCGGGAAGGCAAAAAACTGGCCTCATAATCGGATGCGACGCTAACGCACATCATACGGTATGGGGCAGTACCGACATCAATGATAGAGGTGAGTCACTTTTAGACTATATTTTAAGTACTAACCTCTTAATTTGCAATATTGGCAATGTGCCCACTTTCATAACAAAAAACCGACAAGAAGTATTAGATATTACTCTTGTCTCCGACAGCATCACCCAAAGGCTAACAAACTGGATGGTATCGTCTGAACACTCCTTTTTAGACCATAGATACATCCAATTCAGTCTGAGTGATGCTCCCCCCGCCAACCAGCTTTCCGGAACTACCGGAAAACTGATTGGACAAAATATAGAGGAATACTGTCGGAAACGATATCCTCTAAACTATCAAGTCCCCCGCGTGACACCAATGAGCTCGACATGAAAGTCAGGGAATTTACTCTGACTCTCAATAAGGCTATGGCCGCTTCCTGCCCTCTTATTCAACCAAGAGGCAAGAAAAAGCCACATTGGTGGTCATCGGCACTAGGACTGCTCAGAAACACCTGCAGAAAACTTTTCAACGCAGCAAAAAGCACAAGAAAAGTGACCGACTGGGACTCATATAAAGAATCCCTCAAATTATACAAAAAAGAACTGAGGAAGGCAAAGCGACAATCCTGGAAGTCATTCTGCGACAAAATTACAGAAACCTTAGAGGCTTCGCGGCTAAGAAAAATCCTCTCCACAAATCCTATGATGCCCAGCTGTTTGAAAAAAACCGATGGCTCTTGGACAACCTCAAGTGATGAATCACTCAACCTGCTTCTGGCCACCCACTTTCCAGGTAGCTCCAACTCGCGGCCAGTAGCAGCCCAAACAAGCCTACTGCAACCGTGACCAAAATTCATGGTCTGATTACGAGAGACAAACTGCTCTGGGCGCTGCATAGCTTCAAACCATACAAGTCTGCTGGTCCGGACGGTATTATACCTGTCGAGCTACAGAGATCCTCAGATATTATTCTACCAGTGTTGGAAAATATTATGAGGAGCTGTGTAGAACTTATCCACATTCCACTGTTATGGAGAGAAGTCAATGTAGTATTCATTCCCAAAGCTGGAAAATGTTCTCATGTAGTACCAAAGGACCTCAGACCTATAAGTCTATCATCATTCCTTCTGAAAACTTTAGAACGACTGATTGATATCCATATTCGAGCTAAAGTTGATCCAAGACTTCTGTCTACGGCTCAACATGCCTACTGTAAAGGAAAGTCGGTGGAAACGGCTTTGCACTCTTTGACTAGCCACATCGAACGATCCCTACAATATAAGGAGTACACAATGGTTGCTTTCCTAGACATAGAGGGCGCCTTTAACAACGTCAACACATCCGCAATCACGACTGCGCTGTCAACTCTGCAGGTAGACGGCTCACTTGGGGAGCTGATTAATCTAATGCTAACAACCAGGATAATCAACTCCAAACTGGGTGAGACTTCTGCTAAAAAGATATGTCAGTAGGGGTACGCCGCAAGGCGGTGTCCTCTCTCCCCTTCTCTGGAACTTAGTAGTTAACGAACTACTGATATACCTGGAAGCGGGTGGTAGCAGAGTGATTGCCTATGCGGATGACGTTGCCATAGTCGTCTCAGGAAAACATGTAAATACCATTAAAGAACTCCTCCAAGTAAATCTTAATCCGCTGGGCAGATCGCTGCGGATTGGGAATAAGCCCCCATAAAACTGATCTTGTCCTCTCTTCTAGGAAATATAAAATTCCAATCATAGACCCTCCTTCAATAAACGGTACCAGTTTAGCTTTCTCCGATACAGCAAAATATCTGGGTCTGATTTTTGACAGGAAACTAAACTGGAAACCTAACATTCAAGAAAGAGTCAATAAAGCTACAATAGCTTTATTCTCTTGCAAGAAAGCCATTGGGAACAAATGGGGCCTTCAACCTCGTATAACCCACTGGCTATACATCTCGGTCATAAGACCGATACTTACTTACGGGATGGTTGTCTGGTGGACGGCTTGGAAAATGCAGTCAACCGCATTAAACTAAGCAGAGTCCAAAGAACAGCATGTCTATGCACAAGCGGAGCCTTGCGGTCTACCCCCTCTGCGGCATTAGATATTCTGCTTCACTTGACACCCCTCGACATTTTTAGCAAGCAAGTAGCTGCGACTGCAGCTATTCGCCTTAAAGCGACTAAACAGTGGACAAATAATTCATTTGGCCACGCCAACATTCTTAATACATTAGGAATCCTCACAGAGAACACCGATTACACCATACCTGAACTTTGGTTTGACAAAAACTTCCATGTAAGCTTCCCCTCTAGATCATTCTGGGAGGAGGATGCTTTCATGGAGGACAAGTCAATCCATCTCTACACAGATGGATCTAAAACCGACAGCGGAGTTGGTGGCGGTGTTTTCTCAGATAAGCTAAATCTAAGCCTCTCTTTCCGCCTTCCAAATGACTGTAGCGTGTTCCAGGCGGAAATTTTGGCGATTAAAGAAGCTCTGTCCTGGCTGAAGAAAAACATGATATCTGCAAAGGATATCCGCATATTTTCGGATAGTCAGGCCGCCATCAAGTCCCTGGACTCGGTCTCATTGTGTTCTAAAACTGCCCTTGAATGCCGATCATCTCTCATGGAGATGGCAGAGCAGTTCAACATTCACCTCTGTTGGGTGCCGGGCCACAGAGACATTCCAGGGAACTGCAGAGCCGATGAATTCGCCAAAATTGGAACCACTCTACCTATCCTACCGGACAAAGGTAGTATAGGTATACCAATCGCTACGTGCAAACTAACACTAAAGCTAGATGCCAATAAAAGAACGGATCTTAGGTGGACTGCTGGACAAACATGTCTAGCGACCAAACAGATCTGGCCAAGGCTGGATCTGAGTCGATCTAAGTGTCTGATCCTTTTAGATAGGAAACATCTCAGCGCCATAATAGGTGTCATTACCGGACACTGCCTCATAGGCAAGCACGCAAGAAGGCTTGGCGCTTTTACTAACGATTTCTGTAGAAGCTGCATGGACGAGGAAGAGGAGGAGACAATCCCCCACCTACTCTGCACATGCCCAGCTCTCTCTCAGAGAAGGAAGCTTCATCTAGGAGCTTTCTTCTATAACGACCTAAACGATCTAGAAAAAATAGACGTTAACAGTCTCCTACGCTTTATTATAAGCTCAAACTGGTTCCAGTAGTAAGAAGATCATAGATCCACGTGGCATCACAATGGGCCAATAGGCCTAAGTGGGTTGGTATTTCCAACAGCCACTCTTACCTAACCTAACCTAAGTACTATGCAGCCTGTTTCTAAAATGCAAATAAATCGTAAGTATAATAAATCAGTATAACAAATCAAGTATAATAAAAAAGGAAACAAAAGTGCATACAATTTCAAGAATTCACCGTATGATATTCGTATGACTGATTGAAACTACAGAATTGAATGCAAAAAATTGACGTTCATTGTCGTTCTATTGGTGATCTCTTCCCTTCTTCCTTTTGAGCTTTCTGTTACCAGCCAGTTTGGTTTATTTTTGCTGATTTTATTGTTTAAGTTTTGGCGGATATTTAAAAACATTACTAAAAGCTCACTTAAATTTATTTAGAAATATCAGAAGTTCTAAATTTGGAAAGCGAAAGTAATATCCGTCCTTATTTTAGGACTAAGGGAATGACGGTAATCATCAAAAACATCTCAAATTCTGCCTCATTCTACATCCCAACGCTCATTTACAATGACATTCCAGCTGTAAGCTCTTTAGGCAAAGACAATCTGCTTGCTGCACACTTTGCGGCCAACTCAACACTTCCAGATTATGCTTTGTCTCTGCTTACACTTGAGTGCATCGAATCTTCAGTAATAGCAAGAGTACTTAAAGATCTTAATATATATATATTCGCTATTCCAGATAGTATATTTCCTCTTCTTATGAAGAGGTGTTCTTCCACACCGTCAAAATCACTGCGTAAGCATTTCCATCGATCCTGCTCTTTAGAACCCTTTCCGAAAAGATAGAAAACAGCATTTCACCAGCCCGTCAATAAAAAAGGCGGATCTTCTTGTCTCTCCTCCTACAGACCCATTGCATTTACGTGAAATGAAAACATGAAAACTTCTCAATGACCGGCAATACGGTTTTCGCAGCAACAGGTCCACTTATGATTTGATGTCACGTCTCACCGAAAAGTGGAACCAAAGTGAAAGCAAAATAGTTGCGTTTGATATTTCTAAGGCATTTGACAGGACTTGGCATCAGGCTCTTTTGTCGAAAATTTTGGCATTTGGTTGCCTTGGAAGATTTCAAGTCAGATATCCACAAAATAAATGCTAGTGTGCCCTAGATCTCCGTTCTGTCTCCGACACTCTTTTCAACGTTCTTTAATGATCTTCTGTTTGCTACTTCTAATCCAACATATTCCTTTGCTGACGACAGTACTCTCTGCTTTTCATATTCGTTCCCGGACTCACGTCCCTGCTCTTCGGCTGTAGAACGGGAACGGGAACGGCAGCGTATGCTAAGCTCATTAAATTCCGATATAAAGAACGTAACATATTTTGGAACACTGGAATTTAATGCTTGCGAAACGTAATGCTGTGAATCCATTATCCATGAATGGCACTTGCATTGTTGAAACCGAAAAACTTTCCATTCTCGTTATGTGTGTCAATGACAACCTACGTTGGAATGACTACATATTTATTTGATGTCGCCAAAAATGTTGCGAATCTAGTTTTCCTCAAACGATGTAAGAAATACTTTTGGTATACCACTAACTTTGAAATGCTTTTTTATCGCTTTTCGCTTTTAAAAGATTTCTACGTTCAAAGTCGTCAATGAGTGACAGATATGCGAGATTCTTAAATTTTCTATTTTGTTGATTTAAACGTTTCTTCTCCTATAAATAAAAGTAGAGATTCATTAATTATTTTATGCTCTCTAGAATAATAACATTCCCGAGAATTTTTCTAAAAACTAGTTTCAACAGCAGTTTACCTTTTTTAGTTAAGTAGCTAAAACGTATTAAAATTTATTCAAAATATATCTCGCATTTTTACCAGCTAGACTTTTCTTTTAAACTTGTAGAGTCCAAGGAATATTAACTTTCAAAGGATTTTTTTAAGCTCTTACTTATTTACGAGTACTTATAACGCGGGTTCCACCAGCGCCTCAGCTAACTACTCACAACTTATTTAATATTGTCCCATCTAAGAAGTTGGTTCCGAACATTTCAATTATTACACCTCTCACCGGTTTTATTTGATATTATCAACCCTCATGTTTTTGGATTGTATTGATTCAATAATTTCAATGCGTAGAATCGATCTTAAATAGACTAAGCTAACCGCGAAAATTGCGCGATCAGAGCTCGAATTAGCGGGGCTTATTTACTTATTGGAAATGTTGAAACATGTACACAGGGTGTGCAATGTGCACACATTAAAACCAGGCTTTGTGAAAGTAGCACATTTATTTTTAAAATCGCCTACAGAAAATTACTTAATGAATATAACTCCATCAATAACTCTTTTGCTCTTTTGTCAAAAACCAGTTCAAATTGGTCGTCCAGAATGATTGGATATAAATCGGAGGCCAACATTGAAAAACTGAAAAAGTAATCCTCTGATGTCTCCCTCCTTTCGACAGCCAATGTCAATGTAAACTCTGTTGCATATAAAAACAATTACTGTCTTACTGTACATAGTTGGCAGACAATTGTAGGTTCCACTGTATTTGAAGAAAATGATGTGGTGGAGTAACTATGCCTAGCCTTACACCAAACTGCTTCATTATTTAATTAATTTTTTTTTTACACAAATTCGGTATAGAGATTTTTCGGTGATACAATCTTCTTCTATAATAAAATGTGTTTCGATCATAAGAACAAACCGCACTGCACACTTTTTAAAAATCCTGATCAAGCACTTTTATTTTCTGTAAACTGGTTTGTACCGTACCGCGGGCTATTTTGTGTGATCTTCGTAATAAATTCTTGCTATACATATTTTGGACCTCATTCCTCCTTCAAAAAGACACAATTCATCTCCTTCCTTTCATTATTCGCATACCAAGCATTCATCTGGTGAAAGCTGACTGTTATACAATCAATAAATAAAACTGCGAAACTGTCCTAGTCAAGTTCATTATTACAAGTAGGTATGTATTACAAAATTTAAAAATTAAAATAAAATTATCTTTCATTTAATTTATTATTCATTTAATCACATACTCGTTTATTCGAAAATGTGAAAATCAAATATCGTACATATCATTTGCTCCTGGATATGCGCGATAGGAGCTGAGATAATATATCATAGATAAGCTCAGCAGTGCAAACAGATATAATAGAGATGCCATCACTATTTATGCGTGCCCATTTGTTGCGATCGTTTGCACAATAGACCAAACAAGTTTTGACAGGAGGTTACTCTACAGTAATCATAAACAATTTGTCCAACTTTATGTGTTTAGGTAAATGGAGTGAATAGCGATCGCATGTCGTATTGCGAGCTCTTATTTGTTTGACTATATACCACTATGCGTGCATATCAATGCTACTAAATTGTTACTCTCAATCTTTTAGCGATCAATCCAATTTGGAAACGTAATCGTTGCGGCCTATTCATTCCCTGAGGTTTTCTTCCTTATGAAATGGTGAAAAGTATGTTGTATTGTAGTTTTGTTATGTATCTACCTTTCAGCACTGATTTCTACATTAACTTCATTTAAATGACTCTGGAGTGAGTGGGGTGGCTGTGGTGTAGTGGTAGTAGCAAACGCTTCAAGTCGTTCATAGACCTCGACAGAGGATAGACATGTGTCGGTTTCTTTTCATGTGAAAGAATAAAAAAAGAAAGTGACAAAAAAGAACAAATAGAATCGTTTAAGCCAAGTGCTTCGGTGGCGCAATAGGTAGTGGTGCCAGCCGAGGAACCAAGGGTCGTAGGTTTGATTCCCGGAAAAGGACGGACTTTTTTATTAATTAAAAATCAAAGAAAATAATTGTAACACAAATTAAAACAAGTTCAGTGAAACCAGAAGATGAGTGGTGGTGAACGGTCCGCTATCCAAGTAGCGGGTCCAGGAGATAGCACGATGTCATCTGATGACCAGTCCGTAATTTCGGCTCGTTCGGAAATTACGACTAAGAGGAGGAGGAAGCTGAAGCCAACTCCAAACCTCGCGAAGCGCCCTTCCCTATCAGCATCTACTGAGAAGCTGCCCGGTGGAGCAAGGGAAGAGGCGCCAACGACTTCTACAAAAGCAGCAAGACAACAACAACAGCGAAAGAGGACAGACGAATACCCATATGTTTCTGACCGTGGGGAAGGCCACTACATGGGTGGAAACAATAGTTTCTCATTCCTAGCTGCCTCTGAGTCACATGAAGAAGAAGACGAGGTCAAAGCCATTAATAGTAGCATAATGCAGCTACAGCAACAAGTGCTTGCTATAAGAGTGAAGCAAGTTGCAAGGAGGGAGAAGGAGTTACAGCAACAACTTCAGATCCCTCAGAAGCAACAAAACACCAACGTGGAGCTACCACAACAAGAAAAACATAACCAGCCACTAAAACAACAAAAACTACAAAAACCAGTACAAGAACTAACAAAGAAAGATCCTAAACAACAACCCAAAGATAAACAACAACAGCAACAAAAATCGCAGCAGCAGCAACAACAGCAGCAGCAGAAGCAACAGCAACAACAACAACAACAACAACAACAACAACAAACGAAATCAACAAAGCAACGAGTCCCACCTATAAACACATATAAGATGGAACTAAAGGAAACTATTGAACTATGTAAGTCGGCCATAGGCAATCATTTTTTTGTTAAAAGACTTAGTTTAGATAGGCATGCGATCAATTGCAACACAGTGGAGCGCTATCATAAAATTAAAAACCTGTTAAGGGATTCGACGACGGAGTTCTTCTCCTTCACACCGAAAGGTGAAAAGCTGCAGACAATGCTGCTGAGGGGATTAGAACCGTCGACTGATCCGGAGGAGCTCCTTGCACTGCTGAAAGAGAAGGAGTGCGAAGAGCTCAAATCCGTAGCCAAATTCTAGCCATTCGTCACGGCTAGAGCCAAAAGGGAGAAGCGGAAACTACCGTTCTTCCTGGTTCAGCTGAGTCCCAACAGCAAACTGGATGGTCTCAGGAGCATCAAAGTCCTAGTCTACCAAGTTGTACACTGGGAAAAATTAAAGAGGAGCGAAAACATTTTACAATGTGTTCGCTGCCAAAGGTTCGTGCACGCCGCGTCGAACTGCGAAATGCAGCCTCGATGCGTAAAGTGCGGAAGGAACCACAAGTCCGAGGAATGCGCTCTGGGTAAGGACGGAGCGTCTGAAAAAGGCCAACTCTCTTGTGCTTTATGTAGGAACACGGGGCACACCGCAAATTATCGGGGTTCTCGCAAATTCCAATACATCAAAAGAGTAAATCTGGCTCGGCAGCAGAAAGTGGAAATTAAACGTCCACTCGTGCAAACACAAACACCAGCCGTTACTCCCCACGTTACCTACGCCCAAATGGCGGCAGGTAGGGGAAATATGGTACAACAACCAAAGGTAGCTTCTCAGGCCCAAGCGCCTAGAGCACCGGAACCTGTACCTGACATGCTGGCTATCTTGCTCTCTATTCAGGGGCAGATGGCTCAGCTTCAGCGTCAAATACAGGAACAGGATAAGCGGGTAGATCAAATATACGCGCTGCTGCCGGGCCTAACGCACCTCCAGTCGTAATGGGTACGTACATGACGGAGCAAACCCTGAAGGTCCTCGCAGTGAATGTTAATTCACTGATTAGGTTCGAACGAAGAGCCACGCTATTTAAGTTGCTTAAGGACCAAGCCCCTGATGTGCTCTTGGTTAGCGAAACTAAGCTTACCAAGAGACACAAAATGAGGCACAAAAGATATAAAATAGTACGGAGAAACCGACCCAACTCCATTCAGGGAGGAGGCGTTGCGATTTTCGCACGAAAAGGTCTACGTTTTAAAAGAGTATACAGTCGTGTAGTACGTAGGTTCCAGGTGCTGGAAGCACGCATCGTGTATATCCCTCTCCGTAGTGGAAAGCGGTTATACATGGTGTCTGTTTATGCACCTAAGGCTAGTCAATCCACTTTATTCATCTCCGAGCTCGAGACACTTTTTCGATTCCTAAGACTGGAATTGGAGGAGAACTACTTTATTATCGGCGGAGTTTTCAATGCCAAACATAGCGATTGGGGAACCAATACTCCAAATACTAGAGGGAACCTACTATTCAATTGGTGGGGTCAGCACAGTATAATCTATCGACTCGGCCTCAAGGCGACGGATAGTCCGTCGTTTCCTAGACACGGGTCCTATTTGGATCTCCTGCTGTTCGATACACGAATATACCTGACATGTACTAACCAACATACCATAAACTCTCTACGCACTTTTGCGTATGACAGTGACCATATCGGTTTCAGTACCGAAATAACCGTTCCAAACGAAGCTGCGGAATTGGACGAGTTTGTGCAAAGGCATGCCTACAACTATAGTAGGGTGCGTTGGACACACTTCTCTAGAACACTGACGAGAGCACTCTCCTCGTATTCGCTCTACCCACCGTCGAATAGAAATCTGTCAAACGAGGAGATTGACAGGTATCTACAACTAATGGTCGAGACAATTCAACGAACAATGGACAACACGATACCTCGGCATCAACACACTGACGACGAAGGATTATTTAGCAACGCTACCATTGACGCATTGCACCGACATAAAAGTAGGCTGCTGTCAAGACTAAAAACCTTGTAGAGACAGTTTACTGACAGACATAACCCGGAGATTATGACGCTAAAGTCGTCGATCAAAAACCTCCAAGTATTAATAAAAGAAAATTACAGAGCATCTGTAAGTTTGTATTGGAACAAAAAATTCGAGCTGTAAACACCAGCAACCCGAATATGTTTCCGCAAATAAATAAAATATTTCGGAGAAAAGATCAAAACGACCTTTCGTGTCTTAAAATCGCCCGAACGACGGACAACGAGAACATACTTACAGCAGCAGGCATAGATACAAATGAGGCTGTTGATGATGACAACTTCTTTGTGATCGAGGATCAGCAGGAGAAGGTTGAGGCTATAGGGGCGACTTTCCAGGAAGTATATAAGACGAATGACATCATTGGCCCGAACCACGACCTGGAAAATCGAGTCCTTGTGCACAATTTCTACCTTCGAAATGAAATTGTGAATTGGCGATTCGAGAGCTCGGGTTTCACCCAGTTCAGTGACGAGAATATGGCAAATAATGTCATCACCAATGAGATGGTACTACCACCGTTCATTTCGAAGGCAGAGCTCCAAACGACCTTCGAATCGCTTAGAAGTAAGAAATCAGTGGGAACCGATGAAATACCGAACATTGTGCTTCGACATCTCCCACTAGAAGCGGTGGACATTTATACTACTCGTACCCTGTTTAATAATGCAATGAATAATGCACATTATCCAGCGCATTGGAAAACAGCGGTGGTACATCCCATCATCAAAAGGGATAAAGACACATCCAATCCGGCGAATCTCCGCTCGATCAGTCTCCTTCCAAACATCAGTAAGGTTTTCGAGAAGTTGATCAATAGAGTCCTGACTAAGTGGGTTGAGGACAAACATATAGTTCCTGATAATCAATTCGGTTTCAAGGCGGGGCATGATGTTATTCATGCTGCGTCTAAACTGGTTTCTGATATCCAATGGAACAAAGGCAAGAATCAGTGCACTGGTGCCTGCCTGACTGACTTGGAAAAAGCCTTCGATACCGTATGGTTAGAGGGACTCTTTTTCAAGCTGGACAGGTTGGGCATTAGTAAACCATTGCTGTATATTCTTTTTGATATGCTTTCCAGTAGACAGTTCATCGTGAAAAATGGCGATGCGACTTCTGCTGGAACATTTAACATTAAAAACGGTCTGCAACAAGGTGCGGTAAATTCGCCGATCCTATTCAACATTTACACAAGTGATCTGATAGGTTCACTTCACCATGCCATAGCGTACGCAGACGACTTAATCGCGTACAGATCAGGTCCAAAGATTGAGGTTATTAATATACTCTTGCAACGTGATTTCGATAAAATTAAACGATATTGCGATGATTGGAAGTTGAAAATCAATTTTCAGAAGTCGGAAACCATTTTGTTTAGGACGCCTTTGTCTGGAGCCTCTAGGGATACCAGAAAGAATTGGCGAAAGTTCTCGATCGTGAGGCAGCACGGGCAGCCACTTGCTTGTCGAAATGTAGTCAGATACCTTGGGATCTGGTTGGATCAATATCTGTGTTTTAACAAACATATAGATGTTGCTCTGGCCAGAGCCAAAGGTGCCTTTGCCCTTACAAAGAGACTGTTTTATAACATGGCAGTGCGGTTCAGTAGGGCGGAAGTGAGTCGCGACATAAGGGATTTTGCACGGCAGCACCAACAATTTTGGTGGCTTATGGGAGGAGAGGAAGTCTCTTCGTTGAATTCCTCTAGTATAATATAGCTTCACCCGGAAGCAAAGTCGGCTAGCCTAATTATTTAGTCATGGCCGGCTTACATAGACTTAGGTAGGTTTAAGGTAGTTATAAGATAAAAAAAAATAAAAAAAAAAAAAAGGGTAACAACTTCTAGAAGGGGTAACGCATCTAGGAAAAAAAAAATAAAAATAAAAATTGTATGATATATACAATAAGATATTTTAAGTAGGTTCAGTAGGTTAGGATTTATTTATAGGTAGATAGTTTATAAGTTTTAGTTTTTAAGATTTTATAAAAAAGAAAGTCCGTATACTAAGTTTTTGTGCAGTAAATAAAATTGTTTTCTTAGTTATAGTTTAAATAAATATAGAAAAATAAAAATAATGTAATCATACGAAACGTCGAAAGACATAGATTAAGTATTATGTTGAATTTAGAGTGCCCGCATGGGGCCAGTAAGTTAGAATAAGATAATTTTAAGTTAATTAAACTAACTTTTAAGCGTTTTTTTGTATAGCGTATAAGTGTTACTGAATTGTAAAAAAATAAAAATGCATTTAAAATGAATGAAATGAAATGTAGCAAACGCTTCTCACTCGGGAGGTCCAGGTTCGAATCCTACCCATGGCAAGTCATTTTTTCATTGTGTAATTGGAACTCAGACAGAAAAATTCTACGTTTGAAGGCATAACACTGACACGTAGATTTGGCTGTTGTAGAGTTTCAAGCACAGAAAAGAAAAATACTGTGACATACCTCGAATCATTCTGAGTGAAGAAAAAACTCTCCATCATATTCGGACTCCCACCCCTGGAGAGCAAACATAGAAACCTAACACACCTGAGTTTCAAACCACTACAAAAACAATTTTCCTTTCTCCTCCTTCTAACTTTCCGCCCGCGCCCTGGCAACAGTAAAAGGGTATCTAACCCTCTCTGTCCCATTTTCCTAAAAACTTAACACGTGCTCAGGCATTTTAAGTGTATTAATACCCACTTGAGTGTTAAGTTCTTTTTAAAGAAAAAAAAAAGAAAAGGCGCGCGTAAATTATAAAAAAAAGGTGAGATATGTCTCTAATTGTCATAGTTAGTTGTGAAGGAATGTGTAACAATGTGTAAAAACCTAAAAGAGATATATTTGTGTAGATAATATTTTTCCGGATTAACGGTAATATTGTAATTTTATTTTTGATTAAATTGAATTAAATTTTTAATATAAATTTCACAGGGCTTACTTTAAGGGGTTATTGACTTTGAGTTTGTTTTGAGATACTTGTACATATCCTTTAATACTCGTATATAGCGGTCTTAAACAAAGCTTTACCTTGTCACTTACTTTTATAGATATATATGCAAAGTGAACTTGAAAATTTTAGCACGCATTATTTTTTTTTATTGAAATTCATATAATAGTTAGTTTATGAAATGCAAAAAATTGCTTGCAATGCACGTTAAATTTTTTTTCTCACTTTGACAGTTGTTCCGTCTATCCTTTAGTTCAAGTAAGCTTATGTTATTGTTTCCGATAACTAAAAGATATTCGCTATACGCTTCTATTAATAAAAATCAATTAGTCAGGGCATATCCACGAACTTTTTTATTTCTGTTCTAGGCAGTTTAACTGCACTTATGTTTTTATTCATTTTATTTACACATACTTCGACAATAGGAATTCACTTGAAAGTTCGTAAAAATAAAAGTATTTACATTTCAATTTTAAAATTGAACGAGACTTTTCTGGGATCAATTCGAAAGACGGAAGGCAACAATAGAAATCTCCCTCTGAGGTGTCAAGTATGAAACTCAAAAAAAGTGGTAAATAAGTGGATCCCATATTCTGAGAGCACTGCGAGTCACCTTACTGATACACAACGGGACTTGTGGGATGTATCAGGAATTAAGATTCAAATTAAAGCTTTGAGGAAATAGACATGGTTCGGTTAGCCTGTATATCCAATACTGAAACTCTGACATGGATCCTTTTTCAATGTATTGTAGAACTATGTATCTAGGTATAAGTCACGTCTAGGTTAACATGTCTGCTTCTTTGTCTGAGGCTAGTTCTTCGTTGAACACAGATATCTTCTTTAGTTTCCCGAAATGTGAATGTGCAAACATATAAAGGGTCCGCCATCTAACATTTTTTTTTTCAACTAGTGCTTATTTCGTGAATGGTAACACTTAGCTCATGTCTGATTTGACAGATAATTAGTTTTGTCCTTCCGGGTAATAATGGAAAATAATTTCATCCAAATGGCTGCCTCGGCTGGTCATGCAGTAGCCTACACGATCGGTCCAATTTTTAAGCACATTATCGATTGTGTGCAGCTGTATTTCACCAATAGCTTCACGAATATTGTCCTTTAAAGCGTCAATTGTCTCTGGCTTGTCGGCGTAACTCTTATCTTTTACGGCACCCCACAAATAATAGTCCAACGGTGTCGAATCGCAGCTCCGAGGTGGCCAAACGACATCAGCTCTGCGGCTGATAACGCGATCTTCAAAAACAGGGCGCAAAACATCGAGTGTAGCTTCGGCTGTGTGGCACGTAGCGCTGTCCTGTTGAAACCAAATGTTGCCAATATCCTCCTCTTCAATTTTTGTGAACAAAAATTCGTTCAACATGGCCCGATAACGCTCGCCATTGACTGTAACGGCCACTCCTTGCTCATTTTCGAAGAAAAATGGCCCAATTATGCCTCTGGACCAAAATCCGCACCAAACAGTGATTCGTTTTGGGTGTATCGGCTTTTCAATGTAAGCGTGCGGGTTTTCTGTGCCCCAAATGCGACAATTTTGCTTGTTTACATACCCGCCAAGATCAAAATGAGCTTCATCTGAAAAGATGATTTTTTTGGCAAAATCGGCATCTTCTCTAAGTCGATCGCAGGCAATATTTCCCAGCGTTGTTCAAGCGTATACGCAACCATATTCATTCAGCGGAAGGATAAAACTAATTATCTGTCAAATCAGACATGAGCTAAGTGTTACCATTCACGAAATAAGCACTAGTTGAAAAAAAAAACGTTAGATGGCGGACCCTTTATTTTTTTTTTATTTAAATTATTCAATTAATCACTTCTTAAGTCTTCTGGGACTTCATGTGAAAGTTTCGTGTATTTCCTCCAGAACGAATTTTTAAATTTAAGATTGAATCTATTGTAAAATAAATTACTTTGGAAATTATTTGTACTTGTATATCAATACATGCATGTAGATCCCGTTGCCGACATTAGCTTTTTTATTTATTATTATTGCTTATTAAACTTTATTGTGAAGTCACTATGCCCTCACAAGGCAGAGTCCGACAATATAAGCTGTATGTGGGTGCAAGTTCATATTTCAGGTGTATATATGCACCCTAGAAACTATGGTTTAACTCAAGCTAATTTATTCAATTAGTAATATGCATACCTATAGAACTCGTATATATTTCAAAAATACATACAAAAGTGTTTTATTTCAGATAACTGTATCCCAAGGGGGCATCTATAACTAAAGCGTATCTGTCAGGCGGAAATTATATGACTAGCTTTTCAATCTAGTCGGATTATTGTGTGTACATTTCTTAAAGTGCGCAATTTTCCTCTGGAGAATTCACGTCAGCACAGCAAAATCAAAGATTGAGTTGAGATATCCTTCTACAGAATAAAGTGAATTATGTTGCACCAAAGAATAAGATTTAAATTTCGATAACACTCCTGCTCAACGTCCTTCGAAGTCTATTCCCTAGTCAGTAGTCATGATCACGTTGCAGCTAACTTATGAGATATGGCACTAGCCAAATGCGAACAACATACTCGCATTGAAAAGTAGTTTCACTTCAGATATGTTGATGATTTTGTTTAAAATAAAATTCATCGATTTCAATTATTGATAACGTACTTGCTTAGGTTCGAATCTATTTCTTCAAGTTTGCTGTCACTTATAGAAATTCCGTTTATACAATTGAGTTAATTGAAGGAAATGTACTGAGAACAACTCTTGCTCTTATAAGGAAATCAAATCGCATCTGCGGCGATCTCTTAACGTCTTTCCTTTAATCTACAAACTCAAACAAACCGAGAAGAAAACAGCTTGGAACTTATGTATTTTTTATTTACAAATGCCTTTTACTATATATGTTGTAAAATGTTTGTGTGGGTTCAAATGGTAGAACTTATTCCTTTCAATACAAACGTTTTATTCAATACAATTGTATTAAACAATTCAATCTCCTTCTATAACAAACACTTTAACTTTACTTTATCTTTTACTTAGAACCTTTCCAATTCCACTTTAGAACTAACTTTACCTCAGTGGGATACTTATATTTATAATCCCCGTCATTTTTTGAGAACTTTCTGCCCTAGCTAGATATAGATGCTGCTTTTCTTTTTGCAAGAATATTCGTCCCGAATAACTTCGAAGTGAAACATCGTTGAAGTGAAACATTCTGTTCACATGGACCACCCTCATTTTCCCCCGATCCCACGCTGAATCGGGTAGACAACTTCATTAACGCGTGTCATCACCTTATATGGATCTTCCCAATCCTGTTGCAGTTTTGGTAACTTACCTTTCTTTCGCAGAGAATTATACAGCCATACAAGGTCTCCTTCGTTGAAGCCGGAAGATTTTGCTTTGATGTCGTACCTAGTCTTCATGTAAGTGAGGATCCGAATTTCGTTTCAGATGGTGTATGTCCTGTTGAACTATGGATCGCGTTTCGGTAGGCCATTAAGAGAGAGGTACGAGTATGTGTCGACAGTTGCTGACGACCCTAGACGCTCGACCATTCTATCGGATTGAGGGTAGAGTGGCGTTGTCATTATTCTCCTTATTACCAGATATTCTCACACTGTGTGGAAGACTTTTGACTTAAAGTTTCGTCCCTGACCAGTGTTGACATCCCTGATGTTGAAGCTTACAAGCCGTTAGCTGAAATCTAATTATTATCTGTCAACTAAATCCGTATAGTTATTGCTATTTAAAAAATTGCTCCTAATCTAGAAGGTTTCTTTGCATTAAACATATTGTTTCCGAATATTAAAGTAAAAGGATATTATAACTAAAATTAAGCTGTTCAAATTTATTTTCCTTATGATATTGTATTATACTCGTAAATATTTGACTTACAAGTTTTAGTAACATTAAAAAAATTAATAAATAAATTGTAACACCAATTTTATGGAATTTATTTCTCCGTAATAAAACGTTGACAAAATTTAATCAGTTGACGCACTTTC
This sequence comes from Volucella bombylans, assembly GCA_949129095.1. Lineage (NCBI taxonomy): Eukaryota > Metazoa > Arthropoda > Insecta > Diptera > Syrphidae > Volucella > Volucella bombylans. The sequence goes on along the minus strand of OX422142.1, from coordinate 50,246,101 downwards.
GCCAACAATCAGAGTATACATTGGGACCCCAAATCCGCTCACCCAGTTATTGACTATTTATTCTGCTACAGTGTTAGTCCCTTGATTTGGGATCGCGAACACTTCCGGCGACTTACTGAAGTAATCCATTACAACGAGGGTGTTTCGTTTGTCATTAGCGATTTCAGAAAACGGGCTATGGATGTCATTGTCTATACTCGTACATTCGGGTGTTGCATTTCTTACTTAACAGTTGGCAGTCGCACAAGTTGTGTTGAACTTAGCCAGTAGCAACGTTCCCCTAAGGTTCCGCCATATATTTCATGGGGCACTTTACTGATTCAGGACTGTTGCACGATTAACAGCATGCGAAATGTTGTTCCATCTGCAATTTCCCATTTTCTCTTCAACAAACTTGTACTCTTTTACTCAAAATGAATACCACTGTGCCTGTTCTTTCACTTCTTTACGGTTGCAGTGTTCACATTTGATTTGAGCCCTGAAACTCCTCGGTCCAATTTGGACTTTAGAATCCTTAAATTGTAGTAGCCATTTCAAAGCTGCGTGGTCTGTGCCAAGAATGAACTTTTGTCCATAGAGGTACTTATGGAAATGCTTCGTTGCCTGAATTAAAGGCAGAAGCCGAGTTACGTAGTAGTTCAGTTCAGGACTGGAGAGTACCTTACTGTAATATGCAACCACTCACGACTCCAACATTGCTAGCGTCTGCGTGCACGATGAACATTGTTCCGGGTGTGGGATAACTTAAGATGGTACATTGTACAGTTGCTGCTTGAGTTCTTGAAATGTTTTTCACACTCTCCAGACCACCTGTACTATAGGCCTTTTTCCGTAAGTTGATGCAGGCTCTTTGCAATACAAATAAAATCCTTTACGAATCTTCTATAATACGTGGCAAGTCCCAAAAGACTTCTCAGTTGGTTTTTATCTTTGCGGGCAGGCCAACCTTTTACAGCTTCGATTTTGTTAGGATCCGTTGTTATTCCTTCCGCTGATATATTGTAATATAATTTGACCGTGATATTTTATTTCCGGAGGGAATAAGGCAAACTTTTCTGTATCAAATGAGCACTTCGCATCTTAGAAGTCGTCTAGATACACTAGACAGGTTTTCCACGTGAGCGCTTGCAATGTACGTTCCATTAGTCGCTCGAAGGTCGCCGGAGCGTTGAACAGTCCAAACAGCATCACCGTAAACTTCTTGTAGTGAATGCCGTTTTCTCACGGTCTTTGCGATTAATCTCTACCTTCTAGTAACCGCTCTTCAGGTCAAGTGTTGAAAACAATTTCGTTACAGAAGCGTATGCAAAGTGTCATCTATTTTCGGTAGTGGGTAGCTGACTTTTTGGGTGACATCGTCGAGACGCCGCACAGTGGCCCATTTTAACTGTTGTGCTTGCAAAAATCATAACCCTTAAACGAATAAAAAATAAATATATCGTGACAGTTTTTATGAAATTACCGAATTTTGAGAAAAATACGTTACAGAGTGTTTCATAATATTTTACTATAAAAATATTCAAAAGTGCCCAAAAGCTAACCCGAGCAAAACAGTGGTGAATTAAATTAAACGAAACATTTTTTAAGCGCTTTTTTTAGGTGTATTTTTTTATTTTGTGATACATCAGGGTACATAATAAAATATTTCTGAGATTCATTTCAAGTCAAACAGTCTAAAAAAAGTAAATTTAACAGTTTAATTACTCGTAAAAAAAAATCTGATTTCTTGGAAACTTTCGTCAACATCAAGGGTAATGTCTAATAAATTTATCATTTCTTGAGAGTATTGTGCTTTGAGATCTTTTTCAGTTCTGACATGTTTTAACGAAAAAATTTGTGGGTCCGGTGAGGTTGCAAGCATGTTGAAAAGTCTTCATTCTGCCACATCCTTGAAACATTGCACGTTCTTTTATATCAATATTGTTTGTAGTCTTTATTTTTGGATTCCTGAGGTTCTTCTGACAATTCTCCAAGTGATAAAGATTGATACTCGATTATATTTCGATTATGAGCCAACATATTATGAAGAGTAGGTGAGCTGTCTTATGGAATGTTTTTGCTTTAATAAGTCTGTTGTTTTCTTGCCATACTTCCCAAACTTGACAATGTTTACTTTTTACCTGCAGTTCAAAACATTAAATATTACTGCAACCGCCATTATTACCTTTCTATTGACCATTATACGAACTGTTGCCTCTGATTCTTGAAAAAATTTCCCCGAAGTATTTCCATCATTGGTATTTTCGAATCCTTGTTTTGGTCTATCCACTTCGGCCCCAATCTCATCGCTTTTTTTTGCTCTTTGATTCCAATAGATTAATCAATATCCTCTCCCTCTTTTCGAAGTGTGTATTCAAGTTTCAAAATAAATTCCATGTAAATTCGTCATCATTTGATCCATATTGATTGTTGAAGTTTTTTTGTATTCTTTTGCATATGAGACATGACCGCGTTGACTTTGATCTGTTATTTCATTCAGGACTTTTCCGTCAATCATAGTTAAAAATAACTTTTGGTTGACAACTATACGTATTTCGTTATTCATTTTATTTTCAGTAGGTTGAGGATTGGATTAGATTTGTCTTCAAAGATCTTTAGTTGTAGCATTTATTAGTCTTTGTTTTTTGGTGAACGTCGAGCGTTCAGTTATTGATTTCTTTGGTCTTACTCTTGATGACTTTGATGTACTTGGTAAATCACATGTTTCTTCTGTTCTTTCAGTATCGATATTGGGACAATTCTCCAACCATTTTCTTGATAGTTTTTTTTCCAATTTCAGACACCTTTACGCTGACAAATTTTCATCCAATGTTCATCATTATTACACATTTTATTCGAGGCGTTGAAAAAAATTTCTATTAATATATTGCTGTATGAAAAATTCATTTTTACATGTTAACTAATATTTTCTAATACAACCAACCTTCGGTCAGTTCAGTTCAGTTTAAATGCATTTTTATTTAACTAATTAATTTACTCTTACATGCTAGACAAAAAAATGCTCAAAAATTAGCTTAAATAACTTACAAATAAACTTATTCTAACATTATTCTACTGTCCCCATGCGGGCGCTCTAAGCTAAACCTATCACTTAAACTATGTCTTTCGACGAATCGTAAAGTCTAATTTTATATTCATTTTAACATTACTTAATACTAGAACTAAGAAAATAAATTTTAAGTAAAAACTTAGTAAATGGACTGTTTTTTTTTATATTACAAAAACTTAAAACTAAAAACTTATAGACTACCTAAAAATAAATCTTAATCTACCTAACCTACTTACATCTAATACATTTACATACATACATATACATATATATCCATAATACCTATATACTTAATATATAAGTATATGCACATATATATATTTTGTTTTTTTTTAATTTTTTTTTTTTATTTATTTTTTTTGTGTTTTTATATATATTTTTTTCTTAAAACTAACTTAATCGTACCTAAAACTACGTAAGCCGGCCAAGGCTAATAAAATAGTCAGATGAAGGACCTTGCTTCCTATGGAGCTACTTAGTACTGGAGGAATTGGACGACGAAACTTCCCCTCCCTCAATCAGCCACCAAAATTGTTGGTGTTGCCGAGCGACATCCCTCATGTCGCGACTCCCTACTGCCCTACTGAACCGGAGACGCTCCGCACTGCCGTGTGCGACGTCTCTGTCGTAGTTGAGTCACCTGTCCGCAGCTGTTCGAGCGACGTGGAAGATTAGCGGAACCGCCAATCTGTCCTGGAGCAAACCTTTACTATCTAGATAGAGGAACGCTTCTTTAGGAATAAAGCCGTCAAAGCGAACTCTCTCGTGATACATATAATTGGGGTAGAAAGCCCCTGAGATCAGGTTGTTCGATAAGGTCATTGCTCTTGCAATGTGCCTTCGAGTCAACTTAATGACGAAATTGTCCACTCGTTCGCCCTAATGTATAAGACCTCATTAGGATAGAATTTTATTTTATGTATAAGCGAACACAAGTCTCTCAAACACCCGAATCGTTTCCAATAAACTTGCTGTCACGTTAAACCACACGGGACATCCAAATACAAGAATAGGCCGGATAAGGGCCATGTAGCAGATCACCTTCACGCTCGCATCGAGTTGGATGTTATAAAACAGTCTCTTTGTAAGGGCAAAAATACCTTTGGCTCTGGCCAGAGCAACATCTATATGTTTGTTAAAATACAGGTATTGATCTAGCCAGATCCCAAGGTATCTGACTACATTTCGACAAGCAAGTGGCTCTCCGTGTTGTCCGACGATAGAAAACGTTCGCCAATTCTTTCTGGTATCCCTAGAGGCCCCAGACAAAGTCGTCCTAAACAGAATAGTTTCCGACCTCTGAAAATTTATTTTCAACGTCCAGTCATCGCAATATCGCTTAATTTTGTCGAAATCACGCTGCAAAAGCATATTAATGACCTCAATATTTGGACCCGATCTGTACGCGATTAAGTCGTCTGCGTTCGCTACGAGTATTTCACGATGAAGATCAGATCACTCGTGTAAATATTGAATAGGATCGGCGAATTTAACGCACCTTGTTGCAGACCGTTTTTAATGTTAAATGTTCCAGCAGAAGTCACATCGCCATTCTTCACGATGAACTGTCTACTGGAGAGCATATCGAAAAGAATATACAGCAGTGGTTTACTAATGACCTGTCCAGCTTGAAAAAGAGTCCCTCTAACCATACGGTATCAAAGGCCTTCTCCAAGTTAATCAGGCAGGCACCAGTGCACTGTTTCTTGCCTTTGTTCCATTGGATATCAGAAACCAGTTTCGACGCAGCATGAATAATATCATGCCCCCCCTTGAAACCGAACTGATTATCCGGAACTATATTTTTGTCCTCAACCCACTTAGTCAGGACTCTATTGATCACCTTCTCGAAAACCTTGCTGATGCTTGGAGGAAGACTGATCGAGCGGAGATTCGCCGGATTGGAAGTGTCTTTATCCCTTTTGGTGATGGGATGTACCACCGCAGATTTCCAATGCGCTGAATAATGTGCATTATTCATTGCATTATTAAACAGAGTGGCATAAATGTTCATCGCTTCTAGAGGGAGATGTCGAAGCACAATGTTCGGTATTTCATCGGTTCCCACTGATTTCTTACTTCTAAGTGAATCGAAGATCGTTTGGAGCTCTTTCTTCGAAATGAACGGGGAATACAACCAACCTTTTGCTCGCTTGATTCACTTTAACGGTTCGTCTTTTTATACAGCGCTTTGAAAAATTATAAGCCCAAACCTAATTTTTCATTTTCCTTATAGTGAGCAATAAACACTTATTATTGGTCTTGTTCCAAAATATTACCAATTGATACCAATGAAATTAACTATCTCTCTCATTTCGAACCAGATTCATTGAAAGCTATCGAACTAGGCGTTTACTATGCGGACGCTTAACATGTGGAACAATACTTTGAAGTGAGAATGTGTTCGAACCAGTGTGCATCGCATATTCTGGAAAAGGTAAGTGAAAGTGCGTTCTGAAACTGCTGCAGATCCGAATACAATTGAATCGCTAACAGACAAAATTCCAAAAGTATATACAAGAAAACAGGTTAAATAATATAAATAAAAATATAGAAACTCATTTGCACCAATTTGAAGAAGTTAAAAATGTTTGCACCGCGACATCTAAAAAGTACCCAATCGAATAACCAACCGTTCGTTTAATAAAACGATGATAACTTAAATTTGGATACAAGTTTAATCTATCGAATCGAAATTAAAACTACTCCTAATATCTAAATTATCCTACTCTATACCTTTCTCTCACACAAGTTTCCCAGTTTGAGACGTGGGAAATGATTGTTCATGTCCATCACACACTTCATGTTACGGCGAATTACGTTGGGTGGCGAAATGCAATGTCCACAAGTGCATGTATGAAGTCAAGATTACTTCTCATCTTTCAGTTTGTGGATTTTACTGATGAGACTACAGGCTCGGAATTTGTATTAGCGGTATATAGAGTTTCCTATTAGTCTTGCACCACACAATCGCGGCTGCTGCAATAATTGCATATTGTTATGTCCACCGCTGTAGATAGTTTGATCCTGTTGTTAGTATTACTCAGCCGCTTCACGTTGCTTTGACTGATTCCATGATCGTATGCGAAGTCGATTATATGTCCTGCTGTGGATACGTTGTTAAATACTGGTGGTATAGCTAGGAGAGATGTTGCTGTGAAACTTGAAAATGTGCGGTTCTTAAGCTGCAAGGCCTGGTTGTTTATCTGAATTATACAAGTTCCAGGCAAGTTCTTCTCAGTTTTTGTGAAAAACTAAAAATTGTGTCTTCCTTCAAAAGTTCGTCGATTTCGACAGTATTGGTACGATATATGCAGGATGCGTCTCCTCCTTTTAACAGTCGAGCAATACATTCATTTTCGTTCAGTTTCTTCATGGCGTTTTGTTCGAAGACGGTCAGATTACATTACTTATAGTCAGGCATTCTGGACAACACCATATGTCTCTTCGTGGTTCACCAGCATTCGTTCAAATATTGGATATGAGACTGATTTGCTTCCCATTGAAAAACTTTTGCTCGCGTTATCAAGAAATTGTACTCGGTCTTGCTCAGTTTGGGGATAGGCAGGATGTTTGTAAAAACTGACGAGATCCCATACAGGAGCGCTTCTATTTCATTTGCATCGAGTAGCGTCTCGAGTTCGCTAAACACTCTGTTGATCTCTGCTCCGTCTAGACGATTCACATTGACGATGCCACTCCTTGTCATTTGGCATGCTCTTAATACATCGTTTATTTCTTCTTTGATAGTCATGATCTCATTAGTTACATCTTGTTTGAATCTAGGCTTGCTGGATGCTGCTAATTGGTTTTTGGAACGTTTGATGACCCAGTTGATTTCCCTCGTTATTTCCTTAGTTATTGAAAGTACCCTCTTCTTTATACTGTATTGCTGGTGGTTACCTTCAATCAAGTTCTCTTCGCTTCATACTATAGTCCGTTGCATCTGGTTTTCCAGCCAAACAATTCTACGCTGTACCGATCCAGTTGATGGATCTCGTCCTCTTCATCGGTTTTCCTTTTAGCAGATTGATGCATTCACTAATTTTAGCTAAATGGCGTTCATCTAGGTTTCTTGTTTCCTGTTTTGGTGTTTCGTTTGTAACGAGGCAAGCAATCGTTTTCAGTATGTCTTCAAGATTCTGTAAGTTGATCATGTGTATTAGTTTAAAATGTCCATCAATAACCCAGGCTTTACCATTGTTTCGGGTAGAAACAAGCAAACGCGAGAACTGTTCTTTTAAATTGAAATTTAAATAAAAGACCCCAAAGGCAACCGGCGCACAGGATCTAATCAGCTGTTTTATTTACTGATACAAAAAAAGAAAGAAAACACGAACTAATTGAATTAATCTGGTATATTTATTTTGACCTTTCTTTTCGGTGGTCTACTGGAGAGTCTCAAAGTTTTTAATAACTTCATCTCTAACGAAATCTATCGATATCATGGCCTTGAAAGTGCATCTCGGTTATTGCTTCTTAATCCCGCAGTTGATGCAGTTCAGGAAATAACTTCGGCATGAACGGCGTTGTTACAGTTTATTATGTAACCGATCCGCCGGTCATTGACCTCAGAGTTAATTTTCTTCCCAATCGGCGATTAATAGGATGTGCATACCAAAGCAACTATTGATAAGATTGGTAGTTCCCTTTCTCTTTCTTTCCCATTTTCTTTTTATCTTGTATTCTTCCTTTGTAGGTTACTTACGGCTTCCTAAGGGATGTGCTAACCATGAGAATATTTCCTGAACCGAATTTTACTCTCAGCCTGGGCTTTTTGTTGACCGGACATGGCTCTCTTAATGTCTTAGCGGGGTTGCGAGCTGCTCGTGTGGAGCCACTTATGAGGACTGGGTCCTATGTGAGTGTCCCAATGACTCGTTTTAGGTGGTGTTTCATGGATTTAACTCCTATAATGGCTGGGACAAGAAGTTGTAGTCCCTTGTGATGGAGTGAGTTTCGGCACGTTATCGAAGCCTTGCTAGAACTCGTCGGGTTAGGGGGGGATCTTTCACTCCACATGACCACACAAAGAAATAAATAAAACGTGCCTTGCTATCTTACAGCACTAATTAAATAATGGCAGAATGACATGTTACTACTGCCTTGGATAGTCCCTTTCTTAGGAATAACCCCCTATTTCTATATATCTTTTCTCCTTTACTTCAACCTACATTTAGTCCAATCTACCCACATATGTTCTCGTCACATCTGTCTAGTTCTTCATTTAATCAGAACAAAACCATCACTTTTATCATATTTGAACAAATTTATTGACAAATCGAAGTTAATATTTTCATATTTAGGACTTAATTTAACTTGAATCAAATAACTCAAAGAGAGCTTAATCATACAAATTTAAATTCAAATGGTGATACATATAAAGTTCTTGAAAACGTCTGAATAAATGAAAATGTAACATACCTTGATATTGTTCTCCTCAGCTATTGCTGAGGGTCTTCAAATATGTATGTACTCGTATGTACAGTAAATCCCACGTTGAAGGCGTTACGGTACTTGATCTTACTACAACTTATGTTAGCGATAAGTGATCGTCTGCTCGGATTAAATTAATTTGATAGCAGAGTTGGTAGCAATTTCTTCAATGCTGCTTAGGCTGAAATTTGGCTATCTTCGGCGATCGTGTCGGTTCGGAGAGGTGGGGACGGTTTACTTTTTATATGTTGTTTAATATGTTTGTTTAATATGTGCGTTTAATGAGTATAAAAAGAAACTTAAACTTATGAACACGAGTATTATATGCCGTGGTTTTAGAAAACCATATTTGCTAATAATTTTGCCATACTCAAGCCACTTAAATTTACTTTGCTGTCCACCACCTTTCTTCAGCGCGGCCAAAATCTAAGAGAGAGCAGTCGATCGCGGAAACCAGACATAATGCTCAAGATTCATGTTAGATCATTGCGGCTTGCGGCTCAGTATTACTGCCAACATAGTTCAATGTCATTTTAATTGGTAAAACCAAGTACAGGGTGTTAATGTTTTGAATCTTTGGGACAAAACATAGAAAATCGGATTTTATTAATTTATTTATTCTAATTATTTTGCGATGACCATTACACTCCTGCTTCCCATAAGCCGCCGAAATGCGGAGCCGCAGGTGGATTGAAATGCCATGAATTAAAATTGGCTTGGATCTGTTTTGCGATGTCCTCGGTCCATTGTTTTGACTTGTGTGCCTTATCTCCGTCGAGCATTCTTGCAGCTCCTTGGAAATTAGTTCCACAATCGCTGTACAAATTTGTGGAGATCCCACAACGCGCAGTGAAGCGTTTGAATGCTACAAGAAATGCTGGTGTGCTGTAGTCACTGACAATTTCGAGGTGCACCGCTTTCATACAGAAGCATACAAATATAGTTATGTAAGCCTTGGTTATTTTACTGCACCTACCTTTCCATGGCTTTTAGCAGCACAGGACCAGCATAATCTACCCCAGAAGCAATATGATGGGATTTTGTTGTGAATAGGGTAGATTAGCATTTTCTAATCGGCCTCCCACTCGCATTATTCCTTTGTCATCAATGATTGGAGAGATTTTTGCAATTTACTTCCTTTAGGGGCCATTTATCCTTTCGCGATATTTTCAATTTCACAGTGAAAGAATTCTTGTTGCACAATCGTAATTAAGCGAGTTTGGGCTGCGATTATCTCTATTCACTCATCAAATGTTTGTAAGAACTCCTGACCGTGCCACCATTGCTGATTTTGAAGAAGAAGACTTCTAGAAAGTCCTCTTGACGCGATGTCTGCTGGATTAATTCTTGATGGGACGTACTTTCAGCAGTTAGGATCTATGAGCTATTGTATTTCTGCCACTCTATTAGCAACAAATGTAGTTTTTTTTGTTTTTTTTTTATAATGGGCGCGTGCTCAAGGAGTTTGTATACCCTTAAAGTGATTGTTCACAGCGCGGGTAAAGGAAATTTAGGGAGGAAGAAAAGAGAGGTACCGATGTATATTGCTTTTAAATGTTTGCAAGTTATAACGACCAGGAAATACAGAGATCGGCAGGGCATTCCATAAGCGAGTTGTACGGCTTAGGAACGAATCACGATATTTTAGAGTACGTCCGAAAATGGGCTTGAGGGTATACTGATGAGCATTCATAGTGAGACGGGTATTACGGTTGAAAGTTTGAATGGGCGGAATGCTACTAGCGATTTCAGTGGAGCACTGGTGGTGGAAATAGCGATAAAACAAATTGAGACATGAGACATTTCGTCGGTGTTCGAAGATGTCCATTGATTGACTGATATTAGTATCATCAATAAGTTTTATCGCACGGTTTTGAATCCTATCCAGCAGGTGCAGAGACGTTTTAGGAGCACCTGACCAGATGTGGGCGTTTTAGGCCAATTTTGGGCGGATGAATGCCTTATATATTGAGGCCAGATCAGAGGGGGTAAAATATTTCTTACATCGCTTGAGGAAACCTTGACATTTCGCAGCATTTTTGGTGACATCAAATATGTGGTCATTCCAACGTAAGTTGTCATTGACACACATACAGAGAGTGGAAAGTTTTTCGGTTTCGACGATGCATATCCATTCATGGATAATGGCTGGGTGTTTAAATTTCGCTTTAACGACAGCAGGCAGCATTGTGTTCTGGAAGCATTAAATTCCACTCTGTTGATAGTTCCCCAATTGGTTATGTTGTTGATATCGGAATTTAATGTGCTTAGCATACGCTGCCGTTCTCGTACTACAGCCGAAGAGCAGGGCCGTGAGTCCGGAAACGAATATGAAAAGCAGAGAGTACTGTCGTCAGCAAAGGAATATGTTGGATTAGAAGTAGCAAACAGAAGATCATTAAAGAACATTGAAAAGAGTGTCGGAGACAGAACGGAGATCTAGGGCACACTAGCATTTATTTTGTGGATATCTGACTTGAAAGCTTCCAAGGCAACCAAATGCCAAAATTTTCGACAAAAGAGCCTGATGCCAAGTCCTGTCAAATGCCTTAGAAATATCAAACGCAACTATTTTGCTTTCACTTTGGTTCCACTTTTTGGTGAGACGTGACATCAAATCATAAGTGGACCTGTTGCTGCGAAAACCGTATTGCCGGTCATTGAGAAGTTTTCATGTTTTCATTTCACGTAAATGCAATGGGTCTGTAGGAGGAGAGACAAGAAGATCCGCCTTTTTTATTGACGGGCTGGTGAAATGCTGTTTTCTATCTTTTCGGAAAGGGTTCTAAAGAGCAGGATCGATGGAAATGCTTACGCAGTGATTTTGACGGTGTGGAAGAACACCTCTTCATAAGAAGAGGAAATATACTATCTGGAATAGCGAATATATATATATTAAGATCTTTAAGTACTCTTGCTATTACTGAAGATTCGATGCACTCAAGTGTAAGCAGAGACAAAGCATAATCTGGAAGTGTTGAGTTGGCCGCAAAGTGTGCAGCAAGCAGATTGTCTTTGCCTAAAGAGCTTACAGCTGGAATGTCATTGTAAATGAGCGTTGGGATGTAGAATGAGGCAGAATTTGAGATGTTTTTGATGATTACCGTCATTCCCTTAGTTTTAAAATAAGGACGGATATTAATTTCGCTTTCCAAATTTAGAACTTCTGATATTTCTAAATAAATTTAAGTGAGCTTTTAGTAATGTTTTTAAATATCCGCCAAAACTTAAACAATAAAATCAGCAAAAATAAACCAAACTGGCTGGTAACAGAAAGCTCAAAAGGAAGAAGGGAAGAGATCACCAATAGAACGACAATGAACGTCAATTTTTTGCATTCAATTCTGTAGTTTCAATCAGTCATACGAATATCATACGGTTTTCCATCTGCTCGGAAAGAGTTCTAAAGAGTAGGATTGATGAAAAAGTTTACGCAGTGGTTTTTCCAGCGTGGAAGAACATCTCTTCAGAAGAAGGGGAGATATACCATCTGGACCAGCGGATTTACGTATGTTGAGATCTTTAAGTACTCTTGCTACTACACGAGTGCGAAAGTAGATTCGTCCCATTGAAGATTCGACGGACTCAAGTGTAAGCGGAGACAAAGCACAATCTGGGAGTGTTGAGCTGGCCGCAAAGTGTGCAGCAAGTAGAGCTGACATCTGGAATGTCATTGTAAATGAGCGTTGGGATGGAGGATGAGGCGGAATTTCTAATGTTTTTGACGAACGACCAAAAATTGTTACTGCCTTTGGGACATTGCAGTATTTTTTGCCTCAGTTTTTGGTCGTATTGGAATTTCACACGCTTAAGAAAGGCGTTGCAGTTATTTCTGGCTCTGACAGTGATTTGCATTTGATCGGTGCTCTGTTCGTTGACATGCTGTTTGTGTTAACTGCTTGAATATATACTGCTGCAGAATACGACTTTTCCGATGCGTCGCAGAAACCGTGGATTTCAACCTTTGATTGTTTGGTAAGATCAAGCCAGCGAGGAATTTCTATGCCGTTGAGGGCATAAAACTCTGCCATGCTAAATTGATCGTTGATGGAAGCTCGCTGCTCCACGATTGATTTTGTTTCCAAATCTCCTGCATGGGGATTTTCCCAATGACGACGCACGGACTAATACATCCCATCGGATCATAAAGCCAGGCAATATCTGACAGGATCTTTCTTTTCGTCGTCCTTCGTTGATTATTTATACAAATTTGAAATGAAAAATTGTCCTTTTCTGGATGCCACTGGATTCCTAGTGTTTTTATGATATTTCCTCAATCAAATGCAAGTGGTACTTGGATTTCTCTATCATTCTTAGGAACTGTAGACATCAACCTCTCACTGTTACTAGCCCATTTTCGTAATAGAAAACTTCCACGCTTCAACTTCGTCCGAAGCTGGCGCTGCATTTCAATGGCTTGATCTTCCGAGTCTGTCCCGTGAATGACGTCATCAACATAAAAATTAATGCAGGCGATTTTTGAAGCAATTGGGTAGTGTTCTCTTTCGTCTGATGCCAGTTGTTGAAGCGTGCGTACTGCTAAATATGGTGCGGCGGCCGTACCGAACGTCACTGTATTGAGTCGATATATCTTGACATCTTCTCCATCTTGATCTCTCCACAGAATTAATTGGTATGCAGCATCTTCAGACGGAACCCAAATTTGCCTATAATTTTACTAATGTCTGCTACGAAGACGATTTTGTGCTTCCTAAATCGCGCAACAAAAATTTCATCTTGGAGTCGTGTACAAAGAGGTGATCGTTTAGTGATGTGCCATCAGAAGATTTGCAGTACGCGTCAAATACAATCCGCAGTTTTGTAGTGGAACTAGATTCCTTAATTACCGCGTGGTGAAGAACGAAGTAGTGATACTTTGTAAGTATGTATAGTGGGACTTATCTCTGTCATGTGTCCAAGCTCCTTATACTCCTGAAAACTCTTTTATATTCCTCGGGATTTTCTTTCTAACAGTAAGAACCTAACAAGAGCTGTGCAATGAGACAAACCTAACACTGGTCGCATTCCTTCTTTGAAGGAAGTTCAACAACATATTTTCCGTCCTCTTAACGCTGGTGGGATCGGCGCTTCACATTGCTCTTCATCTGATGAAAGCGGTATCTTATTAGCCATTTATTCTAGCTTCAAAAATTTGTGCAAAATGTGGTCTTACTCACCTCCTTCAGCGATCGTATGATGGGTCCTTAATGTTGACTGATTGTTGAGAGCGATGCATTCTGATAGCACCCATCCAAATTACGTCCGATGAGCCATAGGAGGGAGGGCCTAGACCTGCCGTTACTATGCCATCAAGCAAAATTGATGGATAGACATCACTGCCAAAAAAATATCAATTTTTCCTGGTATAACATATTATAAGTTGTGTCTGCAAGTTCCATATTTTGAAGATGACTCCACTTAGCGCCTTCATTGTTTCGTATTGGAAGATTAGGAGTGAGTTTGGGTAAGACCAACACTGTCAATTGTAAGTTGAAGTCGTCGTTTACGTTTACCCAGCTCCTTTTCCTTTTAAGCCTCAATTGTTGTGTGGCAGCCTCAGAAATAAAAGAGGCCTCCGATCCAGGGTCCAGTAGAGCCCGAAGCACTAACGGTTGGCCAACAGTTGTAAAAACCTTAATGAGTGCAGTAGCCAGAAGAGTATCAGTCTGTGGTTGACTAGTTTCGGCTACGTAAGTGTTGAGTTGTTCTGGTGGAGGATGTTAAGTTATCTTGGTGCAACGACTGTGGGTTTTTAACTAAAGAGAAGATTGGTTGAGTAGGTGGAGAGGTGACCACTGTTGAAGCCGATTCCTGATTATGTATTGCGTTATATGTCTCATTAAAGTGAAGCAACGAATGATGTCTTTTGTGAAATGTAGAACACGTAAACGTGCTAGTGCAATTCTGAGTAAAATGTCCACACAGTTGACACACAATTGTTTCTTCTTAACAATATCCAAGCTTTGTTCTGCATTCAGTGCCTTAAAGTTGAAACAATTCCTAATTGAATGTGTTCCTTGGCACATGGAGCATTTTTGAATGACTGAGGTGTGTGCACGAACTGTGCTTGGGGAGTGTTTTTTTAAATTTGCTTTGTTGATGACTTGATATAGCATGTCCCATTACATCTAAAGTTCTGGCACTCATAAATAAGAAATCCTCATATATTCTTTTAAATTTAAAATTAAATAAAAGACCCCAAAGGCAACCGGCGCACTGGATCTAGTCAGCTGTTTTATTTACTGATACAAAAAAAGAAAAGAAAACGTGAACTAATTTAATTAATCTGGCATATTTATTTTGATCTTTCTTTTCGGTGGTCTACTGGAGAGTGTCACAATTTTAAAACTTCATCTCTAACGAAAACTATCGATGTCATGGCCTCGAAAGTGCATCTCAGTCATTGCTTCTTAATTCCGCAGTTGATGCATTTTAGGAATTAGCTTCGGCATGAACGGCGTTGTCACAGCTTATTATGTAACCGATCCGCCGGTCATAGACCTCAGAGTTAATTTCCCCAAGCGGCGATTAATAGGATGTGCATACCAAAGCAACTATTGATAAGATTGGTAGTTCCCTTTCTCTTTCTTTCCCATTTTCTTTTTATCTTGTGTTCTTCCTTTGTGGGTTACTTACGGCTTCCTAAGGGACATGCTAACCATGAGAGTATTTCCTGAACGGAATTTTACCCTCAGCCTGGGCTTTTTGTTGACCGGGCATGGCTCTCTTAATGCATTCTTGCATAAGAGGGGTCTTAGCGGGGTTGCGAGCTGCTCGTGTGGAGCCACTTGTGAGGACTGGGTTCATGTCCTATGTGAGTGTCCCAATTACGCTGACATTAGGAACTTGCAGGCTATGGGCATCACCTTTAGTGGTGAGGCCTACGATGTCAGTGGAATTATCACTGATACCGTACGGTTCGAAAGAACCTGTAGTTTTGCAAAAGAGGTATTTAATAGAAGACGCAGTATGAGTTAGCGGGTAGATTATAGGAATTTCAAATTGTTGAAAGGCCGCCAGTCCTGGGCAGTGAGGTGCCCAACTGGAAGTGACCTCGAGGTTGCGTAGCTCAGCCGGAAGCTATATTCTGGTACCACGGGAGGTCAGGAGCCCTCGGAACTATGGTTCCGGCCTGACCTAGTAGTTTGCCCCCTTGTGGGAGTATCGTGGTGGCTGCAGGTCTGTACCCAAAATTGCGTGGAGAGTAGACCGAATGGAGGATGTGGAGTTGCATTGCAACCGGGTGACATGACCCACAGAATGGCGGAGGTATTAGATAGGCCTTGACCCCTCACCAAAGGGGAAGTTCGTGACTTATCAACGCATTGTTTTGATATGTTGTGCGAAGACGCACCGTAGGCTTAAGCCTTCACGGCAGGTACCTACGTAAAACACAAGAGATCTGTTCTTCCTTTGCAGTGGGAAGGGCCATAGACAAAACATAGAATTTTGCCTATGCACCTTTTGCGAGTTGCTCACGCATTGATCTCCACTACCGTCATTGCCAAAATTGGTTCGATTGCCAACGGCATTTTATGGTATCACTTCAATTGGTTGACAATCTTTGTTAAGATGTCATGTACTCGAAAATGCGGAACCCTTGCATGGTACTTGCTAGTGTAAAAAAAAAGTTTTGTTACAATACTATATAGTAGTGAAACTGTTAATAAAAATGATAACGACTAAATTATAAAATATACTTTTGTATATATAAATTTACACATATTCTCAGAAGGCTAGAATACGATAACTTTGGCGCCAAAAATTGATAACGGTTTTTTGTAGAGGGGTAAGAAACAAGAATTTTTTACTATGGGAGGTGGTCTATCTCGCCTCGTTTAAGAGGTAGGGGCAATTTTGGGAAAAAATGGCTTAACATGAAAAAAAAAATATTAAAAAACAACGGCAACATTTATAATGAAGTCCTATACCAGTTTTGAAACCCAGAAACCGGTTCTTTAATCCTAAATTTAAATTCGATTATTTATGTCAATAGTTTTTGAAAAATTTGCATGGAAATTTAAAATTTTGACAAAAAAAAAAGTTTAGAGCAATTTTTTTTTTAAATTGTGAAATGAAGTGCTAAATTGGCTTTTTGTGGTCAATAATTATATCAATTCTGAATCTAACGCAAAAAACCGAATGGTTTTATGTGTTCTAGTTTTTGAAAAGATTGAAAATTACTATTTTTGTTTTGTTTTTCGGCATTTACGTGGTTTTCCTTTGAGGTAAGTGAATGAGTAATAGATTAAACGTCTGGCAGGCGCCTATGTCAACAGTTTTCTTAACAAACAGCACCCGGGCGGCACGCTTCGCGGGACTAACGGATTAAAACCCTCTTTTCGCATGCGGCAGGGTCCTCCGGGGTAGGTGCTCGGGGTAGGTGCTTTTCGTCAGGCAGGCGCGTATGTCATCAATACTCTTCATCTACAATACTCATCCAAATATTACAAAATTCACATTAATGACAAAGTTTTGCTGATTCGCATTATATATAGAAAATTCACATGTTCGAATGTTAGCAAATTATTTACTTTGCGTAATATGCACGTTTACCGCTAAAACAACCTCGGCTCCCCTCCATCAACGACGAACTCAACGAACTCGACAGTAACATCAGTACGGACCATGACTTCATTGACGAGACTTACATACCTTTTTAATACTTTGAAAATTGACTTGACTATTTTTAACTAACTCCTGACTTACTCACAAAATGACTGACTGGGATGCGGAATGCATGCATACCTCCTCGTGGTACATTCTGGGTGACGCTAAATGATTTGCTGTACTTTACTTACAAAGATGAACCTATCATCAACATTAATCCTCAAAGTAAGAACAGAAGGTTGAGGAAACTTATCAATCAAGCAAAATGCAAATGTTTATGTAACACATACAGAGTTAACTAAATCAAAAGAATTGCTCAAGACTGGAAGAACACGTCTACAAAAGATCTCTCTAAGGACCCTTCAAACAGCTTGGGCCTTCTACTCAAATCAGATTGTACGTTCATACCTACTCGAGAAGAAACCCTAAGAACTCATGCTCAACCCTATTTCAAAATACACCAAAATGATTTAAAAGAATCAACAGCCTGGGTGGAAAAATGATCAGTTAAAACAAAGTTAAATGGGTCACAAACTAAGTTTCACCCTTCAATGAACCGGGACCTGGGGGAATTCTTTAAACTTTGATTCAAAAAGGACAGGTTTCCATTTTGCAAAAAACAATTGCCTATATTCAATCTGAGAAGATCCCACAAACCTAGAGGGAGGTAAACATAGCTTTCATTCTCAAACCAGGTAACAAACAAATCTTACTATCCTATAAGCTTTACGTCGTTTTGTTTATGAACAATGGAAAGACTAATCCATAGATGTTCATGTTATAGACTAAAAGTAAATATCTGCACCAAAAACAATACGCTTACAGGAAAGAATGATCTTCGGAAAATGCCCTTTTACAGTAAATCTGGTATATTATATAGTACATACGAGTACAAACAGGTGAAGCTCACAGTATAATCGGACTTCGCAAGCTTCATCTCAGAGGTTTCTGATTTCGGCATGATCTTCGTGGCAAAAGACCGTATACGAAGAACTTTATGTTTTAAAAGGAAGTCTAACATAGTGATCCCAAATCGACAAGCATGCGACTTTCAATACCCAACATCAAATTTTAAAGTATGCGGATGGATCTAAAATGGACACCGGTGCAGGTATCCATGTTCCATTCCTGGAACAGGAACAAAATCTAGCTCTGGTGGGTGCTCGGGCACAAGGCTATTAAGGAAATAAAAGACCGGATAAACTGATTAGAAATGGTTCAGCATATCCGTTGAATGACGCCGAGCTTTTCTGCGGCATTCTGATTTAAAAAGTAGGAGACTAAATTGCGTATACCCTTCTAAAATAAATCCAAATTAGCTTCTAAATTCAAAAGGGGCTATATCAGAAAATTGCTAAGCTTTCTAACTAGACACTCCCAATTTCGGTACTAAATTATTATTCAAAGAACAGTATTATTGATTTGTATTGTAAAGCACACTGTACTTGTTTTTGACTTACAGACTTACAAGTAAATATTAGAAACCGATACTTATAATTTGGAATAGTGACCTCATGATTGTACGATATTTCTGCCGTATAGGGCAACCAGATAAGAACGATACGAAAAAAAATGTAAATATTTATAACAACAACGGTGTGACATAAAAAATAATATAAATCGAAAGTAGGCCTCTAGCTCGTCCAAAGTTGTTGGCTTGTTAGCGTAGACTAAGGATTTGACGTAGCCCCAGAGAAAATAATCGAGTGGTGTCAAATCGCATGATCGCGGTGGCCAATTAATGAACGCTCGCCGTGAGATGACCCAGTCGCCAAATTTCTCATCCACAACTTCGAGCTTTGCGTGGCTTGTATGGCACGTAGCGTCGCACTGTGGAATATATGGGTCAGTTGCTGATCAAAAATCCATAACTTTTTTGATTTTTAATATAAAGACTTGAAATTTTCCATTTACATAATACTAAGTAAATAATTCAGTCGAGTACATATTTAACAAAAACGTACGTTTGCTTGCGGCCTCACTCACGTTTGAATTTAATTATTGCAATTTCACCAGTTTTTATAACTAAATAGCACTACAGAGAGAGTTTAGTAAGTGTAATAAGTAGGTAGATAGTCTTATAAATGCATATGTATGTAGATATGAGCATAATTTGGTCAAACTACAGTCTCAGAATCCGAGATAAGTTGAGTTACTTTTAAAAGGTGTAGAGTGTCTTCATCTAGTTCCTTGATAGTTTTTACATAAGGTTTATGGATGCTTGTAATATAGGGATCTGATGTATACAGTAATGTATGGAACACATCTTCGTTTGTTAAAGATATTGAGCATTTTCCCGCATGATGGAGTCGAAAATATTTGTAATCTTTGTTGCGAAACTCTTGAGCGTCTTCCGGGAGTTGTCCAATGGATATTACAACAAAATGGTTTATTATGCTTTCTCCATGAATTTTATCGACTGATGATGGCATATAATACCAGTAGTATTTATTAACATACATATATTCTTGCCGTTTCTAGAGCATACTCGCCGAACTTTTGAGCATCAATCATAATACCTGATGACAAAGCTTGTAGAATTACATGCAATCTACGTATCGGTGCTTCCTCAACAGCTGTTATTTCTGCAGAACAACTGGCATTACTAACAAATCTTCTTGCTGTATTACAATCAATAGAGTTGTTTATCTATGATTAAACCCAACTCTTCGCGAAAACGTCTTTGAACTATATGTTTGTTTTCTTCCTTTGACCACTTATTTTCATTATCAGTCGCTGACCATTTTTCGCAGGAAAGATTGTATGATATCTGTAAATTATCATTCACCTAATCCAAGCATGTAATGTAGATAATCCATATCGGAAACAATTTTCGTCTTCTGGTCTAGCAGTGACTTTCGCTAAATCATTCATTAGACGTGCGTGGCATTACAAATAGTACATGTAGAACTTGAAGGAGTGTCAGTTAATACCTGAGCCACTTTTCCATCTATCACTGTTAGGAAAAGTTTATATTTGACCTGGATTTCTTCACCATGTCTTTTAATCAATAATGGATACAAATTGTCAATTTGATATTCAATATTACCCACAACAACTCTAGTTTTCTCGGAAGTTTCTTTAGAAAACTCGATGGAAATAGGCCGACAAAACTTTACAGGCGAAGGCACGAGATTTTGCTGGATTATAGCGCCAGTTGCTTCATCAACTAACCTTATGGGAACAACGGACGTTATGAACAAATTTGAATCTGAAATAAGTTCAGACTCCTCGGGAAGTTTTTGTTTGTATTCAATTTGTCCAGATGAGCAGTCACAGCCCCACTTGCTATATAAAATCAAGTTCTTTAACCCAATTGTACACACAGTGTCAATCAATAGAATTCTATAATAGCTGCTATGTGTGATTCAACAAATCTTGTAAAAAAATAAAACATATAGTGATTTCAATCGATGAGACAAGTGGGTAACAGCTTTGTTTACAGTTCTGTATTTTGTCATAAGTTGGCAGCAAAAAACAGTTTCTTTCATTTGTAAGATTTCTGAAGTAGAGATACTGAGCGTTGGTAAGATCCAAGTCAATGTAAACACTTAAAGCTTCTTCGTCGGACGAAATTACAGTTTTATCTGAAGTAGTCAAATCTAAAATTGACTTGTTTTTTCTGTGCCTGCAGTTCTCATAATTTCCACAAGGTTTGCCTCGATTCCTTCACCCATCGATCGTAATCCTTGCAAATAGCCTTCGTAAACGGACGAGCTTCTTGCACTGCTCAAAGAGAAGGAGTGCAAAGAGCTCAAATTCGTGGGTGTCAAGCCATTTGTCACGGCTAGAGCCAAAAGGGAGAAGCGGCAACTACCGTTTTTCCTGATCCAGCTAAGTCCCGACAGCGATCTGGATGGTCTAGGTATCGAAGTCCTAGACTAGCAGGTTGTACACTGGGAAAAACATTTTACAATGTGTTCGCTGCCAAAGGTTCGGTCACGACGCGTCGAATTGCGAAATGCAGCCTCGATGCGTGAAGTGTATAAAGAACCAGAAGTCTGAGGAATGCGCTCTTGGTAAGGACGGAGCGTCTGAAAAAAGCCAACTCTCTTGTGCTTTATGTAGGGAACACGGGACACACCGCAAATTATCGGGGTTGTCCCAAATTCCAGTACATCAAAAGAATAAATCTGGCCCGGCAACAGAAAGTTGAAGTTAAACGTCCACCCATGCCGTTACTTCCCATGTTACATGTTAAGGGAAATACGGTACAGCAAGCGAAGGTTGCTTCTCAGGCCCCAGCATCCAGAACACCTGAACCAGTACCTGACATGCTAGTTATCTTGCTCTCTATCCAGGGGCAGATGGCTCAGCTCCAACGCCATTTAACTGAACAGACCGCGCCGGTGGATCAAGTATACGCGCTGCTGCCTGGCCTAACGCACCTTTTGCCGTAATGGGTACATACGTGGCGGAGCAAACCCCGAAGGCCTCGCTGTGAATGTGAATTCACTGATTCGGTTCAAACGACGAGCCGCACTATTTAAGTTGTTTAAATACTAAGCCCCTGATGTGCTTTTGGTTAGCGAAACTAAACTTACCTAGAGACACAAAATGAGGCACGGAAGATAGAAAATAGTACAGAGAAACAGAACCAACTCCATTCAGGTAGGAAGCGTTGCGAATTTCGTACGAAAAGGTATACGTTTTAAGAGAATATACAGTCGTGTAGTACGTAGGTTCCAGGTGCTGGAAGCATGCATCGCGTATATCCCTCTCCATAGTGGAAAGCGGTTGTACATGGTGTCTGTCTATGCACCTAAGGCTACTCAACTCACCTTATTCATTTCAGAGCTCGAGACACTTTTCGATTCCTTAAGCTGGAATTAGAAGACAACTATCTTATTATTGGCGGAGATTTAAACTCCAAACATAGTAATTGGGGAAATAATACACCCAAATACTAGAGGGAACCTACTACTCAATTGGTGGGGTCAGCACAATATAATGTAGAGACTTGGGCTTAAAGCGACGGATAGTCCGTCGTTTCCCAGACACGGGTCCTATTTGGATCTTCTGCTGTTTGACTCACGAATACAACTGACATGCACTAACCAACAAACTACAAACTGTCTACGCACTTTCGTGTATGATAGTGACCATTGCGGTCTCAGCACCGAAATAACTTCCAAACGAAATTGGATGAGTTTATTCAAAGGCATACCTACAATTATAGTATGGTGCGTTGGACACACTTCACCAAAACACTGACTAGAGCACTCTCCTCGAATTCGCTCTACTCACCGACCAACAGAAATCTGTCAAACGAAGAGATTGACAGGTATCTAAGGCTAATGGACTAGACAATCAAATGAACAATGGACAAAACGATACCTCGGTAACAACGCACTGACGAAGAAGACATATTTCGCAACGTAACTATTGACGCACTGCTCTGACATAAAAGTAGACTGCTGTCAAGACTAAAAACCTTGTACAGACAGTTTACTGATAGGCATAACGCGGAGATCATGGCACTGAATTCGTCGATTAAAAACCTCCAAACATTAATAAAGGAAAATTACAGAGCATCTGTAAGTTTGTATTGGAACAATAAATTTCGGGCTGATGTTTACATCAGCAACCCGAATATGTTCCCGCAAATAAATAAAATATTTCGGAAAAATATCAGTATCAAAATCAGTAAGGTGTTCGAGAAGGTGATCAATAGAGTCCTGGCTAAGTGGGTTGAGGACAAACCAATAGTTCCGGATAATCAATTCGGTTTCAAGGCGGAACATGATATCATTCATGCTGCTGCTAAACTGGTTTCTGATATCCAATAGAACAAAGGCTAGAACCAGTGCACTGGTGCCTGCCTGATTGACTGGGAGAAGGCCTTCAATACCATATGGTTAGAAGGACTCTTTTTCAAGCAGGACAGGTTGGGCATTAGTAAAAAGCAGCTGTATATTCTTTTTGATGTGCTCTCCAGTAGACAGTTCGGCGTGAAGAATGGCGATGTGACTTCTACTGGAACACTTAGCATTAGAAACGGTCTGCTACAAGGTGCGGTGAATTCATCGATCTTATTCAACATTTACACAAGTAATCTGATAGGTTCACTGCACCATGCTATAGCGTACGCAGACGACTTAATAGCGTACAGATCAGGTCCAAAGATTAAGGTCATTAATATACTTTTTCAACGTGACTTCGGCAAAATTAAGTTATATTGCGATGACTGGACGTTGAAAATCAACTTTCAGAAGTCGGAAACCATTCTGTTTGGGACGCCCTTGTCTTTGGCCTCTGGGGTACCAGAAAGAATTGGCGAAAGTTTTCGATCGTGGGGCAGCCCTGGCAGCCACATTTTTTGTCGAATTGTAGTCAGATACATTGGGATCTTTCTAGATCAATATCTGTATTTTAACAAATATATAGATTTGGCTCTGCTCAGAGCCAAAGGTGCTTTTGCCCTTGCAAAGAGACTGTTTTATTACAGCCAACTCGATGCGAGGGTGAAGGTAATCTGCTACATGGCCCTTATCAGACCTATTTTCGTTTTTGGATGTCCCGTGTGGTTTAACGTGAGAGCAAGTTTATTGGAAAAGATTCTGGTGTTTGAGAGGGCTTGTCTTAGGATTTGTTTTAGGACTTGTCTTCGCTTATACAGAACACCAGAGTCTGAGTACATAAAATTCTATCCTAATGAGTTCTTGTACAATAGTTCGAACCTAATAATAGTGGAAAATTTCGCCATTAAGTCGACTCGAAGGCACGTTGCAAGAGCAATAACCTCATATATCAACCTGATCTCCGGGGCTTACTACCCAAATTATTTGTATTACGAGAGAGTTCACCTTGACGGCTTTATTCCTCCAGAAGCGTTCCTCTATCTAGATAGCAAAGGTCTAATCCAGGACAGATTGGTGGTGCCGCTAATCTTCCACGTCGCTCGAACAGCTGCGGAGAGGCGACTCAATTACGACAGAGACGTCGCACATTTAGATGCGGAGCGTCTCCGGTTCAGTAGTCGCGGCAGGAGAGATGTTGCTATGCAGCACCAGCAATTTTGGTTTCTTGATGAAGGGGAGGATGCATCGTCATCGAACTCCTCAAGTGATAGGTTTCTTCATGTGAAGCAAAGTGGGTCAGCCCAATTTTTTTAGCCATGGCCCTCTTACATACGAGTAGTTTTAAGTAGGATTAAGTTAGTTTTAAGAAAACAAAAATATATAAAAAAAATAATAATAATAAATACAAATAAAAATTGACAAAAAAAAATTATATATATATGTATATATGTATATATATATTTATATATTATATATTACAATGTTCAAATCTCTGATTCCAGAGAGGTTTTTTTTTTTTTTTAATTATTTTAATTCTTTTACGTCGGTTTTTCTTGCCGTTTCTCATTAAAAATTACCGTATCTGCTCTACAGTTTTTCTTACTTTCTGTTTCAAGCTGGAGAAGTCCCAACGGCAGTAACGACTTCTCCTCAAATTTATATAATAAATTGTTCCTGTGTTACTTCTTATTCATGTAGAAATGTAAATTGATTCTATAATTGTTGTATTTTTCACATAAATGAATCCGAAAAGAAAACTCCATTGAAATTGTAATTGTACCTACATTTTCATTATAAATGTATCTTAGAATTTTTAATCGAAATCATTTTTTTAATAATTTTATTTATATTGTAACCAGAATGATTTTCCGATCACAATGGGCGAGTTATTAAAAAACATCTTCGATTTGCTCAATACTCTGTACGTTTTGACTTAGAGGTAAATTGAAACCGATACTTATTGGTTTGAATAGTGGTTTTTTTATCGTATTGTATGATATTCCGTATTAGAATTCGTGTTAAATACAGCCTTTGATTGCTGTTTAGAGTCTTTTATAATAAACTGTCTTGGCGAACCCCTTCCCCTTACACTAATATAACAATTAAGACCACAAAACCGTAGAACACATACTGTGTGAAAGTCCTATGGAGCGTAAGGAGGTATTACTTTCCCAAATAAAGTTTAGTGACTGAGAAACTGCAATGTGTCACCACCAGAGTAATTCACAAGTACTCGTATATTAAGAAAACGAATGAACATCTAGCATCTTAAACTGACTTTGTGGCATAATATTGTAGATATTTTAGGATGCAATACAAACCACTATACTTAGTTCTATACTTTTTAAAGTAAATAGTTCATCTTCTAGGCAACAACAAATGATTCCTACAATCAGTGTTCATGCCAAAAATATTAATCTCACTGACCATTTGAAGGTTGTCTTTCCGAAACTTAATTATTGGTATCATCCACGAATAACTTGAACAGTACCTCAATACAAGTAGACACACACGGTCAAATGTTAAATGCCCTTTGTTTTTGGTTTCAGCTACAACTTTTTTTGCACTATTAGGAAATTCTTCTACGAAAAAGAGGTTTACTTAATTAAGCTTCGTACCACATACTAAATTAGAATGAACCTCGAAAATCAAATATTAATATATAGTCCTTTAAGCTCTCAAGTTTTTTTAAATTTGAGTCCTCATCTTCTATGGCCTCTAGACGCAGGGGTATGGTATGGTAATGGAGTTGCTGATCAAAATGCCAGATCGTATGATCAGTCTCTATATATTGGTGCTATTTTGCTTTATACTAAATAGATAAAAATTGAGTTTAAACATCAAGAAAGTCTCTACTACAAATTTTTTTTAGACATGGCAATAAATTAATTGATTGTTCAAGAAAACCCATCAAGACAGTTGATGGAGCAGGTTAAGGTACTCCCATTAAGAGTACCCATCTTTGTTTGATATTACCTCTTCCTTAGCTTATGTTTCATTTTATGCTTCATGCATGAGTTTGATATCACCTTTAAGCAGAACAATCCATACGCACTTCAGGAGATATTCTGTGAAGATAAAATGCTTTTTGAAACATATCTCTCCCCCTATAACCTTAAAAAAATATTTCAAAATATTCTGAAAAAGAGCAGGTAATTTCTAAACTTATTCGTACAAGGAACTTGTATCATTAACTAGCACCCAACGTAGGGCCAGAATCGTTGTTTTACTATAGTGAACACGAAAGGAAGTGTGTGATAATCAAGCCACGAAAGGAGCAGAAGTTTTATGTTGTGACATTTCAGCATCTTAGTGAGCATAATGGCAGATACGCCTCTAAACTTGGCCTAAGTTTCACTGATTTTGCCAATATCTGTTCAGACGAAGAAAAGACTCACCTGAGGGATTTCTTCTTTGATAATTTTGAAGACTTGTACGGAATATAGAGCAGACTCCTCGATGAAAATATTGCATCTTATGTACTCGTATCATCATCTTATTGAACGCGTGAACTTCTTGTTAGATCATTTTGTCGTGTCCGTCCTGTACATAGTACAACATTGCGTTGCAGATATTAAAGGTAATATGTTCAAGCGGCATGTTTTCCCCATAAAATACTGTGTAGTTCTTGCATCATTCTTGCACTATGTGCGACTCCTACAAATTGTATTCAAATATATTCAAATTATTTGCACTCCGATGACGCCTTCTCAATCAATGTCAGTGTTTTCGAGTTGGGGGCCCGCTATATTCTAACACATTTATTAAATTATTAACAGTTGGGTGAACAACTGTCACGTTTCAGGTACATTTCAAGATCTTAGCGCCATTCGTATAAACTCCTTTATGCTTTTTCTATCAATGGTTTTTTTCAAATCGATTATATGAAAATCCTTAAAATGCGTCATACTCGTATCCCTATTTTGGTATCTATTCATCCGAAGGAGGAAGAGACTAAACACTTTCATCGGTAGCTTAAGACTAACTTTATTAATATGAAAAATGACACTTATGCTAACATCTTACAGGCTAGGAGAGAGTGCTCAATTACATGAAACCTATGTAATATATAATATGCTGTTAAACAGTGTAGCATACAAGAATGGTTACTGTTTACATTCATGACACTCCCCTAAACTTAATATAAAATTTCAATTAATTAATCATAAATTCATTCCAAAATTTTTTTTTTAAAGATTGTTTTCATTAAGTATTTATATTCTTCCTTATTTGCCATTCCAAAAAGGTTGATTTTGGTTTTTATTCTGCATATACTATTTTAAAATCAAAATCAAAATTACATTTTATCATTTTATTCTGTGTTTAACCTTCAGCTTAGATATAAATACGTGTTTCAAAAATTCATAATTTAAAGTATTATATAAATTCTCAATTAATATTTGTATATTTGTAGGTATTTATGGCTCCTCGTACTTCAGTTTTAATCTCTTTGATCTACGTGGTAAACTTGTTAAAGCTACAGATCTTTTCTTGTCATATGGCTCCTTAAATGTATGCACTATATTTGTAGATGCAAAGGAATCTTCTTTATATTTAGCCTTTTTTAACTGAGTAATGTGTGCGGATCTATGTACGCCATCTATATTAATAGTAAAAATACCGTTTCCTATCTGCCTTACAATTATACCAGGAATCCAACTATAATCATGATTATTTTTGAGTTTATACAATATTTGCTCACCTGAATTAAAACTAAAATTTTTCTTATTTTGGCCTAAGTTTAGGGATGATACTTTTTTCTTTTAGTCTTTAATTTTATCTTATCTTTCGCCTTGTTGTTACTATCATTTCGAATTTTAAGATTTACACCATCTATAAGTGTTCTTGGGTTTGTTCTAAATATAATTTCGTTTGGACACAAATTAGTCGTTGTGGTAGGAGTTGATCGATATTTGAGAAGAAAATTATTCATAAGTATCTCTATCGGGATATTGTTGCCGCTGGGATTCATAAGCATTTTCTTAAGAGCAATTTTAGTGGTTTGTACTGCCCGTTCCGCAGCCCCATTGGACTGTGGGTGGTAGGGTGGGCTCTTCAAATATTTTATGCTATTATCATTGCAAAAGTTAATAAAAATCTCCGAGTTAAAAGGTGGTCCGTTATCTGATACTAGTGTGGAGGGTAACCCAAAGTACGTAAAAACGGATCTTAAAACGAAAATCACACTTTCGACGTTTGTTTGTTTGTTTGATTGGTTTAATGTCTATCCACTTTGTATAACTTTCGACAACTATCAACTTTCAGTCATTCATAGACCTTAGTGGCGATAAGACGCATTTTCGTGTTCGGCTTCACAAGTGCAGAAAATAAACAAAGTATACGTTGAAACAAAAAGGTATCAAGTGTCCGGTAGCCGAAGTGGCAAACACTCGAACGACATCATACCTGGTGTGACGATTCGGAGGTCTGGGTTCGATTCCCAATGGGAGACATTGTTTTTATTTTTTACTGAAATAATAATAATAAGTGAAGTGTAAAAGAAAAGAGAGAACAAACACACGTGATGGATTGTGGACAGCGGTCCGCTATTCCAATAGCGGGACCTGCGGACTTATCAGGCGAGGCCTCAAGCGGTTCAAGCCAAACTCCAACGGCTAAGAGAAGGAGGAAGCTTAGGCCAACTTCAAACCAAACTTAGTCCAACGTCCCTCCCAACCAACTTCCACTGTAAAACTGCTTGGAGGAGCGAGGGAAGGGAACAGCTTCGCTTCATTGGATCAGAGCGAATCTGAAGATGAAGAGGAGGAGATGAAGGCCATAAGTAGCAGCATAAAAATGCTACAAGAAAGGGTACTTGCCGTCAAAGGAAGGCAAAGAAGGAAAAGGGAAGAAGAAGAGCAATCTCAGCAACAACAACAGACGCTGCTTGCTCAAAAGCAGACCCAGCAACAACACCAACAAAAGCGTAAAAAAACCAACAACAACAACAAGAGCAGCCACAACAACGGCATCAGCAAAAATAACAGCAGCCACAAAAACAGCAGCAGCAGCAGCAACAACAACAACAACAACAACAACAACAACAACAACAACAACAACAACAACAACAACAACAACAACAACAACAACAACAACAACAACAACAACAGCAACAGCAGCAGCAGCAGAGAAAGCAGAAGGAGAAGGTGCCTCCTATCAACACATACAAATTAGAGGTAAGTGCAACCAAGGACCTGTGTAAGTTGGTCATTGGTAATAATTTTAAAATTATGAGATTGGGGAACGATCGCCATGCCATCCACTGTAATATAGTGGAGGGCTACGCGAAAGTGAAAGAGCTCCTAAAGGAAACGACAACGGAGCACTACTCATTCACACCGAAGTGTGAAAAGCGGCAATCGATGCTGCTGAAGGGGTTGGAATCATCTACTGATCCTGAGGAGATCCTGGAGCTGCTCAAAGAGAAGGAGTGTGAAGGACTCAAGTTTGTGGGGGTAAAGCCATTTACCACAGCTAGAGCCAGGCGGGAGAAACGGAGTTTGCCGTTCTTCCTGGTGCAGGTCAGTCCCGAAAGCCGTCTGGATAGTCTAAGGAGTATCAATGTCCTAGACTACCAGGTGGTTCAGTGGGAAAAATTAAAAAGGAACGAAGGCGTTATACAATGCGTTCGCTGCCAGAGGTTCGGGCGCGCCGCGTCGAACTGCCAAATCCAGCCTCGATGCGTGAAGTGCGCTAAGAACCACAGGAGGATAGGACGCAACTCTCGTGCGTATTATGTGGGAACGTGGGGCACACCGCAAGCTATCGAGGTTGTCCTAAGTTCGCTGACATTAAAAAAGCAAAACTGGCTCGGCAGCAGAAGGTGGAGGTCAAACGTTCACCTGTTAGGTTTCAAACACCAGCCGTCACGCCCCAAATTTCTTACGCCCAAATGGCGTCAGGTAGGGGGGCTACGGTACAGCAAGCAACTATTGCTTCTTCGGCGCCAATGCCGAGAACAAAGGAAGCTGCACCTAAAATGCTGGCCATCTTGCTCGCAATCTAAGGGCAGATGGCTCAGCTGCAAAAGCAGGTGCAAGAACAGGCCAAGCGGGTGGATCAGATCTACGCGCTGCTGCCGGGCCTAACGCAACACATGCCGTAATGGGTACGCACATGGTGGAGCAAACTTTGAAGGTCCTTGCGGTGAATGTTAATTCACCGGATCGAACGAAGAGCCGCGATGTTTAAATTGCTACAAGACCAAATTCCTGATGTGCTTTTCGCTAGCGAAACCAAGCTAACCGATAAGCACAAACTGGAGTACAATAATTATATTGTTAGAAGGAGAAACCGGCCCAGATCCAAACGTGGAGGCGGTGTCTCGATCTTCATTAAAGAAGGTATACAATTTCACAGAGTGTACAAGGGCGTGTTGCGCAGGTTCCGGGAGTTGGAGGCAGTCGTCGCTTACACCCCGCTCCGCAGTGGAAAGCGGCTGTACTTGGCCTCTGTTTATGCACCTGCTGCTTCACAATCCACTTTATTCATTACAGAGCTCGACACGCTTTTTCGACTTCTGAGGCTGGAATCGGGGGAGAATTATTTTATAATCGGCGGGGATTTCAACGCTAGACACAGAGATTGGGGAAAAATTTGCCAAATACTAGAGGGAACCTACTACTCGATTGGTGGGGTCAACACGATGTCATGTACAGACTCGGTCTTAAAGCGACGAATAACCCGTCGTTTCCCAGAGACGGGTCTTATTTGGATCTACTGCTGTACGACGAACTCATACGACTGACAGGTATGAATTTACAAACGCTAAACTGTCTGCGCACATTCGTGTATGACAGTGACCATTGTGGTTTTAGCACCAAAATTACAGCTCCGAACGAAATTGTGGAGTTGGAGGAGTTTGTCCAAAGATATTCTTACAACTACAGTAAAACTCGATGGACACGCTTCTCCGCAACCTTGAAAAGAGCGCTCCACCCACCATCCAATAGGAATTTGTCAAACGAGGAGATCGACAATTACCTAAAACAAATGGACGAGACAATTAAACAAACTATGGACACTACAATACCGCGGTATCGACGTACGACTAACGAAGACTTGTTCCGCAGTCTTACTATTGACGCACTGCACCGACAGAAAAGTAGACTTCTGACAAGACTCAAAAACTTGTACAGACAGTTAACTGACCGACAAGACCCAGAAATTAGGACACTGAAGTCGTCGATTAAAAATATTCAAACGCTAATAAAAGAGAATTACAGAATTTCTGTAAGTTTGTATTGGAACAACAAGGTTCGGGCTGTAAACACCAGCAACCCGAATATGTTTCCGCAAATAAATAAACTATTTCGGAGAAAAAATCAAAACGACCTTCAGCGTCTTAAAATAGCCCGGACTACAGACAACGAACGGTTACTGACAATAGCAGGTATTGATCCAAATGATCCAATCCGGCGAATCTCCGGTCGATAAGTCTCCTTCCGAATATCAGTAAGGTTTTTGAAAAGGTAATCAATAGAGCTCTGTCTAGGTGGGTTGAGGATAAACATATAGTTCCGGATAATCAATTCGGTTTTAAGGCTAGACATGATATCTTACATGCCGCGTCTAAACTGGTGTCCGATATCCAATGGAATAAAGGCAAAAAACAATGTACTGGTGCCTACCTTGTTGACTTGGAGAAGGCCTTCGACACCGTATGGTTAGGGGGTCTTTTCTATAAACTGACTAGGCTGGGGATCAGTAAACCACTCTTGTACATTCTTTATAATATGCTAACCAACAGACAGTTCATGGTGAAAAATGGTGATGTGACTTCTGTTGGAATATTTCAAATTAAAAATGGTCTTCAGCAAGGTGCGGTCAATTCGCCGATCGTATTCAACATTTATACAAGCGACTTAATAGATTCACTTCCCCATACTATTCCGTACGCAGACGATTTGGTAGCGTACAGGACAGGTTCAAAAATCGAGGTTATTAGTACTCTCTTGCAGCGTGACTTCGATAAGATAAGACGATTTTGCGATGACTGGAAGTTGAAAATCAACTTTCAGAAGTCGGAAACCATTCTCTTAAGGACGTCGTTGTCTGGAGCCTCTAGGGATGCCAGAAAAAATTGGCGTAAGTTCTCGATCATTGGACAACACGGACAATCTCTTGCCTGTCGAAATGTAGTCAGATATCTTTAGAATCTGGCTAGATCAGTTTCTGTATTTTGGCAAAAATGTAGATGCTGCTCTGGCCAGAGCTAAAAGTGGTTTTGCCCTTACAAAGAGACTGTTTTATAGCAGCCAACTCGATGCGAGGGTAAAGGTAATCTGCTACATGGCCCTTGTCAGGCCCATGCTGGTATTTGGGTGTCCCGTGTGGTTCAATGTACGAGCAAGCTTAATGGAAAAGATTCGGGTGTTTGAGAGGGCTTGTCTTAGGGCTTGCCATCGCTTGTACAGAACACCAGAGTCGGAGTACAAGAAATTTTATCCTAATGAGGTCCTCTACAATAGGGCGAACCTAATACGAGTGGACAGCTTCGTAATTAAGCTGACTCGAAGACACATTGCAAGAGCAATGACGTCCACGAATAACCTGATATCTGGGGCTTACTACCCCTTTACCCACGAGAGTGTGCGCTCTGACGGCTTCGTTCCACCGGAAGCATTCCTCTACCTAGATCAGATAGGGTTGATCCAGGATAGATCAGCGGTGCCGTTAATCTTCCATGTCGCTCGGACAGCTGGGGACAGGCGACTCAACTACGGCAGAGACGTCGCACACGGCAGTGTGGATCGCCTCAGGTTCAGTAGGGCGGAGGGGAATCGCGATAAGAGGGATGTCGTTCGGCAGCACCAGCATTTCTGGTGGTTGGATGATGGAGAAGATGTTTCGTCGTCGTTTCCATCAATTACGGACCAACCTCGCTAAAGAGGCAGAGCTGACCAATTTATTTGCTCTGTGAATAGCGGTGGCCAGCTTACATAGGTTTAGGTTAGCATTTAAGAAACATATATATATATCATTGTATACAAAGGTGTATAATGATTGTGTATAACGTCTATGTGTGTTTATGTGTGTATTGTACATTTAGGTTAGATAGGCTAAGGTTTATTTTAAGTTAGATACTAAGTTTTTATTAAAAAAAAAAAAAAAAAGTTCATATGCTAAGTTTTGTTAAGAAATTTTTTTCTTAGTTTTAAGTATACAAAATAAATAGTTCTATGAAACGTAAATAAAGTCGAAAGACATAGATATAAGAATTTAGAGTAGCTTAGTGTGCCTGTGTGGGGCCAGTAAGTTAGTATAAGATTATTAAGTAATTGTAAGCTAGCATTTAAGCATTTTTTGTTAGTATGTAAGAGTTAGTGATTTAGAAAATAAAATGCATATAAAACTCTAAAACTACTCAACAACTATCAAATAATAACGACCCTTAATGTAAAAAAAATCGATGTGTATGCGTTCGAAAAATGTTTTCGAGTCCGGCCATGGTTCCAGATGATGTGACCCTTGTTTGCTTCCTGAAAGAGCGCATGATTTGCATTCTGTCATACCTCATATATGCCTCAGTGTCATAATCGATTTCTGGCCACCAGAAATATTTCCTCGCTAACATTTTCATCCGAACGATGCCAACATGTGATTCATGAAGAAGCGCTAAAATCGTTTGATGTAAGACGTCTGGTATCACCAATCGCTGAACATAAAAAAGACATCCATTTTCTTCTAGCAATTGCAAACGCTTATTATAGAGTTTCTTTAAATTTTCAGGTAAACTGTTTGGGCATCGAGTTTGTACCATATTCAAAATATTTCTAATTTTCCAGTCCTTTCCTGATTCTTCTGTTACTTCTTTAAACTGGACATTAAGGTAACTATCGCCCTTAATCATACTCACCAGCGAATGATCTTCCTCTACTTCCATAGGATATGCTAACGGAAGACGTGATAGACCGTCGGCATTATTCATTTGTGTCCCTTTCCTATACTCTATTTTATATTGATACATACTTAGTACGAGTATTAAGGAACATCGATGAATTCGAGCCGCTGTTACTGCCGGTGTAGACTTCTTGGGATTGAAAATTTCCCTTAAGGGTTGGTGATCAGAGTAGATAGTAAACGAGTTCCCATAAATATATTTATAGAACTTCTTGACTTGAATATAATACGACTTGAATATAATCGTAGCCAGTGCTTCTTTGTGGAGCTGCTAGTACTTTTTCTCTGCAGGGTTAAGGGTACTGGAGGCAAACAGTACCGGTCTTTCCACTATCACATTGTAAAACAATCTCTTTATTGGGGTCGTAGTGAACTAAAATGCTACTACTTAGAATCAACTCCTTACTTTTAGCAAACCTTTCTTCACATTCGACAGACCAGAGAAAACAAACATCTTTCTTTGTTAAGTCGTATAGAATTTTTAATTCTGAGGGATGAATTGTGCATAGTAATTTAAAAGCGCAAGATATGATTTTAACTGAGTTACATTCTCAGGCTGAGGGGCATTTCTTATTGCTTCTAATCTTTTTTCACTGGGCTTAATGCCTTCTCCATTTATCACGTGACCTAAGTAATCAATTTCTTTTTGGAAAAATTTGCATTCATCCATTTTCACCCTTATCTTATATTTCTCCCAACTATCAAGGACTTTAATTAAATTTGCCCGACAATCTTCGAAGTTGGAACCTCCGACAATAATATCATCGAGGATTGAAAACTAGCAGGTGCACATTTGACACCAAAAATGAGACGATGAAATCTAAAAAGCCCCTTATGGGTATTAATAGTTAACAGTTCCTGGCAGTTCTCTTCAACTTCCACTTGTTGGTACGCACCTTCTAAATCTAGGACACAAAAGTAATATGAATTGCCCAAACTTGCAAATATGTCATCACACCGTGATAATGGAAAATGATCAGTGCGTACACAAGGGTTTATTGTCATTTTGCAGTCGACACATAAAAGAATGTCGCCATTGGGTTTTGTAACCACTACCACCGGCGAAGCCCACTCACTGTGTCGTACCGGACATATTATATTTGCGCTAAAAGCCTTTTAATCTCTTGTTCGACCTTTTCTCGAACCCCAAATGGAACCGTATATGGCTTAAAAAATACCGGGGTACTTTTTTCTTTTAAAAGTATTGTCTCTTTGTATTCTCGAATGGAATCTTTTTTATCTCCGTAAAGACATTTCTATATTTTTGAATCAAGTCTCCCATTTCCACCTAAGTGTTACCCATCAAACTAGAACATACCTTTACGTTAAAGAACGCGTTTCTCCAATACGGAAAAAGTTTTTGACCATTATCTATAATCAATTCTAATTAAAAGGCTGCCCTGGGATGACAAACTAACAGACGCTTTAATAGAACCAACAAAATCCACTTGATTTCCTGATATTACATTTAGAACACGACTGCACTTTTCAATATTTCTTCCTGGGTAAAAATCATTAAATGTTTTCACATGCATCACTGACGCACATGCACCCGAATCAAATTCCATCCCTAAACGCTTGCCATTACAAAATAACGTGACAATTAATGGAGTATTACCGCCCTGCAAATTAGGTATATAACCTACGTATATCTCTAGGTCTCTTTCTACTTGTGGTTCACTTCTAATAGCACTAATGTCATTATCTTTGTCTCCGCTATAATGGTGTCTTGATCTGCTTTTGGAGTTGTTTCGGTACCGCTTGTTCTTGAGAAAACAGTTGTTTTGAACATGTCCCCACTTTTTGCAAAAATAACACCGTGTGTTCCCTAGGGTTCCCATTGCCGGCCTTTATGCTTGTCCATATGCTTTGTCGCCCGATGTTTTCTTGGCCACTGACCTTACTCTGCTCCTGTCTAGATTACTCACCTCTCTCGAACACTTTTACTTCACCGTATGCACTGCCCTCGAGGTTCCACTCATATGTATCATCTCAGTTTCAATTAACTCAATATTAAGCGCCGTTTCACATGCCTTTTCAAAGCTAAGATCCCCAATGTCGATTAATTTTGATTGAATCTTTTTATTTTTGATGCCCATCAACAGCCTATCCTTGAGAGCCTCATCCAGAAATTGTCCATATTTACAATTAGTGGCTAGTTGCTTTACGGACGCAATAAAATTGGAAATGTTTTCTGTCGAATCCTGGTTACGATTTAAGAATTTAAATCGTTCCGCCACTGTGTTTTTCTTTGGTTGGTAATGGACTTTGAGTTTGTTTATCAGCTCGTCGTACATAAATTCGCCCGGATTCTGTGGTGCTGCAATTGCATATAGCTCACTTCCTCCCATTCCAATTAAGAAGGACATTTTATCCTCATCTTTTTCTATTTTATTTAATTTTAACAAATGAATCAGCCGTTCGATGTACTCATTGAAATTGTCACCCGCATTAAAATATTCGATACGTCCAATAAAACTTGACATTATTACATTGGTTTTTTTTTACTTCTTCGTCTCGTATGTTAAACTTATTTACGGTTTATCCTCGTCGCCAGTTTGGTATCTAATCATCCGAAGGAGGAAGAGACTAAACACTTTCATCGGTAGCTTAAGACTAACTTTATTAATATGAATAATGACACTTATGCTAACATCTTACAGGCTAGGAGAGAGTGCTCTATTGCATGAAACCTATGTAATATATAGTATGCTGTTATACAGTGTAGCATACAAGAATGGTTACTGTTTACATTCATGACACCTATGTCGTCCAGATTTCCAAAAATTCATCATTGAGTTTAATAATATTGCATTGCCGACTATTTAGAACTCTTGTGTATATTTTTAGGGCATGCGACATGAGCTTAACCGATCGGCGACAAGTACATCAAATGTATACCAAATAACACGAAATAATGCGAAATAACACATAAATGAGGCTGGACCAACTTGCTTCAAAAGCGGTATATTAACTAGTATCTGATATCCAATGCAACGAAAGTAACAACAATAGAATTTTTGTTTTTTTCGAAAAGATATGTAATTATATGTAGGAAATTTGCACTACACTGAGGAGAGAGAAATATTTATTCAAAATAAGTGTGCTCCAGACCTAGAGTTTTTGAGAAACGAGCTACAGGAATTACTTAGCGGAATACGCCTGCGATTCGTGTACTAGCACGATTACTCCCCTGCACACTATGACCATGAAGTTAAAGAGTGGTTATATGGCGAATATGCTTATTCTTTCATTGAATTGAATGGACCCATTTTGTGGCCTTCAAGATCCCCAAATTTTGCCCCAAACTATCATATATTTACCTTTGAAGAGGGATAAATGGGATTTGTTAACCGTCAGGCATAACAACATTAGAAGACTTAAATTTTATAATTAATGAGGCAGCTCCGAAAATAAGAGAGGAATTCGGAGGAATGACCCTTTCTAGAACGAGTTCTGGTGTTCATATGAAGCAATGGAATATACTTTGAACACTTAGTATGATACTAAATTTAATATAAAAAATAAGAGAAAAAAATTAGTTTAAGCTTGACCTTGGCTATCTTTGGTACAATGACGCGAGCACAAAGGGTACTTTAAAGCCTTTCAAATTTTGAAGGTTTAACTATACACCACTTGCCACACACACGCATAGATCCAAAAACTTCATGTTAAAAAGGGCCAAAACATCGAAAACCTAATTTGTTTTTGACAACATATGTCAAGCAATTTACAACATCCTCTTTATCAAAGAACATTTTAATCGAAATCATAGAGTTGGCCTTTTGGCAGTCTTTGAACTAATGGATGTTTTAAAGGATAACCTCAACGTCGTCTGGTAGGCTCACTATTACCAGAGCTGTGAGTAGTCTACTGGTACTATTTAGTCTGAACTAAAGTGACAAGTATGTGAAAATTTAACCTTATTAAAATAACGAGTACTCGGGGAAGTTGTTTTTGGTAAAAAAAAACAAAAACAAATACTCGTAGTTGTTCCAAATTAAGGAACTGTCAATTATCACTTATAATATTCTAATGGCTTACATATGTGATACTAACAGAAATTATTTGTAATTTTTTCATCTACAGTGGACATCAAGCTGAATAATTAATCAATAATTTCATCCAATGTTGTCTTTCAAGGAAACAAAATTTTTTTTTCAAAGTTTTTGTTGATGAATAAATATTTCTTCCCGTTCACGGTCGAATGTTTTAACGCAAAAGATACCATCATAGTCTGTCATTAATCCAGAACGAACCAGTCATGTTGGAAACATTCATATATATCCTAAGGTCAAATTTATTTACTTTTCTTCAGTCTTCAGTGAGCGATATATTGCAACAGCATAGCTATCGAACAAAATCGGTATTATAAATCAAGTCAAACTATGGAATGGAAGGAAGCTTACTGCCGCCAAAGGTCACTTTACGAATCGGTCTTCCAACGCTTTAAAAACGATTTTAAATCAATTGGAATGCAAGTGTCCATTCTATCGAACTTTAACATGTTTTCCGTTGTCACCACAAATCACGGCAAAGATTCTATCATCGACGCAGACTGTTGTACTTTCCTGAACCTATAAATGACCATCAACTGCAAGGGGAGTTGTGAGTATCGTTATAATTTGCAGGATTGTTACAAGTAATAAAATTTGTTTGTTTGTCGGTTTATAGACTTGGTTTATATCTTTGAACAAGACTACAGGTTAATATGAGTATCCACAACAATACGAGCAGTATTTCATTGATGTTTTCAGATCCGTGCAAGCCTTTGTTTTTATTTAAATTTGTTCGTTTATTAAATCTGTTTTACAATACATTCTTCTATAGAAGAATGCTTATTTAGTAAGCTACTTGTCTTTAATAACACTTTTTAAAACAGGAGTTTGTATTAGAATCTCCTTATCAAATTAATGGTTCCTTTTTGGAGGTGTTTATATCTTTGAAATAATACACATATAAATTATATTATCATCTATGGTGTTGGCTTATTGGTAAGAAAATTGTAAGCTATTAGTGCTTAAATATGAATTCGCATATATGGACGCTGCAGCTGACTCGATCGTAATCTGGGGTTAACATAATTATATATCGACGAGGCGAATATCGGCTTCCAAATCGTTCATTATCTAGTTTATTGATGTATACTACCGACTTGACATGCACCCACAAAAAATAATATCCAAAATAGCTGAATCTACTGATTTTAGAAGCGGTCCATCATGAGATATTGATTGTGGCACGCGATGTCTAACATGAATGTAAAGCGCTCTCCATTGACAGAAACGTTCTGATCAGCATCATTTTCGAAGAAGTTTGAACCAATGATTTCACAAGTTGACGGTACAGCGTCTCTGTGGATCCGTATTATTAATAAGGTGTACGAGGTGAGAAAATGATCCATGCATATTCGAAATACTTGCGGACGATTATGTCGACGGTAAAATGGACATAGGGAACGGTAGGTTTTGCGAAAAAATTTGTCTCAATTTGCAAGCAGTGTTTTGGAGCTTCTCGTAGTTTGATTGAAATGTAAAATGCCCAACAAAACTGAGCACAAATCAGCGGCCAGCAGTAGGTGTTGGAAACTCAGAAACTTAACCTCTGATCAAACACCCATTATTAAATTGTTGTTATGGATAAGCTTAATTCCTACCTATGCTCTCGGAAGGTGGTTACAGTTGAGAAACCTAAACTGTGTGGCAGCATGTCCTTTGATCTTTGAGAAAGATTGCTTGAGCGTTCAATAAATTATACTCAAATATGAAGCCTGGATGAAAGAT
Organism: Volucella bombylans; assembly: GCA_949129095.1. Lineage (NCBI taxonomy): Eukaryota > Metazoa > Arthropoda > Insecta > Diptera > Syrphidae > Volucella > Volucella bombylans. The sequence goes on along the minus strand of OX422142.1, from coordinate 50,206,520 downwards.
CCATCTCGCGCGCGCGATGTGTGCATTCATTTAAATGGTTTTATACCAGAAGCACATGTTAATTGACAAAAAAAAAATGTTTTAACTAGTTGTAATAACAAGTTTAACTGGCTGTATGTTGATGATTCTTCATCTGAGCTCGCTGGTGGAATGAGTCGAAATCACAATAAAAACTTAGTCGGCTTAGATCTTCCTTCAGAAAGTACGAACGATCCTAAACACTGATTGAATGAAATTTAGTTTAACCAAAATGGACATGGAGAGTTTCTAGAACCAAAAATACAGCTTCAATGAAAATTTAAAATGATGTAAAGGGTCCGCCATCTAACGTTTTTTTTTCAACTAGTGCTTATTTCGTGAATGGTAACACTTAGCTCATGCCCGATTCGACAGATAATTAGTTTTATCCTTCCGCTGAACGAATATGGTTGTGTATACGCTTGAACAACGCTGGGAAATACTGCGACATTAATTTGAAAATCCGTCAGCTCCGTATGTTCGTTATCTTGTGAAAAAAGTGAAAGAAACTGGCATCCTCATCGATAAACCAAAGCGTGAAAAGCCAAAAACAGTGCGTACACCCGAGAATATTGCTGCTGTGGCAGAAAGTGTGCGTGAAGCGCCATCAACATCAATTCACCGTCGTTCTCAACAATTGAACATTTCGGAGACATCATTGAGACGAATTTTGCATAAAGACCTTGGTATGACGCCATACAAAATCCAATTGGTTCAGGAGTTGAAGCCAACTGACCATCCAATGCGTTTTCGCTTCGCTAAGTGGGACTGCGATCGACTTAGAGAAGATGCCGATTTTGCCAAAAAAATCATCTTTTCAGATGAAGCTCATTTTGATCTTAGCGGGTATGTAAACAAGCAAAATTGTCGCATTTGGGGCACAGAAAACCCGCACGCATTGAAAAGCCGATACACCCAAAACGAGTCACTGTTTGGTGCGGATTTTGGTCCAGAGGCTACGATCGTGTAGGCTACTGCATGGCCAGCCGAGGCAGCCATTTGAATGAAATTATTTTCCATTATTAACCGGAAGGATAAAACTAATTATCTGTCAAATCAAACATGAGCTAAGTGTTACCATTCACGAAATAAGCACTAGTTGAAAAAAAAAAAAAACGTTAGATGGCGGACCCTTTACAACAAAGGATCAGACAAAAAGACATAGAGGGAAATCGATAACGGACAGAGGCTTCAGGTAAGAGGTAATTCCATGAAGTTGAACTTTCAACGCGGAAGCACTTATTAATCTGTTTTAATGGGTGTGCCTCAAAAGTCTGTGTTTGCACTGCTCTCGTTTTCCCTTTTTTGATATTTGAAATTGCTTGAAAAGTAGCTGCTAAGTATTTAGTTGAACAACTTACAAATTTACATGCAATTCTCAAGATAGGTGTAGGTAACAGCTTCAAACTAACGCCTTTGCTTGGTCTCAAACTAATTGAATCTAAATTCCACTAAAACTAAAGCGATAATGGTGCATACTTCTTAATGTAAATCCCTTTGAAATTGGAGAAATGTTACAGGACTTTAGTCAAAAGTTTGAATTAAAGATCTAAGCTCAATATATTTTTTTTAATAACTTAAAAAGTCATGGACAAGTTTTCATCCTCCTCTTACTCAGAGCGGAGTGCCTCCCTTGTCCTGCAATTCCTTATTTTGTTTCACCGAAACCAATCACCTATAAAAGTTTGACCGATCAAATGTGTGACTCCCTGTATTTACGAAATCGTAGCTAGTACTGCATCGACGGTTCTAAATTTTTTGCTATTTCTTGAATTACTCAGACTATTTTTTTAGTAATATGAATTTAATAAACTAATAAGTTTGTTTTTTCCTGAAATTTAAACTGTGCTTGTAACTTAATACTCAATCACTACTGACATATACTATGTATATACTATGTATTGTCTTTTAAATATTTACTACATCTTCATGATCATGTTTTACTTACTTTCTTCAATATACATATATTACATAACTGAACATCTTGTCATTATTATTCTTGTTTCGCCAACAAAAGTGATCGGTAATGACACCAATAAATATTGTATCAATCAAACTTTAAAGTGTTTCTCTCTTTTGTCTAATCTTTTCAACCAATTTAAAAAATATTAAATTGTCAAACATTAACGACCGTGACAAGACATGTCAATAGTCCTCATAGACATTTCCGTTGATAAATTATTAAGGTTTGATTTCGTTTGTATTTTATATTCGCAATTTCCACCACCGAAAAAGCAATTTTCATTTCGAAAAAAAGTGCTTCAGTGACCGGCTGCCTTACTGAGCTTAAAGGTCTAGTTTCATGTAATTCTAATGGTATGTCTGCATGAACTTTAAACCAGTCTAAGCATGTTAGAATCATATGCCACCAAATTTGATGGCTCTCAAACAAATTTAGAGGTGCTTGATGAGACAGAACTTAAAAGTGATAAGCGTACAAACTTCGAAGAAAATTATTGTAAAATTAAATCTCGAACTCTTAAATTAAAGAATATAATAACTATTCTCACTTAGGTAGACTGTTAAAGCGTTTTTGGGAAATTGAATCAAATATTTAACCCAGCCAAATCCCAACTCCAGAAGAACAGTACTGTAAAATTAACTATATTTAAAGGCATAAACGCCTGCTCTCAGGATACTACTCTGTCAAATTCCATTTTAAAGCTTCGCCTTGGCAATAAGTATCCTCATTTGAAGCTTCTAAGAAAAGATGCTGCAACCTAGAAGCCAAGCTGAACCGTAATCCAAATATTAAGGAGCAATATATTAACTTCATGCATGAGTATAAACATCTTAAACACATGATAGAGGCACCTCCAGACGTATTACAACATCCGCATTTCTTCTTGCCGCATTACTTCGTTTTAAAGGAACAGAGAACAACCACCAAGTTTGTGTTGTTTTTGATGGCTCCGCAAAGACGTCATCTGCTATATCATTGAACGATATTGTTGAAGATATATCGAACCATTTAACCTGATTTATTTAGTGCCTTGTTAAAATTCTGAGCTCATCGTCTAGCAGTTGCTGCGGACATTGCAAAAATATTTCGTTGTGTAAAGGTTCAGCTTCTAGATAATAATAAGCAATGAATCCTCTCGCGGGTAGATGTTTCAAAGGACCTTAGAATTTACAAGCTCAATACGGTTACATACGGAACTACACCTGCTTCTTTTCTGGCAATTCGGATTATTTACCAAGTTGCTCTGGATGAGCAATCCAACTTTCCCATTGGGTCAGGGATAATCAAATCCGATTTCCATGTTGACAATTTATTAACAGGGGCTGATTCGCTAGAAGATTCATACAAGATAAAGGCTGTGGTATTTTCTTTGTTTTTAAGGGGCGGATTTCACTTAAGGAAGTGGTGTTCTAACTCTGTGGACTTTTAATCACATATACTATCGAATGAAAGGCAGGAACTTCTTCACATTAATGACAACAAAGTAACAAAGGCTATTGATCTTATTTAGGACCCTAAATGGAATTAGTTTTATTTCTCATATAAAACACATATTTTTTCAACTAAAATAAACGTACATTATTATCAAATATTACTCGATTATATGACCCCCTAGGACACATAGAGCCGGTTATTCTACATGCAAAGGTATTTATGCAAACTCTTTGGAAGAAAAACATTGACTAGGATGAAATACTTACATCTCATCTTCATAGGAAACGGATACAATTTTGCAAGGAACTTTCATCTATTAGCAGCATTAAGCTTCCACAGTATGTGTTGCTACCGCATTCGAAAACGCAGCTACATGACTTCGCTGTTGCTATCATGCATCCCTTTGGAGCTTACAATTATGTGCAAAGTATTGAGGAAAGCGGTAATGTTCCATGTTATTATATTATTATTTTCTAAATCGAGGATTGCCGCATCAGTACTATTTCCATTTGTTGTTATCTGAACTTATGAATCGGGTTCAAAAAATAAATTCACTACCGCTTAATGAGGTATTATCTTAATTAATAAGCCCATAGTAAATACATTTAATAAGGTTCCGTGAGCAATAAGACTTTAAAAAAGTATATTTACCTAGTCGCAACTATGTGTTGTCGTTTAACTGAATTGGTATGGGCAGACCAACTCATCTACCAGTCAAGCAAAATACCAAAATAGGTATTTCAAAGTTTTAAAATTCTCAAATTCGAAACATTTATCAGAGCATACATGCAAGTCAAGATATGTGTGAGACTCTACTTCCGAATTAAAAATATGTTTGCTATGTTTGTGTTTATTACACTTTGCATAGTGAAGAAAACATTGTCCCAAGTATACCTTTTTACAACCCACATTAAAAAACATGATTTTCGTTTTATCACTTATAATGATTTTATGCATTTTGAACCAATGGCGCACGACTTCTAAATCTAGATTTATGTTAGCAGAAAGATTTAAAGCAGAGTCACTCTGAAAAGCACTTGCAATACATTCATTTTGCTATAACATTTTTATCACAAAAGTGAGTTATTGAAAATTAAGAAAAAAATCTGACCAAGCACACAACCTTGGGGAAATACTATGGAAATAAAACTAATAAAACTGAGTTGTCCATTAACTTTAATTTTGCTATCTATCAGATAAACGTAAACATTACCATTTACACATTATGCACCTAAGACCGCAATTATATAGTTTGTCCAAAAGAATTCTGTGATCGACGGTATCAAAAGCTTTTGTTATACCAATGAAAAGAGTAGCGGATTAATTCTTTTTATTAAATCCAATAAAGTTCAGAAGGGCTCGTTCAGTTGAAAGACTGGAACGGAAGCTAAATTGAACAACATTTGTTTTTTTCTAAAAAAAAGTCATCACTCTATTCTTAACAAAAATCTTTGAAAATACCGAGAGTAAATAAATAGGTCTATAATTATTAATTGATGCTTTTCCCCCCCTTTTAAATAAAGGTATTAAATCTTCTGGAAAAACGCCGCTAAAAATGCCTTTTTATATACATATGTGACATAAAATATCATAAATACTCCAAGCCACATTTTGGCAAAGTTATTTGAAAATCAACCATCATCAAAATCAGCGCAAGTATCTGATACTATTTTTGTGCCAACAGAGGCAAAAAATCATTGAACTCATCTGTTAGATCCTCGAGATTAGTTAAGACAGAGGTATTGTGTTTTAATCTCTGTATTTGAACGCTTTCAGTTGGTTTACTCAGTATTTCTTTTACCAATTTCAGTTCTTTTTTTTTCTTTAATATTACAAAACTTGTGTAAGTAGAAATTATTTCTGCGTAACAAAACATCTTTGAAAATATTACATAATTGTTTGTACGCAACAGTCATTGGCCTTATTCGGGTGTTTAGCTTTTTTCTTGTAAAAGGATAACTTTCATTAAGTACGTTTTCCCAACATTAAAGTGATAAGGCTTTTCCGTTTTGAACTTCCTTGGGCCTAAGAGTAATTTTTCACCAGTGCACGCTAATTTTTTTTACAAACTAATCCTCTAACAGAATTCAATATTGAACAATTTGCATCGGACAAGATCTGTGTGTGATATGTCACCGCATTAATTATTGTGCACGGCACGAAATGCACGGACAACTACTCTACCTCACTGCATTGAGGTTTCAAGTGTAATGTGGCAGCACTTTCGCCCAGATTTTCCTTTATCTCCTAATATAAATTGTTCATTATTGACCGATTGATTTTTTAGCACACAATTTAGCAGTTATTTAAATAAAATAACATCATAATTATAATCGACCACTTTCCATGAAAAACATAAAACGCACTTTTTTTCATATGTGAGTAGTCTGTTGAAATATTGTGCCTTTGATATAGGACTGTAAGTTTCCCATAATTCCGACTGTTGCAAAATATGCTCTGTTGGCATATTCATTTTAATTTCTGGAAAAATGTTCGAACCTCATTTCTGCAGTAGCTGATTTACATGATTTCTCTACTGCTTTCTTTTTCATTCTGAAAAGCCGACCCTTATCACTTTCGCTTTGCTAGTAGAGCAGTTCTCATCTTCCTATACAGCACTGCAATGCATCACTGCAAGCAATTAGGCTGAGTTTGTTCTCTTTACTTGATATTAAAATCACTAAGAATACGTTGTGTTGAGAGAAGCTTTTGGGAGCAACCTTCGCAAAGTTGTCCTTATTTTCTTGAAAGCGTGAGCATATTGGCTTATGACGCGGAATTTAACCTTGATGTGGATTGCAATGAGACTTTAGCTCACATTTCGGTAGCTCAAGACTTATTCCCTTTGGACACTTTTGATATCATAGCTACACCATAGAAGATGTTTGATTTTTTTTAAATTTTCTTTTTCATTTCCTGGTCCACTCCATTTAATTTCGTGCATGTATGGAGCCGAAACCGGAGGGCTGAATACTTTAAAGGATAGAGCCAGTAGTCCAAGGGAGTATGAGAAATTCAGTTTGTTTGCTATTTCGACATCCTGCGTAAATACCGAAAAATCCTCAAACAACCTGAGCTCTGAATATGGTATGTCGAAAGAGCTCAAATGAGGTTGCCGCTGAATGTGCTTCTGACGTCGCTATCGTCGCATTTCTCCATTTGGACTAGACCTATACACTTAAGTGCAACCAGCTTTACTTACATTGGTTTAGTTGTTTTGTTACATTTGCACAACCAGTCTTAGCATACTGCAATTTGGCATTGGTGTTCTTTACATATATTTAACGTCTTCTCTCCACCTTTCTAACCCTAGAATAGTGCAGTTGACTGAACTTAATCTAATAAACAATAAATGCTAGTAATATTATTTAAGTTTAATTCAACCAAAAATATATGTAATTTAATCATAAATTCTATTTACGCGAGTGCACATGTTCTGCATTTTGCATAAAGGAGTATCTAAGCCATTGAGTTGGATTTGTTTATTTCTTCTTTTTTTTATTAAGTAATGCTGCCTACCCAATACCGTGTGCATATTAACATACTCGTCTATACCTTCATATAGGTTAATTTATTATCATCAAGAAAATATTTACTGCAAGCCGAATGGGTCAACTTTGTTCAAACACTGTAAATAGGTATCTACATATTTACAGTTTTGGTCAGATTTTTACCTTCAGGCTTTTACAATTAATTCAGTGCTCTTCTTTTTGTATTCAGTTTATCGCCAGACTTTTCGATTTATGCTTAGTTCTTCTTATGCAAATAGCTGATATGATAACGACAGATAATGCAGCTGACTGGTTTAACTACGACATGAGTATGTTGTTCTTAACAATGTTTCTGTATGCTATTAAAGAATAAATGGAACGTGCCTAAAGATGAAGGCGAAAGAGTGTATAAGTTGGATCGATCTGGCAATGGGTGCAGCCACCGTTTGTGAAGCAATCCCTGCATATGTCAGCTCCCAGAACCGTTTAGATAAATGCACTTTTATGCACGCTTTGATATCATATGCCCCATACAGCTGTATAAAGCCTTGAAATCCTCCCTGAAGACCATTTGGTCCCCGTTTATCGACGATATCTTAATTTTTATTATATTCAAATTAGTTTCACTGTATGCAGATAAATTTGCCCGTATGACTTTTAAAGTGCGCCCATTCTTGGTAAGGGGTTTTTACCACGAAGATCTTTTCGCTTGTTCGTTATTGCACCTTACATTATGCTTCTACCCAACGTGCAGCTTGGCATCGCATCAGTATCTTAGCTAATACTGCCAGAGAAAAAACTTCGAATGAGGTCGTGTTGGCATTTTTAATCAGATTGGTGAAAACTTCCGCAATCAAATTTATACGTAGCATGCAAAATCTTAAGTTTTGTTTAACCTGTTGATGAACCACTATCAATGTTTTTAATAAAATTCTTTTCATCCTTAATATTTTAAACCATCAAACAACTTTATCACCAGCTACCATACATATTTGTATAGAGAGGAAACAACACTCCTTTACCTGAAAAGGAGTGGTCATTTCCACATAAACATTGGAAACTTAAAGAACGGGCCGAAGTCAACTTTTATTTTTTATATTCTACTCGTAATAGTATTGCGACAAATTGAACGGAATGCACTGAAACGTGTCAAACACTTAACACCCTACTGATGTCTGGTAGTGTTCACTCCTATCTTGAGTTGCATCGTAAGCGGTTTGCTAACAATCACGTAAAGTGTAACAGACGTATGTACGTGTAACACTGCGAAAGTTGGGGAACGCAAAACACGATAGTCACTGTACGCGTCACCATCACACAAGCTGTTAAAAATTGTGTTGAGTGTCATTTTGACATCGATATTCAAATTGCACAAGATATCCACATAGTATTAGCTTGGTGGTAGGGTAAGATGGGGATACAGATAGTGATTGCCGATCTTATTGATATTTGAACTGAGATCGATGAAATATGTAGATACATATGTACATAGTATGAAAGTGGCACGCACGCTTGTTAAAGTGACTTATTTGTAGTGCTTTACGACTTGCAGACAAAATAAATGATTTAGAGTGATATTTAATCCGCCTAACCGAACCAACATAGTAGGTGGTAAAGTGATATACATACTTGCACCTGCAGTAATATTAGATATGTTGCATCTGATGACATGCTAAAAATAAAAGCGTGATTGCAAAGCATGTTATGTACGAGTAGATGTTCAACTGATCCAAATCAAAATCGGTTAGGTAACAACCGATTTTCGATAATAATTAAATATTTTATAATAGTATATTGAAGGAATTTAGAAAGTAAATCTGTTAATCTCGTAGTTTGTAAAAAAACAATTAGTGTTAAGATGGTACAAGAACAAGTTTCTTTTTTATCCGATACCTTCCTTGGGTCAACTTCTCAAATAAGTAGATGGTCCAGAATTTCTGAGATATTCCCAAAATAAGTAAGGCAGTACTGGCACATATCTGGTAGGCCATGGAATGCCAAAAGTTGTACGAGTAATTCAAGCAGAATATTCAAATGCTTCCTTGCCGTTTATTATAATTCTATTCTAAGATTCCAAGCCAAATATTCTACGGTAAAATTCATCGTCTTTTTGGAATGATTTAAGGACATTCATTCCTATATCTGAAGGGGAAGTTGTCCGTTCTACAACGCCAGACGAGCTCTTTCGCGTTGAAAATAGTTTTTTTTCGAAAAGTTCAATTGGATGCCTTTACAACTGGTCTAGCATCTTAATAAATACAATGGAAGAGTAAACTGGTCGAGCTCCATTTTTAATCTGTCGCGGTTTCTCGACAAGGAGTGAACGATTCGAATGAGCTTGCAAAAGCGAAATCTAATTTAATCCTGCAATCCTGCTGAAAAGCCATATGTTAATCAATGTATTATACGTAAGTCGCGCCACAATGAAAGACACAGTCACCTCGGACATCCGTGCTTGTATAGTCAGCATACGAGGAGCAGTCGAAATTATGAGGTCTAAATGCAATATGTGGAAACATCTTAAAACCTGTCTCGCTATGCTTTTGACTCGAAAGCCTTTACTTATGTTATTGTAGATTATTTTGGATTCTAGTGTCGGGTTTTGTCGTGTTATCACTAGGTTCCCTTGTAGTGAAAAAGTCATTATTGGTACCAAGAAATTCTGAATATGAATGTCAAAGACATATGCAGAACACCATCTAAGCGAATATGTTGCGAAATATAAAGTACACGAGCCAGTTCACCGTGGATTGGACGAAGTTGGAGGAATGGTTCATAAAATCTATCAAAACTAGCGTCAACTGTGACTTGAACGCTGAGTTTAACAGCAGCTCTGTTTTTCCAAATTTTGGTTAGCCAAATTTGTTTCTGATACTACTGCGTGGTAGTCAAATGGTAGTGTAATGGCTTCCCAATCGGACGGTTCGGGGTTCAATACCAACCTTGACCGAATGGCTTTTTTTCAGGCAACTAAAATCTCGTGAGATAAATGGTTGTCTAAATACTACATCAGGTCAATTTACACTAATAATTTAATCCCCCATTAAATGTTGGGTGTCACCCATGGAGCGAAATAACCACTGAGCCCAAATATCTTTCTTTCTCTTTCTGTCCCATTTTCCGAAAAGACTTAACACATGCTATGGCATCATATGTGTAGTCATACCCACTTGAGTGTTAAGTTCTTAAAAAAAAAACCGTCAACAAAGAGTAACATGGTATTTTGATATGCGTTATCATTTTTACGAGTATTTCAATAGATCTGATTCAGAATAGACGGCAAAACAAAGAACTGTCAAAACAGCTTCAACTGAAAGATAAAAGTAAATTTTATTTATTTTGTAGGGCACCGAAAATGCACATTGTAAGTTCTCAGTGCAAAGCATAAACTTCCCTATAAAGAAATATCGTATATACGAGTATAAAAATCTCCTTTATGGCTTAAATTCGTTATAACTTCCATATTCTCTTTCTCTTCTTAATCCCGATTTCATATACATTTTTACATATCGTTATACTGGACGATAAAGCAAAACAAAATTGCGAGTTATGGGGTACAGATAGTTCAGAGATAGTCCGTGTTAATGCATTGCTTGTTAATGTGTATTGTTCAAAATTATTAATATTATATTTTTAAATAAAGACGGGGTAGAAAATGTCTATTCAATGCTGCATAGTATCGCACCACACTAAATTAAACTAAACTAAGTTCGGAAATTTGTTAGTAAAAAGTGGGGTATGAATTCAGCATTCATAATTATGAATACTTTAATTGCTTCAAAGCAAATGTTACCCTAAAATGAATGTGTTAGAAATTGGTGAAAATCAAAAGTGATTTTTTTTTGAATTTGTCATCATACGAGTATTTTTCGGAAATATATGTAATTAATGCCCACTTTTTGCAACTTTAAAACATGTACCTAGCATCTATAAACAACAAAAAAATCATGTTACTTCATCTCCAGTCAGTAGTTTTCAAGATACAACCCAACTAGGTCAAACTACAATATAAAACTCAAAAATAGGGTATTCTTTTACAACAGCTCTATAAAATTAACTAGATCACAGCAGCTTTGGAAGTTTTTTTTCATGAAATAAGTTTATTATTGGGCAATATAACCCCAATAAATTTTTTTTATAAAAAAGGTTCATTTTATGACCCCTAAAAAAGGAAAAAGGGACAACCTCGGGTAAGTAATGCCCATTTTTCAGGTCAAAAAGAAAATTGTATCAATACGCTCATATAAACATCACTTCAAACCGAAATGAAGTTTGAATTTCAGAGTATTTAAAAATTTTTTGTGGTACACACATATACTGGTGGGGCTGTCCAAGTCCAAAAAATATAATGTTACCAAAAGAGAACTTTTCCAAAACATTTTTTACAGATCTCAGAACGCTTATAAATTTCTTCGAGACTGGGATTTAGACTTCCCAAAACAATGTCCACTGTTTTCTGAAAGCAAAGTTTGCGTCATACGCCAAAGGGAACGGAATGTAGTACTGATATTTGATGAAATTAGAATTCGTCCAAGTCTTACGTACAATATCAAAAATGACTTAATTGATGGATTTTAAGATCAAGGAGTGGATCCAAAAAGATTGTACGGCAACGAAATTTGCGTTTTCATGGTAAACGGCCTGTTTGATAGCTGGAAAAGTATTTTAAATTATTTTGTTTCAGCAAACTCTGTCAAAGAGGTTAACCTGAAATTTATTTTAGAAAATAAATTGACAATTTACCAAGAACTTAGTCTGAAAGTGGAAAGTGGAAGTGGAAACAGGAAAGCTTACCAATTATTAGGTGTTACAGAAGAAAAGCCTTTTACAATTTTCAATAATGAAAAAATATTTTGTTTTTATGATTTTCCTCATTTATTAAAATCCATGCGTAATGTTTTACTCAAATCTGATATGATAACTCCAGATGGTAAAGTTTCCTTTGATGTTTTCAGAGAAATATTCAATTTAGAAAGAGATAATGTGGCTAAAATATTCTTGAAATTTACAAGTTCACATTTGAAAAATTAAGTGTTCGCTTGGTAACGCAAAACTTTAGTAGGACAACTTCAGCATCAATACAAACTGCTCATCAACTTAATTGCCTAAAAAATAGTTCAAATCAAGCTCTAGCAACGCAAGCATTTACATTAAAAATGAATAATGCTTTCGACTGTATGGATAGTGGTTCGTATTACGATAAAAATATTTTAAAACGTGGAATTCAGGTCGGAAATCCAGCTTATAATGAGCTTAAACAATTCGTGTCTTACTTAAGATCAATGCAAGAGTCTACTAACATTCCAAGGAACTTTTGTGTAAAAGGAATGGTACAGACAATAAACGGGGTTTTATTACTCGTACTTAGTGAAGATATAAGTGATGGCTTATTCGGCAAAGTTTAGTACCTATTTACTTACAAAGAGAACTCAAGATATTTTGGAAATTTTATTTTCTATTATTCTATAAATTCGTCTGCGTACGAATTTAACGTTTTAATGTCAAAAATTCTGTCCTTAAATCTAATTGCTTTCTCTCCTCATAGTAATTGATGACGATGACGATGTAGAATTTTTAAATTTAGATACCTCCCAGACTCAATCGCTCAAATCAATAACTTTTTTATTACCTGAAGCACGTGAGGAAACTGTATTTGATAATACTTTGTTCGAAAGAGTGATAAATGGAATCAAAATTACAAATGGAATTTCATTGGAAACCACTACAATGCGTTATTTTACAGGATATCTGACATTTAAAATGCTTTTAAAAAACAAGTGTGCAAATTGTTCGAAATTATTTCTTAAAAAGTGATGAACAAATAACATGTCCGTCAAAATTTTTAATTTTTGCTAAGAATTTTTCCCAAAATAGTGTTTTTGGAAGTCTCTTAGCAACAACTGATGAATTTTTCAATATTTGTAAGCTCCATTTCAAAGTATACAATTTTTAGAGATCGGTCGTATGAGAATAACAAACCTTAGAGACTCGAACTGGTTTGATAAGGAAAACCAATGCTTTGAGCATTGCAAAGAAATTCTTTACTTTGCACTTCTTATTCTCTTACGAAAACATTGTGCCTGGAAAATCCAAGAAAGAACTACCAGTAAAAATCAAAAAATTAAAATTTTGTCAGAAAAACAAATGCAAAACAATCACGAAATTGAACCAACTCCGCCAGAGTGAGAGGCACGAGGGCCTCACTATAAACCAACACCCCAAGACTTAAAAGCAGTATCCCAAGTTGAAATTGCAAGATATAAATTAAATTACTTTAATGTTATTTATTAAAAAAACATGATGGAATGTGCATGTTTGCATAGGTTTCGCATGATCCGTCGTCGGTCGGATCTTGCAGTACCTACAGTGGAATTTGTCATTTGAGGAGAATGAAAACTTCTGATGTTGGAAGTTGAATTTTTTGTGTGTTTACTCCTCCACCCTTAATTTCGAACGCCCTCACACGATGTGGGATATCGTGCACACCTAAAGCTTTTGATAACACAAGAAAGCTATTACTAAACTTATCAGGAGCATAACTAGGATGATGTTAATAATCGGGTTGATTTTGTTTTCGATTTTGAGCAGGCCTTATTTCTGGGTGTCGTTGACTTGTAACTGCTTTAGCATCTCGAGGGACAATACTTCTTCCATGCTTTCGCGATCGGGTGTTGGTTGTAAAATTGCTGATAGCGGCTGATACTTGGTAATCTCTTCTTCTTTGAACAGTTTTCCGTTGACTTGGACTGTGGTGTTGCAATATTTGATGACGAATGTGCCATCAAACCTCAAGGTACTCGTATTAACGCTAACTGGCCCATTCAATTGGATCAAGAACAGTATATCGGACAAAACTTCTTCGACAGTAGGTATATGCTGGTTGTTGACGATGGTGCATGTTGGAGGTCTGCTCCTAAGAAGGTTTGGAATGCATGTGGAATTGCTTATGTCTTTTAAATTATTCCTATTACAAATTATATTCTTATTTAAGGTCTTACAATTATCATTTATTCCATAAATTTTTTCCTTACAATTTAAAATTTTTGAAAAATGTATATTATTTATTTTGTTGCCTAGTTTGATGGCTTTTAAAAGATAGACATTACAAGTTTCAAAACTAACAGTAGGTAAGCTTACAATATACACAATATTTTTGCCGTCTGCTGCTATTTTGACATCGGCGAAATCTACGGCTTTGTCTATATTGAGGAAAGGAACATTTTCTGTTACAAACAATTTCTCAATAAGATTAGTTTCTACATTACTTAATATATGGTACAAGAGTTTACAATGTTTGCTTTCGCCTAATAAATATACAATATTTATAATTTCTCCTTTTATTAATTTAAGCTTATACATTATTTTTAGTACAATTTCGTTTCTATTTATTTCTGTTTCCTTAACAATTTTTATTATTTTGTTAGTGACTTCAGTGATTTCGCTTATTTTTTCTATTGCAAGTTTGCCTGTTGCTATTTCGACGTACGTTATTCATTTTTTCCGTAATGATTTCGTGATCACGCCGATCTGGACTTCCTGCGGTCCATTTCCAGGCGGTGCCCAGAAAGTCCAATGATCTTTTACTTTGCTTGTGCATTTTAAGCCGCGCCAAGTAATCTTTAATCTGCTGGATTTCATGGGATAGGAAGGGATAAAGAGGATGTCTGTAACTGGAATTTGAATTTAGAACTTCTTCCAACTTGTTTACTTGGTGGGCTTCTATATCAATAGGGTGGATAATTTTGAATTGACCATCCCGTATTCTCGCGGTTCCGATGTCAATCTTAACCAACTAGCAATTCGAATAGTCCAGGATTTGGGTGGTGGCAGCACAGGCTGCAATTAGGAATCTGGAAAGAAGGGTTTAATTTTTTATATGTGACTTATGGACAGTTTTGCCTGACTGTGTTAAGATTATGATAGATACATTTTCAACTACTATTTCCTTCTTATAATAATTTTGAACCTTTTCGCCTATTTTGCCTAACATAAATGAGTTGACCGGGGGGTGTAGTCTTTTATCGGTTGCCGTTTCTCATTACGGTATTCGATACCAGCGGCTTGTTTATCTTGTATTTTTCGTATGTTCTCTTTTCGTTCTTTTTCTAGTAAAAGGGGGTCAGAGCTTACTCTTCGTGAGAAGAATGGTTCTGTGGGCCTCATTTCTGTAGTGGAGTGAATGGAACAATTATATTCGTAGACGGCACGTTCTAGAAGTTCCGTAAATGATCGATAGAGTTCTTCCGTTTTCAAGCATCTTATAATTTCAATGAGTATCGAGTGGAAACCCTCAATTTGGCTGTTAACCGTACTTGAATAAGAGGGTGTTTTTAAAACTTTAATTTTGAGTTCGTCTTCTATCGTGAAATTTATTGAAGCGGAGCTAAATAATTTCTCATTATCAATTACTACCATTTCTGCTAGGGGCTGGCGAACATCTTCTATCGCTTTGATTTGAGAATACGCACTTGAGCATACTTTGTTAGCTTATCTATGGAAGTAAGAACCAACTGGTTTTCTATAGAGAAAATATCTAAGTGCACAATTTGTCCTGTGTACTGAGGTATTGGGATATGTTTAATAACTGGCTTACTCGGGTGACGGTCATACTTATTTTCGTTACAGACTGAGCATTTCTTAGTTATCTTTTTGATTTTAGTGGTTATTGCTTAAGAGTGTTCCAAAATGTGTGTTTTGTTTTCGCGGTCGTTACGGTGGGCTCGTTTATGTGCATTGACGATTATTTCCTCCTGTTCCGATTCATTGGTTATGTCGCTTACCTGAAGCTGGATGAATCTTACCTTGTAACTACGGAAGTTGGTGGGATAAATATCTGGTATCATTCCCATGATATGTTCGTCGGTTTTTATCGCGTTAATGACGGAGGGATTCAGAATATTTTTTAAGATTACTTTAAGTTTTTACTTGTTATAGATTTGCGGTCCGGGTCAACCCCGGACAGATTTTTTAAGCTTATTGCAAGCAAATACATACTCGTATGTTACTTAAAACTAACATTTTTACTTAAAAACTAAAGGGTGGCAGCGGTTAAAGAAAGTTAGGACGTGAGGCATAGGTAGAAATAAGTATGTTCTTGAGGGAGAGTTTGCTGAGATGGTAGTCGAAGAGAGGCAGAATATCGTTAACTTCGCGAAGCATCCTAGACATTGGCTCCAGGTGTCCGTAATTCGTTCTGTGAAGATTGAGCCGGAAAAGTGGCATAGACCTAAGATTGCGGGGATTGGTGTTAAAAGAAATAATTTGAAGTAAGGAAGGACAATCGATATTACCTACTAAAATTTGATGAATAAAGAGAATGTCGGTAACTTTTCGGCGTATAGAAAGGGGTTGTAAATTTATAAGTTTCAGCGGGTCAGTGTAAGGTGGTAAGTTTTGGTTATCATCCCAGGGAAGACCACTTAAAGCAAACCGTAAAAACCTGCGTTGAACAGCTTCTATCCGGAGGATGTGAGTTCTGTAGTAGGGTGACCAAACTTGGCTGGCATATTCAAGAAGAGGCCTAACAAAGGTTATATAAAGTGATTTGGTAACCTAAGGATTGGAAAACTCCTTAGACCAGCGCTTGATAAAGCCAAGGGCAGAGTTGGCTTTTTTTATTATACTATCAATGTGAGAACGGAAATTGAGTTCCTTATCGCAGATAACACCTAAATCACGCAACTCATTCACTAAGGCAGATTAAAGATTAGATAGCAACGAGGTGAAGTAGGGAGGCGTTTACGGGTATAAGTTATAGCCTGACACTTATTGACGTTAAGCTCACTTAAAGAGGATTCAACCCAAGTTATAAAGTTTATCTGGAAACCAAGAGCCTTTCATTTTAGAAGGATTATATCATGAGAAATTCTATCAAAGGCTTTGCTGAAATCGGTGGCAATCATATAAACTTCATTTCCAGATTCCAGTGCACATACGTAAAGTGCTTGATACGAATTCCGTTAAGTTTTTGGTCGTAGATCTGCCTTTGAAAAATCCGTGCTGGTTTAGAGAAACAATAGATTTACAATAGACAAGCATTATGTCATAGATAATGCTCTCAAAAAGCTTAGGTATGCAGGACAACTTAGCAATTGGTCGATAGTTGGAAATATCGTATTTTCTACCTTTTTCATGTAGGGGAATAATAAACGATCTTTTCCAGGTTGAGGGAAATAATCCCTGGGTAATAGAAAGCTGAAAGAGAGCTGTAATAGGTTGGGCTAGATGCATTTGACATTTCTTTAAAAATATAGGGGGAAGATCATCAGGGCCAGCAGAATAATCATCTTTGAGTTTTATTATTTTATCTCTAACTTGCTCTAAAGTTATGGACACCGATTCCAAAGTTGTTTGTGGCAGCTGTTTAAGTAGGAAAAGTAAGAATGATCTGGCTCTTGGGAATGGATGGCGAACGCTTAGCCA
This sequence comes from Volucella bombylans, assembly GCA_949129095.1. Taxonomy (NCBI): domain Eukaryota; kingdom Metazoa; phylum Arthropoda; class Insecta; order Diptera; family Syrphidae; genus Volucella; species Volucella bombylans. The sequence continues at coordinate 50,189,192 of OX422142.1, read as the reverse complement.
AAAAAAATTGCGAAGAGATTTGCAATCATTTGGGGATCGCCCGAGGACCCCCAAATTTAGAGATGATGGATAGTTATCCGATTTGCTTTTAGTTTTGATGAACTGAAAGAATCTTTTGGGGTCGGAAATGAGTGTGTGGTCCATTCGGTTTAAATAGTTGTCATAGAGAGGTAGTAGAAGAAATCAGTGTCGGAACGCGATTTTAAGTAAGTATACCAGAGCTTATTTCTCTTGTTACGAAGAGATCGCAGCTCTTTATTATACCAGGTGGTGACGATGAGGGATTCCTTTTGGGTAAAAGAGGCACAGATTGGGAGAGACATTTTAAAATTTCGGTATAAAAGGATGAAAGAAGATCGTTTGCCGTAAGGTAAATCGCATCGTAAGGTTATCGTAGAGAAAGTTAAAATTGACCACACTGAGGAGGTTGTTCAGTTTGGCGTAGTTAGCTCTATGAAAATTAAAACTGTAAGTATATTCATAGGAAACGGGATTAAAACCATTGTCATATGTCAGCGTAAGAGAAAGGGGAGGGTGGTACGAGTAACTATCCAACTTAGAAAGCAGATGTTTACTTTCTAAAATGACGCAGTTATCTGAATCAGTGGCGAAGACTAGGTCGAGTTGTCTGCCGATGTTATTGGTGACACCACTTAATTGATATAGACCAGAGTCAGTTAGGCAGTCGATGAAAAGATTTTCTTTATCAGAGGTAGGATTTGTAGCAGTATAGTAGGACTGATCAGTCTGAGTCCATAGAAGCTTAGGTAGATTAAAATCACCTAAAAAAATAACAACGTCATTGGGATAAGCAACATTAAATATGCAGTCGATTTTATCAACAGCCAGCTGGTAACCTTGAGTTGGTTGAGAGGGGCGAATATAACAGCAACAAATATATAGGTTGCGTTTGCAAATAGGAAGTCTAGCGCAAACAAATTCAAAGAATGCAGTGGACGATTTTTTAAAGGGTCTAGACTCGAGACGAGAGTGTATAGCTAGAAGTACACCACGGCCATATAACTTCTCCTCTTTATCTAGACCATCGTCACAGTGTAAATCGAAGTCTTGGGAAAATAATTCATTATTCATAATATCAGGGGTGAGATTGGTTTCTGTGAGGGCAAGGATGTTGTAGGGCAGAATCTGCGAATTAATATATATATCAGAAATCTTAGTTCGTAATCCTCTAACGTTTTGATAATACAGGGACAGATATTTGGGTGGCTTCGGCAAAGAATTGGGTGGTGGGTTAGGAGGGATGGTAGTTTTTGAAACTAGACCGTGTTCTCTGGAGGTGTAGTATCCGTTTGGAGCTAACATGAGACGCAAAAGAAGAGAGATCATTAGCCACGTCATCAGGAGTCATATCTAATTGCTCATGAAAACGTATAAAAAGTTGCCGCACATCATTATGATTAGTGGGGAGGCCTTCTTGCAGAATGGAAACCATTGCATTGGTTTTCATTATACCGTCGATACAGACAGAGTCAGGCTTATCATGTAGGTAGGCGAGATATAAGCGAATATTATCAAATAATCTGCGGTCTCTTAAACGAGAGAGAACATATCGGCAATCTTCCCCAGAATCGATAAGGTGCTTGGTTAACTTTGCCTTTGGAGGAAGAATGGGGTCTAAGAAAGAAGGTGGTGTGGTATTAGGGTGGGAGTCCAGCTTAGAACATGGGGAGGGATTTAAAGTATGGGAGCGAATAAAGTTGGGGTATGCCGTTTTTGTATGAGTGGAATGAGGAGATGTTGGGTTTGGTAAATGACTAGGAGGAGGATCTAGATTAAAAGATACGCGCTTAGGAATTGAGTTGGACACGGTGGAAGAACGTTTCGTATATACGCGATTGGCAGTATGAATTGAAGGAGGAATGAAGAGAGGAAATGTCCCAACTTTAAAACTCCAGTTTGCATCAGGAGCTTGTTTGTTAGGAATTGGTTTTTTTTTGTAAGAGTTAGGATTCGGTATAGGGTTAGACTTAAAATTAACATTGTTCTGTTTTCTAGATTTAGTGGATTTTGAGTTACTGGACTTATTCGGTTTTATTCTTTTCATAGTTAATCCACCCAGATTGATGACGTCGGAAGCAGGGTTGGTAAACATCCATTCATATTTTGACGGGATGCTTACCTTGAAGGTGTTGGTGGAGATCTTACGGCAGTTGACATCTATTTTAAATTTAGATTTGAAGAGACTAGTTAGCCTGTTTCGATCGAGGAGTGTAGCTTTGTTGAAATTGTTCAACTTTTTTATTCTCGTGTTCCACTCCGAAAGTGTCCATAAGATTCCGAATCTTGAGATTGTGGGTTCAGGAGTTGGTGTAGTAGCATCGTTTACCGAAGAGGGTTGTGGTGGAGGAGAAGATGATCCAGGAGTTACTGGTGGTTCCATAATTGCAGATTCAAGCATCTCAGTAAGAAGCGAGGTGTTGTATGATGCAGTCGGTGGGGGCTGGGATTGCACCGGTATGTCTTCGATTTTACTGGAAGTTATCCGGATGTGATCAGCAATTTCGATTAACAGCTCGCTTGATTTGGATATATCGTTGCTTAAATCGCTTATTTGGCACATGATGATTATGAGCAACTGATCATTATTAGGCGGAGATGGAACGCTGCTTCTGGGTGTACTTTGAAGATAAAAATCGAGGGAAGACCGTAGAGAACTTAAAGAGTTTTTTATTGTAGGGATGTAAGATTTTATTATTAACACTATGGGATAGAAAACTTTTCGAATCTTCAAAAATACTCGGATTCAGTAATTCTATGGCGATGGTAAGTGGAAAGCTTATGCTTTCGTCACTATGTTCGGTAGGAGTAAGGGAGTTTATTTGCGTTGCTCGAGGAGGTCGGTAGAGTGCATCTGCCCCGGCATTACTTTTGCCTGGTGTATACTACAATTCGTAATTATGTTCCTCAAAAATTGTTTTCCACCGCTTCATCTTACTGTTGTTATTTTTGCTACTAAGCGCATAGGTAAGGGGCTGGTGGTCAGTATAAATCTTAACGCTGGCTGAACCGTAAAAGTAGTTACGCAATGAACCTAGGGACCATATGATTGCCAACATCTCCTTTTCATTGGCTGCGTAATTCACTTCAGTAGGACTAAGTGTTCGAGAGATAAACGTTATCGGCTTCTCCTCCTGTGATAAAACTGCGCCAATGGTGTAGTTGGACGAGTCAGTTGTTAGTTCCAAAGGTTTGCTAAAATTCGGATATGTAAGGATGAGATCTTTGGAAACGAGAGAACTTTTCATTTTATTAAAGGAATCTATTGTGGATGGGTTAAGAAAATTTTGTGTTTTGGAGGACTGGGTTTTGGACGTACGTCCTTCCTCCTCTCTAAAAAGAGCTGTCAGGTGTATCGCGAGCTTTGCGTAGTCTTTGATAAAGCGACGATTATACGAGTAGCCTGATAGACCAAGAAAGGATCGCAAATCTTTCAGTGGTTGAGGTATGTTTCGACCTTTGCAGGGTTTGTTTTAAATTCCATCTGATGAAATAATAAACCCTAAGGATTCTACTTCCTGCTTGAAAAAGTGACATTTATCAAGCTGAACCTTCATGTGAAGCTATTCAGCTTCCTATAGTCAATAACCATCCGTTTTAATCCTGAGGAGTCGGGTTTTTTTTGCCACAATCCACACAGGTGAATTGTATGGGGATCTAGAGGTCTTATGATCTCGTCTTTTAATAAATTTTGGATTTGATTTTCGACTTTAGCTTTAAGTGACATAGGGAACGGGTAATATTTACTATAGACGGGAGAATCTGTCGAGGCTCTAATTTCACCGACAACTCTTGTGGTAAACGTAAGCCTTTCGTCGAGTTCGGAAAATAAATTTTGGAAACGGTTAATAATGGGATTTAAAAGATTTTACTGAGTAGGAGTCAAGTCGCCTGTCTTGACATCCATCACATTTACCGAAGGAGAACTTAACTCATTGAGTTTAATCTTAATAGAGTTTCGGATTGTTATAGAGCTATGTCCCGTGTCTATGACAGCTAATAGTTTCCTAAGCCTATCATTGCCCAGAATGACGTGGAAGGTACGCATAATTGGTAACAGAAAGAATTTAAATCTTTCGTCGTTAAGACTGAAAAGATTGATCAAAGCATGCTGAGATATTTTGATATCTCTAGCTTTGGATTTGGCGAAAAAGGCCAAAAAGGCGTTATTAAGAGGTTTTGGGACAAGAGAAGATTGTATATAATTTTTCGATGAACCGGTATCACTAGAAATTTAAAAATATCGCCACTCTTCGTCTTGCACTCAAAATAAGGCTAGGAAGATCATTTAGTCTAATCTTAGTCTAATTTAGTCAAATTTATATCGCAATGCTTCAATTCCGAGGTTGTTCGTTCGTTCGAGTGAGATGGCTCGTCCGCATCTCCGGGATATTCATCTGGAATTTGGTCTGGTTGCTCATCATTTAAGTTTAGGTTTCCACAGTGTACACAAAGTTGTTTTTGACATTCGACAATATGGTAGTTGGGTTGTTGTCTTCCTATTTGATTGACTTGAGGTATTGGTGCTCCTGCTCCACTTGCATTATTATTGTATTTTTGACGATTTTGATAATGTTTGTTTTACTCAGACCGGTTGATATTGTCTTGACGACTGGGGATTTTGATTGGATGTAGCGTTACGTTGATTTTGCGAATAATTAGGGTGACTGTTCTACTAAAGTTGGTTTTCACGATGGCGCTGTTGGCCGAATGTTTTTCGGTTTGTCGATTAAAATGGGGATACGCTGGTGCAACGTTTTGCCTCTGAGAGTTGTTGACCGAATGCTGGGGTTGAGGTTTTCTGACTGGTTACCGTGAAAGTGGTTGGCTCTGAAATTCTGATTCTCTAATTTAAGGCAGAAATGTAATGCCTGTGGCAAGTCAATGGGCTCTCAGATGCACAGAAGCCTGAGTAAATCGCCTTTAAGACCCCTTATGAAGGCTTTACCTCTGTATGTTTGGGTGAGCAGGTTAGTGGATTCGTTGCTAATATCCATGCATGCTAGTTTGTTTAAAATAAGCGAAAGATGAGAGTAGACTTCATGATAGAAATCTTGAATTTTTTTTTGGTTCCTTGATGAAGAGCCGTCATTTGGTACTCTAATGTACTTATATCGCGCTTATCTGCAAAGTGGAGAGCAAGACACCTCGAAATGCTCTCCCAGTTGAGCGGCGCATTGTAAGATTCTAAAGCAGTGTCGGCTTGTCCAATTATTTTATTTCTTATGACATTTAAAATGCCATAATACTTAGGAGTTCCCTTAATGGGTTCATAAATCTGTAAAACTCGACTAACCCTCTTTTCCCAAGAGGTAAATTTGCTCGGATCCCCTGAGAAATTTCTCAGGCAACGAACAACATCAGGTATTTTGTTGAGGTCGTCGAGCCTACCGCTGTACTCTGGAGCTATTGTCTGGTCTACACCAGCAAAATGGTCCGCATTGGGGTTGAGCACATTTTCAACCATGCGTCGACCTTGTTTATCAAGTATTTTAGACACAATCGAGGTAATTAATAGGTCTAATTCGAGGGTGGATCGAACTTTTGAAGTTCCATCGGAATGAGATGCTGTGGATTGGTATGAGTAATTGGGATCTGGGCCTATTGGATCAGTGGCACGTGCTGCTGATGCATTGCTGGGGGATCGTTTGATTCCCTTATTGGGTTTAAACCGGGTGGTCATTTTAGTTTAATGGAAATTAATTAGGCAATAGAAAAAAAAATAATAAAATAAATAAATGAAATTCCTAATAACAAAAATGAGGTTAAGTAAAACTTAAAGAATTATAAGGAAACTATATATATATATATATTTCGATTTAATTATAAAGAAGCTGTTTTTGTTTTCTTTTAATTTTATAAAGAATGTAGTAATTTATATTCCCTTCTCTTTTTTTTCTTTTTTTTAAATTATTTTGTTTTTGAATTTAATCACACAAATTACTGTATTTTTGTCTATTCAAAATATATTTTTTGGAACTGTTCTCTTTTGTAAATTTTTTTCTTAAAAAATAGAGTGCACAATAATAATAAAACTATTATTATAATAATGAAATTCTTACAAAAAATATATCGCTATCTTATACAGCGACTCCATAGCAGCTCGGGTTGGTAAACTGGGTAACTGGGTGCGGTTAGCTGATAACGACCTTCCGTTTTGTCCAATAGTTTTTCACACTGCACTCGAGAATGTGCAACTATGGGCTACTCCGGGGTCCTAATATCTTTCACCACTACGCGATCGTGAAGAAATTACTTCCATTGAATCACAATCAGAATCTGAAATACAAAAACAAAGACACTAGGCACATGAAAAAAAAAAACAAAACCACAAAGAGAAATAAGCAAAAGCAACAAGCAATTTTTTGTCCAACCAAATTTGAAAGAACATCATGTCTCATGCACGATTCGAACGAGTTCGATCAAACTGGGACGTGGTACTAAATCCCATTCACCTGAAAAAGTGAAATATTTTTTTACTCTGCATGCGATATCTATGTAACTTTATTATCTGTGGTTAGAGTCTATCATAGAGCCTAGCTATAAAGCATTAGTTTGCACTTCGAACAATTGATATACAAGGTACTCGTATGACGAAAAAAATAAAAATAAAATATTGTATAATATACAAATATTGATTATTCGTATTTTTTTCCTACAATTTTTAACAGTTTTTAATTTAATGTTTTACCTGTTTCAATAAATTGAGTCATATCTTGAAAATTATTGACTCGAGATTAAGTGTTCTTATATTTTGTTTCTTTGTAAATACTAGATACACGTTTCAAAGCTGTATAAAGTGGGGGTTAATAACATATTTTTCCGAAAAAAGTGGTAATAAATTCAAAATTTTAAGTTTAAAACTTATTGTTTTGTTTTTCTTAGAATCCCGTTTTTCCAAGATTGTATAAAAACATTTGAATTGCCAACGTTGTGACGGAAATTGTTCGAAACATGAATATTTTAGAAATAAAATCTTACAGTGGTAACACCCACCACATCAGTGCCGAGTTCTTGCAGCCTGGTCCAAGAGTATGCCGGACGCTCACAGAGATAGTTCTCCGCGTTGTCGTCATCACTTTCACAGCAAGTATCACGTGTCACTTATACCTGGCACACTTAGTTCCGTAGCATACGCATTTTGCGGCACAACGCCAATAAGCAGTTTACGGTTTTTCCTACTGAGGTGCATCAGGAAAGTCGCTGGCATCTTAGGTCTACCGGTTCTCTATGTATAATCCATATTAATGGAAGCCCTTAAAGCAGTCCTGACGCAGGTCCGGTTCCTGCGAAATTCAACGCTGTGTCTTGTCTTCAAATTCATAGGCAATTAAATTTCCCGCGATCCATTGTGACCTTTGACCCAAATAAAATTCAGCGACTTCCGACTGCGCTCAGAGAGGTTTTCAGCTTAGAAGTTATAATATGACACCGTTAGGCTTTAAACGCAGATCAGACGTCGCTGCAGATGTAGATTCTTCGCCCCTCCACTGATTTGTCACAATATAATTGTAGTTCATTTTCATCAGGATTGCGTATATCTCCGCTTAGGAGAGAGTCACGGGTTTCTACAGCGAGTAGTCAAGTCTAATGTTGCTGTCCTACAGAAAGACATTAACGCCGCCTTCTAGATCGGAATGAAGACACCCATTTCACTGGGCACTAGGAGAGATGAATTTCGAGTTTTTCTCAGCAACTGAAGTTATGTCATTATTTTAGACGGCTTTTCTATAAAACACTTCAAAACACAGTCATAATGTCATAAAAACATCAACACGTTGTGCCAAAAACCACTTTTTAAACTGATGACGGCTTTAAGGCATTCTTACCCCTGATATAAATATCGAAGGGCAGGACATTTGTCAATGTGTTTAGAGCAAAGTCAGACGTACTAGAGAAAATACCCATGGAGCCGAGACAGATCGTTCATATGTGTCAGTGACATAACATGCGTTAGCTTTAGTCGATAGTCTATTAACGCAGAAATTACCGGGCAAAACCTTATCTTCCTCAATTTTTTTTTGTTTAAAGCAACTTTATGATATAAAAAACTATTTTGAAAACACCAAAAGTAAAAATGTAATCAACTCGTTAGATAGTTTTGCTCACGTTTTTTGTAAAAAAAAACAACATGTCGCAGATATATACCCTCTTCGTTGTTCGATTTATTTGAATATCTTAACAAAATATTGATCCAAAAATGCAGGAAACAATGAAATTAAAGTTCATTAATATAATAAAAGAAACAATCGTAAGTTATATAAAAACAAACATTTATTTTGTAGATATTCATTTAATGTAAATATACATCTATTTGTCATCGATATATCGTACAGCACGCCCTTCAAAGTCTTTACAAAAATAAGACGGTGTGAAATTTCAGATCATCTTCTACTTATAGTAGACAAACTAGAATAACAATTACTTCACATAGATGAAATTGAGGCTAACCACATATATTGCTGATTTTACTCGTATATCATATCTCTAGTAACCCGATGGCTTAATATTAATTCTTTGTAAATAGAGAACGTCTCAGTTTTCTTTATATGTGATTCATGATTCATTGAGCTAACGTTGAATTACAATTAGTGATCGAATAGTTTCATCGAGGTGTTCACTAAACTCATTCAACCAAGTCCTCACTCTGCTTGCAATGGCAAAGCCGTCGCATTTAAGTGTCCCTCAGATTTATTGTGTGATACTGTATTGAACTGAGCTGAGTTCAAGTCATATCGATTACAATTTTATTGATATTAAATAACAATGCCTACACAATATGCATGCCACACGGTACTGTAGGTCTGCTTCACCAAATATCGCTGGTATACGTTTAGGTTTCACAATGTATTGCAATAGCTTTGTCGGCTGAAATCTGCTAGAATTGTATCTCGAACCAATCGCCTTACCCAATAGAACAGCCTGTAAAGGTGTAATATCCATAATGCTCACAGCAGGAAAATTAATTTCCTTGGAAACGTGTTAACAATATTTCATTCCGTAACGGGTTTTTGTAGTAATGCAGACGTTGCTGCTATGACTTTGTTTGTGTACGTAATACATTATTGACCAAGTGCGCCATGGGCTTAGTTGCACAGACGAATCTAAGCCAGTGTGCTAAGAACAGAAGATTAACGTGTATTGTCTTAGTTCCTAGCCCGCCTGGCAGTAATATTTCTTATTCGGCATTGTATGTATGTATGTAGGTACATGTGTTTTTTCTTTGGTAACTTAATTTCCTTTTTCAAAACTGATTGTGATGTTGTCAAATTTTTATTGCAAATTTAAAAAAATTGTAGGAGCGCGAAGATCAAACAGTAGAAAAAAAGGGCGCAAGTACAAATAAAAGTCAACATATTCGTACATACTCGTACATATTTTATGTAAATGGTGGGCCATCTATTCTTTTACTTTTTCTTACTGTATTGTCAATATGGGCTTGGTTGAAAATTTTCCAGGCGGGTGCACAGATGTCCATCCACTCTATTTGTACCAATTATCGAAGCCGTTGTATTCGAATTCTTCCTAAGAGTTTGATGTCTTTGTACAGTTCATCCTCTCTTGATAAAACCTATGTCCCGCCGTGGTAGGACTTCAGTGACCAAGTTCTTATATAGAATCACATTGGTTGTACGAGAGAGTGTTGTTTCTGAAAAAAATAAATAAACAAAAATCAGCCAGATTTATTCTCAGTTTGAAATCTGCGTTGACGTCATTAGACTTTATCCTCTTTGATTCAATGGTGTTCAAAATTAGGGACCTACTCGCTAGGATTGAGGATATTGCAATATTCGCCGATGACATTTTTTTTCCTGTCGGAATAGAGGACTCAGACGAAGAACTAGTCCATTAAACTCTTTATAGGTTCCTTTTAATGGAATTTCTTCCATATGCGGAAGCGTAAGCCGGACATTTACAGAGGTAGTGCTCCGCATTGATATCATCACTTTCACAGCAAGGGTCGCCGGATTTTGTATCAACTATGCTCAGGACATTTAAGTGGTTAACAAAAGTGAAGTGCCTCGTCACGATGCCAGTTTTGCTCATATGAAACATAACTACCAATGGCAGCATTACCATCAGATCCGAGTGCTGAGGAATTCTCAGTATAAATAACTAATTTATACGAGTATTTATGTAATGGTCGAAGACCGACAAAGAAGAGTAAGAAATCCAAGTTGCAAGATTTCTCAGTTGTGCCGGAGAAGAAGCAATTGAGCTTTTCAACACGTTATCAATTGCTGAAGGTGATGCCAAGAAGATTGTTCCAGTCATGAATGCGTATGAAACGTACTGCAACCCAAGAAACAACGTGGTATACGACCGATATGTATTCTATACAAGGAGTCAACGGGAAAGAGAACCGTTCGATCATTTCACGGCAGACAGAGCTAAGCTGGTTGAGAGTTGCGAATTTTGCTCACAAAAGGAATCCACTTTGAAGGATTTAGCGAAGGCAAAGGAATTTTGTCGTGTGGCAGAGATAACGGCGAGTCAAGCGAGGCAGATGCAGAATCAGTAGAGCAGCGTAGATGATATTAGACGCAAGAGGTTCAGTGGAGGTACGAGAAACAACAAGGAAGAGGGAAATACAAAAAGCAAAGAAGGTGAAGTAGAAAGAAATAGAAATGATAGAAGTGAAAAGAATAATAAATGTAATGAAAAAATAGTATGTACAGTAGATGTAAGGAATGTAACAAAAGACATACATTTTCAAACGGTTTGTGATAAAAGAGTGCAAGTGAGGAATATATTGATAATGAGGTAGATTTGTATATTGATACAATGCTTTTTATCACTGAGTCTGTTTGGATAGAGACTTTGAGCGTTGGTAGAGATTGCATTGATTTCAAATTAGATAGTGGTGCAGATGTAAACGTTTTAACTGCTTATGTATTTAATGCAATGCAAATATCAGATCATGCAATAGATTTGAAACCATCTAAAATCAAACTGGAAGCATATAGGGGATTTAAGCTTGCGACAGTGGGTGAAGTGGTCTTACCAACAACATAATTAATTCTAGATCTATATTTGGAATTAAGTCCTGTGTTGAAAAAATTTGGTCAACAGTGTTAGTGCGCTTAAGGTCTCTGATATTGATAACACCAGTTTATAAAAAAATAATAAAGATGTGTTTTCCGGGAAAGGCTGCTGTCCTGACAAATGCTCTCTAGAGTTAAAGCCTGGAGCGGTTCCATGTCGTCGTCTTAGAGTTCCACTTAGCCTAAATCCTAAAATGAAAGAAACTTTAGAGGCTATTTGTATTTGTCTTGACCCACAATCGTTAAATCCCAATCTTATCGGAGAGCATTTTCTTATACCGAAAATTGTTGCGTAATGAGGGAAATGCAGTACTTCCCTGTCCTTGATTTCAAGGAAGGTTTCTGGCAGCTTAAATTAGATGAGACATCTACAGACTTATGGGTGTTTAGTACTCCACTCGGGGAATACAAATTTAACGTTCTGCCTTTCGGCATTAAAACTGCACCTGAAGAGTTCCAAAAGGTCAATGTCAAGTATTTTGGTGGCTTCCCAGGTGTGATTGTTTACATTGACTACCTATTAGTAGGAGGCAAGACAAAACAAGAACATGATGAGAATCTAGAACGAGTTCTGAGACGGGCAAGAGAAAAAAATGTTAAATTTAATCCAAAGAAACTTCAGTACAGGGGAAAAAAGTTAGATACTTAGGACATGTGTTTTCAAAGGGAGAATAAGAAAGATATAGAGAACATTTTTGCAACTTTAAATTTCTTAATGCCTTTTATTCCAAACTTCGCTGAAATAAGTGAACCTTTGAGGGAGCTAATGAAAAAAAAAACGTAGAATTCGTCTGGACAAAGAGGAATTCCGAGATTTTACGAACTATAAAGGAAAAGCTTGCTAATGCTACAATTTTACTTAGTTTTTCTCCTGATGATCCAATCGTTCTTCAGACGATGCATCGAAGAACGGGGTAGGTTGTTGTTTGTTTTAAAACAGTAAACCAATTTGTTTTGAATCAAAAAGTTTATCTCATGCAGAAGTAAATTATGCACAAATAGAGAAAGAGGCCCTGGGTATAGTGTATGCGTGTCAAAAATTCCATACATACATTTATGGTCGCAAAATAACAGTGCATACAGACCATAAGCCATTAATGGGCATAATGAAAAAAGGGCTTAGTCAAATTCATTCCAATAGACTACAACGTATGAAAATATTACTATTAAAATACGATTTAGATGTTCAGTATGTGCGAGGGAAATTACTTCATGTAGCAGATCTGTTATCAAGAAACTCCTTGGAAGACAAAAGTGTTATATCTGATTGTTTACTGTCAGATGTTGTTCATACGGTTAACCTGTGATTCGAAAAATCTTTGTTCCAAGAGGAAGCCAAACGTTTTCTGTTCGAGCTAAGGAATACATTTAAAAGGGAGATGCTGTATATATAACTAATTTATATTTATGTAATGCCTTCTGGCAATACTCCTTAGTAAATAACTATATGTTAATGCCCTTCTGGTAACCATTGTGAATACCAATGTAAATATGTGAATACGCTTAAACAATAAAGAGTCAGATTTTGACAGACCATCAACGAAACAACTCGTCCTTTATAAAACACTTTTAGCCTTGCCAAGTACAGAAAACTCAGTGAATTTAGTGAATATTTAGTCTATAGAAGTTTAAAATTTAGGATGATATCCAAATGCTTAGCTTCTTTGAAGAAATTAGTATATGGTCAGACTGAAGGACTGATACATATATGAGCAGGTCCTCCGAAAATACCTATGCGAAATGATTTGCTTTTTAACGTGAAAATGTGAAATGACTTGTTGAAAATTTGAAATGCGAAATGAATTTGTTAGAAAATAACATAAAAGTAATATAGTAGAATTCGCTTATAACGACGGTGAAGGGACCAAGGAAAAAAGGTCGTTATAACCAGCGGTCGCTATATCGGACTGCCTTCCACAAATATTCAGAAAAAAAAAATACAATTTACAAACAAAAGGAATTCATTTTATTTTTAAATTGAATTCATTCACATTAAATTTTATTGTATTTTCAAGTTTCTGAAAAAAATCATAAATTTTTGTTTGTTTTTTATATAGAGGCGATTTAAGTAAGTAGATTTAAAATCTATTTCTAAAAAAAGAAAAACACAATAAAAAGTGTTCTCACCAAACTCGTTAAAATAGACAAAAGTCCGCAACAATTGAATAGCGTTAATCGCTTTCAAGGCTGTGGGTGGAGTGAAATTTTCTTCAAGCTTTTCATCATCTGCTTCACTGTCTTCATCTTCTTCTGTTGTACAATTTACCTCCTGTACAATGTCATCGTCAGTTTCCACATGGGATGTCAATACATTGTCATCAATCGGAACGTATTGCTCCCATTCTTCGGCTGGTACAACACCGTTTATGCTTTTACCCACTAGTTCGCTTAAATTAATATTGTCCTTTTCAATAAAATCTGAGTCCGCAATTAGAGGTTCCGATGAAAGCAAACCAGAACACTTGCAGCAGTTTGCAATGGTCTTCTGCGTGACATCACTCCAAGACTTGGATAAAATACAGTAAAGAAGGATTGAAGGAAACATCCGATTCAATCATTTTTAAAACAAATGATATACGGAAGTGTACTTTTAAGTTCCTTATTATTCCTTGGTCCAAAGGTTGTAATCTTGATGTTGTGCTTGCAGGTAGGAATATCAGTTTAATTGAGGTTAGCTTTTTAACGCCCGGATGACTAGGATAATTGTCTACAGTCAAAATATTTTTTTTGTTTTTTAGCTTTAATTCCTTATCCCATTTACGAAAGCAATCATGAAAATGCCTGATGTCATCCATGTAGTTTTATTTGCTTCATAGAAGACTAGTAAGGACTAAATATTTTTAAAACAACTAGGGGATTTGGATTTTCCTATCACCAAAAGTTTTCTTTTTATGGAACCCGTCATGTTACGAGTGACGATAATTTCTACTCTATCTTTGGACAACTTTTCACCCATACAGCGTTCGCCTCAAAACCGGAAGATGTCTCATGTTTTTAACGTAAGTACCTGCCGTGTGGGCTTAAACTTACGGGATGCCCATACATCCAAGGGAGCAAGGATACGCCTTGCCATCGCTCACCAATGATTTTCACTATTTTAGATACCAATTTGAAACTGTGTTGCCGGCACAAGTTCCACCCTTGGTATGAGTCGAGGTCGACCTAAAACCTCTTACTGGTCTTAGGGTCGCAGCACCCAGCACTTATTGCAACTCCACATTGAGTCAACCAAGGAAAACCAAGGAAAACCAAAGGAAAACCAAAGGAAAACCAAAGGAAATCCATAGGAAGACTCTTTCCCGCGATTTTGGGTTTAAACCACAGCCACCATGACGCTCCCACAAGTGGGCCTACCTCTAACAAGTCAGGCCCGGACCGAGATCCGGGGGGCTCCTGACTCCCATGGTACCGTGATTTAAGTCCTGGTAGGGACTACCGGTGGTCCAGCCGCCAACAAGACCTATGACCGGCAGCTTGTGACTGATCAAATCGTAGCAACCTTCGGTAGCGTCATCTGAAGATGTTTGCGATAAGACCAGTACTTTGCTCTGCCCCCGTTCATTATTAGACAACGTCATTAAAGGGCGAAGCCTTGATAATTGGGCGGGGGCCCTCAAAACCGGAAGGACTTATCCGGAGCAAGCTTATAAAATAGTGCAGTTTCATCAGCGTTAAAGATGTTTTCACCTGAACAGGGTTGGTTGACTGTCGTATTTTTTTATTTTTGATACAACATTCTTCAAAGTTTTTTCAGTCTTTCCGCGATTTTTCCATATTATAGATACGGTTGAATGTGAAGCACTAAACTCCTGTGCGATTGCACTATTTTTCTCACCTGACTCCAAACGGAAGACGATCGCGGCCTTTTCCTCTACAGAAAAATTCCTACGTTTTCCCAAAATCATGGGTTGGCTACATAATAAAGTAATAATTAATAATTAAATATTAATAGTAAATTAATAACCCACTGCAATCAGATTAAATGCAAACCTTTTTATTGAAGACGCGTTAAACAAAACTAAATCTAAAAGCAGCTATCCCGGCGACACATCAAATAAACTGCCATAATATTCAACAGAATATTTAGGTCCACAGGACAGGTGCACAATGTAGAACGATCGTTAGTGACGCAACAAACCGTTAGTTTCTTCCTTTGTAAAATTACAAGAAATATTAAGATACATGTGTGTTTTTTTTTCATTGAATTGGTCGTTATATCCGACCTGTCGTCATATACAACGACGTTATATCCGACGGTATAATAGCCTAAAATAAGAAAACCAACCAAATGAAAGGCAAGTGGATGTTATAAACGACTGTAGTATTAGGCGATTTTTGACAATAAGAAAAAGTGAAAATCAAACTGTTTTTTTCTGTTTTAAAGATTATACTACAATATTACAATGATGTTCGATAGATCTAGGTCGATATTATTTGACTTCCAATTTTGTTTGACTATGATTTGTCAGTTCATATTTAATACGAGTAGTTATGTGCTGAATAATAATTCATTATAGATATCTTTCCCTGAAACCACGTTTTGAGGTTATTAAAAGATTTTATTCAACAATTTTCCAGCTGTCTCTAGCATCTTCGAAGCCCTGGTGCTACCGTCTTAGTTCACATACAGTCGCTCTACAAACATTTAGACATAAACAGATCTAAGCTTATAATGGAAACAAGAATTTTTTGGTTACACCCAAAAAGCATCAGTTCAGATCACCCAGTGTAAAATTAAATTTTATCAAGCGATGGCACCAATCAGTTTTGTTGCTAACAACCTCGCTATATAGTTGCTAATTCAATTACTTATTATTCAAAAACAGTTACTACTAACACCACCTTCATTGAATTCATGCTACTGGCTTATACACAAATATTTAGATCGACGAAAGAAAATGTGCAAAAAGTGACTGTGGCCAAAGGTGCCTGATTTTAACATGCACTCCTTATGCAGTTTATATGAGATAAGCCCAATGAACTTTGGATATACTGTGAAGTTATTCAGTAATGTGAAGTGTATATCTGCTACCGTGCGACGGCCGTCTTAGGTGGATTCAACTCAAAAAACCCCCCATGACTAAGGACCAGTTTGAGTGCAAGTGATAAATGATCTCGCCTTTGCAAGCGCACTTAACAAGCCCTAATGATTTGCTAACGGTGCGTACACATGGCGGTGTGCGATACGGCTGCCATATATTAAAATCTTTAATTCGGTTCCTTTTTTTGGTCGATCAAGAAATACGTAGGTATCAGAAAATAATTTGCAACTGTCACTGAAAGAAGTCAATAAAAAGAAAAATTACTGGCTTCGTCTAAGATTTTGGCTATAGGATTATTTCTAGAAAAAAAAAAGAAATATTAAATCGCACATGAAATAGTTTTAGTTTTTTCTTGATTATTATGATATTGCTGAATGATTTTAATAGATTCATATTCGTAGAATAATAGACATTTAGCTAGTCATATACAATAGTCACCTAAAACATATAAACTATATAAACATTTACACACGAGCACATATACGTTTTTGAGTACACTTAGTCACATCTTTTACTTGATAAGATTAGGCCATAGGTTAGAGAAATGTATTGTATGTATATATATCCTTAGGACTGTCAATGCTTGTCACTAATAAAATGTACTTAAAACTATAAATTGAAAGAGCTGTCTTCTATTATTATAGTTAAGAATGCTTCTCTATTTGTACGATCGAATCGAACACTTCCCCACTTGTACATCGAATGCGATTTTACGAATCGAATCCATATTTTGGGCTTACCGATAGCTGTGAATGGATAAACTATTTATGCGCGTATTCTATCTGCTCAACAATATAACAACTTAGACTTATTAGTCAGGAATTACTTTAAATACAGACAATCTATAAGTAGGGAATACAATTTGTATTATACATATGTAGATATGTATGTACGCATGTTTATTTAAAAAAAAATTAATAAATCAACCAATTGGAATATGATATATTTGAATACTATTCACACTCGTAAATACGACAACAGAAAGTATTATACATTACTAGTACATACATAGTAATTTGAATAAACATTCATCAAATTTAATATTCTGGTTTTATTGTTTCAATGTTCTTTTTTTCATTAAAATCTGACAGCTTATCACCGATTTACTAAACTAACCGTTATATCACAAAAGGTCAACAACAAGAATGAGACCAATGCTATCTGAAGAAAATATTGGCGCTGTTGAGGCCAATGCCGATGAATACCCGAATTTGTCAGTTCGCCCAGAACTTCAAATATTTTGCGAAAGGATCTTGAAATAATTCCTAGCAAGATTGGATTAGTGAAAGAATTAAAGTCGTTGGAGCATGACATGCGTCGGATCTTCACTAAATGGGCTCAAGACCAATTGCAAAGTTCGATTAGGCTCACTTTCTGTTCAAGGATACTGAACTGAACGGAGTGAGAACAACTATAGCTCAATAACCAACAAAATTAAAATTAATTGTTACTGTGCCCGAACCACTGAAGAGAGGGGGAGCTTAGCGTAGTAGGTTGGTAGCTCGCGCCTTGCCATTTCAGTTGTCGTCATGAATTGGACGAACAAAAATCGTGCCTTCGTTATCGAAACATTTATGAAAAGTAACGAATCTGTGACTACGACGCAAAGAACTTTTCGTATTCACTTCGCGCTTGGTAGGCATGCTCCAGTTCCAGATCGCAAAACAATACTGTTGTGGGTTTCAAATTTTAGAGCTACAGGTTCAGCCTTAAAAAGAAAATCAACTGGTAGACACAGAAGTGTTTGGACACCTAAAAATGTTATAGCTGTAAGAGAAGCAGTTGAACGATCTCCTAGTCGGGGGGGGCCTATTTTTTTGAAGAGGTAGATGTGACGGTTACCGTAACTGCCGATAGATATGTCGACGTGCTACGAAATTTTTTGGAACCAAAACTTAGATAACTTGAACACTCGGATGTGTTATTTCAACAGTTGCTTTCCAAATATAAATATTTTCGAAGAGAAGCAAATGATTTGTATTTAAGGAAACTAAAATTAATTAAACAATTAATGTCGACTAATCACAAATTAAATTTCTTCAATTTTAGTTTTAAAAAAAAGAAATTGTGAATTGTCGCCGGACAAAAATTTGTCAAGTCATAAAAAGACCATTTGTAGGTCCATGTGGTATCGAACATGGAGAGCGTGGGAGGGCGATGTCCTAGCTATAACTATAAATATTTTTTGACATAGCAGTGTTCAAATAGGCTTTGAAAGTGATAATTGCTTAGGTATGGCATTCTGATACGTGCAATTGCCGGGCAGTTGCAACAGATGTGTGCCACAGTTCCCAAATGCTGACGAAATCCTTCTAGGTATTTTAAAATATTTAATTTGTAGAAATGTTATTCTCTGATCTTAATCAATAATGGCACTATAGTTAACTAGTCCATGAAGTTGCCTGTTCTTGAATAGCATCAATATATATATTCCTTTTGTCTTATTGCAAGTCTAAATAAATTTCCTGTTTTCGAAATAACAATTCTTTTTTGTATTCATAAACATACTAATAATTTTTCATTAGAAGTACCCGATCCTACCGATAGTAGTTCTCTGAACTCACTCATACCATCTTTTGACAAATATTCTACTTTTGTTCCAAATTGTCTATTACTTAATCATGGAAAAGTATACACTTTAACAACTTTTACAAATTATGCAAATATTTTATCAAAATACACTGTCAGTACTACGTTACGTGCTAACTATATTTGTTAACCTTATAATCGTCCTGATAAGCGAACACGTTTGGACAAGCGAACTGCCAGAAGTGTACTAACAGTAGCCATTGCATTCAAAAAATTTGAGAGTTTGATGTGATTATCATGCCGTACTGCAGTTACATTCAATGGAGACCGCTATTGCTTCATGTTAATCAATTTTTTTTGATAAATTTAAACTGCAAGGCTTGGAGGATATGTGGTTTTAATATTACGGTATCATTTACCGTTCGGTGATAGTAATATGGTCAAAAAGGGCCCCTGCACTTGGGCGCCACGTGTAATACTTTAAAACCCCATATTTTTAAATTAGAGTACAGTGCTAACAAACTAGAAACTTAAGACGACTTGGAGGCGAACATTCGACATGAAGTTGGTATATGGGAAATAGGGTATGTTTCATCGACTTATGAGAGCGGTTCCTTGCAGAACATTTGAACGATATCGTATTTCATGACTAATAATATAGTGAATAATATTTCAAACCAAAACAAAAAATTTATTGTTACCTTGAACACACGTCTTTGTATTAAAAAAAAACGATTTGGACCGCCTTATCTACATACATATATATGGTATAATTTTTGAATGTTACAAAATGCAATAGTATCCGTTTTAAATAATTTTTATTTCAAGTTAGCGAATTATCATATTTAGATAGTACAAGGTGGCGCAAAATTAATTACCCTATCGGAAGATGGTATAATTTTTGCAAATGCAAACAGACAAGCAATGGAGCGCTATAGTCCACAAGAGCGCGTTTTTGACCAATAAGCAGTCGGTGGTGTTAGCGCAGCGTGAATTTCGACGTCGATTTCTTAATCCTGTCGCGCCAACTGGGCAAACATTCCGGCGCTTAGCTACTCGACTCGAAAAGAGTGGAACCACAGGCGACCATGCAGGTTGTGGCCGCCACCGGTCTGGTCGTTCGGCCGACAATATCGGCTGTGGCTGCCGATGTCGCTGAGAACGAAGAAACATCAACCAGACGACGGGCCACGCAACCCTACAGCGAATTTTAGTGAAAGACTTACACATGTTCCCATACAGAGTGCAAACCGTGTATGACTTAATGCCTTCTGACCGTCAGTCGCGTGTGAGTTACTGTAAAGCCATCTTCAATCTGAATA
The DNA here is from genome assembly GCA_949129095.1 of Volucella bombylans. Classification (NCBI taxonomy): domain Eukaryota; kingdom Metazoa; phylum Arthropoda; class Insecta; order Diptera; family Syrphidae; genus Volucella; species Volucella bombylans. The sequence goes on along the minus strand of OX422142.1, from coordinate 50,169,236 downwards.
AGGAAGAGAGCGATTTTGTGTCGAAAATCATCATGAGCGACGAGGCGCATTTCCACTTAAGCGGTTACGTCGATAAGCAAAATCTTCGTTCCTGGGGCACTGAAAACCCGCGTGTGAGGCACGAAGAGCCAGTACATTAACTCAAAGCCACTGTGTGGTGCGGTGTTCACGCGGGAAGAGTGATTGGGCCGTATTTTGTTCAGGACGCCACTGTTACTGTCACTGTTACTGGCGAACGCTACAGGGCCATGATAAATGACTTCTTACTGCCGGAATTGGATGAGCGGGGCTTGGTGAACATGTGGTTTCAACAAGACGGTTCAGCCGCACACACATCACGAGCCACAATGGATATTGTGAAGGAAGCATTTCCTGGTCGCATAATCTCCCGCTTTGGTGATTTGGCATGGCCAGCAAGATCGCCCGATTAAAACCATCCCAGATTTCTTTCTTTGAGACTACTCGCGGGTTCATGCCAAAAAGCCTCAGACAGCCGCAGGCTTTAATGAGAATATTCGACAGGAATACGACAGTTTTCTCCGGAAATCTTGCGGAAAGTCATGGAAAATGCTATAAAACGGGCACAAATATGTATCAGCATTGGCGGCAGCCACTTGCGAGATATCATCTTTTTCATTTAACAGAAACAATTGTAAAGGTCCAAATAAAGATTTCCATCACTCAAAATCATTTTTTTTTTACTTTACGCCACCTTGTATATCTTTCTGAATACTTGTTTCGACATATTCAACATTTGTTTACGTCACTTTAATTTTCCTCAATTTTCCTCAAACCGACAGCAATTGATATATCAACTTTCTATCAACTTAAATTATTGTTTTTTAACATTTTGTCGAATACTTGTTTCGTGATTTGACCTTGAAAAGGATTTATTACAGTGTTCTACTATGAGTAAATGAGCTTTAAAAGTTTCTTCTTGTGAGTTGACCGATTTATGTGTTATCATTGAAAAAGTATTTAATATTTAGATTTTTTTTATCATATCATTTTCTATCAGACTCGGTTCTCTTAATTAAGTTTAGGTTATTGAAGCTTCTAGCTTGTAACTACTCTACAAAGAAAATCTAATATTTTATCTAGCTAACCTTTTTAACTTGTTGAGTCAATATTTAAGTATCCTTAATATAATGTTTTTAACTTAAACATTAAGTTATTTATATACTTATAGAATGACATACAAGCAAAAAACAAGAATATCGTCCAGATATAAACTTAAGGTTTTGTTGATGAATTCCCTTGAAACGTGAAGAGGGCATGATGTTTAAAAACTGTTAAAAAACTCCTTAGGCTACCTACAATTTAATGGAAACGTTTAACTAAGTCAAGAGTTGAAAGCATTTTGATTTTCCCAGTTTTTTTAATCACGATTTGACCTAATATAGATATTATTAATATTCTATTATCAATTTTAGGTTTACGATAACTAATATGTTGTTCAATCTATTATCAACTCTTGTTTCTAAAATTTTAATTATGTAAATAGAGTAAAGCATGCTCAAGGATAGGAAATACTCGCATCTTCTTCGTCTATATACCTATGTAGCTATACTTATTTTGAGTACCCGCTTAGTACTTCCGTTCACAGTTGGAATTCTGTGAACCCAATTGTAGGTGGCATGACTTCCAGGTTGCTGGCAAATCTTAAAAGTCAACGGTTTTCCTTCTGTCCTTCAGTAGAAAAGACTGTAGACTGCTTCCTGTTGTCTTAACAGGCACTATCCTATTGGCCAGTGACCCTCATTGGTAGTCAGGTGACATTATTTCCTGCTGCAAGCGTATAACGTGATAACACCGCATCTCATCCTTTATAAATGCCCTGCTTCACTTACATAAAAACGCAAGTTCCAGCTCCTTATATTTCATCTCCTCAGCTTCTTATACACATCTTCTTGCGAAAAACTCAGAAATTCCATTACAAAGAGTGTTTAGTCCTGAAGCTGCTGTGTAGTCTGTTCATACAAAAGAAAACAAATCTGCGACTAAATCAAAAACTAAAAACCAGGAAGTTATTGTGAGTTATGCAATTATAAAAAACAACGTACCACGACTGCTGGATAGTTTCATTAATTTTATTAATAAAATATAAATATAATAAAATAGTTAGCTGGTGTTTGTCCTGTATTGTATGATATATGTACATATATGTACGACAAAGGTTATGCTGTAAGATTATGCACATATACAACAGTCTACTATTACTATCGATTCATATTCATCATTGATACAAGTATAAAATTCGACACATTAAAATTGTTATTTTCTTTTTTAAGATTTTCGTTAACTGAAAAAATGAATATTTTTCGGGCGAGGCTGGGATTCGAACACCGAACCTTCCGATTTGGAAGCCAGTCCACTATAACTTGAGCCACGTCCACGGTTATTAAAGTATTTATTTTTAAAAGTATCACACTACTTTCTTTTTTTCTTAGTTCCTAGTTCAGCCTTTATATTCTTAGAATATATTGAAACAAACAATATATGTATCTACGTACCTTTATTTTTTATGCACAAGAGCCCGAGTTCTATATGAAGGTTGTAGATTTAACAATTTTTGATCGAACAACACTCCTTTCTGCCTCCTCCAAATTATTTCGAGCAGCTGCTGCTACTGGAATAGATAGCCGCGACAGTATTGTACGAGTATCAAATAAATTACTGACTATGTTCCACGTCATTGGAAGAATTCAGAAATCGGCTGTAGAGCGAAGATGAGGTACACTAGTTGGAGCACACCTGAGTAAAGCGGGTGAAGTCATCTAACATGTCAGTAAGATGTTATAAATGAGATAGTTACAGCGGATGCAACTGCGGATTGCGCCATCTTTACTTTGTATCCATTTGAGTAGATAGTGCTGGCAATATACGGTACCGGTAGGGTTGTTAGTAATTTGATATATACGTACCAATATTTTATTCTGACGTGTGAAATGCTTCTTGCTCTAAATAATATTTTACTCCTGTTTTTTTGGTATTATTTTTCTTAATGGTTGAAGTCCCGTTTTTAAAAGCAGCAAATTGAAACCAATTTTATTTAGACAAAATGCCTTCAAATGGTGATCACCTTCAATTAAGTCTAAACCATCATAAAAACAGTTTTAATGTTAAAAATTCTTAAAATATTAAAATAATTTGAATGATAACAATTAAAGACTTCTACGACAGTTGCAAGTATTTTAGTTTTTATTTCATAAGAGAATAAATAATTATTCTTTTTATTTCAATATTGAAATAGAATAATAGAAAATGGAAAAATAGAAATAAAAGTTCATAAAATACAAAAATGCGTGATCGAACTATTTATCGGATGTTACAATTTGTGTTGATTGTTTCCTTGAAATAAATTAAAAATGTTTGTCGGCATAGTGTCAAGTTTTAGAAATCTGTATACGGGACTAGGCCTATACATATATGAATTTTTTAATTTATATCTACGGACGAGTATAAATATGTAGCCAACACTAAAAGCGGCGCAGTAGCAATGCAGTTCCGTCAGAGAAATTGTAATGGATTGTAATGTTTTCAGAAATAATAAAAATAACTAAAAAATATGAAATAATAAAATAATTCGGTGTTTAATGGAATAAGAAGGACTAAATATTGATGTATCATAAACATATATAATATGATTCCTGTATTTATTCTAGAAAATAAATTACAGTGCAAAAATAAAGGCCGAGTTCACAAATATTTTGAAATGTTATTTATTATTATTTTATTATAATGGTATAGCAGTCTAATAAAAATTCGTAATTCAAAAAAATATCACTGAGTATAGGTGCAAAAAATACTAGGTAGTCAATAATGTGTACCCTATCGGAAAGTGCCATCGATCCTACAAATGGCGTCGAATAGCAATCCCGTTTTGACATTTGTGAAGCAAACAGAATTAGAATTTGTGTGAATAAGCAATATAATGATATACTCCTGAATAATGCGGAATAATCCTAACGATGTTTTTGATGAACAATTCGTCAGTAATTTTAGCGCAACGTGCATTTCGTGCTCGTCTTCCTAGACACCCGGCTCCCACTGGTCGGTCAATGTGGCATTCAGCCGCACGACTTTTAGATACCATCAGCTGATGGGTGTTGACCATGAATCGCAGCTAACCTACGCTCACGCCCTCCAGAATCTCAACAACGAAGTGGACGATTTTCTGTCAAAAATAATCATGAGTGACTAGGCCCATTTCCACCCATGTGGATACGTGAATTGCTGTTCTGGGGCACTAAAAATCCGCGAATAATGCGGGAAGATCCAGTACATCTACTCAATGTCACTGCATGGTGTGCTGTTTACGTTGGAGGAGGCAGTCATTTTTTAAACTTTAAACATTCTACGGCACATGCCAAACGGTCACAGTGGATGGCGAGCGCAACAGAGTCATGATCAATTAATTTATCATTCCTCAATAGGATGATTTGGGACTGGAGGATATGTGATTCCAGCAGGATGGCGCATACTGCACGACCAACAACCAGTATTCTAAAGCAGGCATTTCCTTGTCGTCTGAACTCTGGAAAATGCTGTAAAAAGAGCCCAATGGCAAGAGCAACAATAGCGGCGGCGACTTTTTTATTTTTTTAAAGAACTTAATACTCAAGTGAGTATGATTACAATTATGATGCCAAAGCATGTGTTAAGTTGGTCGGAAAATGAAACGGAAAGAGAAAGAAAGATGTTTGGGCTCAGTGGCTATTTTACTCCATAGGTGGCAGCCAACATTTAATGGGGAGGCTAAATTAAAAAAACCTGAGTGCCCAGATAAACATTATTGTGGCACCGCAAAGTAAGTATGGTTTTCAATAAAGCAGACCTCGGGTAATCTGGGAAAGATGATAAAACAATTTTTAATCGATCAATGTTCAATGTTCAATGTTCAAGATATCGAACTCCAAAGTCTGAAAATTCGAGTTTTGCTATACATCAGCGCAAAGAACGAAGGTATTTCAACGCTGTCGAGCACAGAAAACTCGGGAAAAATGATAAAGAAATTGTACCACCTTTACCTAATATGATATCGAACTAAAAAAATGTAATTTCAATATTTTCATCAATTTCTTATAGAGTACCTACAGTATAATTATAGACCGCGTATGTATGGAAGTTAAAAAAAACACAATTAAAAATATCGAGATACATTTTTTTTTATTATTTTTCGAGGTCTGATTTATTGAAAATCACACTTACTGTGTGGAATCATAGAATCCTCTTTTTTATTCTATTGCAAACACAGCGTAGCAAGAGAGATGCCAGCACCATCACCGCACAGAATAGTGATGAGGATTTATGCCCGTTATATCCGTTTGTACGATTTTTTCTATTAACATCACATAAATTACTTTCATTTTCATTCTAACTAATAATGGGTCTTTCTAAAGCATTTTGCTTAGCAGCACACAACGTTTATGATTTCAAGCTTTTTATTTCTGCACGAATAAGTTAATTTGAACAGCGTAGAGGCGATATCTGCATTTTTAAAAATTAGGCGATCATTAAATACAATAGTTCTCGAAAAATATCCATTGACGTCATTCTGCTAGAATCATATCCCGGACGTACACAATTCTCTACATATCATGGTCCGATATACCCATGTATATCGCTGTTCATCGCCATTTTCTAAAAAAATAATTATGGAGCGGTGACTCTATCGGCCACAATTCCATATCAAACAGTGCAGCTAAGCGGATGCAATTGACATTCTTGCTACGCTATCAGATTGTCTGTACACCAAAGCCTGCAATTTTGTTTATTTACATATCTTATAATTAGGTTGTTTAAAAAGTAGCGAAATGTAGGAATCTATTGGCGTCTTCTGGGAAAAATTCTTGTATCAATTGAATCTTTGCTACAAGCAACTTCAGATCAACATAATAAAATTATTGTAACATAATAAAATTATTGTAACATAATAAAATTCAATAATTTCAATCCGTTTTCACCATTATGAATATTTATGATTTATAATTTGCAAAAAAACAGAGTAATAATAATTAAATGCTACAAAAGTTAAAGATTTTTAAAAGCAGTAAGTCAAAATTGGCCCGCGCGTATAATGTTCCAATGAGTCAAATGCTTTGGCAAGGTGGAAAAATTGCAAGTTCAAATATATTTTGTACTCATTATCTCTTCCTGTTTTCGGTTAATTGTATTGTATGTAAATGGTCGGTCTTTGAGAAGCTTTCCCTAAGCCCTGGTTGCTGTCTCGGCTGGTTGTCATTTAATGTTTTCTTCCTTCCTGTTTAAGATCATTGTTAATATACGTACAATTAAAATTATTTGGGTCTCCATTGCTTTCTTCTTTATATAGAACTAGCTGGATGTACCCACTTTGCTTTGTCCTTTAATAAATGAATACATATGTGCATGAAGTACGTACATATGGATATACAATAATTTTTTTTTTTCTAAAATTGAATACGCATATGTATATACGAGTATACTCTTATATATTTTCAGAATCCGTATGTGAATATGGAATTAAATGATGAAATGATATTTTAGTTTTGCTTTATTTGTTTTTTTATATATAAATAAAATAATGACTGTGCGAACTTAAGTTTTAAGTTCTCATTTCAGGCTATAAGAACGGTATATGAAAGAATATACAAATACAAAGGAAGAATATGCTCAACTGTTTAATGCAAAATTAAAATTTTAATTTACGAATAATATTTTACACTGAAAAAATTTCATGGTAAACAATATTACGCATTTTTTCGTCTTTTGTGAAGACAAAAAGATTCTGTTGACTTCCAACTCTTGAACATCCTACGTATAATTGGCCATAGGAAAAGCAAGGTTCCTCTAATCGCAAACCAGCAACAGATAAAGTTTTCCCTTGGGATTTATTTATTGAAGTTGTGAAACTTAGCCGAATAGGAAATTGTATCCTTTTGAATTTGTAGGTGGTATCGGAAGGTATAAGTGGTATGCGTGGTAAAATGAAATCATCCCCATAGCCACATTCAGTAATTGTGGTAGCTTCAATAATATGAGGTAATAGTCTCTTAACCACAAGCCTTGTTCCATTACAAAGGCGAGGTTGGTCTAAATTTCGCAGAAGCTTGATAGGAGCTCCAACTTTTAACTGCAATTTGTGTGGAGGTAAGCCCGGTGGTTCTAAAGAATTCAAAAATTCGGTTGGATAATTCACAACTTCCGATAGATCCACCACATTGTCAATCGATTTATATGTGGGCTCCTCAGGTATTATTCCCAGTGTTGACAGCGATATTTCTTGGTGCGAGAATTGCTCTTTCGCGTAACCATCTATGATCAATATATGTTTGTTATAGATTTGGAAATGCATTTTCAATCAAATTCATCGAATCGACCTCTGTACTGACTTGATCAGGTTTCAAACTGCCATCAATACCACCACCTAATTTTCCTTCTCCCACTTTAATTAATTTTTTCGCAAACCCACTGGATAACGTACGAGTATCGTCATGAAGATGTGCTCGCATGGTTTTAACATGACTCCAAAGGTAAGAAGACTAAAGGCAAGTTTGAATCTCTTCTGCTTTGGTACTTTTTGGAATGACTGGAAGCGTCTATCGAAAATCTCCAGATAAAAGAACCGTTATACCTCCCATCAAAGATTTACAATTTAATATGTGTTGCAGTGTTCGGTCAACGGTTTCTAATGCTTTTTTATGGGCCCTTGTATATTTATCCCAAACAATAAGCTTAAACCTTTTAATAATGTCAGCCATCCCAGATGTCTTACTTATCTTACACACAGGCAAATTATTAGCGTTTAGGTTTAATGGAAGTTTAAAAACAGAATGAGCCGTTCGACCTTCAGGAAGTAACGTAGCAGCAATGCCAGATGATACCACAGCTATTTTTGCTGTGGTTTTCACAAACGTTTTCACTGTACCACCTGGTGCATCAAGAAAATATATGCCACCCATTTGTTTTGCAACTTGGTTTAGATTCAGAATAGGCATGATATTGATCTGGTAAATATGTTGGTTCATATTCCTGAATATATTTGGTGATGCTGTTGATGTCATACGAAGTCTCCCGTAAGATCTCATTACGTAAATTATTTAATTTTTTTTTTGGTATTAGGAAGATCAAAAGAATGTAGGTTCTCATCACCCAGGGAAATTATTTTATCTTCTATATCGAGTAAAGGTAAATTATAAATTTCATACGAAAAACTAATTTCCATTTCAGAATTTTGAATTTGAACTGGGTATCAAAAATCTTCTGCCAAATCATCTTTAAATTTCATCCATAACGCTAAAGGATTGCTAATTTCATAGGTTCTAAGTAGGATTGCAAGAAGGCACCTAAGTTTTTTTGCTGTCTGCAATGGTATTGCCTCTTACAAAGTTGCTTCCCACTGCTTGTCATTCTCAAGTAATCCTCGCTTAAAGCAAGCCTCTCGGTAAGTCTTACAAACATAATCACCTATAGTTTGCAGAGATGCGAATGTGGTAGGACCTGTAACGTCATGAAGAAGTAGTCGTAAAAAAAAGAATTCATGTTGGCTGGGATAGACGGTGTAAACTCTTCCAATAACAGTATCGTATTTGATACCCGGATGGCCGTCAACGGCTTCGCCCCTTTTTCTCTGGCTCCATTGGTTGTTGTTCCATGTATAATATGATGGCAACTGATTATACAATAAAGTTCTAGCAAAAGAGTCTTGTTGACATAGTTTGAAGAAAGCTGTCAGTGTTGTTTCTCTTAGAGATTGCGCTTGTCTTTCGGCGGTATCTGTTGTATTCTTGTATTGTTGTATACCCTCTGACCATTTTCCAAATGTACAGCTAGGTGTTGCACCGTTGGGTATCTATCATGAATAGTAAAACCGAAGATTCTCCAGAAAGCTTCATTACTGCTTATATATGTATTCATTCGATATTGCGTAACTTCATTGTGGACGGTTGTATCTTGAAGAGCATACGCGTATATAGCAGAATCGGATCCCTTGTTCACATACTTGTATACGTATTTGATAGATTTAATGGGATTACGAAATTATACGTTTATATGAGCATTAAATATCGTAGATAAAAGAGGACAGTAAGGTACAATCGACCTGTTATCAATTTCGTGATGCCTTATTTTCATTTGAAAACCACCATCTTCAGGTTTTCTTCGCCTATAGGATATCCATCCGCACCAATCTGAGTTTCACTAACACATTTTTTAGGGAATCTTCTGGAACATCTATTGACTTTCATGCAAGGAGAATTGTAATTGAATTGAATTGAAAACCACATGGACCATGAACCATCTGTGTTTTAATAATTTCAAATAGTGTTTTGTCTTTTGTAAGATCTGGAAGTTCTGCAGATATGAGTGAATAAATTTCGTTGAAATGAATTTTGTTTGTAAGCCATATTAAAATGTGGGCGTTAGGTAACCCTCTTTTTTGCCATGCTATGGTATACATGTGGCATCGAACAGGTTCAAATATCTGAAATTTCGTAATTAGATCCATTAATTTTACAATGAAATCGTGCCGGTTAAAATAAGTTGGACCAGGCAGTAGTTCATTTTGAAAGTCCGTCCATTTAGCATTGCATGTAAATGTAATAAATAAATTTGATAAATCTACTTTTTCTATAACTGGAAACAACATGCGTTGGAGAAAGAGGGTCTCTACTTGTTGAAAAATTAATATTGTAAATTCTAACTGACAGTGACCGAGTTGGTAGAAGTCAAAAAGTTTGAATTAAATACTTGCAATAGCGTTTACCAAGTGATAATAGTGGGAATGTTATTTCAAAATGTTTTTTCTTGATTCTGAATCGGACAGTGACAGGGAGAAACAAGGAATTAAAAAAATATATAAAGAAAGAATTAATTTCGAAATGCAGCATAATTTGTTCATCGAAAAATTTCGTGTGCCAATAAAAGTTGTTGATTACCTTACGGAGAGACTTTCCCTTAAATTACATTCGCCTACTAATAAAAGCAAAGCGTTAAGTTTTAGGCAGAAAATACTAATAGTCTTGCATTGGTTTGGGACAGGATGTCAGTACCATGTTATAAGTGACGTTCATGGTGTTATTAAAATAACGGTGTGCCGGTGTATAAAAGAAGTCACTTCTGCAATAAATGAAGTTGAATTTCAAAAGCAAGTGTGTTGGCCCGAAAGTTTACACCTTCAGGACTTTTTTGAGAAAGGTGGTATGCCGGTGCAATCGATGGTATTTTGATTAACATTGACGCATCATCAAATAATGAATCAGTTTTCGTTGACCGACATGGCAGACATTCAATTAATTGTATGGCAGTATGTGACCCGACCTTAGATTCTATTATGTCAGTACTAACTGGCCGGGAAGTGTGCATGATCCGCGAGTGCTGCGCAATAGTACGATATTTAAAAAAATGGATGGAGGCCTTTTCCCAATGCCGTAATATTAGGTGACAGCGCTTACCCATTAAGAACGTGGCTAATGCCACCTTCAACCTCATCCGCAAATACGGTATTGTTATCCGATACAACAGGGCACATAAGAAAACACGACGCTTGATTGAGTGCGCATTCGGAGTTTTGAAACAAAAGTTTCCGTGCCTGAATCACCTGCGAGTTGATCCCGTATTTGCTGCAAATATATTTAAATGCTGTGTTACTCTGTGCAACATGTCTCGCAGTTTTGTAACCTATACCTTAGAGGAAGAAAATACAGATGAAGTGAAAATTTTATTTCCATCACCGTCCCAAGATGCACAAATGAGGCAGCAGCAGCTTTTCACCTTTTTTCGAATAATAAAATAAGTTCACATGCATATAGAAAATATTTATTCACTTCCTTTTCTTTATAAGAAATACAAATTTAATTATCCTTAGATTGAGAATCGTAGTTTTCCGTTTTAGAATCATCAGACGTGTCTTGAGCACCAATTTTGTCAGCTCCACCATCAGCTAAACTTTTGGTGAAAGTCGAGGGAGCAAAACTCAATTGTTTTTCCAACAAAGCAATCTCCAATCTAGTTTTATAATTTACCAACTCGAAATGTTCTATCATCAGTTTTCATTTTTTACAATCATTGGACACTCCTTCCTGGATAGTCGCTTTCTGCCTGCAAATTATGTAATAAATCATATTAAAACTACATCATTACATTTATAGGTAATATACCTGTTAAGCTTCGTACAGGCGAGATGCAGAATTGCTCTGTGTGAATTCTTCTAACATACTTCCCCTATACAATATAAAAAAATATAAATTTATAGGATAGGAATTTTTTTTTTATTTCACTAACCAGTATTGCCAGGGTCCATAGAATCTTCAACTCCAAGGCCAATTATAACTGCTGACTATCGTCCAATAATATCAAGCATGATATTATCACAGGAACTGAGCTTGTAATCTTTACCACCTGCAGATCTCGTTTTTTGGAGTTGTCTAATTTGGCCTGCCGATATTTTTTAACTAAGTATTTGAAACAAATATCAAATATCAATACTTACCATGGCATACTTCCTACAATTCTGCCAAAACACATCTCTGATATAAGCCCAGTCTGTTCCCACAGGAACTGTATTCAAACTTTGTGATAATAAATGTATCTCCCGCCATTTATCTTTATTTGATTTTGTTAATAAATCAGAGAAAACACCAAACAAAATGTGTTTGTTTTCTCTAGTTTTTGACAATATTATTATTTTCTTTACTTCACTTTTTTTTCGACTCATCGTGTGAGAATGACTTGTTCAACTGATTAACAAGTCGAGGGAATTTTTTTTTCAACAAGTACGAGTATTAGGATGTTTGTTCTGATACAGAAATGAACTGTACTTGTTGAACAAGTATATTTAAACAAATACTAACAAGTTGACTTGTTGTATTGTGTTACAGGCACCAGGATGTCCATAGTTTCGTACATATGTCATCGCGTCCTGTGTCCTCCCATGCATGTACCGAGGGCTTCCTGTGAAATTTGATGGAAGAATACAAATTTGGCCTAGACTTCTCCCGGTAGCATCATTTTGGATACCGTCTCTTAAATGTATGTAAGAATCAGCTAGAAGTTCTTTTTGGTGAGTAACTATATAGCACAATCTATCTGCATCTACGTTTACATACATATCTACAGAAAATTGGTTAAATAGTTGCTGACATCGATTGTAACGGCTGGGACAAGAAGTTGTAGTCCCTTGTGATGGAGTGAGTTTCAGCACGTTATTGAAGCCTCGCTAGAACTCGTCGGATTAGGGGGGGATCTTTCACTCCCCATGACCACACAAAGAAATAAATAAAACGTGCCTTACTATCTTACCGCACTAATTAAATAATGGCAGAATGAGATGTTACCACTGGCTTGGATAGTAACTCTAGCATCTTATAAAAGAGCTCCTCACCATGGTCATTCCCTTATACAAATTTCTTAGGAATAACCCCCTATTTCTATATATCTTTTCTCCTTTACTTCAGCCTACATTTAGTTCAATCTACCCACACATGTTCTCATCACATCTGTCTAGTTCTTCATATTATCAGAACAAAACCATCACTTTTATCATATTTAAACAAATTTATTGATAAATCGAAGTTAATATTTTCATATTTAGGACTTAATTTAACTTGAATCAAATAACTCAAAGAAAGCTTAATCATACAAATTTAAATTCAAATGGTGATACATATAAAGTTCTTGAAAACGTGTGAATAAATGAAAATGTAACATACCTTGATATTGTTCTCCTCAGCAGTTGTTGTGCGCACAATAACCGGCACTTTTATAGAGCTTTTATAAAATTGATTAAGTTACATTCACAAGAATTTAATGCATGAAAAGAATCTAATATTAATTTACATGTATGTACATAGGTATTCGATCTGTGATAATAAAGTTACTGTGATAATGATACGAGTACTAACTGTGACATTTACAAAAATTATTTTAAGATAGGCTTTAGAAATTTTAATCAACACAAATGACTTATTAAACAAAGATTAAACAATCTAGTATTAAAGATTATTGAGTAGTATTTTATATTGAAGAAAAATTACGAAAACTGTACGCTCTGATGCTCTGCTCCTCATGGTAGCTATTGCTGAGGGTCTTGAAATATGTATGTATGTACAGTAAATTCCACGTTGAAGGCGTGACGTTACTTGATCTTACTACAACTTATGTTAGCGATAAGTGAACGTCTGTTGGGATTAAATTAATTTGATAGCAGAGTTGGTATCAATTTCGTCAATGCTGCTTTGGCTATCTTCGCGCGATCGTGTCGGTCCGGGGAGGTGGGGACGGTTTACTTTGTATATGTTGTTTAATATGTGTGTTTAATATGTGCGTTTAATGAGTATAAAAAGAATCTTAATCTTATGAACACGAGTATTATATGCCGTGGTTTTAGAAAACCATATTTGCTTATAATTTGGCCGTACTCAAGCCCCTTAAATTTACTTTACTGTATCCAAGAGAGAGCAGTCGATCGCGGAAACCAGACATAATACTCAAGATTCATGTTAAATCATTGCGGCTTGCGGCTCAGTATTACTGCCAACATAGTTCAATGTCATTTTAATTGGTAAAACCAAGTACAGGGTGTTAATGTTTTGAATCTTTGGGACAGAACATAGAAAATCGGATTTTATTAATTTATTTATTCTAATTATTTTGCGATGACCATTACAGAGCCAAGGATTTTCCACAGAGAATAACTCTATGTAGAAAAGGACTTGGAAAGATGTAACAGCAAATATTTGACATGAAAATTTCCCAGTTTGTTACCCTTTAAATTTTCAACCTCGTACATGCACTTTCCTATAGGTCGCACTATTCTACATTTCAAAAACTTCGGGCATAATTTTGCACTTATATTCTTTGATGCATTACTGAGCACAAAATTGCGTCGATATACTTTTTCACCAGGTAAAAACGTTATAACGGTTGATCTTAAGTTGTATTTCTTTGCATTTCTCGCATATGATTGTGCGATATTTTCCTTTACTTTAGTTCTTATAAGTGCTAGTCGATCTGGAGTTGAAAGGTTTCGGAAATCTCCAGTGTTTAACACTTTAAGCTTATTCAGCAGATTATACATTGAGCCATGAGTAACCATTTCATATCCGAACAGAGCATAGTATGGAGATACGCCTGTAGTTTGGTGAACCGATGAACAAAGTGCCAACTGTATATCGTGGATGTGCAAATCCCGGTCCTGTTGACTAACTTTTAGATACGATCGAATGCCTGCTAATATTGATTGGTTAACACGCTCAGAAGCATTGGATTGTGGTGAATATAATGCTGTTCTAGTATGATTAATACCAAATTTCTTTAAGAAGTGCTGAAACTGAGATGAAGCAAACTGTTTCCCGTTGTCAGAATGAATTGGCTCTGGAACACCAAAGGTGTTAAAAACGTTCTCTCCCAAATATCGAACAACAAGATTTGTACAGTTCTTGTGCATAGGCTTAAGCATAACAAGCTTAGTGAGGGCATCAAGTACAACAAAAATAAACAGATTACCTCGTTTGGAGCGAACATATGGACCCATGAAATCAATGAAGATCTTTTGAAACGGCCGTTCTATCCTTGGCGGATTCTGCATAGGTGGTCGCAAAATTTTGTTAGACGATTTGATTTGTTTACACATTTCGCAATTTCTTATGAAATCACGGACATCCTTTTGCATAGTCGGCCAAAAGTAGAATTGTCGAAGTTTGTACAGAGTTTTCGCAATTCCTCCATGTGACGACTCCGGCGAGTTATGAGTTTTATTGACCAAAGATGGAATGAGGTCCTTTAAAATCCATAACCACCATTGTAAACCTGACTTCACAATGTCCATATCGTTAACATAAACCTTTTTAAAGACAAGATTATCTCTAACGACCAGATCAGGAAAGTTCAGCTGATTTTCCAAAATGGTTTTCATAAGCTCTCGGTAGTCAGCAGATTGAAATTCTGGAGAAGCAGTTTCGGTGGGAAAAGGTGTATTATTGGAGTGGTAAGTTCATCGATAAATTCGCGGGGTAATGCATCTGCCACTACGTTGAATGAGCCTTTCTTATGTTTGATATCAAAATCAAAAGCCTGTAGCCTCAAAGACCATCTTGCGAGTCGCCCGCTCAAGTCTTTTAATGACATAAGCCATTTGAGGCTAGAATGATCCGTAATAACAGTGAAGTGTGTTCCTTCGATGTAAGGACGAAACTTTTTAATAGCTTGAACAGCAGCTAAGCATTCTTGTTCAGTAACGCTGTAATTACGTTGGCTTGTGTTCGGTTTTTGAGAATAAAAGGCCACCGGTCTTTCATTTCCCTTCTCGTCAAGCTAGAATAGTATTGCACCGATCCTATAATTCGAGGCATCGCACTGGATAGTAAATGGCTTCGAAAAATCAGCATTAGTTAAGTCAGGAGCTGTTGACCAAGCTTCCTTAAGATTTTTAAATGCTTTAAAACAAGTTCACTGAATTCGAATTTGTTTTGTTTCTTTAACGTGTCAGTCAATGGTGCAGCTAAGGTTGCATAATTTTGAATAAATCGTCGATACCAACCACACATGCCGAGGAAACGTCGCATTTGTTTTAAAGATTTTGGAGGGGGGAAGTTGTTGATAGCAGACACTTTTTCTGGGTCTGGTCTTATATGCCCTTGGCCGACTATATGGCCTAAATACCTCACTTTTTTGAAACAAAAATGAGACTTCTCGACATTTATGGTTAAGTTTGCATTTTTCAGGCACTGTGCTACTATTTCAAGCATACGGAGATGGCTATCAAAGTCGTATGACATAACCAGAAGATCGTCCAGGTAGACAAACACATGTTCCCTCAGTATGGCTGGGATCACTCTGTCCATTAACGTACACATCCTTTGAGGTGCATTGCACAACCCAAAGGGCATGACGGTATATTGATAGAGTGGTTGACCTGGCACAGTGAACGCCGTTTTCTCCCTGGACTTGATCTCTAATGGCACCTGCCAAAAAGCATCTTTCAGGTCAATGCTTGATATGAAAAATGTATCCTTCAACCGACCTAGCATTCCTTCTATATGAGGAAGTGGATACGCATCCTTTTTCGTTAGGAAGTTAACTTTACGCGAGTCTAGACAAAGGCGGTTTTTCCCTGGCTTACGTATAAGAACAACTGGGGAACTCCACGCACTTTGACTCTCCTCAATAACGCCTAACTCAAGCATGCGATCCAACTCCTCATACAGTAATTTCTGGATAGCAGGAGAAACAGGATAATGTCGCTGCTTGACTGGTTCCGCGTCAAATTATGTACTTGTAGGACACTTTAACAACTATTCTGCCAACAATTTGTTGTTCCTTTCCATCCGCTGTCTTGACTGCAGAAATAAATGGCAACACTGGCACGCCTAGGTTTTGAACAGCCTGCAAACAGTTTTTCCCAAGACGAGATATACTAGCACCACTATCTAGCAAGCCTGTGAATTTAAGATTTTCTACATATACGGTAACATAAGGTCTAGGGTCTGCATTGGAGTTTAAAGAAGAATTCTTTTTCTGATGTGTGATTTACGAGTATTTAAACAGTGAAATTTTCTTTCAGTTTTTATCTCTTCTAAAGCAAACAGATGGGCGCGAAGCTCTTTATATTTTCTAAGTCTTTCTTGGTAATTTGTATTATTAGTAAGCATAACTTCAGGTGTAGTTGTGTTTGTCAGAGTAAATATTTGTTTTCCAGATTTTATAGAAACAGATGTTTCGATTTCAAATTCAGTATTTGTGCATGCATCGATTATCTTTACACCGGAATAGTCTGAGTCGAGCGTGATTCGCCGGTCTTCCTCGCGCTCGATTTGCTGTTTTCCGATAGTCGGTTACATTTAGGACAATTTGGTGTCGTTACATTTCCCATGCCACATCGGTAACAAAACGAACGACGTGAAGGAGACTGGCGCGCTATGAAAGAGTGTCCCATTTTGTGACAATTAAAGCACTGAATTGGTTCGCGTTGCCCTTCCGTTAAGGCGTCTATTTCATTCCATTTATCTGATTCTATGTCATGTTCGATTTCATTAATGTATCTTCCCGGGAAATTATTTACAAGTCCCCGATAAATGTCGCGAGACAATATCAATTTTTCTGCACATCGGCAAATGAGTAAATTTGCATAGGATAAATGAAGGTCATCAATTTATTATTTAAGTTGCCTTTTATGATTTTGAGTAGATCTACTTCAGGAATAGGGTCACGAAGCTGGTTTTTGAGATGTAAAATTGCATCATAGAAATTACAGAATCTTTCGTTTGAAAATTGTTTGCGTTCCATGATTTGTTTTATTATTTCGAAATCAGATTCATGAGTTTTGAATTGCTTGAGCAAAGCGTTTCGAAGAGCTAGCCAATTTGTTCTTGGCTGCGTTCGCAAATATTGCCAGTACCAAGTCTGAGCTGAATCTACAAGCAATAGGTGAAAATTCTTGAGGACTTCAGACCAGTACATATTATAATTGTCCTTGAGAACTTCAACCCGAAAGATGAAGTCTTCAACCGCCATGGTCTTAGATGTACCATCAAACTTAATGCCCCATCGGTCAAGTTCGAATTTTCTTCCTAAATCATGGTGAGCTTGTCGCTGACTCTGTGCAGATGGTAAGGTGCCTGTAAAAATCAAATTGCTACCATCCTCTGATATAAATCTATGTGATTGATGCGGAACTTTAAAAAAATGACTTTCACTATTCCTACATGAAAGATTATTTAAAGTAGGTCTCGTTCTTTTTGAACCGAGTGACAAAGAATTTTTGCAAATATGTGTTTGCTGTTTTATCTAATGATAATTGAGGTAAGCTAGAGTCTAAAAAAGTTTTCTGACTTTTTCTGGTTTTGGATTTTGGATTGGTATTTAAATTTCATATCTTTTTACTTGGAGCTTTTGAGATTACTTCAATTGCATCAGGCTGACTAAAACTTTTTAAATTTGCTTTCAATATTTCATCTAAAGACTTAAGCATCTTCGTTTGAAAACTATTCAAACTATCTTCAATATAGCTGCGAATATATTTATTTACTCCTTGATCATTATTGTTATTACCGTCTTGAAGAATGTGGCTATGAAGAGGGCTATGCAATTGAGCAGATTGAAATTCGTCACCAATATCTGTGGGAAGATCATCAATGTCTTTGGGATCAGACTCAATATTAAAATCACGATTATCTTCTCTTTGAATGTTGGGTAAAGATTGTGACATATTTTGGGAATCAGTTTTAGAAAAATTTTCCGACGACGGGGGAATGTACAACCTGTGGTCTTGGTGGATTTAAATTTGAATCGTTAAGATGAAAAATTACTCGTATCTCGGATTTATTTTGGTTTTGCGATCTTAAAATTTTACGAAGTTAAGGTATAGCTCCCTGTCAAGTATCCATTCTTAATGGAATGCAATATTTAATTGAAATAAAAAATATGGAGTCTAAATATATGAATATAACTTGAACATGTAGTGGGCAGACAAAAAAAATTTAAGGCTAAAGATATATTAATGTTGTAAGAAAACAAATAAATAATGTTGTGTTTTTGAAGAACTAGGCTAAAGTGATACTAATTGAAAATGAATCTCTGCAAATTGCAGTACTCTTATCAATTTAAAATCACCTGCGACGCTTAATTCTGTAGTGAAAACTACGATCAAGCGCTCTTTCCAAATCTACTAATGGATCCCTTTTTCTTATGAAAAATGATTCTCATCGAGAACTGGATGTTATGCACTCGACAATGTGGGTGCAAATTACTTTGCAGATCCCACATCGGGCTTATACGTTGGGCGCCAATTTCTTTGTAACGGCTGGGACAAGAAGTTGTAGTCCCTTGTGATGGAGTGAGTTTCGGCACGTTATCGAAGCCTTGCTAGAGCTCGTCGGATTAGGGGTGGATCTTTCACGCCATATGACCACACAAAGAAATAAATAAAACGTGCCTTACTATCTTACCGCACTAATTAAATAATGGCAGAATGAGATGTTACCACTGCCTTGGATAGTAACTCTAGCATCTTATAAAAGAGCTCCTCACCATGGTCATTCCCTTATCCAAATTTCTTAGGAATAACCCCCTATTTCTATATATCTTTTCTCCTTTACTTCAGCCTACATTTAGTTCAATCTACCCACACATGTTCTCATCACATCTGTCTAGTTCTTCATATTATCAGAACAAAACCATCACTTTTATCATATTTAAACAAATTTATTGATAAATCGAAGTTAATATTTTCATATTTAGGACTTAATTTAACTTGAATCAAATAACTCAAAGAAAGCTTAATCATACAAATTTAAATTCAAATGGTGATACATATAAAGTTCTTGAAAACGTGTGAATAAATGAAAATGTAACATACCTTGATATTGTTCTCCTCAGCAGTTGTTGTGCGCACAAAAACCGGAACTTTTATAGAGCTTTTATTAAATTGATTAAGTTACATTCACAAGAACTTAATGCATGAAAAGAATCTAATATTAATTTACATGTATGTACATAGTTATTCGATCTGTGATAATAAAGTTACTGTGATAATGATACTAACTGTGATATTTACAAAAATTATTTTAAGATAGGCTTTAGAAATTTTAATCAACACAAATGACTTATTAAACAAAGATTAAACAATCTAGTATTAAAGATTATTGGGTAGTATTTTTTATTGAAGAAAAAGTACGAAAACTGTACGCTCTGATGCTCTGATACTCTGCTCCTCATGGTAGCTACTGCTGAAGGTCTTCAAATATGTATGTATGTATGTACAGTAAATCCCACGTTGAAGGCGTGACGTTACTTGATCTTACTACAACTTATGTCAGCGATAAGTGAACGTCTGCTGGGATTAAATTAATTTGATAGCAGAGTTGGTATCAATTTCGTCAATGCTGCTTTGGCTGAAATTTGGTTATCTTCGGTCCGGGGAGGTGGGAACGGTTTACTTTGTATATGTTGTTTAATATGTGCGTTTAATGAGTATAAAAAGAAACTTAAACTTATGAACACGAGTATTATATGCCGTGGTTTTAGAAAACCATATTTGCTAATAATTTGGCCATACTCAAGCCACTTAAATTTACTTTGCTGTCCACCACCTTTCTTCAGCGCGGCCAAAATCCAAGAGAGAGCAGTCGATCGCGGAAACCAGACATAATACTCAAGATTCATGTTAAATCATTGCGGCTTGCGGCTCAGTATTACTGCCAACATAGTTCAATATCATTTTAATTGGTAAACCCAAGTAGAGGGTGTTAATGTTTTGAATCTTTGGGGCAGAACATAGAAAATCGGATTTTATTAATTTATTTATTCTACGAGTAATTATTTTGCTATGACCATTACACGATGTAAATGGTTAAAGTTGTTATTGCGAGACATGAAGTAATAGCTATAGAAATCCATGCAAGAAACAGTCTTTCTTGAGCTTGAATCCGCCTGAGGAATACCGAAATGGAAGTCATCTTCTCCATTTGGAAATAAAAGGGGATATTGTAAGACATCATAAGATCTATGTGTTTCACTGTTACGTTTGATACCCCCAATATCATTATTATTTCTCTATTTTAGAACAATGTCTCTTTTGCCATGTTATTCACCGCTTATGATAATAGCAACTTCATTGCATTCAGGAGCATTAAAACGTCGAACATGCTCCCCAGAAGGTCTCTTGTCTGCATTAATAATAATTGTATACTCCTTGACAGATAAGTGTTCGAAAGCATACTTGAAACTTTGAATGTAGCTATTTGTTACGTGCAGCATTTCTTGCAGTTTCAAAATAATGTCTAATCTAGTTCCTTAGTGGCTACCACATCTATTCTGTGCTTGTTGATGATTGTCGCTAATAAAATAGATTTGTAAGTATTTAGGCTCATTACCTGGAAGTGGTTGGAGGCATCCAAATCTGTAATACACCTGCCCCTGTACCCGCTTTCTGTAATGACGTTTGCTCCAAAAGATGTTATTTAAAATGCCGAGTTGTATTTTCGAATGTATTGCAAAAAATGATTGGATAGAGATGTTGTGCTTTCAAGAAGATCTTTTAAGACCAGTGGTGGTTCTTGGTGTATGTTCAGTTTAATTTTTCCATTGCAGCAACATATGCCTGATTGTTGTCCTTCGATTTTTTTTTGCACAACAATGAAAACACAATTTAGGCCAATTTCTACATGGCGGCTGTCATAATTAAAAACGCATCGATACCACTGTCTTACGCTATATGGCCGATTCCTTACATCGCTATTTCTAATACTTCATATGTTAGCCATTCGGTTTGCTTCAGATTGGAGCCTGTGGTGACGTTGATCACTTGTCTCTCTGCAGCGTGCAATCCTTTTACGAAGAGAGCCAGAGGATCTTCAAGATAAATTCCTGTTTTTCGTTGGTGGCATGTTATGAACTAAAATAAAACATTAGTCAGAAAAGGACGTTGGAATAGTTGAAGACAAAGAAGGCGGACAACCAAGCACATTCGTTTGTTTGGGTCGAATCACCCTATCATACATTTTAGCCTTTCCATGTTCTATGCTAATGATTAAAAAAAAATAATTATTTCACTTACCGGTTCTCTCAGTACAACCAAAATTCACAAAACTAAAAACGTTTTTGTTTTAATCAGCATCAATACTAATTGTATACTCCTTAACAGATAAGTGTTCCAAAGCATACTTGAAACGTTTATTGTTTATAAAGCAGAAAAAATGGGTTTAATGGCCCAATAAGGGACTTAGGATAGTAAAAACCATCTTATGTAATACCGCTACTCATGACAAATCAATTGATTTACATATATATATTGTTGAGGTATTGTTACGTACCTACCCCATACTCGCAGACAAACAGGAAAATGTGCTCTCTTTTATAGATGTAGAGAAGAAGAAGATAATAGAGAAGAAGAAGAAGATAATGATAATACGAATACTTAATTTGCGTTGTTCTTGGGAGCCGTTGGACTATTATAGTAGATACCCAGTTTATATGACAGCTCAATGTGCATTTAGCCAATCCGCATTAGTTCAATACCAGTAGAAATGGTGGTGTTTATATGAAATTATCCAAAACCAAATCCAAAATGAACGAAAAAAAATTGAAAGAGTTTAACAAACAGCTGATTGAACTGACACTTGACACTAACACTGATACATTGTTCTTATTTCTTTGTCTTTCCAAATACCATATTTCGTTTGCAATTCCACATTTTAAATACACAACTAATTAACTACCCGATAATGGAAGAATACATTGTTTGTATTTCTTTGTCTTTCCAAATATTTCGTTTGCAATCCCACATTTTAAATATCTGCCCGATGATGAAAGCATGATGAGAGCGCGAGAGAGTAAAATGTTTCAATGAGATTTGAAAGTGTTTATATGATATTTCAAAGCGGTTACAAATTTTCAATGCGTTTTTTAAACAGTGTTGGTTATATGAGCGTATTGAACCAATGCGCATTACGCCAATGCACATTAAGCCATCATATAAACTAGGTATTTGATGCTCTTTGATTCTGTAGTTTCTTTGCTCTTATACATATATTATATTATTGATTTACTATATATTGATACATTATGAAAAGATACATTATGAAAAATTGTGCTATTAGAATCGAACGTAATATTCAAGAATTATTTTTGTCTGGAGCTAAGAGATGATTCATTTTAGGGGTAACAAGAAAAGTCAATGATGTTTTGGTTTCAAAAGACATTTCTGCGCATTCGATTACACGACGCCATAAAAACAACACTGCACCGCCGACGAGCGCTGTTCTGCCATATATTTTCAACAATTTATTGAAATAATCAAGGAGACGAAGACTCCCGATATTCTAGGTGCTTTTAACATTTCAAAAATTTGGATAGCCTTTATGTATGCTTATGTTTTTCATTTTTCTTTAATACCGCACTCCGTGTTGATAGAAAGCAAACTGAAACCTAGGTCGATGATATTCGCCAGTAATCCATGCATAATATCTAAAAAAAAAAGCCAATGAAGTAAAAAAGTAAAGTGCAACTTAATTAAACTCTGAAATGTATAGAAATTAGTGAAATTAACACTCGTTTCCTTATGTAAGCCACACACATTATTAGAATCAACAAAATATATTTAAAAATTCGAATTTTCCCATTCTTGCATAAACTAGTATTGAAGAACTTTTTACAATATTAGAATACCATACTAGTTATATTATATAGTGCAAAAGTTTTCGTAGGAGAGATTGTTCATTCTTACAGGTTTATAAAACTAAAGTTGTAATTTTACAACTCTCTTCATAGAAAACGCGGAAATTTCAAGAGCGCTGCTACTTCTTTTACTGTGTAGATATACATACTAATAAATATACGAGTATTCGAGAATTTGCATTATTTGTATGCGACATATAGTCAGTGCATTGGGTAGCTATTAAATTCGTTGACGTCTTCGTTATTATTCGACCGAAAGTTACCATATGGTACTAGTTCACCAATCTAAAAAAAAAATTCTCTCTATCTATTCTATCTACAGCAAAGGGATTCCCCCTCCTACCACTCGGAGTCGTTTAATAATTAGGGCCAACCTCACCCAATAAAAATGTGAATAGTAATAGAGAGATTTTCAATTATATCACTCTTGTGATATTAAAAAAAATAAATAAAATTATATCACTCTTGTGATATTTGAAATAAAAGAAAATAAAATTATATCACTCTTGTGATAAAAACACAACTTTTATTCAATTCTATTTTATATTAATAATATCACTCTTGTGATATTAGAAATACAACTTTTATTCAATTATATTTTATATCTTCGAGTCCTTTTTTGGACTTCACGTCTCCGAATCTTTCTTAAGACTAACTTACTTATTCCTATTTCTGTCCACCAAACTTCGTAATCAATCCGAATCAGAGGGATTCGGTTATTGGTCTTTTCCATTAACAATTTTTAATGACCCAGTTCTAAATAGACGTTGGGTAAGGGATATTTCACTTATGTATGCAATCGTGTTTATTTGGGACATGCATGGTCATTGATCCAGGCACTTGATCGATGACCATTTGGTTGGATGCTTCGTAAGCGGTTATTATAATTGCTTCGATTTTGAGTGGAGTGCGCATTAATGCTTCATAAGCGGTTATTACGAGTATAATTGCTTCGATTTTGGGTGGAATGCAATTAGAGAAAAAGTATGTAATTAAATTGTGAAATATGTGACATGCTAAGTTGACAAATATATGATGCAATTAAATTGTGAAATATGTGACATGCTAAGTTGACAAATATATGGCATGCGCAAGATGAGTGCGCATTAAATAATTGTGGGTGCGGGGTGAGCAGTGGTAACTATAACACCCCCAACGTTAGATTGAGGCACCGACGAAATTTGAAGTAGTTGGTTACTCCGTTTGGTGGTTACAATTACGAGTATGATAATAATTAATAATATGGATAAGTCCGTGCCTAGACTTATTACATTTGAATTCTTAGTAATATATGACATTTGGTCAATATTTTTTTCAAAGTCCAATTGTTTCAAATATAAGTTTTCTAATTTCAAATCAGATATTGAGGTATTTTCTTTAATTTTTGTCATGTAATTTGGTAAGATTAATTTATCGTACACCTTAATACTAGGATTTAAATACTTTTTATTCATTATTTCGACTTTACAATTTTCAAATTTTATCATGAAGGTTCCTTCATTTTTAATTTTTATTTTGTTGCAATTATGATTTATTGTTTGATTATATATGTTTTTTAAAATTAATACACCTTGTAATATTTCTTTTACCTCTTTTTCTAGGAACATTTTTGTATAACAATGGGCTTCTTCATAATTTAAAATGTTTTTTATACATTCATTATTGACTTTTATTAAATTTTTCATGAGGTTGTCTTTTACATTTGTATTGTATATGTTATTATTTGAATCTACTAACACTTTATATGTTTCAAGGTGTAAAGACTTATTTTCCCTGTTTGGGATGGGTTCAAAGGTGATTTGGGATAGAATTTGATTGGAATATTGAGGAATGAGTAGGATTATGACAATATTTGTTTCATGAAGTGTAATAGCGATCTTTGTGTGCATGTAGCTATCATAGTCTTTAATTAATTCTAGTTCTGTCTGTGTCAAAATATCAGTTGGGATTATACCAAGTTTGCCAGAGAAAACGATTTGTCCTATACCGTCGATATGATTTCGTAAAAGTGTAATGTCGCTGTCTACTTGATAAACTTGTTGTAGAAAGGTGAGTTCGTCTTCTATTGTCGCTATTTTATTTTGTATTACGTTTTTGAAATCGTTTAAGTAGTTTTCTATAGTTTTTTGTTGTGTGTTTATATGTAAAGTTATATTCTGTATTTGGGAGGAAATAGTATTGCTAATTAGAGTGAGTTTGTTTGTTGTGCCTGTCAGATTGTGTTGATTTTGTGTTAAGGATTCAAGTACTTTAGAGATTTCTTTTTCATCATCACTGTCCATGACACCTGCTATGTATTTCATTCCTTTTCCAATTACATTTATTAATCCGCGTTTTTGTCTAAAATGTGGGATTAAATAATTAAGTTTTGCTTTAACTAATATAAGGTTTTTGTCAATAGAGTCTATAATTGGTGTTACGCTCATCTTAGATATTCTTAGAGTGTTAATGTTGCTTTGAATGATCTTAATCGTTTGTTCATACTCGGTTGTATTGATGATGTGCAGAACTTTAGTGTAGTTGTCTATTGTTTTGAGTTTCCCTACATTAATTGGGATGTATCCATGGTTGTTTGTAAGGTCTTGGACGTCAATCGTTTGCATTTCCATTAGGATGAGCATTGCACAGAATATTAGTATGGTAGTTATAAATTTCATTTTGGTTAATCCTGTAAGAAGATAATAAATCATACTGAATTTAGATTAAGGTTTAAAGTTAAATAAACGTGTGTAATGATGATAGAAACGAATGGTAGGGTAAGTGTTTGTTATGTGGTTCTTCCAAGTTTAATAGTAGGATTCTCCTTATTTTGAAATTTTTTCCTTTGTCTCACATGGTTTTTGTAATATTTTAATCCTGTCTTTTTGTCATTTACATGATCATCATCGAGTTTTTCGGCATCGATCTTCCTATATTTGGCATGGTTTTTTCCGCCTCGTATTTCTTTTATAAAGTTTGGTCCAGGTGTAATTGATGTATCAACTCTATTGAGATTCAATTTATTGATAACTGTTTCTTTCTTTTTGAGGATGTTTTCATAAATTGTTGCATACTCTTCTTCCGTTATTTTTCCGTTTATAAAGTCGATGGGTCTTTTATTGGTTGTAGAGTGAATAGTGTTATTATAGAATTTTATTATTCGTAGTATTTTTTCCTCTACAGTTTCTAGGTTGTTTTCATCGTCATGTCTTAACAAACGGATGTGTTCGTTTATCGTATTATGTAGTCTTTCGATATCTGCATTCGAGGTGTGATTACTGTTCGAAGTATATTGAATTTCTATATTTTTCTTCCTTAGGAACTCACGAATAGGTATGGCTTTGAATCCTAATTCGTTATCTACTACAATCTTTTTCATATTACCATGAGTGCTTATATATTGTAGGACCTTTGCTTTAAATTCTGTCCAAGTTCGGCCATTAATTTTGTAAGCTTGAGCATATTTAGTAAATTTGTCAATAGTTGTCATAAATAATGTTTTCTTTAAGCTATAAAAAAACATCTATATGTATTATTTCGTTTGGTTTGGAGGGTGTTTCTGTTAATTTATATTGGATTTTAAGTGGGTTTCTGTCATACTTTTCAATACAGCAGATTTCGCAATTATTTATAAATTGGGTGATTCTAATTTTTAAGTTAGGGTGATAAATTTTGCATTTCAATTCCTTAAACACTTCTTCGATACCTCTGTGATTATTTCTTTTGTGTTCTTTTTCAATAAGTTCGGTTAATTCTTCCTCACTCTCGATATCTTTTAATTCTTGAAAACATCTTATGATTTTGAAATTATTGTTACTTGAAAATAGTTGATTAAACGTATCGTTCAGTTCTGTATAAAATTCTTCATCTGTCATTAGGGCATTCAGTTGCGTTGGATTAAAATGTGTTTTTAATAGTGTAATAGCGAATTCTCTATCCATTGTCTTTGTGTATATTATCTTTCTATGATTTTTGAATATGTTTGAATTTCGAATTTTTAGTGAGCCTGACATAATTTTTTTTATAATTACTTGATTTCTAAATATATTTATTGCTGACTGGGTGGTTCTTATGGTGTTGGATTGTGTGTTTGGAATTATTTCTGAAGTGTGGACTTCAGTTTGAACAATTCTCGATAGAGCATCGGCGTTACTGTTTTGTGTCCCTTTTTTATATTTTATTTCATAATCAAACTCAGACAATTTTAATCTCCATCTTACTAGTTTTGAGTTTGGTTCTTTAATGGAAAATAGCCATGTTAGTGGTTTGTGGTCAGTTTCTATAGTGAATGTTCGACCGAATAGGTACGGGCGAAAATACTTTGTTGCCCAGACGATGGCTAGTAACTCTTTCTCAATTGTACTGTAATTCACTTCATGTTCGTTTAATGTACGACTTGCGAAACAGACAGGGTGATTTTCTTGAGAAAGGACGGCCCCAATTGCGAACTGACTTGCGTCTGTAGTCAGGGTAAATTTTTTCTTGAAATCTGGATATATTAAAATTCTGTCATTTACAAGAAGTCTTTTTAATGTTTCAAAACTGTTCCTATAATTTGGGTCAGATATGTTAATTTTGGCATCCTTTTTTAAAAATTTAGTCATTGGTTTGGCAATCTTCGAATAATCCTTAATAAATTTTCTATAGTACCCGGTCAAACCGAGGAATTGTTTTATTTGTTTAGTTGTTTTGGGAATTGGAAATTCATTGAGGATACACTCAATTTTTTGTGGATTAGGTTTAATACCGGTTTGAGTGACAATATGTCCAAGGAATTCGGTTTCTCTTTTAAGAAATTCAGACTTATCGAGTTGAATTTTTAAATTGACTTCTTTTAATCGTTCAAATATCTTGTTAAGTGAATCAATGTGTTCTTGCAAGGACGTTGAGAATACTATGATATCATCTAAGTACACAAAACACCTTTTATTAATAAAATCTTTTAAAACGCTATTCATAAGCCTTTGGAAGGTTGCAGGGGCTGTCTTCAGACCAAATGGCATACGTAAAAATTCGTAATGGCCATTTTCTACACTAAAGGCTGTTTTATGAATATCTTCTTCTGCAATCTCAATCTGGTGGAAACCTTTTGCTAAATCTAAGGTTGTAAAATACTGACATTTACCCAGCTTGTCCAGGATTTCATCCATATTTGGAATTGGGAATTTGTCATTTATTGTCACATCGTTCAGCTTACGATAGTCGACAACTAGTCTCCATTTTTGTTTGCCACTGGCATCGACCTTCTTTGGTACGATCCATATTGGGGCGGAATATGGGGAGTTACTAGGGCGAATTATTTTACTATCTAACATTTCTTCAATTTGTTTTGCTACTTCATTTTTATGTATGTATGGGTATCTATAAGATTTTGCGTAAATGGGAATTTCGTTAATAGTACGAATTTTATGCTGGATAGCGTTGGTAAATGAAAGGTCAGAGGTTTCTTGATAAAATATATTTGAGTATTTTTTAATGACTTTCAGAAGCTGTTGTTTCTCTTCAGGGTTTAAATGATCTATTCGAATCTGTTCGGATATACATTTTTGATTTTCTGAAGGGGTATATTTGGGGACTGTGTAATAAACATTACCGTTTACTTCTTTCGGTTCACTTACCATGTTGATGACTACCTTTTGGTAATTATCGTTATAGACGCTTTGGTTTGTGGAGTTAGTATTACTCTCTGAAGACTTCTGCTCTGCTTGAGTAAATTTTTCCACTGAACTGGAAGGATTCTCAGACCACTGATTTGTCTTCTTTTGGAAAATTAAAGGAATCAATTCTCCTTCTATTTCTAATTGATTACTCTTATAATCAATTTTAGCATTAAGACGCCGAAGAATATCATTACCTATAAGTCCGTCATAGAATTCATGGAATTTAATGACAAGAAATTCTACCAATTCCTCCGGACTACCTAATTCACTGAATAAAGGAATTCTAACTCGATCTTTTATTTCAATTGAGTGTTGAAGTGTCTTAAGGGTTAATGGTGGAGAGAGTATTCTCCATTTAGGGTGACATATTTTAGGGTTTATGATGGAGTGCGTAGCTCCGGTGTCAATCAACATTTTTAAAGGTTCTAATTTTGTTTTTACCACTATATATGGGAGGTCCCTTGTGAGGCTGTTGAGGGAAAATTTTCAACAATCTTATCAGTGTAGTTTTGGTTGGCAAAATGTTGATGGTATACTTGTGAGGATGTTGAAGGAAGGTGTTCAATAGTCTCACATTTGTTTATGTCCATTGGTTCTAGAGGTGGATGAACATGTGTGTTCGTTATTCTATTCCCGTTATCATTTGAATACGGGTTACTATGTCATTGTAATTCTGATTGTTAGAATATTGGTAACTGGAGCTAGATGTTTGTTGAGATTGTTGGTAATTGTTGTTTCTTTGAGGCTTATTGAATTGTTGTTGATTTGAATGTCTATTTGTACTTGAATCGTTTCGGGAATTATTCTTGTTTTGTCTAAAGTCTAATTGATTTCGATTACCATTGTTAGTCGATCGTTTTCGAAATTGTTCAGTATTTTTTTCTTGTTTGTTTGTTCTAAAATGTTGCATTTCATTGAAACTAAAATTAGAATAGCCTGCTTGGAAAAGAATATCCATTGCAGATTCTAAAGCTTCGGGGTTCCTACAAGTAAGTATTGTCTTCATTGGTTCTGGAATTTTAGATTTGAAAATGTTTAGTGCTGTTCGCATATTATTCTGAGCACACGTGTTTGTTTCTTCGCTTGAACCTAATATCACTAGTGTTCTGTTGTTTAAATTTCTTAATTTCCGTTTAATGTCGTTAAAAAAGTCAATGGTGGTTGTCTTGAAAGTGGTACCTCGTAATTCGTCAAAGAGTTCTTCGCAACTGCGCCTATCTCCAAAACTGTTTTGTAATATAGTTTTAATTTCTGCCCAGGAAGTAGCCTGGCAGTTAATTTCTAATGTCTCTCGCGCTCTACCCTTAAGTTTACTTTTAATGAGGTCCGAAAACAATTGTTGGGACAGCGCATCGTAGGCTTGTAATATTGGATGTACTCTGTCAACTAGACTTATAAATGTTTGTAGTTCCCTACGATCGCCACTAAATTCGGGAAGGTTGTTTAGGTATTTGAGGGGATTGATAGAGACTGAAGGAGGGTTTGCCATCTTAATTAACTTAATTTAATACAGATATTCTTAGATGTAATAAAATCCTATATCTATATATACATACACATATATATTATTATTATTATTATTACTATTTATATATATATATATTTTTGTTTTGAATACTTGCTGTTTTTATCTGCTGATGATTCGGTTGCTATTTGTTGATCTTCTTCTGGATATTGTGCTCAACAGGTTGATTTGTAGACTGTTTGTTGATGAAGTTTTTGTTGTTTTCTTCCGGGTTTTTTTTTTTCTTTTTTTTTTGTCACTTTTGGATTTTTAGAACTAGACAATCACGGTAGTTTTTTTTCTTCTTTAAAACGTTTAATTGGGCAACTATATATTACAATTTTTGACACTGTACGTTTGTCAAAACAATATATATGTATATATATATATGCAGGTGCACGGAATAGTTAAAACACCAATTCTTCACTAATTTTATTAAATTGTTAGGACACCGACTGTTTATCACGTTGCTTACACACCAATTTTATTGTATGTATTAAGACGGAGAAAAAAAAAATTTAACTTTTCGCGGGAACAATCTTATGTTCTTAATTTTGCAGCGATACTCGGTTTGGACTTCACGTCTCCGAATCTTTCTTAAGACTAACTTACTTATTCCTATTTCTGTCCACCAAACTTCGTAATCAATCCGAATCAGAGGGATTCGGTTATTGGTCTTTTCCATTAACAATTTTTAATGACCCAGTTCTAAATAGACGTTGGGTAAGGGATATTTCACTTATGTATGCAATCGTGTTTATTTGGGACATGCATGGTCATTGATCCAGGCACTTGATCGATGACCATTTGGTTGGATGCTTCGTAAGCGGTTATTATAATTGCTTCGATTTTGAGTGGAGTGCGCATTAATGCTTCATAAGCGGTTATTACGAGTATAATTGCTTCGATTTTGGGTGGAATGCAATTAGAGAAAAAGTATGTAATTAAATTGTGAAATATGTGACATGCTAAGTTGACAAATATATGATGCAATTAAATTGTGAAATATGTGACATGCTAAGTTGACAAATATATGGCATGCGCAAGATGAGTGCGCATTAAATAATTGTGGGTGCGGGGTGAGCAGTGGTAACTATAACAATTTTCCACACCGCACTGTCGCGCTAACAATTGGATTGTAACATTTGGATTGTAGTAAACGTTAATATTTTTTTTGTGAAAATATGAATATACTGCATGTTTACGAAGTTCGCCGACTTCGGTTTCTGTAACTATGTGCGCAAGGGCAAATTATTACGTTACCCTTTAGTTCAAAAATGAAGTGACGTTAAGTTATAATAATTGAAAAAATACATATATGGACTGTCATACAGTTCACTTCGAGAATATATACTCACTGCACACACATACTTTATGTATGTGTTTCAAGCAATTAGTATATATTTAAAAGAGTTTAAGAAACTTGCTTTAATAATTTTACATTTATACTAATACCAGTAAACATATGTAGATCTTCTATTTTTTCCAAGCATGGGACAATATCGATACTTTCACCTATAAGCGTAGGTAAACATGAGTATGCTTGAGCAGCATACAGCATACTAAAATCGATAACATTCGAAAAGCTGGTCAAAAATATGTAGAACTGTTTTCGAAACATAAATTGTACTATGAAATAAAATCGTTTTTGCTTTTTAAATTTTAAGTAAACGCGCAGTTAAAGAATTTGCATGTGCAAAAATCCAGCCACGTAAGTACTCGTGCACTGTTTTTATATTGCATACAACTGATATGAGATCAAAAACGAGAAGATAAAGTTTTAACACTAGACATCTCAATATCCTAATGCTGTTTGTGTAAATAAACTATATGCGCATTGAAAAAAGGAACATGAATTCAATTGAAAAAAGTACAAATATCAATTGTACGGAAACGCAGTAACAGACAGACAGATAGATCGACACAAGCAGCAGTCTCTTTCAAGAAGCTGGCACATAAGTGATCAATATATATGTGATATTTACTTACATACATGTTAACCACCGAACTGTCATATTTTTCAATGAATGAATGCACTGAATCAACAATAGGTACTCATTTACTAAACATCATTCAAGCGTTATAAATCGACCATTAATATATACATATATGAAGATTATCTAGGTTGCGTAACCTATTTGACTAGGCTGGCTTTATTAACAAATAGAACAGACACTATCGTGATACTGAGCATAGGCCAACGAGGAATCACTTGACCATACCTCTTTGAGGACGCTAAAGGCCCAGCACCAAATATCCTATCAGTAATACAGAAATTATACAACTGCGTTTCATTCAAATGATGTGTAAAAATCAGCCTTGAACAAAAAACACGAACGCCAAATTAGAAAATAACATTTCAAAATTTAACTATTATATTGTTTACTGACTTTATAATAACTTGACTTTTTTTTTTTGAAGCGACTGTTGCGAAAAAAAAATCTGAAATATATACGATTACTATTACAATTAGTGTCAAACCTTCTCGGAGTACGTACTGGATGGCTGTATTTTAGAGAACTACCGATGAGAGTGTATCGAATCTGGCAAAGTCCCTATAGTTGAACCCTTTAAGCTCCTCTTCCTATTTTAGGCGGATTTCAAAGATTTGGGTGCTAATCAATGAAGTATTCGCATCAACACATTAAAATGCCCAAGTGCCTCTGCGTTTATAACCGTACATACTTCGGCTAGCTCATAAGAAAAGGCCGTTCATAAAAAAAAACACAAGGGTATTTATGAGCAATAAATTCTGGTATTGAATCCTATAGCGTACCGCCATTGATTGATTTAACTGATGACGATCTATGCAAACGTAATAAGAATAACGACTTCCGGTTGTAGCTAAATATCTATTACAGACTTTGGAGGCTTATAAGGACAATATAAACGCCATCCAAGAAGACTGATTGGACAAGACAAGACTGGACTAGAAGACGAGAATAAACTGATATATACGAGTATATCACGATGTATGCAACAGAGACCAGAGCATTCTTCAACGCTAATTGGTCATTGGAAGCAGACTTATTTACTTAGTTACTTTTCTGCAGTATTATGTAAATGACGGATAGTCAAAAGCCTGATATTTTAATGGAATTTTAAACCTAGTTATCAACAGAATCAGTAGACTGCCAATGGTACATTCGTCATTGTTAAAGGAGACACACAAAAATGGGTCCGGCGGCAATTAACAGGAAAGAAAACAATAGGTGGGTCGAAAAGTCTGAGACGGACACTTAAATGGTGATTCTAATTACATATCAATACGATTTTAAGTTACTACAATACTAACCTTCAAAAGACATGTTTCAAAATTTGATGGCATTTCGTTACTAGCCATCGAGATATTGAAGTTTTAGTGACGCACCTTTTAATGAGTTCAAAACTATGGAAAAATACTAGTTTCCTACGTTGATAAAACACTGTTATTTGATGGTGAAAAATACCGTTAAAACTCAGGAATGGCTTGACAAGTGTTATAAAGAAACTGCTTCGTCGAAAGCAACTATTTGTTTGCTAAATTCAAACGTGGTCGTGCAGGCATAAATGCTGAGCGCTCTGGACGTCCAGATGAGGCTGTTACGGCGTAAAATATATAAAAAATTCACAAAACAAACCGCGTATTTATATCAACATAGTTATATGCTATATACCATGTGCCCTCATTGAAAACGGACAACCAACACAGATGCACTTACGCGCGATTGTCTAAATGTAAGTTTATTGCATCTTAATTTAAATATTATTCAAAAATTATCATAATTATCAAAATATAAGTAAATATTTCGTCATGTTGATTTTATTAAGGTAATATTGTCATAAATCTAAAAGTAATCATATCACTTGCACGCATATATTACAACAATATTTTTCAAACATTTCAAAGGTAAGATAAAAGTCACGAATGTAAAGCAATTCAGATACAATTTTTTTTAAACAAGTTTTTAACATCAAAGAGCGAATTTTTGTACATTCCTGACCCCTACGGGTAACGCATAGCTACTGCGAACACGCAAGCCCCCAACTGCTTGCAACATCGGACTTAAGATTTTAATTAGTATCACAATTTGCTTCGCATGGTGTGGCGCACCAGTATGGAACACTTCGAATAACGAGGCCAAATTGCGTAACTTGACCCGTGTCTGAATGAAAATGCGATAGAAACGACATTGTCTCCTCGCTAACAGTTCGACTTGAAAGAAATTAATTAAAAATCAACCTGGGTGTAAATTCACATATATGTAACATACACATACACGCGCATGTATGTAAATATGTATATAAGTAGCAGCAAATTTTTTAAATCATCTCTGAGGTCAAATCTGAATACCCGTTGTTCGTGTGTATACGAGTATATGTACATTTTCACGTTGAACCCTTGACTTGACCCAAAAAGTTCCTAGTGCTCTTAGCCTTTTGGATGCTTTTAATAACGAAATTATGTTTTTGATGGTAACATGCTAATAAACCATCCGGGTTTCCGAAGGCAGAGTGAGTATAAGCGACTTTTTGCTGTATACGGTATTCATTGAGTACGAGAGTTGAACTGAAGCCACAAGCAAGGTACGGCTATGACCGCCTGGAAGTTCTATGTGTGAAATTTATTTATCATGTTCGCGAGTATCAGTTTTCCTTAACGATAAATCCACTTATCTTGTTTTGGAATTTTATTACTGCTCTTCTTATAGCGGCACTTCGAATAGGCTCACCATGATGTTATTCGTAGATGTGTGAAATAACATTTTTGTGTTAGTTTAATGGTTTTGATATCGCTTTAAGTAGGCTAGTGTGCAAGGTTAAGATGTTCGGATATCAATTGTGTTTAAAGAACAAATACAGGGAGATGTGAAATAACAAATACAATTTCC
Organism: Volucella bombylans; assembly: GCA_949129095.1. Classification (NCBI taxonomy): domain Eukaryota; kingdom Metazoa; phylum Arthropoda; class Insecta; order Diptera; family Syrphidae; genus Volucella; species Volucella bombylans. The sequence goes on along the minus strand of OX422142.1, from coordinate 50,134,071 downwards.
CATGGAAAAGATCATCGAGATGATCCAACTAGAAGTTTGCAGATTTCCTTAGGGTACAAAACACACATTTATGTACGTCCGAGTATTAAAAAATTCAGTAATATATGGATACTAGATACAAAAAATATCTGATAATAAGCTTCCAAGAAGAAAATTTGAAAAATTAATAAAATATCAAATAGAAGTGACAAATTGACAGAGGACTAAATAGCGCAAACTTTTTAAAAATGATGATACAACTTTCTATCATAATTCTTATAAAGATCGATATATGTATGTAGAAGTACGTGATTAAAGTCAAAATTATGCCTATACAATAGGAAAAAGTACCAGTATTTATGAATCTACATGTATGTTTGTATAAAAAACCAATCGGAAAAAGCATTATAAATAATGAAAATAACATTTCTGGCATGAAAACCATATTAGTAGTTAATTTTTTCGTATACAATGGTTGCTGTTGAAACACCTCCGGCTGTTCGGTGGAACAAATGAAAAACTTTGGTTATCAACAAAGCTTTATCTTCTTCCATCGTCAGTAGAACCCAATCAAAGACAGTTGGACTTGCACGATGGTCATTTGGATTTAGTAATTGAACGGCGTGGAATCGATTGGGATCGGACTCGTATTCAGCCGCTTATGGATTGAATAAGTCACTGTTAGCATTCCGGGACGATTATTCAGTTAATGCAAGTAACGCAGTCGCCACTGACCCGGAAATGCGAATAGTCTGTTTGTGAAATCTTAATTGAAAATTTGTAGCGTCAGTCTTCTGACTGACCTGATAAGGCCTAATAAGATACAAGACAAAAAAAAACCACTATTAAGAAATAGATTTTCATTCTTAAGAAACTGTTTGCATTTTGTGGATAATACGGATATTATGGAAAGATCCTTGCAAGATAGACCCTGTAAACTAAGCCCCTTTATTTCATGCATAAAAAAAAATTGTCCACCCTGTAAATTGCCTCTCATTTTTCAATTTTGTCAAATGCTGTGGGTTTAAAGAACTTCGTAATGGAAGCACCAGACGGAATCGTCTTTGATTTTAAAATTTACACAGGGAAAGGTTATTTTGCTAAAGCTCTCATGTAAGAGATTATCTTAGGTGCTTCTGTTGTAAAGGAGATGACAGTATGGTTAACAAGACACTGACCAGATCTTTACCAGTCATAAAACAGTTGACCTCCTTATGGATAAAAGATCTACGAAGCCGAAACTGTTATGATATACAGAATGGGATCAGTTGCAAACAAAATAAGAATGATAAGGGGAGTGTGATCAGTGGGTAAGAGCTGACGAAAAATATGTGCCGTGAGTTGAATGGATAACAAACCAGTTCTGATGATGTCATCATACCTTAGTAGCGGACCAATAACATCGTGTCAGTGCTGGTCGAACTACGACAAATGTAGAGTAACATGTCCTACTATCAATGCAATCTTTGTACAAAAAAATGGGCTAAACGAGTGTTTAATGATTTTATTGATTTAGTAATATCCGATCCTTACATTATGTACAGAAATAGCCCAAGAATATTGTGAGTCTTTTGAATTATGAAATGCATCTTGGCACGGCCCTAATCAATCATTCGTTTAAAGAAATTTATGATTATAATAGTTTATCCGACAACGAGGAGGAAAATATGCAGCCGAACAAAAGGCGAAAGATTATGGAACACCCAGTTATTGAGAAGAAGTTGGACGGTGTAGACTATTTACCAGAGTTTGCTTCCAGCAATTCTGTATCCAAATGCAGGTATTTCGATTGCAAGTCCCACAGTCGCACAATTTGTGTGAAATGCCATGTTTATTTACATATACCATATACCATATACCATATACTATTATTGATCAATTTTCGGAATTTATTCAGAAAATTAAAAATACAAGTTTATTCATCTAAATCTATATTGTCCCCTTTAAAGTAATCCCCATCGACTGCAACACACTTATGCCAGCGCTTAATCCAATCCTCGAAACATTTTCTATATTCGGTTTTCGGTATGTCCATCAGTGCTTCCTGCGATTTTTCCCTTACTTCCTCTCGGCTGCTGAAACGCGTTCCCCGTAGTTGTTTTTTAACTCGATTGAACAGAAAGAAGTCACAGGGAGCCAAATCAGGTGAATTCGGTGGCTGTTGGATGGTATTTGTTGCATTTTTCGTCAAAAAATTACGAATAATGATGGCACTGTGCGACGGTGCGTTATCATGGTGCAAAATCCACGAGTTTTCTGCCCACAATTCTGATCTATTTCGGCGAATTGCTTCACGCCAACGTCTCATAACGCCCAAATAATACTCTTTGTTTACTGTCTGGCCTTCTGGCAAACATTCATGATGCACCACACCGTTGTAATCCATGAAACCCGTGAGCATTGCCTTCTTTTTTAACTGGAAACGACGTGTTTTTTTTTGTCTCGACTCATTTGGTGAACGCCATTCACTTGCCTGATGTCCGGATTGCATGTCGTACACATAAACCCACGTCTCGTCTCCAGTAATGATCCTTTTCATGAATGTGGGATCGGATTTAGCCTCACAAATCATCTCTTTTGCGACGTCAACACGGTCTCTTTTTTGCATGAAATCGAAGTCTTTTGGCACCAACCTTGCTGCTACACGACGGAAACCCAAATCATTAAACAAAATGTCTTGGACGGATCCATAGGCAATGTTAAAGTTTTCCCGCTATCTCTCTGATGGTTAATTTGCGGTTATTGTCCAACATTTCTTTTACTCCATCAGTGTTTTCGTCATAGATAGATGTACTCGCTACTTAACTTTTGCAAGTGGCAAGCTATGATGCTAAGATTTAGAGAGAATATCAACAACAGATTTACCAACTTAACAAAAAAAACAGAACCCAAATGGGAACAACGGGAGTGCCACACGGTGGCGGGAACTTTTTGATCAAGGTGGTATACTCGCAAAAAGAAAAATAATTGTTTTAACAATTACCACATCAGACAGTAATGTGTGCAATTATAAATTTAAAATCAGCACGTACTACTTGATAAACAGGTAAGACAATTCGTCAGCGGAAAACAATATTAGTCTAAGTCAAAAGGAAAAAGAGTGGACATAGAACAATTTGGCTTTCCGCTAAAAAGTTATTTAACTGTAAAGCTTTTCTTTTTAACTTTTTGTACTTAATTAAGCAGAAATTCACTTTAAAGTTATTCATTGTCTTCTCGTATCTTAATTTAATATTTATTAATTTTTGCTTTCAGGGAATATTTTATTTTATGAAGTTATGAAGGACTTGCAATATTTGTACTTGCTGTATTTTTCGTTAACTTCAAAACAAAATTATACTGATTTTATAATTTTGAAATGAATTAATTAATAATTTTTCTTCTCTATTGCCTTGCATCACTGCATTATATACCGTCCATAACTTTATTTTTAGTTTTTATTGGGCTTAGTAAAAAATAAAACAAACATTTTCTCGAAACAAGTATTTTTTTTTCAACAAAAAAGTGGGAACTTAAACCCATAAATATAGTGCACGTATGTGCTCTTCCTAAAACTCGTATTTGGAAACCTCAAAAATTAAATCATTTTTCATGATTTAATTTTAATCAAGCCGCCTTAGCGCCTAAATTTCTATACACCAATCATATGTAAAATTGTCACAGTTTCGTTTGCTCGTACATTTCTATCGTCCCCATGTTAATTTCAACATATCCGTTAGTAAATTCGATTTCGTTTATTTTTTTGTTTCTAATGTTTTAGTGAGTAGAATCGCTAGGAGGATTATGATCTGTAAATTTACGTATTCTTTTAATGTTTGTAGTATGTTCATTAGTGATATTTTTAGTGATAGCTTTTGTAATGTATTTGTTTTTGATTTGAATAATGGTTTGTCTTAGTTTCTAGTTGACTGTATGCATGGCATATCTATATATGTTGTTTTGTATCACAGTGTAATTACGAGTATAGGGTCTTTTAAACTAACAAACTTTTCTGGAAGGGTTAAATGCAGTCTTTCTGTGTCGGTCAGAGTTTCCGGTTTTGTTAGGCGTAATTCTACTCCTTGGTTATTTAGGTATTTTACTCAGTGATGTACTTTAAATTCATTATCAGTTATAATCTTTTCGGTTTTTAAAATCTTGAGAAGTGTTCTTCTAACACAATTCAGTATTTTCGTGATTTTAAATTTTTGTTTTATCTCGTCTCCATCGTATTTAGTTTCTAAACAAATTCTGCAATTGTTTAAGGGGTTAGGCCACTCTATAGCCCGTTAAAAGAGGGGTTTTTTTATTTTTATTTTCAGGAAAAATATAAAATAAATCGAGTTTTAAAAGATAGAAGTTTATTGTGCATATGATTGACTACAAAACATAATTTTTATAGAATAATTTATTGAAAAATGGCGGCTGTGCAACGTTTCTCAGATGACCTCTCTTTTTTGGAAGGGTCTACGGCCGTAGCAACAGCTCCTGTAAATTTTGAATTGTGATGAGTCACCAATTTTTTTTATTGTACATAACAACAGCTAGAGAAGTATGAATTTTTTTGATATATTGAATTTGTCCGAATTTCGCACTTCCAAAGTCAAACTTGCAAAATTCGCAGAAAAATCGCCAGAAAATTGTTAATAACAAATGAACTATGCCATATAAAAACAATTACGTATATATTTAGACAATATATTTTTATAGGTCTAATTAAAATTTTAAGTGAATTGGTTGAAAATTGTTCAAGTAATGCGTGCGGCCAACTTGAAAAATACAGTTTTGAGATAAATTTTAAGTTAAAGAAAGTCATGAAAAATTTTGCGATACCTTTAATTCGCGATGCCTGCACCATATAATTGACCTTCTAGACTAGTGTCCTGCTCTTCCACTTATTTTCTGTTGGATTTTAATGAGATACTACACTCTTTTGTAGCTTCGGACAGCGATCTTTCTGCAAGCTTTATCCGCTCTTTGTCAATCTCCAAGCACATTTCGTAGCTGTTCGGGCCGATTTCTAAATCCATCGCTTTCACTACGTGCAAAATTGAAGCAAAGCCGTCATTGTACACGCAAACTGCAATATCCATAGCTATATCCAACACAATTTTACCACTAGAAATGTATTTTGGGGCTAACGCCCACACAGTCGAATTAAAAGTTTCATAACAGTTTTGAGTATAACCGCCAATGCATCGAGTAAGAAGTTCGTCTCTGGTCAATTGTTCGTAGACTGGCTTGATAGTTTCATACACTTCAATTGGAAGAGCTGGCTTATGTTTGTACTCAGCCAAACTATTTGTAGCTTTAGCCCTTTGCCATGAGCACTATGAATCCTCTCCGATCGGACATTTATCGTGCTGCGGTTTTGCATCAGTAGACAATTTATGATCGAGGGTAGCCCATATACTGTTTCTCATATTTTCAACTGAATAACAGTTTCTACGAATGGCTAATCCATAATAAATAGAGAATTCGTCTATTAGTTTTCCCGTCAATTTGCCACTTTTGTATTCGTTTTCAAATTACGTAGGCGGGTACCCATTCGCTTTTGAACGTGATCTATTCTTTCTTGAGTAACATTCTCATAGGGCTTAGCATTAGTAACACATTTAAAAGTCTTAGAATTACCGTCACCAATAATGGGTGTATTTTACCTGGTGCAAAGCTTCGGATCTCTGAAACAGCTCAACAACTGCGTCGACCTCCATTTTTCCTGCTGATTCACATCGCACTTATCTTTATGATTTTATGCCGGTTACGTATATTCTTCGGTATCTTCTTTATTCTTCCAGTACTTACTCGCCTTGCAGTATTCTGATTTCACTGCGTAATCTATAATTTGTACACTGTAATTTCCAATAAGAGTAACTAAGCCAAACAAGGGGCTCTTTTTCTCCTTGATCAATAGAAATAGTTGTCTCATCTTTCGCTGCTTAGATCATATTGTTTTTGCAATTTAGTTTAGTTATAGTTGAATTCTTTGGACAATCTTATCATAGAAAGAGTGAAATATAAGCCGAGATAATTCCATGAATGCACAAAACTTTTTTATTCCGTGCAAACCAGTTCCGAGTAATCGCATGGAAATTCAAATTTTACGGTTTATTTCATAGCAGTTCAGTAGTTATGCATTTTTATTATTATCACTTAAATTATTCTTACTTTCTAGACAAAAAAATGCCTAAAAATTAGATTATATAATTTAAAAATATCTTATTGTAACTTAATAGCCGCATGCGGGCACCCTAAGCTAAACCTAACACTTAAACTATGTCTTTCGACGTATCTTACAGTCTAATTTATGTTTATTTTAACATTAACTGATACTAAAAGTAAGAAAATAATTTTTAAGTAAAATACTTAGTAAATAGACATTTTTTTTAATTTTTTATAAAACTTAAAACTAAAAGCTTACAGTACCTAAAATAAACCTTAATCTACTTAACCTACTTATATCTAATACATACATAAACACAGACACAAACACACACATATATATTGTTTTTTTTCTCATTTTTTATTTTAATTCTTTTTTGTTTTCATATTTTTTTTCTTAAAATCTAACTTAATTCTAACTAAAACTATGTAAGCCGGCCATGGCCAAAAATAGGCTGGCCCACTTTGCTTCACATGTAGCTACCTATCATTAGAGGAGTTCGACGACGAAGCATCCTCCCCTTCATCAAGCCACCAAAAATTGCTGGTGCCGCTGAGCAACATCCCTCCTGTCGCGACTCGTCTCTGTCGTAGTTGAGTCAGCTGTCCGCAACTGTTCGAGCGACGTGGAAGATTAGCGGCACCACCAATCTGTCTTGGATCAGACCTTTACTATCTTGGTAGAGGAACGCTTCTGGAAGATTAAAGCCGTCAAAGCGAACTCTCTCGTGATGAGAGGTCATTGCTCTTGCAACGTGCATTCGAGTCATCTTAATAATGAAACTGTCTACTCTTGTTAGGTTAGCCCTATTGTACAAGACCTTATTTGGATAGAATTTTATGTACTCAGACTCTGGTGTTCTGTATAAGCGAAGACAAGTCCTAAAACAAGCCCCCTCAAACACCTGAATTTTTTCCAATAAACTGGCTCTCACGTTGGACCACACGGGACATCCAAATACAAGCATAGGCTTGATAAGGGCCATGTAGCAGATCACCTTCACCCTCGTATCGAGTTGGCTGTTATAAAAAAGTCTCTTTGTAAGGGCAAAAGCACCTTTGGCTCCAGAGCAACATTTATATATTTGTTAAAATACAGATATTGATCTAGCTAGGTCCCAGGGTATCTGACTACATTTCGACAAGCAAGTGGCTGCCCGTGCTGGCCCAGGATCGAGAACTTTCGCCAATTCTTTCTGGTATCCTTAGACGCCCCAGACAAAGGCGTCCAAAACAGAATGGTTTCCGACTTTTGAAAGTTGATTTTCAACTTCCAGTCATCGCAATGTCGCTTAATTTTTCCGAAGTCACGCTGATCCAGGTCTGATCCAGGACAGATTGGCGGTCCCGCTAATCTTCCACGTCGCTCGAACAGCTGCGGACAGGCGACTCAACTACGACAGAGACGTCGCACATGGCAGTGCGGAGCGTCTCCGGTTCAGTAGGGCGGTAGGGAGTCGCGACAGGAGGGATGTTGCTCAGCAGCACCAGCAATTTTGGTGGCTAGTTGAAGGGGAGGATGCTTCGTCGTCGAATGCCTCCAGTAATAGATAGCTTCATCTGAGGCAAAGTGGGTCAGCCTAATTTTTTTTTTTTAGCTATGGCCGGCTTACATAGTTTTAGGTAGGATTAAGTTAGTTTTAGGAAAAAAAAAATATAAAAAACAAAAAAAAAAAAAATTAATAAAAATAAAAAATGAAAAAAAAAACAAAATATATATATATATACATATATTTATATATTAAGTATATATGTATTATGTATATATATATATATGTATGTGTGTGCGTACGTATTAGATGGAAGTAGGTTTAAGTAGAATAAGATTTATTTTTAGGTAGACTGTAGGCTTTTAGTTTTAAGTTTTATAAAAAATTAAAAAATGTCCATTCACTAAGTTTTTTACTTATAATTTATTTTCTTAGTTCTAGTATTAAGTAATGTTAAAATAAAAATATAATGTAAGATTCGTCGAAAGACAGAGTTTAAGTGTTAGGTTTAACTTAGAGTGCCCGCATGGGGCCAGTAAGTTAGAATAAGATTATTTGTAAGTAATTTAAGCTAATTTTTAAGCGTTTTTTGTTTAGCATATAAGATTAATTTAAGTTAAAAAAAAAAATAAAAATGCATAAAAACTGAAACGTGTAAATGTTGAACAGGATCGGCGAATTCACCGCGCCCTGTTGCAGACCGTTTTTAATGTTAAATTTTCCAGCAGAAACCACATCGCCATCCTTCACGATGAACTGTCTACTGGAGAGCATATCAAAAATAATATACATGCGTATATTATTTCGATGCGTTTTCAATGTGTTGAATAATGTATATTATTCATTGCATTATTAAACAGGGTGGTATAAATGGTCACCGCTTCTAGTGGGAGATGTCTAAGCACAATGTTCGGTATTTCATCGGTTCCCACTGATTTCTTACTTCTAAGTGATTCGAAGAACGTTTGGAGCTCTTCCTTCGAAATGAACGGTGGTAGTACCCTTTCGTTGTTGATGACATTATTTGCCATATTCTCGGCACTGAACTGGGTGAAACCCGAACTCTCGAATCGCCAATTCACAAATTCATTTCGAAGATAGAAATTGCGCACAAGGACTCGATTCTCCAGACCGTGGCCAATGATGTCCTTCGCCTTATACACTTCCTAGAAAGTCGGTCCTATACCCTCTACTTTCTCCTGCGGATCCTCGATCACAAAGAAGTTGTCATCATCAACGGCCTCATTTGGATCTATACCTGCTGCTACCAGTATTTGTTCGCCGTTAGTCGTTCAGGCGATTTTAAGACATGGAAGGTCGTTTTGATCTTTTCTCCGAAATATTTTATTTATTTGCGGGAACATATTTGGGTTACTAGTGTTTACATCCCGAATTTTATTGTTCCAATATAAAGTTACAGAATTTCTGTAATTTTCCTTTATTAATGTTCGACGACTTCTGCGTCATAACCTCCGGGTTATGTCTGTCAGTAAACTGCCTGTACAAGGTTTTTGGCCTACTTTTATGTCGGTGCAGTGCGTCAATGTTTGCGTTGCGGAATAAGTCTTCTTCGTCAGTGTGTTGATACCGAGATATCGTTCTGTCCATTGTTCGGGGGCCCCCGCCCAATTATCAAGGCTTCGCCCTTTAATAACGTTGTCTAATAATGAACGGGGGCAGAGCAAAGCACTGGTCTTATCGTAAACATCTTCAGATGACGCTACCGAAGGTTGCTACGATTCGATCAGTCACAAGTTGCCGGTCATAGGTCTTGTTGGCGGCTAGACCACTGGTAGTCCCTACCAGGACTTAAATCAGGGTACAATGGGAGTCAGGAGCCCCCCGGATCTCGGTCCGGGCCTGACTTTTTAGAGGTAGGCCCCCTTGTGAGAGCGTCATGGTGGCTGTGGTTTAAACCTAAAATCGCGGGAAGGGTTTCGGCCCAATGTAGAGTTGCAATAAGTACTGGGTGCTGCGACCCTAAGAGCAGTAAGAGGTTTTAGGTCGGCCTCGACTCTTACCAAGGGTGGAACTTGTGCCGGCAACACAGTTCCGAATTGGTATCAGTGGATTGACGGTGAGTGATGGCAAGGCGTATCCTTGCTCCCATGGATGTATGGGCATCCCGTAGGTTTAAGCCCACATGGCAGGTACTTACGTTAAACACAAGAGACGTTCTGTCCATTGTTCGTTTAATTGTCTCGTCCATTAGTTTTAGATAACTGTCAATCTCCTCGTTTGACATATTTCTGTTGGACGCTGGGTAGAGCGAATTCGAAGAAAGTGCTCTAGTCAGTGTTCTGGTGAATTGTGTCCAACGCACCCTACTATAATTGTAGGAATGCCTTAAAGCAAACTCATCCAACTCCTCAATTTCGTTGGGAACAGTTATTTCGGTACTGAGGCCGCAATGGTCTCTGTTATACACGAAAGTTCGTAAACAGTTTGTAGTTTGTTGGTAGTGAATAGGAGGTTCCCTCTAGTATTTTGTGTATTATTTCCCCAATCAATATGTTTGGCGTTGAAACCTCCGCCGATAATAAAATAGTTGTCTTCCAATTCCAGTTTCAGGAATCGAAAAAGTGTCTCGAGCTCTGAGATGAATAATGTGGATTGAGTAGCCGTAGGTGCATAGACAGACACCATGTACAACCGTTTTCCACTACGGAGAGAGATATACACGATGCATGCTTCCAGCACCTGGAACCTACGTACCACTCAACTGTACGAGTATATTCTTTTAAAACGTATTCATTTTCTTACAAAGATCGCAACGCCTCCTCCTTGAATGGAGTTGAGTCGGTTTCTACGTACTATTTTATATCCTCTGGGCCTCATTTTGTGTCTTTTGGTAAGCTTCGTCGTTCGAACCTAATCAGTGAATTCACATTCACTGCAAGGACCTTCAAGGTTTGCTCCGCCAAGTACGTACCCATTACGGGAAAAGGTGCATCAGGCCAGGCAGCAGCGCGTATATTTGATCCACCCGCGCGGTCTGTTCCACTATATGACGTTAGATCTGAGCCATCTGCCCCTGGATGGAGAGCAGGATAGCTAGCATGTCAGGTGCTGGTACTCTAAGGGCTGGGGCCTGAGGTGCTGCCGTACCGTATTTCTCCACCTTCTGCTGCCGAGCCAGATTTACTCTTTTGATGTATTGGAATTTGGGACAACCCCGTAATTTGAGGTGTGTCCCGTGTTCCTACATAAGGCACAAGAGCGTTGGCTTTTTCTGACGCTCCGTCCTAACGTAAAGCACATTCATTTGACTTGTGGTTCTTTCCACACTTCACGCATCGAGGCTGCATTTCGCAGTTCGACGCGGCGTGCCCGAAACTTTGGCAGTGAACACATTGTAAAATGTTTTCGCTGCTCTTTAATTTTTCCCAGTGTACAACCAGGTAGTCTAGGATTTTGATGCTCCTTAGACGATCCAGTTTGCTGTTGGGACTTAGCTGAACCAGGAAGAAGTGGAATTTCCACTTCCCCCTTTTAGCTCTAGCCATGACAAATGGCTTTACCCCCACAAATTTGAGCCTTTCGCACTCCTTCTCTTTCAGCAGTGTAAGGAGCTCCTCCAATTCAGTCGACGGTTCTAACCCTCTCAGCAGCATTGTTTGCAGCTTCTCCTCCTTCGGGGTGTAGGAGAAGAACTCCGTCGTCGAATCCCTCAGTAAATTTTTTATTTTATGATAGCGCTCGACTGTGTTACTGTGGATCGCATGCCTGTCTAATGATAATCGTTTTATAAAAAAGTTTTTGCCTATGGCCGGCTTACACAGTTCTATCGTCTCTTTGAGTTCCATTTTGTAAGTGTTTATAGGTGGAACCCTTGTTTTAGATGTCTTGTGTTGTTGTTGTTGTGGTTGGTGTTGTTGCTGTTGTTTCCGAAGTTGTTGTTGCTGGTTCTTCTGCTGCTGCTGTTGTTGTTGGTGTAGTGTCCACTGATATGTTTTTTGAGCCTGTGTATTTTTAGGCTGCTGTTTTAGTTTTTGATGTTGCTGTTGTGTCGTTATGTGTAGGGTTTCTTTTTCTGTTAGTTGTTGCTAGCGTTGTGGCTGTTGAGAATCGAGAAGTTCTCCTAGCTGCTCCTTCTCCCTCCTTTCTATTTGTTTAGCTTTAGTAACTGGCACTTTTTTCTGGAGAAGCTTTACTTTACTTTTTATTTCCTCTTCCTCCTCCTCTTCGTCGTCTGACTCAGAGGCCGGCAGAGATGAATACATATTATCATCTTCCATACAATAGCCTTCTTCACCATCGGACACATATGGTAAATGACCTTTGGGTGCCTTTTGCCTCGTTTGCTGTTGTGCTACTGCCCTTATTAATGTTGTCGGCGCCCCTTTCCTCGCTCCGCCAGGCAGCTTTTCTGTTGATACTGACAAGGAAGGGCAATTCATTAGGTCCGGAGTTAGATTCAGCTTCCTCCTCCTCTTTATCTTTGGCTCTGGTTGGTTTGAAACACTTGAAGCATCGCCTGACTTTTCAGCTGGTCCTGCTATTGGCTTAGCGGACCATTCTCCGGAATGCATCGCGTGATGTTGTTTGCTCACTTTTTATTTTTTATATTTATTTTTAAATTAAAAGAAAAGAAAAAAAACATAAAAACTTTTCGTTCCACTTGTACAATACTATACTTTGAAAAACAAGTACTTCGAAATATTTCCCGGCCATAATCTTTTGTGATATAATTTTTAAGGTCCTAAGGGAATATTTAAAGCAATAAAAAAACGATCTTTGCAAATCTTAATATTTCATTCATCATTCACCGCTGGAACGTGTCTGGCGCATTTTTTTAGCCCAAAGGGCATCCGTGTAAATTCATACAGATCATTTGGCTTAACAAATGCTCTTATTTGGTGTTTTTTTTATTGGGTGTTTTAACCTTTAGCTAAACATAGCGTTGTGAAATATTGTACCCTTCCTAGCTTATCTAATATATTGCCTATATTAGGTAGAGAATATTTGTCAACTAGTGCAATTTTATTTTGTTTCCTATAGTCAACGCATATTCAAAATTTTTGTTTCCTGGAAATATCTTCTTTGTTTGGTATTATGGCTATTGGTGATCCATATCGGCTGTTTTACTTTCTCACAATTTTTTATTTTTGTTCATTCTCTCTCTGCCATTTTACATCCTTCTCATGTTTTGAAGGTAATCTAATCTCATGCATTATACTTTCTGTATTGGTCAACTGATGTCTCTCTTTGTACACAAGATAGTGGTACTACTTGAGGAGTTTATCGATTTCTTCACTTTGATTGATTTCGTTACTTAGATGTTTTGTGTCTATTTTCTTCTTTTGTTGGTGGTTTAATTCATAGCAATGTATTATTTCATAGACTTTTGAATGTAATTTTAATCTGACTGTATTTAATAAAAAACAAGACTTTTTGTTTTGTTTCCAATTTCTTTATTGAATTCACATATATTCAAATGGATTAAAATATAACGAGGTATTGTGTACACAAAAAGCGAAAAAAGGGTTAAGAAGAAGTGACAGGATGCTAGTATGCTATATATGTATATATAATCTTGGCTTCATACTAGCCACCCTTTAAGTGCAAAGGCAAGAAATTAAAAATAGTGGAATCATTCAGCTGGTTGGTTTATAATCGTTGACATCCTCCCCGCCTTGAATGATCACAAGAGTTGCCATCTTCAGATTTTTGCAGTTCAGCTACACCGCAAAACCTGCTTCATCTGATGTTTAGCAGTATTGACTGCCGCCTCCCATATGCCATCAAAGTACGGTAATCTCGGAGTTATCGTACGCCATTCAAGGCCTTCTTGATTTAAAGTATTCTTTATTACCCTTTGGTAGTCCGGTGATGCCAGCTGAGTGTAGAGCTCCTTTAATTCATTACGCGTACCTATGTAATTTGTGGCATTGTCACTGTATATTATTTTGCTCAAACCTCTCCTTCCGAAGAATCTTGTCAGAGCTCCAAGAAAAGTATCATTGCTTAAATCACCAACTAACTCTAAGTGAACAGCCTTTGTGCTAAAGCAAACGAAAATGGCTACATATGCCTTCACCAGATGGTCCGCAAAAGTCAGTACCAACAATTGAGAACGGGCGTGAAGGATTTACATGATATCGCGGTAAATATGCCATGAGAGGCTACTCAGGCTTCGGATTAACCTTAAAACTATTAACACAGCGCCGAACTATTTTCTTCGCCTACACCCTTCCATGCACTGGACAATAATTCTGCCTAACAAGAGTCAACACCGCCTGTGCGCCCAAATGACGGCTTTGTTCATGAAAATGCCGCATCATCGTTTCTGTGAAAATATTTTTGTCAGGTAAAAGAATTGGGTTTGAAGGTGATTTCGGCATCAGTCGTTTCCCATCTAGCATAGAGTACGGTCGGCTTTTCCGTGGTGCACATAAAAGTGAAAACAATCAAATAGTAAAATAAGCAAGTAATTGACAAATAGCAGTGTGGCTCAGTGGAGTAGTAGTTGGCTCGCTGAGTGGAAGACCTGGGTTTGAGGCCAGTAGAAATTTATTGGTTATTTTTTAATTTCGTAATATTAAAACCAAAATAAGAAGTGGTAGCATTATAGTAGTGCCGATTAACAATGGACACCGGGCAGTCGGAGGTCCCGCAGTTGGAACCGGTATCTAATAGAATGACGACGAGAGCATGTGAAATGCAACAGCAAGCAACAACAACGAAGGCAGCAGCAGCAATGCAAAAGTCGGATGATGACACAAAAGTTGAAAAGAGGTGGAGGAAAAGCAAGACGTCGTCGAAATTGTCTACAAAAAAAAAAATTAAGGAAGATGCTGCGGACATTAAAGCGGCTGGAAAAGAGTACTCTTATGAGTCTGAAGGGGGCGAGTGACGATATATTGGAGGGGGGAATTCATTTAAAGAATTGTCTGACACCGATACTTCAGCAGAGGAAGAAGAGGATGAGGAGGCTCAGCTTGACAATCTTATAAAAGAGCTTCTGGAAAAGAGACAGAAGTTGCGGCAGCAAAAGCAACAACAAAAACAGAAGGAGCCAATAGGCCAAAAACAACAACAGCAACAACAACAAGAACAACGAATGCAACAGAAGACGAACTCGCGAAAACGACAAAAACAACAACAACAACAGCAGCCAATACCACAAAAAATACAACAGCAACCATCGCAGCAGCTGCAACAACAACGGCAACAACAACAACAGCAGCAACAACAGCAGCGGCAACAACAACAACAGCAGCAGCAACAACAACAACAACAACAACAAGAACAAAAACAGCAGTTTGAAAACAAGGGGAGCGAAAGAGTGCCTCCTATAAATGTAAGTAATTTAGAAATTAATGATAGTATTAGGTTATGTAAGTTAGTAACTAAGAATTTTTATGTTAAAAGATTAAATGCGAATAAGCACATTATTATGTGTAGTAATATGGAGGATTACCGTACAGTACGTATCGCCCTAGGAAAAGCAGATACTGAATACTATACATATACCCCTAAGGGTGAAAAACTCCAAACGGTGCTGTTAAAAGGCATCGATCCAGCAATAAAGACGGAGGAGCTCGAAGAAGAGCTTAATACGTTAGAGAGCGACGACCTTAAGTTCGTGGGGGTCAAGCCGTTTACCACGGCCGCGGCAACGGATGGTAACCGTAAATTACCATTCTTCTTAGTACAGTTAACGCCCAACAGCAAAATCGATAGTCTGCGAAAGATCAAATTCCTGTATTACGAGTATCATGCTGTAAGTTGGGAAAAATTAAAGAGGGCAGATCGTGTACTGCAATGCATGCGCTGTCAGAGGTTCGGGCACGCCGCAGCTAATTGCAATATGCAATTTAGATGCGTCAAATGCGATAAGGACCACAAATACGGAGAATGTCCTTTAGGAAATGATAGAGTCGTGGATAGGGGTCAACTCTTTTGCGTATTCTGCAGGAACTCGGGGCATCCTGGTAATTTCAGGGGTTGTCCTAGGTTCCAGGAGCTGAAAAAGAAAGTTCAGGCTCGAAAACAGTTGATCGAAGAAGAGAAGCGTCAAAAGAGTCGTGCTTTCTCTAATTTTGTGGCACCCAATGTATCCTTTGCCCAAATGGTATCTGGATCGGGTAAGGCCACAATGACAGCAAAAAATACGCCAAAGGTAGCCGAAAAAGCACCGAAAGCGGATCTGGATTTAAAAGCGATCCTTCTGTCCTTGCACGGAAAAATCGATCATTTTCAGAAACAATGAAATGAACAATCGGCTCGAATTGACGTCATCTATTCGACCCTGTTTGACAAGTCTGGCACGCCAATATAATGTCTGCTACGTTGAATGAAGTTAATCTGAAGATCCTTGCGTTAAACGTTAACTCACTAATCAGGATCGAGAGAAGGGCCAGCCTACAAAATCTGTTGTTAAGTGAATGCTCAGATGTGCTTTTGGTAAGCGAAACTAAGCTTAACCAGAATCACAAAATTGGCTACAGTGGCTACAATATTTATAGAAGGGACCGTCCACACTCCTCACAAGGGGGTGGGGTTGGTATCTTATTACGCAAAGGCATGCGCTATAGGGTCATATATAGCAGGGATTTAATGAGATTCCGGGTGTTGGAAGCATGCATCGTATGCATTCCCCTTCATAGTCGAAGGCGAGTGTATGTGGTGTCGCTTTATGCACCCGAAGCACCTAATCCCATTCAATTTATAACTGAGCTCAAATTACTTTCTCGTTGCCTTCAGCGCCAATCGGAGGAAAATTATTATTTTTTGGCCGGAGATCTTAATGCTAGGCATGCGGTATGGGGAAATAATCCGCCAAACACCAGAGGCAACCAGCTATACTACTAGTGGTGTCAAAATATGATTGAGTACAGACTTGAACTGTACGCCACGAATATCCCATCCTTCCCATCTGACGGTTCTTTCCTGGACTTGGCATTAATAGACAGTAGACTAGAACTGACTAACGTGGATCGAAACCCAAGGAACTGTTTGCGTGCGTTCGAGTACGATAGTGATCACTACGGACTTGCCGCCACAATACCGATCTCAAACGAACAAACGCAGCTGGAGCAGTACGATCAAGTGTACCCATACGGCTACCGTAAGGTACGGTGGCCGTGCTTCTCCAGAATCTTAAAGCGTAATTTACGTTTGAATGGAATTGATCCCCCGACTAACATAAACTTGACAAACGAAGAAATCGGCCGTAGTTTACTCACAATGCAAGACGTTATCAAACGAACTATGGAGCAGACTATCCTTCGGATAGAATACTCCGACGAAAGCCAAGTGGAAAAATACAGAACTCCAACAATCAACGCATTGTACGCACACAAAAGTAGACTGCTCTCGAGGCTTAAGCAGTTGTACAGACAGTTTACTGACAGAAACGACCCGGAAATAAGAACACTAAAGTCACTGATCAAAAACCTAAAACAATTAATTAAAGAAAATTAGAGTAAGTCTGTACTGGGGCAATAAGATTCGTGCTATAAAATCCAGTAGTCCGAATATGTTCCCACAGATAAATAAATAGTTCAGGAGGAAAGATAACAATGACATTCAGTGTGTCCGAATTCCACAAACGACAGAAAACAGACAGATACTATTGACCGTCGGCATAAGTCCAGAGAGTGCCGACTCAGGCGACGGTCTTTTCGTGGTCGAAGACCCACAGGAGAAAGTAGATTTGCTGGGAGCCTTTTTCGAGGCCGTGTATACGATGAACAATCCGGTTCGCCGAAATCACGACAATGACAACAGGGCCTACGTAAATCAATATTATCTTCGCAACGAACTTCAAAATTGGCGATCCGAGAATCACGGTTTCACCGTATTCAGTGAAGAAAATGCGGCAAACGTAATCATCGCTAATGAACGAGCTTCCTCGCATTTGTTCATGCGAAAAGATGAACTCCTGTGCATCTTTGAGTCTCAGAAAAACAAAAAGTCGTCGGGAGTAAACGGTATTCCAAACGTCGTATTAAGACACCTGCCCTTGGAAGCAGTGGATATATTTACTACGCTGTTTAACAATGCGCTGAATAATGCATATTATCCGACGCATTGGAAAACAGCAGTGGTACATCCAATCCCGAAAAGGGATAAAGTAAGAACTAACCCTGCTAATCTCCGGTTAATTAGTTTGCTTCCGAATATTAGCAAGGTATTCGAGAAAGTGGTTAATAGAGCGCTGTTAAGGTGGGTTGAGGAAAATAATATAATTCCGGAAAATCAGTTTGGTTTTAGGGCGAGGCATGACACTATTCACGCTGCGTCAAAGCTGGTCTCCGACATACAATGGAATAAATACAAGAACCAGTGTACCGGTGCCTGCCTCGTTGACTTTGAGAAGGCCTTCGACACCGTATGGTTAGAGGGGCTTCTCTATAAGTTGACGAGAATGGGTATGCCGAAACCTCTGCTATATATGATTTACGATATGCTTATGGGAAAGAAGTTCGTTGTTAAATGTAACAATGTTATTTCGAGCAAGATCTTTGACATTGAAAACGGCTTACAACAGGGGGCTGTGATTTCTCCGATACTGTTTAACATTTACACAAGTGATCTAGTAGATTCCCTCAATCATGCCATAGCGTACGCAGACGATTTAGTGGCGTACAGATCAGGTCCAAAAGTCGAAGTCATCAATACTCTTCTGCAGCGTGGTTTCGATCATATTAAGGTGTATTGCGATAATTGGAAATTGAAAATCAATTTTCAAAAGTCGGAAACAATCTTGTTCAGGACTCCATTGAGATGGGCTTCTAGGGATACCAGACATAACTGGCGAAATTTGGCCATCATTGGACAGCACGGACTGCCATTAGTGGTGAGAAGCGTAGTGAGATACCTTGGTATTTGGCTCGATAAGTATTTGTATTTTGTCTTGCTGGAGCCAAGAAGGTTTTAGCCCTGACAAGAAGGCTGTTTCACAGCATACAACTTGTCTCCAGGGTGAAAGTCATATGCTATGTGGCCCTAATCAGGCCAGTCATCGCTTATGGTTGTCCCGTGTGGTTCAATGTAGCGCCATATCAGATGGAAAGGATTCGGGTGTTTGAAAGGCAGTGTCTTAGGACTTGTCTTGGCTTGTACAGAACACCAGAATCAGAGTACAAAAAATATTATCCCAACAAAGTCCTTTACGATGGGGCTAATTTGAATAGGATTGACAATTTCCTGATTAAGGTGATTCGAAGACACGTTGCAAGGGCAATGACCAACGATAATGGCCTGATCTTTGGGGCTTATTATCCCAAAGAAATCGCAATTGGGATGGTGACCACCCGGTGGGAGAGGCTACTAGTGCTCACCATCTCGATTATAGTTAAGTTAGGTTAAGTAGCTTAGGTAGATTAAGTAGAATAGGCCATAGTTTTAAGTTTTACATAAAACTACAAAAAGATATGGTATATAAGTTTTTTTCTAAAATTATTTTCTTAGAAATTTCATATATAGAAAAGATTAATCGTAAGATAGTTTTAAGGTCGAAAGGCAAACTTGAATTGAAATTGTTAAGTTTAGAGCGCTCGGTAAGAGCCAGTAAGCTAGAATAAGTAACTATTATTGTCAAATTAGATTTAAGCATTTTTGTCTAGAATTTAAGTAATAGCGAAAGAAACAATAAAAATGAATTTAAAAGTAAAAAAAAAGTGATTTCGGCACGTCCCCCAACTCGAAGAATCTCGTCATTATCTAGAAAGGGGTTCAACGGTGCTACTCGTATGTGTGGCTTGATATTCAGTTGCTGACCATTCTGAAGCACAAAAATTTCTCTACGATAATGTTGACTTTGAACTACCTTAATGATTTTCTTGATAGCGTATTTGTATTCGCAAACAGTAATTTCTCCTACCAGCCGCTCTTCATGTTTTCCTTTTAATAACGCGAAGTGTCCATCGGACGGATGTTGCTCGGCAGCACCAGCAATATAGGTGGCTTGTTGTGATATATATCTTCATGTGAAACAAAGTTGGTCAGCCTAATTTTTTTAGCCATTGCCGGCTTATATAATTTTAGGTAGAATTAAGTTAGATTTAAGAAAAAAAAAATAAAAAAAGAAGAATATATATATATACATATATTTGTATATTACGTATATATATATATATATATAATGCGTGTGTGTGTGTGTATTAGATATAAGTAGGTTAAGTAGATTAAGATTTATTCTTAGGTAGTCTGTACGTTTTTAATTTTAAGTTTTATAATAAAATTAAAAGAGTCCATGTACTAAGTTTTTGCTATTTAAAAATGTTTTCTTAGTTTAAACTGTATTGTCACAACAAACCTGTCATAAACGTCGAAAGACGTATTTTTAAGTATTATGTTTTAAGGGGCCAGAAAGTTAGTATAAGATAATTTTAAATTATTTAATCTAATTTCTAAGCATTTTTTGTACATTAAGTGATTTAAATAAAAATGCATATAAACTGAAAACTAAACTGAAGTGAATTGTTTAATTTTGCCGTTTGATTGATATTTTTTTTTTTTTTTTTTTTTTTTTTTTATAATTTACGCGCGCCTAAGGGGTTAGATACCCTTTACTATTGCCAGGGCGCGGGCGGAAGTTAGAAGGAGAAGAAAGGAAAATTGTTTTTGTAGTGGTTTGAAACTCAGGTGTGTTTGGTTTCTATGTTTGCTCTCCAGGGGTGGGAGTCCGAATAGGACGGAGAGTTTTTCTTCACTCAGAGTGATTCGAGGTATATCACAGTATTTTTCTTTTTTGTGTTTGAAACTCTACAACAGCCAAATCTACTTGTCAGTGTTATGCCTTCACACGCAGAATTTTTCTGTCTGAGTTCCAATTACACAAAGAAAAACTGACTTGCCATGGGCAGGATTCGAACCTGGACCCTCCGAGTGAGAAGCGTTTGCTAGTACCACTACACCACGGCTCCAAATCTTCAAGTTCTCCTCTGAAAGATATCCAAGATTGATGAAGGTCTTGTGGCAATGCTTCATCCCGATGTATTTTACTTTTCCAGAGTCTTTGCATGAAAAGTTTAGCCCGCACGATCACTGGATTGATTAATCCCAAAGGATCATACAGCCTTGCAACGTCTAGCAGGATCGCTCTTTTTGTGATCTTACCAATTTCCTGCAGGTTAACTTTGATTTGGAGGTGCCTTTTTTTTTGGTTCCCAAAATAACCCAAGAGTTTTTATAACATTGTCTTGTTTGAGTTGGAAAAGCTGCTCTCGATCCTCTATTGATATATCGTTTAATATATCTTCTGCATTCGCACACCATATCCGTAATTGAAACCCTCCTCGCTCTAATATCGATTGAAGTTCATGTATCATTTTCAATACTTCTTCTAATGTGTTGACTTCCACAAGTACGTCATTGATATAGAAATTGTTTTTAAGGACATGTGAACCGAGAGGAAACAAGTCTCGCCCGTCATCAGCCAACTGATGTAGGACTCTAGTCGCAAGATAAGAAGCTGGGCCTGTACCATACGTGACCGTACAGAGTCTATATACCTTTAGTTCCTCAGTAGTTGATTCTCTCCATATATACATTGATAATTTCGATCATCTTCGTGCATGATTATTTGCCTGTGCATTTTGGTGATATCGGCCGTGAATACGTACTTGTGATAACGAAATTTGAGAGCAATGGAGAACAAGTCCAACTGCAAAACTGGTCCTATATTATTGATGTCATTTAAAGAAAGCCCACTATTTGTTTTGCAGGAAGCATCAAATACGACGTGCAATTTAGTCGGGCTTGATGACGCAATGATGAGGCATGAAAAAATGGGGCTTACTGTAATCTAAGTCAGCAATAACTTCCATGTTGGAGAGTGAGTAGTATTCCCGCAAAAATTTTATGTAGTCTTTAGAGATGTTTACATCCTTGTGTATTTTCCTCTCTAGGCTAGCAAATCGACATACAGCTGTGTTATGTGAATTACCGAGTTCATGCGGATCAGACTTAAATGGTAGTCGCATCTTGTAGCGTCCGGTTTGCAAGCGCTCGAATTTACCAACAAACAACTACTCACATATTTGATCGGCTTTAGTTAAAGGCACAGATTCAAGTACATTTTCAGTTTTCGAAAAGGAACTCATTATGGATTCAATACTTTCACTCACGCCCATACAAAAGTTATTCATGCAGATAGTGTCGCGCTTATATGTTCCCTTGAGCAAGCTTGAAACAATCCACCCGAAAACGGAGTTTTGCAAGATCGGTAAATTATCATCAAGACGAATCTGCTCAATTGAAAGAAGTGACTTGCACCTAACAAGATGTCCACCTGTTGCGGTTTATTAAATTGCTGGTCAGCGAGCTTGATGTTCGATGGAATTCGCCATTCAGAGATATCAATGTAATTTTCGGGAAGTGTTTGAGTGGTACGTTTGATAACGATTGCTTCGAGAACATGGTACTTATCATTGCATCGGGATTTGAGAATCATTCATTTTAAACTTTGGTCTTATGCGAGATATTGCCATATCCTTTTGATTCCTAGGATTTGTGCGAGGCGATCTGTTATTAAATCAAGAATCCAGAAGGATACGATACGGAATTGGAGTGTTATGCGTATCTAACACATTAACAATAGCTGTAGCCAGTATGGTGGACACCAGTGACAGTTACATGGTGGACCTTTCGCGAGAGGATGCAGCGACATACTCCTTAGCATCTGCACTGAGTAGACCAGTAGCACGACTCGAAGATGCATTATTAGAGGAATGCAGAATAATATGGTGTTGTTCATTACACTTGCGGCATAGAGACAATAGACAGGAGTCAAGATTGTGACCGTTTCGTAGGCAGTTGGCACAGATTTGGCCAATGTTTATAAATTGTTTTTTTCTCGTTAATGAAAGACTTCAAAATTTGTAACACTCTTGAATAAAATGCCCTCGCCTATCGCAGTACAAACACTTGGGTTTATTATCCTTAATACGTTTGGTTATAGCTAAGCTTTTCTTAGGAGAATTTTTAAGTTTTATAGAAGGTGTACCAATATTATTTGCTTGTATACCACTAGTGGATGGGTAAAAATCCAATCCTTGACTGCGTCGCTCGATAAACTGCACCAATTTCGTAAGTGATGGTAAAACTTCAGTTGAACATTTCTCCTGCCATTTGTTTCGAGTAGCAACGTCGAACTTGGAAGCAACAATTTAAATGATGAGGTCGTCCCACTTGTCGGCTGGGCGTCCGAGAGAAGATAGAGCTCGCAGATGACTGTTTATTCCATCGATGAGTTCGCGGAGACACACAGCTGAAGATTTGTAGATAACTGGAGCTTCAAATGTTTGACGTTGTAATGTAATAAAAATTGTAACGTAGGTATAAGACAACTTATTGAATTGCGCGCCATCTGTTTGTGAATGAGATAAATGTAAATAAAAGGAGAGCAAACAACTTCGGGCAGGATATCGGCGGCGATAAGGATAATGAATATCATGCTGTCTCCAACCGCCTGCTTAGTGTTGAAGTGGTGCTCGAAATAAATAAAATTGTGATCTTTAAAATTTAGCGAAATCAATTGTGGTTTTTATAGAGTTTTACATCTCAGATGTGGGGTGCATCCTAAAGATTTAAATTTAACTAAAATTTTCTTGAAAATCGCGAACATACTCGTAGCTTCCCTCTAACCCATAAACATGGGGAATCGTCCGCAGACAGCAGCCCGCCGTACAACCAATTTCGCATTCAGTGTTACCCTCTGCTGTGAGTGCCGACAACGATGCCGCCATTTTGGAGGCAGAGCTGAAAGTTTTGCGCATGCGACGAGAAGTTTTTCAGCTACAGCAGGAGATCCGAAATTTAGAAGACGACTCGCAAGCCACCATTGTCCACGGCCACCGCAACGTAAACTTCGATCATCTCGATAACGCTCTTAACACTTTCAGCGCAAAGACTAATACGACGTCCGTAAGTGGTTTAAAGAGTTCGAATTGTACGCCGAGGCACGTGATTTCACCAAAGAAGAAAAATGCTTGGGTGTACACAGGCTACTGAGGGAGAACGCTAAAGAGCTTTCAAACTCGATGGGAGTCGTCGGCTATGACGAATTAAAGGATGTGCTAATCCAGCCTCTCGCGATGTTTATCGCCAACTAGAGCGCCGTCGAATAAGACCTGACGAATCATGCCTGGAGTTCGCCATCGCAATGAGAGGACTTGCTTCGAAGGTGTCCGTGCCAGAAGTGGAACTAGTCACTTTTATTATTGATGGGTTCGATGACGACAGCACAAACATCACGTTGGTGAACGACGCCAGAACCATCGCTGAGCTTATTGGCCGATTAGATAGGTACCAGGAGAAGCGTACGTTGAGCTCCGTGCGGAAGTTCGCTGTCAAGCCATGAATGAGCACCGCCGCAACATCCAAACCGAAGTCCACCGCCGTTCCAGTGAGCACCGCAGTAAAGGAGTTAGCCAATGTCCGATGTTACAGTTGTTCGAAGTTTGGCCACTATAAAAGCAGCTGCACAAAACCGCTGAGACCCGCCGACGCTTGTTTTATATGCAATGAAGTAGGCGATTACCATCACAGCTGCCCAAAGGCCCAACGCAAACACCAAGTCACCAGGGCGCTAGCAGAGGAGAAATCAGATAGCGAGGAAGAATTGGCTGGAGCCACCAAAGCCATGCAAACGGTAAGAGTTGCCTTTAGAAGTAGTCAAGCCAGACGCATCAGGTTCATAAATTGTTTTTCTCTTCTTGATACCGATAGCGCGATTAACCTCATCAAGCGCTCTGTTGTCCCAACCGACGTCCAAGTGTCAGAAGTCTTGAAACCAATGAAGTACTACGGAATTGGTCAGGGCAGGCTCCTTTACGATCAGGTGTTACATTAAATTTTTAAAACTAATAAAGCTAATAACCCTCTGGGTAATTCCAGATAACGCAATGACATTACCGCTGATTTTGGGACGAAGCTTTTTGCAAAAATTTAACTTTTTGCAAAAAAAGAAATAGATATTGTAAGAGAGTACAGTAGTTCGACGTGTTGTACCAACGATGAAGGTTTAAATAAAAACGATGTTAGCAAAAATAGAGTGTCAATTATAACGAGTAACAATAAAGTTCAATCCGTCGTCTCAATCTCGCCAATTGTTACTACGCGGCAGGTGCACTGTGCTTACTATGTCAAGGATGAGGTTTTTGCGATTGATGTGTTTGAGTCGCCGGTCGAGATAGATATTTGTCCGCGGTTAGACAAATCCCAAACGGAGATACTTAACGAAACAATTGAACGAAATTTCTTGAACCCCGAGGGTATTAAACGAAAACCGTATGATTATGAGATGAAAATTAATTTAGTAGGTGACACGCCTTGAAAGAAGGGAAATACGCGTGAAAATAAAGGACATGTTAGACAGGAAAATAATTCAACCCAGCAAATCGCCATACGCTTCACAAGTAGTATTTGTTAGGAAAAAGAAGGGCGGGTTGAGGTTATGTGCCGATCATCGCGCGTTCAACAAGAAAACGGTTCGGGATAATTTCCCATTGCAGTTGATAGAGTACTGTATCGAATTTTTAGGCGGTAAACTTTGGTTTACTTTACTTGATTTAAGGGATGGTTTCAATCAAGTCAGGATGCATGAAGGTTCAGTGCCATACACCTCGTTCGTAGCGCTGGACGGGCCATACGAGTATCTAAGGATGCCGTTTGGACTGAAGAATGCACCGGCAGTTTTCCAGTGGTTTCTTCACGAAATATTTCTGGATTTTATTGAGGCAGGGAAGTTAATCATTTACCTGGATGATATTTTGATCGCAACTTTTGATTTAAAATCTCATTTGGAAATCCTTGTTGAAGTACTGCACAGAATTTATGAAAAGGGGTTAGAACTCCGATTAATTAAATGCAAATTTGGTTACGACGAACTCGAATATTTAGGATATTTTGTGAATGCGTCCGGAATACGTCCGACAGATGCCCATGTACAAAGTATAAAACAATACCCGATGCCGAGAAGTCAAATCGAATTGCAAAGATTTTTAGGATTGTTTTCATATTCCCGCCGTTTTGTACCATCGTGCTCAAAGATCGCCAAACCGCTATTAGACCTAACACGTAAAGAAACTAGGTATGATTTTTCAGAGGAATGTATTGAGGCATTCAGGAAACTTCGTGATAAATTAGCGTCTTCGCCGGTGTTAGTAGTGTTAGAGCTGGAAAATTATGATTACTCAATACAACACCGAAGTGGAGCGTCCATGGGCCATGTGGATGCTTTAAGTCGTTACCAAGTGGTTGCCACTTTAAGCGAAGATGAAGTAGATTCTTATATACAGGCAGGTCAGAACCGAGATCCGGATATCTGTAGACTACGTGAGAAGTTAGAAACAGAGGAACTTGAGCATTACGAGTTGCAGAATGGACTAGTATTCCACATGTTAGATTCGAATATTTTGTTGTATTATGTCCCTGCTGAAATGGAGGATAACGTTATACGTATGATCCATGAAAAGATCGGACAATTAGGGGTGGAGAAATGTTATCATCAGACAAGAAAGCAATACTAGTTTCCGAGAATGAGGAATAAAATTGAAAGGTTTATCAAAAATTGTATCAAGTGCATATTCTTTTCGGCGCCTTCCCGAGCTAACGATCATAATATATATAATATCCCGAAGAACCCTGTACCATTTGATACGATCCATGTAGACCACTTTGGGCCGTTACCTTCCTTAACTTCAAAACGTAAGCCATTTTAGTCGTTATTGACGGTTTTACCAAATTCATACAGTTATACACCGTTAACTACACCAGGAAATGTGCGAAGGAAATGTGCGGGGCGTTGAACAAATATTTTAGTTATTATAGCAGACCAAGGCGTATTATTTCAGACCGCGGCTCACATCCCTGTAATTCGGTCATACTTACTTAAGAACAATATCGAACATGTTAAAGTCGCGGTCGCCTCACCCCAAGCTAATGGTCAAGCGGAGCGAGTAAACAAGGTAATTAAAGCGATATTAAGTAAAATTAGTGAGCCTAGTAATCACGCGAATTGGGCCAGTAAATTAACACAGGTCGAATATGCTATTAATAATAGTGTACATAGCTCGACGAAAGAGTCACCGAGTAGACTGCTATTCGGGGTAGATAAGCGAGGTGAAATTGTAGATGAACTTTCGGAGTATCTGGAGTCTAAATTAAATCGTTGTGAAAGTCGTAATCTTAGTGAAATTCGGTCGAACGCGTCAAATGCTATTGTTAAGTCTCAGGAGTACAATGAACCGTATTTCTTAAGACATAGTACAACCGCTAAAGTATATGCTGTCGGCGACTTTGTAGTGATTAAAAACGTTGATATATCTGTCGGGACGAACAAAAAGTTTGTTCAAAAATACCGTGGCCCTTATGTAATACAGAAAGTACTTCCGAATGACCGATATGTAATCGCGGATATCGAAAATTGCCAATTGACAGAAATATCATATAACAACATCGTAGAAGCCTTCCGAATAATTTAATCATATAACAACATCGTAGAAGCCTTCCGAATAATTTTAATTTTGGTGGGGGCTAACGCCCCCATTTATTGTGCTTAATACAAGCTTAAAAACTAAGACTTAAACTAATACTAGGGCTTAAAGCTAAGGATGGTGAAGGAGATCGAATTTGAGGGAAAGTGTGCTGCGATTAAAATCGAAAACGGAAAGGTTGGAGTTTACCTTACGCAGCATACGGGAGATTGGTTCGTTAGAGCCATATGTGGTGCGGTGGATAGGTAGATAAAAGAGACGGGTGAAACGTAGATTACGAGGGTTAGTGTTAAAGAAAATGGAGTTGCAAAGAGGCATGCAGTCGACGGAGCCTGAGAGGAGTCGGTGAATGAACAAAATGTCTGCTGCGTCCCTTCGTTCCTCAAGGGTATTCAGGTTAATGAGTTTGAGACGGTCTCGATAGGGAGGTAAGATTAGAGGATCGTTCCAAGGTAGACCTCGAAGAGCAAATCGAAGAAAACGACGATGGATCCTCACAATACGAGATACATGAACTCGTTGAAAGGGACAACACGCTTGGCTAGCGTACTCGAGAAGGGGGCGAACGTAAGTGATGTATAGTGATCTGGTCACGTACGGGTTGCAGAATTCTTTGGACCATGTTTTAACGAAGCCGAGTGATGAGTTTGCTTTAGAAATTATCTCATCAATATGCGAGCGGAAATTAAGCTGCCTATCGCATAATATGCCAAGGTCGCGGATAGATTCAACAAGGGGTATAGGTTGCCCGTGGAGATGGTAAATTCGTTGAGCAGACTTCTTGCACTTACGTGAGAAAGTAATCGATTGACATTTGGAGACATTGAGTTCTAAGCAGTTCTTGATGCACCAGGTGGAAAAACTATTTAGATCTATTTGAAGGAGGTTGGAATCTTGTTGTGAGGAAATGGATTTAAAATATTTGGTATCGTCAGCATAGAGAGAAAGTGTTGAGTGTTGAATAAGTCTTTGAAGGTCGTTAATAGTTAGGATGAAGAGGAGTGGACCTAGGTGACTACCTTGAGGAACACCTGAAGTGGCCAAGAAAGGGGCCGATAGGACAGAAACGAGCATTGTAAAAACGATTATCCAGGTAAGAAGATATCCATTTAAGCAAAATGGGTTCAAAGCCCAGGACGGACAATTTGAACAGGATTAGTTTATGAGATATCTTGTCTAAAGCTTTACTGAAACCGGTTGTTATAACGTCAACTTCTTTACCATTTTCTAATTCTGAGAGAACAGAGGACACAAATTCTACGAGGTTAGTGGTAGTTGATCTACCCTTCAGAAAGCCGTGCTGATTGGGGGAAATAAAAGATTTACAGTGGAAGCTTAAGGCTTCATGCAAAATACTTTCGAGGAGTTTGGGTATATGGGAAAGTTTAGCTATAGGGCGGTAATTAGTGACTTCGCTCTTTAATCCTTTTTGTGTATGGGTGTTATGAAAGAGGACTTCCATATCTGTGGAAATTCACCTTGAGAGAGCGATAATCGGACGAGATTATCAAGGGGGCGGGAAAGAGTTGAGGAACACTTATTAAGAAATAAGAAATTGCTTAAAAAAAGTAGCAAAAAAGTTAGCTATGGTATGCGGATCAGTTGACGATATATTTTCGTATGAGAGGGATGGAGGAAAACCGTCGGTTATTTTTTTGTAATTAACGAATTGGTAGAAAGACTTAGGATCATTTATAAGCCTTGATTGTGCACTATCAAGGTATCGCTGATAGAGAAACTTATAGAGCGGGCGAATTGAAGGTATGACCCGAGATAGTTTGAATAGTCAACAAAAGAATTGGACCGGAGGAAAACTGTCCATAATTTGTTTCTTTTGTTACGTAAAGAGCGAAGTTTACGATTATACCACGGGGGGCTTGTAGAAGGGATCCTATTACGCAAAAGGGGGACATAGAGAGAAATAGAATTAAGTAATTCTCCTTAGAAAATAGAGAGAGCACTTTTTAGGGGCACATTGGCGAAATCAAAAGAACACTTACTAAGATATGCGTTAATTTTGCGGAAATTCGCTTTATGAAAGTCGTAAGAAGTGGTAGCTGCAGATGGGGTGGGGCGGAAAGGAGAGTGGTGGAAAAGAGAAAGAAGAAGTGGTGGGTGAAAGTTATCAATGGTCGATAGTGAAAGGGGACAGAGCGAGACAGAGGAGTTTATGGGGTCAGTGGTGAAAATAAGGTCTAATTGCCTTCCCATATAGTTGGAGACTCCACTACGAGGGGCGTTCAACATATTCTCGGTATCGTGGTGAAGCTGTGGTTGTATATATAAATTGATTATTTATCAAGTAATACTATTATTTTAGTGCATTCGTGTAAAATTTCATATAAATGTGATTATTAATTCGCGTTTTATCTCTAGTTAAACAGAATCATAATGGCAACTGAGACGATGATGGTGAAAATTGAGTATCGCGCTGTAATTAAATTTCTCACTAAGCAAGGAAAAAGTCAAAAAACTATTCATGAAGAGATGGTGGCTGTTTACCAGGGTTCCGCACCTTCATTATCAACTGTGCAAATGTGGTCAAGTGAGTTCAAGAAAGGCAGAGAGAGCATTGAAGACGACCCCCGCTCCGGCGCCCCGGCTACTGCTTGTACGGGAGAAAGCATCAAAGAAGTCGAAAAACTTGTTCTTGAGGATGCTCGAATAAAGGTAAAAATGATGGCAGAGATCACCAAGCTTTCAATTGGTTTCATTCACACCATTCTTCATGACCATCTTAACCTTTCAAAGGTCAGTGCAAGGTGGGTGCCACGAATGCCCACAGCGCCTCAGAAAAAAGTGAGAATCACATGCTGTAGAGAGCTTTTGGAGATGTGTAGTGAGAACGCGGACGGTGTTATATATCGAATTTTTACTGGGGACGAAACATGGGTCGACCACTATGACCCTGAAAGCAAACAAGAGTCCATGCAGTGACATAAAAAAGGAACAGAAGAAGTTCAAAGTCACTCCGTCTGCCGGGAAGCTCATGGCCACAGTTTTTTGGGACTCAAAGGGAATCTTGCTCATTGAGTATGCTCATTGACTTTGCATAATTTGCGGGAGGAAATTAAAAAGAAAAGACGGGGTAAACTCGCAGCGGGTGTGTTGCTTCTTCATGACAACGCTCCTGTTCACACGGCGCGAGTTTCCAAGGCTGCTGCGCGAGATTGTGGTTTCGAAGAAATCCAACACCCACCCTATAGTCCAGACCCTAGTGATTATTTCCTGTTTCCGGATTTGAAAAAATGTCTTCGTGGAAAAATATTTTCGGATGATGAAGAACTCAAGTCGGCAATAAATGGGTATTTTGCAGAGAAAGAGGAAATTTATTTTTCTGAGGGTTTAAAAAAGCTTATCTCAAGATGTAACAAATGCATTGATGTTAGGGGAGATTATATTGAAAAATAAAAACAATTTAAATTGAATTCGCATTTTCCTTCATGTCGATACCGAGAATATATTGAACGCCCCTCGTAACTTGGCATAAGCTAGAGTCTGTGAGCTCATCCAAGAAGAGACATTCTTTACTCGAGATAGGGTAAGCGATAAAAAAAGATTTATCATCTGATTGAGTCCAGTGCAGCTGAGGTAGATTGAAATCGCCAAATACGATGATATCATCGAGGGGATCAGATAAGTTAATTATTTGATCAATTGCATCGATAGCGAGTTGGTAGCATTCGATTGGTTGGGCCGGTAGGATGTAAAAACACATAATGTACAGGGACCTGCAGGGGAGTGTTATCTTTATTGAAGCGTAGTCAAGTTTAGAGGAAGTAGAAACAGCGATTGGTGAAGAGTTTAGGTCATTGCGGTTCGGGATGTGAGTGGGAGGGGTGAAATTGGGGAATATATTAGTTTTAAATCTCCAATTGGAGTCAAAATTGGAACGGGAGTTGGAAACGGTTTTCGGTACAGAGTCAGGTTTGCTACGGTTTGGGACGGATTTCGGTATTTTATTAGAATCCGGTTTGGGATGGGAGTTGGAATCGAGATTAGGTAACTTAGATTTAAGCTTTTTTTTATCCTGTTTCTTGGTAGGTGTTTCGATCCATTTACAGATGCGCATCTTTCCAACGTTGAAATTAGTACCAGCAGGGATTTTAAATAACCATTCGTATCTAGCAGGGAGGTCGAATTTAAAGCTTCGATTACCTTTGTGGTGTGATGGCAGGAACATTTCACATTTGCTGATGGTGATGCCGTATTTGTCTGCGAAGAATTTCGTGATCCAAGAAATATCAGCGTTTACGGGGGTGCCTTTGATGAAGAGTGTACTCATATCGGTTTTAAATTTTTCCAGTCTACGCCTCCATTCGGAAGGTTGATTTCGATATGATTCTCAATATCGAAAATGGTTGATTGTGCAGCAACTAGATCGTCACCAACACCGTTGATTCTGTCAAAGATTACTTCGAGCATTGGATCAGGCTGCATTAGAGATGGATGGTTCTTTGAGGTAGATTGAAATTGAGTCTCAAGATCTTCACGTAGGTTATTTATCGATTCGCACAATTTAAGGTTAGAGATGTTTTGGGCGGAACAAACTGCTTTGAGATCATTGATCGCAGTTTTCATCTCGACCAGACTTGCAGATTGTTTGTCGATGTTGGTGAGCTTGGACTTAATTATATCGGTTGAGGACAGAATCGAGTTGCCTAATTCATCAACATAACTGACACTACTTTCTAAGTTGGACTGATTTGTCGTTATCATTTTTGTGAGATTTTTTTGGAATGAGTCATTAGAGTCACTGAGGCACTTTATAGCAAGCAACACGTGCGTAAGCGAGATTATCTTACACTCATCACAAAAGAATAGGAGGTTGTCAGAGAAGTCTTTGATGTATACACTATTCCTTTTATTTAATCCGACACAAATTGCATGGAATGATTTTCCACAGATGCCCTTACAAGTAACAAAGTCAGCATTGACATCAAAGATTGGACAGTTAGTGATTCCGCAAGACATGGCAAATTTATCAAATGTAAACAAAAGCGAGTGAAATTCAGCAAAATCGGAAAATTGGTCAACACTTGGGGGTAATGCACTAAATATATGCGGAACCGATATCAGAAGCGGCAGTTATTGAGCGCGAAAGATTGAGGTCAGCCAAAAAACAATACAAACCAAAAAGACAGTCAGCACTTGGGGTAATGTAATAATGTCGTGGAACTGATATCAGAAGTAGAGATATGGAAGGGGAAGAAATAAATAATATTTAAAAGTTTAATGCGGAGCAAAACCAAAACACGTCCGAACACGACGAGAATAAGACAATAAGAAAATGGCTGTCCCCTACTAAAGATTTGGATACTCTAGTCGCTAACAGTAATAGGCAACACGAACCGAGTCAGGGAACACATTGTCAGATAGATACCATTGCTTGTAACATTTAGTTAAGTTCGATTTAATTTTAGATGACTATCACTGCACAACATGATCGGGGTCGATCATGGTGTCAGGTTGACCGAGCTGTAATGTAATAAAAATTGTAACGTAGGTATTAGGCAACTTATTGGATTGCCCGCCATCTGTTTGTGAATGAGATAAATGTAAATGAAAGGAGAGCAACCAACTTCAGGCAGGATATCGGCGGCGATAAGGATAATGAATATCATGCTGTCTCCAACCGCCTGCTTGAGTTGAAGTGGTGCTCGAAATAAATAAAATTGTGATCTTTAAAATTTAGCGAAATCAATTGTGGTTTTTATAGAGTTTTACAACGTATCTATTCCGAGCATATGAAATGTTTAGTCGCATAGCGATCAACGAGAATTTTGATGGCAGCGTCGTAATTTGCCTCGTTGTCTTCTATGCTACGAGTATTAATTGCTTGGGAGGCTTTCTTGGCCAGACGATTTGAGGTAATTAACCTAAATGCTGGTGTCCGCCTCGTGGTGTTTCTTAGTAGGTTGAAGCGATCCGATTTTTACCAGTATATGTGGTTGAAGATTGTAGTATCTTTCTTCGTATACTGCATGAATACTGTCGGTACTCATAACTTCCGTAAGTCCAGTTCTTCAATTTTACCTTGAGGCTCTTCGAATGTAGTAAAGTTTGTGTTTAACGCAGTCAAGCGGAGTTCCAGTTGTTGCACCGATACATTGCTTGGCATGGAATCCACGAATTCCTGAGCCCGATCGAATTGGCTGTAAACCACCTTGCGTCGAATTTTGAGTATCTCTAGGCATTTTCCAGCCTTTGTATTGAGTTTGGAGTCTGATGATGTCATATTTAGGTTGAGTTTCGGAAAATGTACAATACTATGATTCCGATACAAGAATTTGTTGAATATCACGTCGGGGTCACCATGGGTTTAATAAAAAACAAGCCTTTTTGTTTTGTTTCCAATTTCTTTATTGAATTCACATAGATTCAAATGGATTAAAATATAACGAGGTATAGTGTACACAAAAAGCGAAAAAAGGGTTAAGAAGAAGTGACAGGATGCTAGTATGCTATAGTGTTGGCTTCATGTTAGTCACTCTTTAAGTGCAAAAGGCAAGAAAATAAAAATAATGGAAGTATTCAGTATTCTGGTTGGTTTATAATCGTTGACACTGGCAGTGTTATTTAGTTTCATATAACTACTAACAATATTTAATTCAGTAACGTTCTTATTAATAAAGTCCATCGGAATTTTTTTAGGGACATCTATAGTAACAATTTGAGCTCGTTCTTCAGTTTCATTATTTATAGTCTTTCGGGAAAATTTTTTAAAATGATTACAATTAACTCTGGTTCAATTTATGACACTGATAGTCGAACCTGTGTCTATTAGAGCTTTGTATGTTTTTTCATTAATAGTAAAATTGCAATAAATGTTATCTCAGAGGCTTAATTGCGAAAATGCGTCGGCTCTATATTGTTATTCTTTTGGTTACTCTCGTCAGTTTTTTTAAGGTTCTGCTCGTTTGTCATTGCACAGTTATCGTCCATAGGTTGTGGGTTTTGATTCCTATTCCTAAACTGTACTGATGTATTAAATATATTCTGTCTAACTATTCCTTATCTATTCCAGGAATTATTCCTAATCTCACTTTGAGTTCTACAATAGATTGAAATGTATTTCTATTTTGTTGAATTGAATTATTATTGTAGCTATATTGCCTAACTTGCTCTAAGTTTGTGCCTTGTTCCCTATAATTATTAATCTTATCTAGCTTCCTAAATTGTCCCCCATTTCTATTTGAGTGCATACTAAAATTATTGCGATATACTTATATTGTGACCGGTTCTTTGTATGGATTTCTTTAGATTTCCCTCGGCAATCGGAAGATATGGATATAAAATACTTCTAAAAAATAAAATCTAATTTCTCTAGGCAATTGCCCTGTGGTTAATTATTTTACTTTAATTACTCACATTTGGTGCACAGAATTAATTATTTTACTATAATTTGTTGCTGCGTTGGTTATTTCTTCTAATTTATTTCTTAATTCTAATATTGCATTTACCTTAATGCCATTGATCTTGCCAATTATATCACCAAATTGATAGTGGGTCTGATTTGTTGAATTAACCACTGCTTTGTTTCTGCGCAGAAAGAAAAATAATATATGAAATTCTTCGCCTTTCTTGTGATCTTGATGTTGTTGGTTGGCTGCCACGTTGAACGTGTGGTTGTTCACTATGGTAACCAACTGTGTCAGATCACTCTTATTTCCTCAGAAACGTTGAATGTAATTAATCTCCTTCTCGATAATATCTTCCTGTTGACGTGGAAGCTGTTGCTGTGTGCTGCTGTTCTGTTGGATTCTTTCTCGCCAAGGTACTCATGGTGGCTACCATGGATTGCAGTAATTCTTACATGTTGCTCATTTTTCAGTTCTGATCAAAGATCTTAGCCCTTGTTTCTCTTTTATTAATTTCGTCACTGTCTGTTAAACACTTTTCTTTCCCCAAAAGTTTACTTGGGTTTGCCACTTTGCTCTATAAGTTCAGCTCTCAATACACTATGTTCGTATGAATAGCTATAGCAATTTCACTAATTGTTCATTCTATTGAATTTTATTTTATTTTAAATTCCTTTACTTATTTTCAGGAGTGCCGCAGCTAGGTTGCAAACTCTATCAAATATCACTTATACAAAACAACGAATGCGATTTTAAAATGTCCAATCGTTTCTATATTAAAATAGTGCTAAGCTTAAGCCCCAGTCTCAGATATTGTTTTTTTATTTTAAAATATTGCTCAGTTAACATTATGTTTTATGTTTTTTTTTATCGCGTTCGGCTGATGCAAAAGTACCATCTTGCGTTTTTCGATTTTATATTTTGCACTGTAACTTGTGAGAGTTCAAAATTAGTCGAATTGCAGCTCAGTTGATTCGGAATATCAAAAGCTTTCATGGTGCAGGTACAATTAACGAGCGCACAATGAATTTTGGTTCAAAAAATTTCGTTGTAAACATTGAAGATAAACAGCAACATGGACAGCATACTGTTATTGACGGCGAATACTTAAAGTCATTTTTTTTGTCGCATGTCGTGTATTTGCCAGAGTTAAAGATAAAGATATTTCAGCTGTTTCTGATCAGACTTTTACAAAAAACAAAGGGAGGCAAACAGGTGCTACTTGTGTTGAATAATTTTTTAAAAAAATCATCGAAAAAGAATTTTGGGAAATGGGATAGAGAAAGAAAGAAAGATGCTTGGGCTCAGTGGTTATTTCGCTCCATGGAAGTTGGCTTGTTATTGATTTCTATTCAACTACTCATCTTACTTGATTTTTGTTAACTGAAAAAAAATGGATGTCTTTCGGGCGCTGTTAGGATTCGAACACCGAACCTTCCGATTTGGTAGGAAGTCCACGTCTACTAAGCCGCGGTCACCCAAAATTTGAAACAATAATATCTTTTAAAACCACGCACATTGGGGCACAGTGCCCCAAAAGCTGGCATTAATTCAATTGACTAAATTGAGAATATCTATATTTGTTTTTATTTTTCTATCAAGTAATATCCACATTATTAAAAAAGGAAATGATTTCTTTTTAGACTTAACTGATTCATCACAGCGTTTGATTGAAACTTGATTTTTTCTCAGTTGACTCAGTAAAAAAAATATATGTTTTTTTCTTCTTCGTATGAAGCCCGAATTTTTGTTAATCTGCAAATTATTCTGAAATCTTGGTATGGAGTCTTCAACTTCGGGTATGTAGCAATGTGTAAGGTACAAAAGAAAAAACAAATTATAAAATAGAGGTGATGTCCTGTGGTCAGTTTTTAAAAAAGTCTATTTTTAGAGATTTCCTAAATCCCGTAGATTTTTAGTTGGGTTCCGGGTTCGTCCGAGTTTTTATTTTTGTGTCATTTAAATGTGCGTGATGTGTATTTTGTATTTTCTTCAAAAAATCCTGCTACTTTTCTGCACTTTTCGTTATATTTGGATTTTTGTATGGTGCCTTCGGTTTATACATTTTTTTCGTTCTTTAGGACTTTCTTCAAATTTCATTCTTTTGGCAAGAAGTGAATTAGTTGGTATGATGAGAGGCTCTGAGAGTGTAATTGTTGAAGAACAGTTCAATTTCTTAAAAGAAGAACTTGTTAAAATTACTAAAAGCACAGAAAATACCCAAATAGTAGTTGTAAAGAAAACACTATCGCATTTCAAAACTGATTTTAAGACACGGTGGCTCAAAGCTTGCAGAATCGAAGAAAAAATTTTTAAAGCTAATGAAAAATGACTAAACATTTCTACTGCATTCTATAGAGCACCAGATTCAGCAAAGAAACGTGGTCGTCCGGAAGTGAGTTTTGAGACTTCTTCCGTACGAACAAAAAGGGTCAAAACGCAAGACTTGAGAGATTCGGTACCTGTTAATGTCCTCAATTATGCTACCCAAATGAGCTTAAGAGCTTCCGGACAGATTCAAGCCTCCAAACTGTAAGCCCGAATCGAGCTGAAAAATACAGATGGGCCAACTTTCAGGGGAAGCATAAGAAGCGCACAACAAAGATTTTAAAAATTTCCGCGAGAACTTCTCAAGAAAATCAAGCCGTGAAAAAACGAATGAAGATGTATTTAATTCTTTTTACTGAGCTCGGATCCCATTACAACATCCAACCAAAAATTGCATAAAAAAAATCCAATCTTTTCCCAAAGAAGCACTCAACTTGCTAAAACCCCCACCAGGAAACAAACGCTCTTCCTGAGTCTGATGAGGCTGATGATATTAATGATGACAGTGATGATATCTAAGGATATAATAACAATTTTTGGCATTGTTTTGTATTTAATAGACAAATTTAATTTAATTGTTTTTTTTTAATTTATAAGTCTCAATACCTATGAACAATTTAAAAAATTGTTTTACTAATTTTTCATTTATTCACGATAAAACGGGGCGTAAAACTGGGTGGGGAAGATAAGTGTGATAAAAATTAGATCTTCAATAAATCTTCTTTAAGTTTATAATATTGAAAAATAGGCACATTTCAGAAAAGTGGACTTGTTGGATGGGCGGGTTTAAATATATTTTGGGACTGGTCTCAGAAGCAATCCTGAAAAATTTCAGGTCCTTAGCTGTAACAGCTGATTTGATACTACATTTTAAGGCATTCTGCCCCACTGTGCGACGTGTGGAATAGGATTTGAGGGCTTGAACACATAGGGAAATGATCTTTGTATGAAAGATACGGACGCTTTTGTCAAGAGTTGTCGCTGCTTGTGATAGCTTGTGAATAGAAGCCATTCTGGACACCGCCTAATATTCTTGTATAAATTACGGATACTTGTCCATATAAGAACTCTGAAAGCACTATCAAATACTTTTTCGAATCGGTGATGACGATATGCAGATTCCACTCTTATATTTTTATAGTTTGTGACAATAGTTTTATTAACAAGTAATCATTACAGTGTTTCGCTTTTCGCTTTTGACTTTATAAAAAACGCTATTCCTCCACTGATAAGATATTCAACCTTTTCGCCTCCAGTCATTCGATTAAATAAAATCGCGAGCCATATACTCGTAAATTCTTTCGATTCTCATGCATGAACTGTTCTCAAGTTCTTTGATTGAAATTTGAGAATTTGGCATTAACAATAAGTTTTTGTGTTTATGCAATTTTCAAAAAAAAAAGTGCTGTCCTTTTGGTAGGTTGACTTTACATAGCTTTTTACCTTCCTCCATCGATTTTAATTACTTTCGCTCTCTTCCATCAATTATTGATTGTTCTTATTATTCGTTCGATGTTGCGGAAGTTGAGTCTGTCCTATGTAATTTAGAACCCCAAAAGAAACTAGACATTTTGGGTTTTTTTCCAATAGCTTTACGTCACTGTTCCAGCTCACTTAGTTTCCCTTTATTAGATTTATTTAATTATTTATCTCTAATGGAATTTTTCTTGATGAGTGGAAGGTTTCCCAATAGACCCAGTGTATTAATCTGGTACCAGACATCTCGTATCTAACTACAGACCGATTACCAAACTTTAATTTACAAATTTCTGTGTTAATTCCTTGGAAGCCCGATGTGATTTACACAGATTTTATTAAAGCTTTTAGCAGAGTTGAATTGACTATTCTTTTAAATAAATTAACTGCATATGGCTTTTATGGTTCATTGCTGCAATGGTTTAAATCCTATTTGCGTAACAGAAAGTAAAATGTTGTTATTGGAGACTATATTTCTAAGGAAATTTTAGTTAGTTCTGGTGTTCCAGAAGGCAACCATCTAGGTCGAACGATTTTCTTACTTTTTAACAATTTTTTTCCAAACTTATTAAAGCATTGCTATTGGGATATCTACTATATATAAACGACACTTTTTTGTTACATGATCGTCTAAATAGTTTCACTAAGTGGTGCGAATTAAACGACCTAAAATTAAATATAGACAAGTGTGCTTGCATGAGCTATAATAGAACTCTGCATCATATTGTTACACATTATCTATTAAATAGTTCTCAAACAAAAGCAGTATATGATATTAAGGACCTTATTGTAATTGTTGATAGCAAGTTAACTTTTCACTTACATATTAATGCCATTGTTAACAAAGGGAATTCGTTTTAGGGTTTGTGAAAAGGAACTCCTCTGATTTTAAAGATCCATATACTATTAAGGCATTGTATTGCAGCATTGTGCGTTCTGTCATGGAGTATGCTTGTGTTGTCTGGGGTCCTTTCATTGTTACAGATATACGTAGAATCGAAAACGTGCAAAAGAAGTTTTTAAAATTTGCCTTACGCGTTTTTTTTTCCTAATAATGTCCCTTATATTCATCATTCCTACCATTCTAAATGTCTCCTACTTGGAATGCAATCTCTTGAATCGAGAAGAAAAATGTGTAATGTCATGTTGATCCGAGATATACTATCTGCGAGCATTGACAGTGAGAATTTGCTTAGATATTTGAATTTGTACACTCCTTCAAGAGTCATAAGACCTAGACCCCTACAATTTGAATTTCCTCATAATATGTTGTATTGGCAACGTGAACATATTTCTTTTTGTATCGAAATGTTTAATATACATATATAGCTCAGATTTGGATATATCTTTGAAATAGAAATAGTTTTAAAAATAAATTAATTTCGTTACTTTATTAATCAATTGTTATATTACTCGTATTTTATATATCTGAATCTTGAAATCTGTGGGTTCATAAATCATAGATTGCAATAAATAAATTACTAAATGACATTCGTACCTATTTACATTTTATAACCTTAAATTTCGTTTATCAGATTTATATCTCGAAAATACAGAATTAGATAACCTAACTTAACGATCTGTAAAAAAATACTAACATAACATATGCACCTACATATACATATGTACATATTTATGTATCAACTGATTGCACAATGTTCGTTGAAATCAAACCACCAAATCAACTGAACTAAAGAAGTATCTCTCCACGTCCAGGTGTACTCTAATGGGTTCGTATAAATAATTTTCGAGAAAACCAATCCACTCGCCACTTCCAAGAGCGCACCCGATATACTGTATACTGTGCACTGCAGAACTAAAGTGGCCCTATTCTTTATCGGGAAAACGAAATCGTGTGTTACTTCGTTGCTTCTAAGGTAATATCGCAATATCGCTCAATTGATCGGGCGCGTGCTTGAATTCGTGATCATTTTATGAAGATGGAAACTCATCAGAAATGCCAGTGAGTTGGTTCGCTTCGGCTAGGTTCGGTGGGGGAGTCTTTTTCTCGTCGATATTTCGATATTCTCGTTTATATTTTACGATGGCTATTAGTTGTAGTCTTCTATATTGTTTCCACTACGGCGAAACGGCATACTACATGTATTCCTAAAATGAACTGGATTATCATTTGCTGCACTTTTCTACTCGTATTTCGTTATGGCTACATTGATTTCGTACTGTGTATCCGTATATACATACATATGTACGTTAATTGTGGATATTCCACATTCCAGTTGGATCTTCAACTTTACATTATTATTTCTCAAATTACATCAAATCGTTGTAAGTTACACGAAAACGTAACCGGTGTTGATACTGTAGGATCTATTCAGACAGATGGTTAATGTTAGCTATAAGCAAACTGTATGTTGTTTGATTGTATGCCAAACAATTTACGCCATAGGCAAATCTGTATGTAAGAGTATGTAAAAATATGTTTCTACTTCGAAATATTCTTCTTTAGAGTGAGGGGTTTTATAAAATTAATTATCATACAAACATCAGCTTCCGCAGGTGTTATTTAGCAATCAGTTTACAATTGTACTTATTGCAAAAAAAAATTATTGCATGTGGAAGAATAAGAAGACCCAAATATTAAAATATTATATCTCTTTGTGGAATTGTAAATATCATTGTATTATGGATTTGATGAGTTTTTATGGATTTGATGACCCTGTCTATATTTAGGAATTTCTCGAAAGAAAAGAAAAATTAAATAAAATGTAATCTAAATTGGAGCAGGAACGCCTGCTGCTGTAAGAAGTAAGTATTTGAGTAATCTTATATAAATGATTTTGCTTCAAAATCCACAGTCTAGTTTTACACGTTTATGTGATCGTATTTGGCTTAAATGAACGATATATTATAACCACGTACATATAGTTATATGAACTGCCATTTATTTTTTGTGCATTTAAAAAAAAAAAAACACAAATTGCTACTTTTGAACATAGATTTATTTATTTTTAATTGGATAATTTGAATAGCTAAAATGCAACCCGAACAGCTTTAACACATTTTTAGCATTTAAACAAAGGTATACAATCAGACATGCCAAAAATGCAGATAAGTTTATTCACAGGTCTGTAAGCCTCCGCTAAATAGCTTCTATTCTATGAATATGCATTTTTTGGTAACAGGAAACAAAGGTATACAATCAGACATGCCAAAAATGCAGATAAGTTTATTCACAGGTCTGTAAGCCTCCGCTAAATAGCTTCTATTCTATGAATATGCATTTTTTGGTAACAGGAACATGTATAGAAATTTGGTGACACTATGCTGAGCTAATGAAATTAAGTGTAATACACTGCACGTTTTGAAGTAACCATGGCTCATCGTTTATGGAAAATATTCTTCTGCGTATACCTGGCCCTATGGCTATGTCCCTACATTTACTACACATCAGGTATGCCCTGAAGAATATGATTAAATTATTCTGCAGTATCTTAAAGTCAGTAATGCAACATTTAAGTCGTTAACTAATTGAACCCCTAAGAAGAAGCTGGACATAGCTAATAACCGGAACAAAAATGTGTGGTTCCGTGAAACACCTTTTAGAACCTCGTGGAACACCAGCGATAGCTTTGGCCGTAATGTAACAATCAATTTTAGGTTTTCATGAGAAAATCAAACACTATATTTTGACCAATGTTCAGAGTATCTTCACTTTCATTTTCACCTTCCAATTCTTGTTTTGGACACAAATTTGGTAAGGCTGGTGGTTTCAGATCTATAATAAATTGTTATTGACCAATTTCAACGGCTGTCAATCAAATAACAACTGACAAATGAGAGCCAAACAAAATCGGTCGCATTTACCTTCGTATCAACGTTTGTTTCATGTTATTTCAGTAAAAAAGAAAACTTATATGTAGATATATATATTAGACGCTTTGAAGTAATGAGACATTAATGGTTTTTTTATGTTTTTCGTTTCCATTAATAGTATCAAAAAGAGGGGCTTCATAACCGGAGGACGAAAACAAGATTCATAGGTTAGGTATGTTCTCTCATCAAATATGAAAACCTGCATATCATAATGAGCTATTTCGGATAAGATTAATTTAAAAGTTGAACTTTGAACTATCTGTTGTTAATGGGCCCCTTGTCTGTTGTCTCGGATAATTATCCTTGGTTTTTAACCCTAACATCCCATACTGGCACCCCTCCATTAGCTCCAATATCTCAAGCCCCCACTTCAGATAGTCGGTCTGTTCCCTTATCAAACTCCACTACTAATACACCTTCGCTTATCTCAAGCCCCACTACAGATATTCGGTCCATTCCCTTACCAAACTCCACTACTAATACACCTTCTCTTGCATTGTTCTCTTCCTCTGCCCCTAATCCTGATTTTATGCTCCAAATAAAACTAATCTTATCCCAAATATAAAAAAATTGTAGTTTACACATATTCTTACAATGGTTTTCGTGATGATGATCTTACCCAATCTAAGGTTGTCCTCCTACAATTCGTCTTCTTCTGAACTCGACTTTGTTTCAATAAATAGATAAAACATGTCAGGCCCAAATGGTCTCCTCCCCGCATCCTCTAAAAAGTGTTCCTTCAACCTTGCTCTACTCTTTTCCTTCTTACAAGGATCTTCCTCTGCTACAAACCTAGTTGACTTAATGGCTCCAATGGCTCTGTCAGCTCTAAAAAATAGTAACTGATTTCAGTAAAGCTTTCAATAAGATATCTCATCAATTAATCATTTTTAAATTGTCTGCCATCAGCTTTAAACCCCTATATCATCTTACCTGAAAAATCAGTCTTTTAGGTTCGCCCTCTGGGGGCCACCTCTGGTCTTACACTAAACAAACACCTTATTTTTGTTTTCATCCTAACCGCAAGCGATCTTGATAGGATTGTAACAGACTCCTCCATCTGGCTACATTTGGATAAGTCCAAATTTTCGAAGAATATATCTTCACCACAAGATACAAAACTTGTTCAATAGGTTTTCTACTTGGTAGCTCAAAAACTGCTTAAAAACGCCAAATGCCAGTCAACAACTTTATCACATCAGTGCAACTAGTCTCCTCCACAATATTATCTAATCCACCTGTACCCTCCCCCGCAATCTTGGTGTTTTGTACAATAAGGAGCCAAGTTTTTGCTTGCATATTGACTCATATATTGGCTTTATCAAATAGCGAGCCAAAGAATTAACCAACACTAATATGACCTGATCTCTCTTCAGTACCTTTGTTCACCGCCTTCTTGAGTTCGCGAGTTAAGTGAGTTCATGTATTTACAATTAAGAATATTCAACGTGGTCTTCTTCTTATTAATTTGAATATACTTAAGTTTTAGACGTAGTTAGCTGATATCAAGCCGATTACATGGGGCTTCCCCCCCACCCCTTCATCCCATCGAAAAGGAATAACAATAAACCGGTAATACAATGTGATGATGCTTACTAAGCTGTTGATGTCTAGTCTTTTCACAGATAAAAGACTCGTACATCGTCGGATACAGCTTGGTTAGATTACATGTTACGCCAATCAAATCTCGGTGACTACATATACCATGCTCGACAAAAATCTGCAGTAAAAGAATATAGGAATATTTGCCTCTCGCTCTGGTTACGTTGAAATGCATCAGCACTTCGCTCTTTGAAGCCCTCATATGGATACCATGATATGCATATTCGTCGACAGGAATTTCTGAAAATAATTACCTTTTTGATGATATTATATATATATTATATTATTTGATATATATTATATATCAGCCAAAAAAATTTTTTTTTTGAAAATGCTATAAAAAAAACTACTAAATATTTTCTCAAATTTCTTTTCTTATTTGAAAGTACAATCCTTCCGGTTAATAGTGGAAAATAATTTCATTCAAATGGCTGCCTCGCCTGGCCATGCAGTAGCCTACACGATCGGTCCAATTTTTAAGCACATTATCGATTGTGTGCAGCTGTATTTCACCAATGGCTTCACGAATATTGTCCTTTAAAGCTTCAATTGTCTCTGGCTTGTCGGCGTAACACTTATCTTTTACGGTACCCCTCAAATAATAGTCTAACGGTGTCAAATCGCAGCTCCGA
The DNA here is from genome assembly GCA_949129095.1 of Volucella bombylans. Lineage (NCBI taxonomy): Eukaryota > Metazoa > Arthropoda > Insecta > Diptera > Syrphidae > Volucella > Volucella bombylans. The sequence goes on along the minus strand of OX422142.1, from coordinate 50,089,777 downwards.
GGTGGCCAAACAACATCAGCTCTGCGGCTGATAATGCGATCTTCAAAAACAGGGCGCAAAACATCGAGTGTAGCTTCGGCTGTGTGGCACGTAGCGCCGTCCTGTTGAAACCAAATGTTGCCAATATCTTCTTCAATTTTTGTGAACAAAAATTGGTTCAACATGGCCCGATAACGATCGCCATTGACTGTAACGGCCACTCCTTGCTCATTTTCGAAGAAAAATGGCCCAATTATGCCTCTGGACCAAAATCCGCACCAAACAGTGACTCGTTTTGGGTGTATCGGCTTTTCAATGTATGCGTGCGGGTTTTCTGTGCCTCAAATGCGACAATTTTGCTTGTTTACATACCCGCCAAGATCAAAATGAGCTTCATCTGAAAAGATGATTTTTTTGGCAAAATCGGCATCTTCATTTTCAAAGTAATGTCGCAATATTTCCCAGCGTTGTTCAAGCGTATACACAACCATATTCGTTCAGCGGAAGGATAAAACTAATTATCTGTCAAATCAGACATGAGGTAAGTGTTACCATTCACGAAATAAGCACTAGTTGAAAAAAAAAAGGTTAGATGGCGGACCCTATATTTTTGAAAAAAATAAAAATTCATTGCATAATGTATACATAACACATTTTTTTTATACCAAACAGTGTAAAACGTTACATAATAATAAAATAAAAGCAAACTAATTAGAAGAATTGTCTTTACTCAACTTTTAGTTCAACATTTAATGCAATCGCAGTATTTTGTGTTCTGCCATTTGGGCCAGAAAACAAAGTAAAACAAAAGCGAAGGGCAACGAAGCAAAAATATTTCATTTACAAAATTACACAAAACTATTTTCATTACCATATTCTTAAATAGTGTGGGATATGTGAACTTCACCTATCGGTAGTTGTTCCAATTTCCTGTGTCATTTTTGTTTTTATACAGTGAAACAAAAAAGCTCTTTTAATATTGTACGAAAACGCCCAATCGTCTACATATAATCAATTTCTTAAACTAAATCACGAGTCATTTACAATAAATTCAAGAGCTCCGAACATCCAACATACTTTCAAGGGCATATTATCCGGTCCGAATGCACATCGGGCTAAGATCAATGGTATCTTAATGGTATATATATATATAAGATATATGGACTTATCGCATGCATAGGTATATAGATTTCACGTCATAGCAGCAGGCTATTTCAACGCATGTTCCGTGAAATTGCTCAGTTTGTATACGATTCGTAGGACAGTTCTTGAATCCTTGTGATATTTGTATATTTTGTAGTCAAATGCGAAAATACAACCTCCTTTAGCACAGCTATATAGGGATCCTTTTCAAACAAATATGGACCTTCTTAGCTTTATCGTTAGTGAAGCGATCCTGATCCACCCATAGCCAATTTCGGGCTGGGAACGGAAAAATTCCGACATAAAATATAACTTTAATTTATTCGAAGTAAAATTTTTTATAATTATTGTATAGTGTTGTGAAATACTTTTTGAAAATGCTAAAAACGTAAAAGTACCGCACTGAAATATCTACAACACATACTCGTATGTTCTAGAATTTGAATTGTTAACTTACGTACTTGTATTTATTCTAGTACTAGCACACGAAATATCATATACTTACAAGAGCCGAATATCTGCTGAATGTAAAAGTTGACAGTTAAGTTCCTTCATGAAGAAAGGAACCAAAAGGTGGGAATTTTGAATCGTTGAACGGAAGAGTTGAGATTAACTAAATAAAGAAATTTTTCGCAGCATTACCACAAAAAGAAATTGTTTTTTAATTTTGTTCCGTGACAATTTCTTACATGCATTATTCGGGAAGTTATAATCGCAGTACGTAAAGACTATTACGACTAAACATGGTGCCGAATTCTATAGAATTGATAGTTATCTATATTTTTCCCATAAAATCCTAAATTTCATCTTCATGAATGCTAAAAATAATTTAAATAATAAATTAGCGCGTACCACATTGCTTAATAAAGCAATGAATAATTCACATTATCCATCTCATTGGAAGCGGTGGTGCATACAATTCCCAAAAGGGATAAAGACACGTCGAATTGGGCAAACCTTCGGTCGATAAGTCACCTTCCAAATATCAATAAGGTATTCGAAAAGGTGATCAATAGAGTTATGACTAAGTGGGTTGAGGACAGAAATATAGTTCCGGATAGTCAATTCAGTTTCAAGGTGGGACATGATAGTCGGGTCCAAACTAGTATCCGATATCCAATAGAACAAAAGCAAGAACACAGGAAGAGCACTGGTGACTGCTTGATTGACTTGGAAAAGGCTTTTGATATTGTATGGTTATACGGACGCTTCATCAAATTGCACAATATGCAAAACTAGTTACATTCTTTTTAATATGCTGACCAGTAAACAGTTTACCATGAAAAATGGCGATGTTACTTCTGCTATAACGGTAACAGTAACTAGGTGCGGTTAATTCGCCGATCCTATTCAACATATATACCTCCAATTTTGTGAGTTTACTTCACCATGCCGTAGCGAACGCAGACGACTTGATCACGTATAGATCACGTCAAAATTTCGTGATCATTAATATGTTTTTACAACGTGATTTTGATGAGATTAAACGATATTGCGATGACTAGTAGTTGAAGATCAACTTTCAGAAACCTGAAACCATTCTTTTTAGGATGCCTTTGTCAGCGGCCTCTAGGGCACCCGAAAGAATTGGGGACAATTTTCGAATGTGTGATAGCAAGGGCAGCCACTTGCTTGTCGAAATGTAGTCAGGTACCTTGGATCTGGGTACATCAATATCCAGATTTTAATAAACATACAGATGTTGCTCTGGCCAGAGACAAGGCTGCTTTTGCCCTTACAAAGAGACCATTTTACAGCAGCCAACTTGATGCGAGACTGAAGGTGATCTGCTACTTGAACTTTATCCTGCCTATGCTTGTATTTGGATGTTCCCACACACTCCGCTGTACCAAACACAAGAAATTGTGATCCCATTCGGCAACATTGTTGAAGCGAATACTTGGAGGAGGCATTAGGAATGACGACGAGTCCAGTTTCACACATAAACTAAGTTAAAATACTTAAGATTTTGGTGGCAGCTGTGGGATTATTAAGGTAAAGCATCTACCTTATCTCCTGAATTTTCATTGTTGTGACTATTGCTCCATTTCACAGTGAAAGTTTAAATTCTCTTTTTGGTTTAAATATCCGTTTAACAATTTTTCGGCTACACAGTGCTGTTTAAACTCAAAGTGGAGTTTATCTCTACGTTTAAATTAAACGACTGAATTCTGTTTAAACTTTCATTTATCTCTTGAGGCGCAAAAAAAACACAACAACACAATCGCTTCATTTAATATGCAATACAAAAACCAATTTTCAATTCATTCATTTCCATCAGCCACTTTTCCTTTTTACTTAAACCAAATTTGTTCACGCATAGCTTCCACAACTGCGTTTAGTTAACTGCAGGTTAAGTTTATACTGTGAAACCGAACGAGTAATTTATAATTTATAAACCACACACTCTTTCCTAAAAACCTGTCTAATACCCCATTATCTTGCATTGGCTCACATGATATTATGATATACGATGATATACTCGTATGTGTGTCGAGTATTAACCTAAACATACTCGTATCCCTTAAAAGCGAAAAAAGATCACTGAGTCAACCAAATGCACGATAATACAACATCTCGAATCAATGCCTGTAGGGAACAACGCACATAAGGACGAACTGTCAAAAATTGAAGACCTACCTAATTCCCGTGACCCGGCTACTTCTCCGTCTGTTCGCAACAATCATTTCTCAGACTCCGATCTGTAATCCTCCTCGAATAATACTCATACTCTATAACCCAAAATGGTATTCAATTCGTCACAATCAATTAAACTCATAACCGAGTTTGGTTGTTCCGTAAGATCTTTGGATTGATTAGTTAACTGATCAATTTGCAGGAAAATAAAAACCTGTTCGGAAGAAGAAAAACTAGAACTCAAGTCAAAATTAACAGGCAGAGCATATAACGTTATAGTAAAATAAATCGATCAGAATGAATGGCCGGAGTTGAAAGACACACTTATCAAAAGTTTTAGGAAAACATAATCCCTGCCACTGATACAAACAGATATAATACATTCCAATTTAGACTGGGCTGCACTGAATCTCGCTGTTTGACAAGTCAAACAACGCAAATGCGAATAGTTATGACGAGGCTGAAAATAAAGCAATACGGGGTTTAAACAGCAGCATGATACTAAACAGCTTTTGCAATGGTCTCATACCTCAAATACAACTTCTAGTAAAAAGCGCATTAAGTCACAGAACAGTTCCAAATACTCCTAGTATCAATATCGACACGGAGCAAAACCTTGTTTTTTGTATATACTGCAGAAAATAAGAGACGTTATAGATGAATGTCACAAGAGAACGTACAACAACAACCGAAATGCTGGTAGCGAATGTAGGTTTAATCAGAGAAACTCCTCGCGACTTGTCACGTCCAGCATGCGGAGTCAGGTAATAGATGTGAATCAACGTGCTTAAATCTCAGAACCTCTCCAAATCTCAGAACATCTCAAAAACAAATTCTCTAAATTAAACTCTACTGAATAGGACAGCAAATCACAGTAGAGGAGTTAGATTTGAAGAAATACGAATACATCTTAAATACGAGTATAAAAAATATATTAACAAAAAATAAATCTTATTTATAATGTCGAGTCTGGTAGAGCTCATAGAAAATATTAGTGTCGCTTCAGAAGAGGTGAAAAGGATTTTGATGACCGTTAATCTGCCATCCGAAATGGTTAAACGCCCCCCAAAGTGTATTCAAATGGAAGGAAGGTATTTCGAACAATTGCTATAAACATGCCATAAACTGTTCCAAAAAGGTCCTTCTCAGGACCACATAAAAATATCTAAGAGATTTTATGAGTAACTCAATAGGTACATTTCTTTTTGGCCATTTTTGTTTGACGAAAAATATTATATTTGCATCCGGTGTAGCGAAACATAACATATTATTCTGTGGAAGATCGCCGGAGCGTTCTTTAATCCAAGGGGTAAACGTGTATATTCATATTTATCATTCATCGTGGAAAAAGCAGTTTCCTTATTTGGTGAAATCCTGATGTTAAGTCTATCGTTGTGAAGTATTTGGAATCTCCTAACTATAGTGTTCGATATATCAGGTATCACGTATGGATCTGATATCGTTACAGCATTAAGTTTTCCGTAGTCTATAACCATTCTGTATTTTCTAGCTCCAGATGCATCCATTTTTTTCGGTGGATTATTGGTGAATTGAGGGTCGTATGATGCCGACTTCCAAAAGTTTTTCTATTTGGCTATTTACTTCTTCTCTCATATTAGCATAACAAGATCCACTTTTCCGTGTGATTGGAAGCAAGCTAAGATTATACCAATCCCATAAAGGAAAGCAGTAGGCAACTCGTCAACTGAATATAGACCTATCGCTATACTTCCATATCTGTCGAAAGTATTTGAAAAAGTTATACACCATGAAATATCAACTTTTCTTCAACAAGAACAAGTTCTTTGCGCCTACCAGTCTGGATTTCGGAAACACCACAGCTGCACATCAGCGCTTCTAAAAGCATCCGACGACTTGAGAGCTGCAATAGACAAAAAACAAATCACCCTTATCGCTCTCCTAGATTTTTCTAAGGCCTTTGACACCGTTGATCATGAACTACTTGTATCAAAATTGATGAACTTCTATAACTCCTCTGCTAATCTCATACGGTCCTATCTGGTTGAAAGAAAACAAGCAGTTCATGTAAGCAATGCTGTGTCAGATTATATTGCAATTTCAGTTGGTGTTCGCAATTTTTATTAACGATCTTCCTAAAAGCATTAAAAGTTCTAATTTTCACATGTTTGCTGACGATATCCAGCTCTATTTAAGCTTTGAGAATGATCTTATTGATCATGCTGCTTTGAAATCTTTTATCAACGTTCCTTCAGTATACCTTGGTAATGAACCTATCGAATTTGTAAACAAAGCCAAAAATCTTGTTATTTGGTTCAATACAAAAGTAACCTGGGACGACCATGTTTGCTCAGTTGTGGGAAAAATATACGGATGTCTTAGAAATCTCTCCCAAACTCAAAGCTTCACACCAGTAAATACGAAGCTCATGTTGGTCAAGGCCGTGCTCATTCCTCTGATAACATATGGCTGCGAAGTTTTTTGTTGCACCGGCGCCTTTGCCAGACGTAAGCTCAACATTGCTTTTAACAATGTTGTGCGATACGTATACGGCCTAAATCGTTTTGCTCATGTGTCGGCTTATACCAAAAATATTCTTGGTTGCACATGACCGATATTTTGACTACTGCACAATCAAATATCTACGCAGGATTATAATCAACCAACAGCCCCAATACTTATATGATAAACTAAGGTTTTCGCATTCAAGTAGATCTTTAAGTTTAATTGTACCTCGTGTTGCTTTTCAAGTTACCGAACGACAGTTTTTCGTTCACGCCATTCGCCTTTGGAATTCACTCCCCCTTAATATAAGACGACTCTATAATACAAATAGCTATAGTGAAACTCTCTTTCGATATATAGCAGACAGCTAGCAGGAATACTGAACATAAATTTCACACCATACAAATATTTTATTTTAATTGTTCAAGAAAGCTTATAATTTTTTTTTTCTCTCTCTTTGTACTCAAATTTATTTCAATCATATGTTTTCAATCGGATTAAAGTTTACCTTATTGAGAAAGAATTATAATTTTAGTTTAATCTTAAATCACTTATTAATTGTATCACATTTTTAGCTTAAAGATCTGAATGGTCTATTATAAATGTCGTTGTTATACTGTAATAAAAATACTGAAATACTGAAATAGCACAAATTGGTTCTTCCGTTGATGTTTTGATTTCAGCTTTTACTCAGGTGTCGATGACTTCCTTGTTGTTAACAGCTCCAAATATATTTTTGTATTTACGTTCAATAGATTTATTTCGGTCTTTTGCTTTGGATGATGGCTATCGCTTATTTCGAAATTTTTTACTTGTACGGACTCGTTTTCTTTAAGTGGTATTTTGATATTGGGTTTGATTTGTAAAATGTTGTTCTTTCTGTCTATTATTGCTTCTAACTCTTTTAGGAAATCATCTCCGATGATTGCATCAAATGATTTAAGGCCTGGTAAAACGAAGAAATCTATTATAATGTTAATCCCTATGCTCTCGAAGTACTTCGCACTCATCTTCTCATTAATTTGAACCTCGCTTCCTGCTGATTGTAGTTTAAAAGATTTTTTTGCTGGTTGAGTTTTGGTAGTTAAATTGGGTCGTACACAATTTTTTTTATCCCTGTATCGATTAGAAATTTTAGTGTTTTACCATTATTTGTTGCATACTCTATATATGGTATGCTAGAGAGGCTCTTATCATAAAATTTGCCTCTGTTGTTACTGCATCTAGCTATAGGTTGGACTACCTCTTCCAGTATATTATTTTCTGCGAAGACTTGTTCATATTCTTCCGTGTACTGTGCTTCTTCAGCTGGTTCAGGGTTTTCCATATTGAACATTCGTTGTCTTTTTTGTGGAATATTGGAATATTGACGGAATGGTTTCCTACGTTTTGTCTATACTTTTTGGGTTATAGCTGTGCTGATTAGCAGCTGGCCTATTCGTGAATCCACCTGTCTTGTTTAGATGGATTGGTCGGTTTCCATCTGATATGCAGGTTTTGGTTGAGTTGGGCTTGGTGGGGAAGATTATTTTTTTGAGGAATAGGAGGTTGATACTGATTCATCTGATACTGTCCATGTTGGATGTTGTATGCCATATTCCTTTGCTGTATCGTCATTTGTTTCTGTGTTTGTGGTGTCGGTTCTGGTTTTATTTGTGTTTGTCTAATTGAGGGCAAAATAATATTAAGCGGAGCGGTGACTGTGATATGCGAATTCTTTTAGTGAAATGTCAAGTTTCTGTAATTTAATTCTTGTATTTCTAAGCACGAGGCGTAGGCTTCAGGCAGTGTCTGTGGTTTTTGTATTGTGAGTATCCTGGAAAGATCCCCTGATACCTCTAATAAATACATCTAACGCACGATGTCTATAGTTTTCAATTAATGCGTATATAGTTTCTGTGCTATAGCCTTCTGTTTTTAATTTATTGATAAAAAGTGAGAACTGGTGATTTACATTTGCATATAATTAATCTATGCCAGAGTTTCCTTGAATCAACATATGTAGTTGATGCTATGAGGTTCGTCTATTTCTCTTATCGGTGTAGTGGAGAGATAGACATTTTTTAATCGCCGACCAGTCTTCATTAAATAGGTATACTGTAGGAAATTGAAGCTGTTTCTGCCCCACCTGGGATTTTTTGTCGTATGCTTTCTAGTATTGCTCTATAAATGGGCTTATCTTTAATTAAGTGATAGTATTTGCTCAACATTGTAAACCCATGATATATACTGCGTAACATTTCCGTCAAATATTTGTAGCTCTTTCACGCAATCGGGAAGGTTGCTTATATCGTTGAGCTCTTGCTCATTTCTTGGTGGTTATAAGTTTGAGCCTGAAGGTACTGCTGGCTGAATTACTTTGGTTTCTATGTACTCAAGTCTTCTCTCTAGTCTTTTTACAGCTTCAATTTGAACATTCATTGCTCCTGTTAATTCTGAGATTGTTCTTTAGAACCGATCTTGGAACTCTTTCATTTTATACTTGTCTTTTATATATTAAGTTGTATAACAGAGATTTTTATACGGTTATGCAAAAAGAAATCTAAAGTGTGAACAAAATTATAAAAAAAAGGACATTTTAACAATTGATTTTGATTCTAGTGTATTTTATTTGTCGTGTATAAATTTAAAACTTGAATATCATAGTTTTTTACACTTCACTTTCTTTGTTTGAATTCTGAATTGAAACACAATTTATATTTTCTACTACTAATTCGTTTCTAAAACTAATAATGTTTTGCAAAAAAATTTTTGTTTACTTTTTTTTTTTTTTTTTTTTTTTTCTTATCAACAGTACTGACACCGCATTTGCATCCGGTGTAGCGAAACATAATTCTTAATTTTGGATTATTCTGCAATATTATCATTGACCTTACTGATGTTGAAGAATGTTTATATTTTTATTTGTATGCACGCTGAAGTGCGATAACTTCAGTTTTAGTTCTGTGGTTATTCTTACAGTAATTCAATTATATACTTTAACAAAGTTAATACACATGATTTTGAATAATCTAAAATAGTTTTCGTTTTTTATATTGCTTGCCAGGGAATTATATAAAAGTAATCCCTTATATAAGTGTGTGTTTTGAGCTACTACAGCCGTTTAATCTAATGATGAACTCTGAAATCACTACAATTGCACAATTGATTCACCTACGTATCTTATTGCGCTTGTTAGATAGTTTGGTGTAGTACCCTGCTTCATTTTGAAGACTGCTGTCAACGTGTTGAGTTAAGCGCATCCAACATGCATCTTATTGGTGTGAGTTTATTGCATCCTAATATGCTTCTCATTGCTTTATTCTGAAGTTTTTGAAGATCTAGTATCTGACTACGATTGCCAGATGTGTAAAATAGTGGAGCAATATTCTAAATGAGGTTTCATGATAGTATTATATACTTTAATTAGTGTAAGACAATCCATTTTTTTCATATCATTTTAAAGAAACCTACCTTTTTCCCAATTTTTTTATAGATATTCACATTTTCATGTTCAAAAAATTTAAAATTCTTATTATTTTTTATTTTTATTTTATTTTTCAAATGATCGATACAAATAAATTTGTAATGTCCAGGATTTTACGCCGGAGTACTATGCCCATGTGGCGTTTGTCAACAGCACGCATCGTACTAGGTACTTGAAATGATTTACATTTTCTATCTTATTATTATTTATTTCTATAGTATTTTCAGTATTTCTGTTTATATGAAAAATTTTCGTTTTCTGTTAGTTTAATTTCAGTTTGTTCAATCTTAACCATAATGTTGTTCGCTTAATGTCACCTAGTAGTTTTGTTTAGCATTCATCTGCATCTTTCATTTGTGTCATCTGCATAAAGAACAATCTTGCATTCACGTATAATTTCTGGCATATCGTTAATGTATATTATAAGTAGCAGTGCTGTCAGAATTGTGCGTTGTGGAACTTCTATATCGACTTCTATCGCATTTGACACTCTATTATTTTCCTTTGTTCTTTGCGACCTTGTTGAAAGAAACGATTTAAACCACTCCAGTTCTTTATCTCTTATCCCGTATCCCATATCTTGACATCTTTACAAGCAGAATATTCCGATCTATTTTTTCAAACTTTTCCATTAATTTATATTGATGTGAGCCCTCCGGTTCTCGTCGAGTTTGAAGGCAAGATATGTCATTATACCCCTTTATCTGTATTTCATTGCATTCGGTATTGTCTGTAAAATATGTTTCCCATAAAATTATTAGATGGTATTTATGACCATCGCACAGTTTTTCGAGTACTTCGAAATTATTTGTAAGGCCCTGAATGTTTATGCAAATACCTATGATTGACTTTGATTCATAATATCCAATTTTTTTCTTTTTTATTTCTAGCTTATTCTGGTATACAGGACATAATTTGCTAAATGTTTTTTCGTTATCGACGAGTCCCATATTAAAGTTTTCGTTTACGTGAACGCATTTAAATCTTTTTTGTATAGCGTCATTTTGACATTCACTAGTTTTGTGTTTACCTAGGCATTTGATACACGTTTCATCTGCTCGGTTATAGCAAATCAGAATATCAATTCCACCATATACTTTTCAACGCTCCCATCCAACATTTTGTTTTCCTGTTTCCATTAATTTTAAAAATAAATTTTCATCTCCTCGTATTTCAATCACAGCATTGTAGTTTACTTCGTTGTTTTTCTTTCTTTCAAAGTATACGAGTAGTTTCAATTGGTACTTGCTTTTATTATATTTTCATACTTCATATTTCACTTTCATCATCCCCGAACTTCGTAGGTATTCGTCAATAGAATTCTTGGATTTAATTTGGTTGGCACTTTAACTTTGTATTTTTCTCCCATTTGCTTTTCAATGGCATTTTTAATATATATATTTTTTTTATAAATTACGCGCGCCTAAGGGGTTGATACCCTTTTACTGTTGCCAGGGCGCGGGAGGAAAGATAGAAGGAGGAGAAAGGAAAATTGTTTTTTTGTAGTGGTTTGAAACTCAGGTGTGTTTGGTTTCTATGTTTGCTCTCCAGGGGTGGGAGTCCGAATAGGACGGAGAGTTTTTCTTCACTCAGAGTGATTCGAGATATAATTCCCAGTATTTGTTTCATTGCTTAAAACTCTTATAACAGCCAAATCTACGTGTCAGTGTTATGCCTTTACACGCAGAACTTTTTTGTCTGAGTTCCAATTATACAATGAAAAACTGATTTTGCCATGGGCAGGATTCGAACCTGGACCTTCCGAGTGAGAAGCGTTTGCTACTACCACTACACCACGGCCACCCCAATATCCCTATATATCCCTACATTCATGACTTTCACTCTCAATTAGAAGCATTTCTTTGTATGTGCTATCGATATTTAAAAATGTTTGGTCTTTGAGGTCAATGTTTTTAAACTTTTTTGTTTTTCTTTTGTTTTTACAATCAGAGGTACTTTTTTTCGGAGCTCTGGCTACATTTTTTGTTGAGTTTTGTTGTTTAGTTTTTAAACAATTTCAGCAAACGTCATTTGGTTTCCAGCTAATGGGTTATTATTGAAAATTTTTTTACCTCGTTGCATACATTCGTGTTGCTATTCCTAAGTTCTGTACGAATTTTGTCATTGTCTTCCGTGAACTTTTCAGCCACGTTACACATATTCATCACTTCTAGAAGATTTCTCTCACTTAACATACATACTTCTTGAGCGATTTTCATGCCCTGTAGAGCGATTACATCTATATTGGATCGCTTCCAATAAATTCTTAAAATAACTTTCGTGGCTTCTCAGTGACTGTTCAAATTTTTCCTTGTATTATTTAAAATGGAATTTGTTTTTATTGACGCTCTCTTGCACTTCCTTTACAACCATGTCCATATTCTGAATGTATTGAATGTATTCAACGCAAATAAATCTTACATATTTCCAGTTCTTATTATTCCGCTGCTGTATTCGTCTAGGCCTGAATATTTTGTGGACCAGTGAAAGACTTTTTTACAGATGCTTTCGCAACCGACTCCTGTTTCGCCTCGTATCGCCAACTTGCATTTTGGATCATTTCGACATGCTTTATACTGTTTATATTTTGTTGGCTTCATACACCGTTTATAAACAACTTTTTGAAAATTTAAATTAAATTTAAAAGTTTTTTTGTTTTAGATATACAATATATTTATACTCGATTTTATTTACTCAAAAAAAATTTTGCTTCCGTTCACTTTGAGGTTCACATTAACATGTATATACATAGTTTAAGTAGGTTGAGATTTAATTTTAATTAGTTTGCAAATTTTAAGTTTAAGTTTTATAATTGTATTTACACTACAAGTTATAAACAAGTAAACAGGTTGTTTGCTTTAGGAAAATTGTTTCCTTAGCTTTAATTTTAATAAATACAAAAATAAAGATAAATATTTACTATTTAAGGTCGAAAGACATAGTCTAAGCGTTAAACCTAATTAAAACCTCAAATTGTGCGAATAATGGCCAGACAAATAAGAAAACGAGAATTTTAAGTTAATTAATCTAATTTTTAAGAACTTTTTGTATAGCATGTAAGAGTTAATCAATGAATTTAAATAATGTGACCGTTCGTAGAAAAAAGGACCTTAACTTTCATCTCAAAATCGAGATTTTTATATTTTCTGAAAGCTGAAATCCTGCTGAAAACTTTTTTTTGTTAAAAGTTATGAATTTTCAAAGGTTTAGTTTCAGAAATTACTGTTTTGAGAAAAAAGTACAATGTAATAATATGTGAATTCTGACCGTTCTACTCACAATGTTAAGGGTATTTTTTTCTTCACTTTTTAAGTAGCAACGTGGGGTTCTTTAGATGATTAATGATGATGATTAAGATGATTAATTAAATCTACAACACTCCCGTATGATCCGGTTTCGGTTGGGTTGGGGGAGGCTAATTTACGGTCTCTTTTATAGGATTCAGATCCTGTTCGGTTTTAACTATAAATTGATACTTTATTCAAATAACACAATTAATCCAATTATTGTAGTTTATACAGCACACGATGCTGTATCAGACGAGCCCAAAAATCGTTTTTTTTTTCCTTTTTTCCTAAAACTGCTTTATTGAACATTTTGCTCATTTAATATCAGCACCATAAATTAGGACTGAGATGATCAAGGTCTTATACAGACTCTTCTTAGTTATTCGGGATAGGGCCTAACTACTCAGTTGGTTTCTCTAGACCCAAGAAACAGCGACTGGCAAGAATGATTATTCTTTTTATTTCTGCTAAGCTGTTGTTGGCAGAATTTATAACAGAGTCAAGGTAAGCAAAGTCCCTTAAGGGTCCGAACATTCGACATGGAGATCCGTCAATAGTGAATCCATTTTTATCCGAGGCCGTTAGTTGGTTCGTCATATTATCTTGTTAGTCTTTTCCGTGTAGGGTTGTGAGCCCTATGCCGTCGTAAGCTATTATCATGCTAGGGCAATTATCAACATGCCAATGCCATTTTGGCCTGTATGAGTAAGGCTTTACTCTTACTACTAGTACTGGTACATACTCGTAAATATCATTTAAAGCGGGATACATAAAAACATTGTTGCTGGTAGATTCTTTGCTATACGGAGCAAAAAATGTAGGTTATTGTTGGGTTGCAGCGATAATTCTTGTTGATTGTCTGTTGTATCCCAAATCCAAAGGCTTTTAATAAAAGTGTCACATACTCGTATGTATGTATATCATATAAAGAAGTGCTGCTCGGAAATTTATTGCCAGGCGCTGATACTTCATACCATTCCCATTGCATATAACATGAAATTAGGAGGTCGCTTGCTATTTTTCTACAATATCTATGTATAGGGTTTTCCAATAAGGACTTGACAACTTTTTTTTTAAATAAAACGCAAATCATTTGAGATATTTCAAAAACTTTATTATCGGCTTGAAGTACAATCAAAACATTTATGAATGGAACTCGACTTCGTTCATATGGCCACCGCCGGAACGTTTGCAACGGTCGATTCGTTGGATCGTTTGCTACGGACGCCTGAACGACAGTGATATTTTCGACATTTCGACCAACCCGTTGTCTCACTGACACGGCAACATCACACAACGAATATGTAGACTTTTGCACTAAGCTTGTTATTGCCTGTCTACTAGGGCGAGAATTACGACCGAAAATTGGAGTTGCAGTCACCGACTCCGAATTTCGGTAGAAAATTTTTATAATTTGCAGACGTTGCTCGTTCGTATACTTTACCATGGTCAAAATGTTGAGTTTACTAAATAAATTGACTGTGAGAGTTTGATGATTAGTGAAAGAGTGCGTTCACAAATTAAATTCAAAATTTTCAAGTCTCTATCGGAAAACCCTTTATATGCTTAGTGAGCTTAGCTAAGGAGTTTTTTGGTGAGCAGAAAAGATATTTACACTCTCAGTTGCTTCGAAATTATTAAAAATTTATTAAAAATTTGCTGAAACGTTGATGGGGAAACCTCTACACAGTCAATTAAGAGCGATAAGAAGAAATTGTTAGAGTTATAGGCTTTACGTTCGTCAACAAAAGGAAGTTTAACTAGAATTACGGTGAAGGTAGAATACAGTCCGTTACAAAATTGGAATGTCGATAAAGAATATTAGAAATCATATTTCGAACAAGACCTTAATGTTCACATGTATATTGAAAGATTCGATATTAGCGGAAAAGAGAAAGTCAATGACGAATTTTGAAGCAAAGTAGAAGAATTGTGTGTTTGAACAAAATCGAAATATAGCGAGCTTAAGTAAAATCAAAGGAGTGCTTCAATACAACTTATTTATAGCAGCAGCTGGTGGTTCGTTCAAGGTTGGAAGAAACCCAGTTTTTCTGGAAAATTCCCAGAATATCCGGATTGTATACGGTTATTTAAAAATTTAGTTGATAAAAATGAAACTCTCGACAATTTGCAGAAATTCAATTATTTAAAGCGTTGCTTGTCTACAAATGCATTAAATGCAATATAAGAGTTTGATTTGACTGGAGCGAATTATTGAAAGGTACTAGATAGATAGATAGATAAAACATTTGACAACAAATGTTTGATTAAGAATATATAAACCTCTTGTTAGATATTCCTATAGCGTCAAAGTCATCTTCTTTAAGGAATATGGAAGATAGTTTCACTACTCAATGTTGTTGATCGGCGACTGTAAGGACAGTACTTATGCGATCCTTATATCGCTTGCATTGGATAGATTTGATTCCGAAACGCAAGCGAAATGACAAGATACGATTGATTATAAGCAATAGCTATAATGGAATCAATGTACTCTGCTGTTGTACTGTCGCTGTAAAAATTTAAAAGCCAAGAATTCTAAGGAAAACTAGTAACACCAGTTGTCAGAAATTATCTTCGGTCTACTTAAGGGATGCAGCAAGTTCAACGCGCATTTTGTGAACTGGAGGGTCATAAAGTTGAAGCATGTGGTAAATTTCAAAATCTTTCAGTAGTGAGACGCTTTCAAGAGGGAGAGGTATATTCAACTTATGTATTTTTAGTTTATCGAGAGTAAAAAAAAAATACAATCTTTAACTTTGCTTAGAAATCATCTATATTTCACGGATTTGAACTTACAAACTGACTGAGTGACGATTTCTACCAGGACCCAGTGGGGGGCAGAATCTTCCACTTTATGTTAAAAGGTCTTAATTGGAAGAACAAAAAACTAAGTGATATTAGCGACTGTGATGTTAGGAGGCAAGGATTGTTTTAGGTTATACCATCCTGTCCGGGCACTACTGTATTTAGTTTCTGAATTTAATTTTGTAACATAGCATATGGCTCAAAGGCTCAGATTGAAAAAAATCGATAACGGATCTTCAAATCAGTGGAACTGGAAAGGAACTTTAAATAAGTCGTCACACTACACGGGCAATATATATGCTAAGTCAAGGAATTCTGAGTGCAAAGCAGAATTAGAGCTTTTGATAATAAAACATATTACTGATCTAGCGCGGAGTCAATCGCCCCAGGTTGATAGTCGGACTATTCCAAAGAATAAATAGATTTTCTAATAAAGGGTGAGTGTTTCTTTGAGTTTTTATCGATTGGACGGTTAAAGATAAGCGGAAGGCCAACTTTACGAATGACGGTATTCAGTTGGGTTGTACATGAAAAAATCATTTCCTACGTTCGAGTAGGAAAGGTGCGAGGATCATTTTATAAAAACAGTCAGGCGAGGTGATGGCGGCAGGTTTGTGGCTAGCTATACTACCTTTCAAAGAAAATATTGATATTTTATGTGATTCATTTCATATCGCCAAGAAACGGTTTCTCTCACTGGAAAAAAGGTTAGATAGGAGTCCAGAAGTCAAAGTGCAATACGTACGGTTTATAGAGGAGTACGAAAAACTAGATCACATGGAAGAAGTACCTCTAGTGTATTAAAATGACATACTTTTTCCCACACCAATGTGTTCATCGACCAGAATCGTCCTCCACAAAATCTACGAGTGGTGTTCGATTGTAGCTGCCATACATTTTCGAAAACCTCGTTAAATGAGGTTCTATTAAAAGGCCCAGTCATACATGATACAAGATACAAGATACATTGTAATAATTCTACGATTTCGATTGTTTTTTAAATAATCAGTGACTGCAGATATCTCAAAAATGTATAGGCAGATATAAGGGTAAATAAGACAGATCGGAATTATCAGTGTATTCTATAGAGAAATAATCCGATGTAAAAGTACAAAAAAAAATAGTGTGACTTATGGGAAACCTGGGCTCTGATCTTAGTTACTCGATGCTTAAAAATGTTGGTGGATTAAAATCATTTAAATTATTAATGGCAATTCTTGTACGGACGATCTTATCATCGGTGGAGATTCCTGCTAGGAAATATCAGATATTTATACAAAATTCAAGGCTATCCTTTCAGAGTCCGGATTTGAACTACGCAAATGTTGGACCAATGAGGAGACATTCTTTTGCGAATCAATGATAACGATATAATAAGATATCAAATGGAATCCATCTTTTAATCAATTGCAGTACGCGGTTCCCGATATAAAGTTTGCGAAGATCATAATGAAGCGAGGAATTTTGTCTATGTTGTAAGCCCTTTTTGACCGCTTAGAGTTAATTAACCTCGTAATATTATAGTTAAGGGGAAAATTATTTTCCAAAACCTGTGGGTAAAAAGAATGAATTAGGATGAGTCGGTTCAATCCTTAGCGATCCTATTAAAAAAATAGAAAATATTAAAATTCGCAAAAAAAAGTCGATACAAATCCATGGCTTAGGATGAAAACAAGGAAGTGCAATGTCACCTATTAAATGCAAAACCTAAAGTAGCTCCTATAAAACTGAAAGCATTCCGAGGCTTGAGCTGTATGCTGCGGAGATGCTATTTTTGCTATTGGTAAAGATTTTGCTAAATTTAGGGCTCGCAATTGACAACAGTTATCTGTGAACGGATTCAGAAATCATTTTGTGATGATTATCCACTCAATAGATAAAATAATTCAAGTTCTAGAATATAGGTATTTAAATCAAGTGCTTTTACATTTACATTTACACGGCAAACAAAACTAGCCGACTGATATGTCACGAGAACACTATGCCAAGAGAAAACTTGTAACATTCCCCAATGGCTTTCGATGTTTCATGTACCTATACTATTAGAATTTAGAACAAGCTAATCCAAAATTGCCACTTATTCCGATCTCTCCACCAAAAGCGAGAACTTTTTTCTGACTACTTATTGTAATTAGATAAGCTTAAATAATGAAGTAAAATGCATTTCTGACTGACTAATTTTGACAAATTGGAAAAAAATATATTGTTTTCTTTTAAACAAATTGACTAGTTTTTAGAGCGTTTCAATACGTTTTTATCCCACTTTTACACGGAGAGGGGTGTCCCCTCTCACGCAATTTCTTAATTTAGTTTCACCAAAACGTATCTCCTATCAAAATTTATCCAATCAGATAAGAGATCCGCTGTATTAACGATATCGTACTTAGTACTGCACTGACGGTTATAATGATGTAATAATTTTGGGACAATTTTTCTCAAATTTTCATTAATTGTGTGCTCTGTTAATAAATTTTGATTTGTACTACAAAGATTTCGAAATTATAAAAAAAAATACTCATTTAATTTAATTTAATTTAATTTAATTTAATTTAGTGGGGGCTAACGCCCCCATTTATTTCGCTTAATACAAGCTTAAAGTAACTTAAAAACTAGGACTTAAGAACTAACAAGAGTTAGGGGTTAGAAACTAAGGGAAGGAAGTAAGAAATTTAAGACGAGAAGTGCTCAGGTTGAAATCATAAAGTGGGAGGTTTGAGTTTACCTTACGGAGCATGCGGGAGATTGGTTCGTTAGAGCCATAAGAGGTACGGTGGGTTGAGATATTGAAGAGACGAGGACAGCGTAAATTACGAGGGTTAGTGTTGAAGGAAATAGAATTGTAAAGGGAAGCGCAGTCCACAGAACCGGAGAGTAGTCGATGAATAAAGAGAATGTCAGCTACGTCTCAGCGTTTTTCTAGGGTATTCAGGTTAAGAAGTTTGAGGCGGTCGCGATAGGAAAATAAGATAAATGGGTCACTCCAGGGTAGTCCACGTAGAGCAAACCGAAGAAAACGACGTTGAATGTTCTCGATTCGGGATACATGAATTCGCTGAAAGGGGGACCACAGTTGGTTGGCATATTCAAGGAGGGGCCGGACAAGGGTAAAGTAAAGTAACCATGTCACAATTCTTTAGACCAACGTTTGACAAAACCGAGCGATGATTTGGCTTATCTCATCAATATGCGAACGGAAGTTTAACTCTCTATCGTATAAAATTCCAAGGTCGCAAAGGGATTGAACCTGGGGTACAGGTTCATCATGCAGAAAATAAGGCCGAGAGGGGGATTGATTGGACTTACGAGACAAAGTCATAGATTGACATTTGGAGACATTAAGCTCAAAGCAATTTTCTAGACACCAAGTAGAAAACCTATCGAGGTCGTCTTGAAGGAGAATAGAGTCTTGGGGTGAAGAAATAATTTTCGAGAACTTAGTGTCATCGGCGTAAATGGATACGGAGCAGTGTTTGATAATTTTCTCAAGATCGTTTATAGTTAAAATAAAAAAGAGGGGACCTAGGTGGCTGCCTTGTGGGACACCAGAAGTGGCTAAAAACGGGGTTGAGAAGGCTAACCTAAAGCGAACGCTATAGTAATGGTTCTCCAGATAAGAAGATATCCATTTTAACAATATGGGGTCAAAACCGAGGGAAGACACTTTGAAAAGGATCAGTTGATGTGATATTTTATCGAAATCCTTAGCGAAATCTCGAGCAATAACGTCAATTTCGTTGCCATTTTCTAGGGCTGAAAGCGCAAAGGATACGAATTCAACTAAGTTTGTAGTAGTTGATCTACCTTTTAGAAATCCGTGCTGACTGGGTGATATAAGTGACTTGCACTGAAAGTTTAGAACCTCATATAAAAAACTTTCGAACATTTTAGGTATGTGAGAAAAAAGTGAGAAATGTGACGGTAGTTGGCTACTTCATTCTTTGATACCTTTTTGTGAACCGGGGTTATGAAAGAGGTCTTCCAAACTTGGTGGAATCTTCCTTGTGTGAGGGACAGATAAAAGAGGAAGGAAAGTGGGTGCGAAAGATTGGACGCACACTTTTTGAAAAATATTGCTGGGAGCCCATCTGGACTAGATACAAATTCAACATTGAGATTTTATAACTTTTCTTCGATAAGGGTGGGATCAAAAGGTTGAGATAGAGAGGGGCCAATGGAGAAATTGGGAAGGTACGTGAAATAGATGGAGTCGGGTACAAAGAGGTTGTCTGCAAATGACTGTTTAAAAAAGTTTGCAAAATAGATGGCAATAATATGTGGGTCGGTCGATGATATATTATCGAACGAGAGAGAGGGGGGATAACCGTCTGATTTTCTTTTATAGTTGACGAATTGATAAAATGTCTTAGGATCGTTGATAAGGTTGGTCTGCGCTGTGTCGAGAAAGCGCTGATAGATGCAGTTATAGAGCTGGGTGAATTGCAGGTAAGTTCCAAGATAGTTAGAGTAGTCATAATAAGAATTGGTGCGAAGAAAAACTGCACATAATTTGTTTTTTCTGTTTCGTAAAGGGCGAAGTCTTCTGTTGTACCAAGAAGGGGAAATAGATGATATTTTATGCCATGAAAAGGGGACTTAGAGAGAAATGGAATTAAATATTTCACTGTAGAAAATGGAAATAGCATCAGATAAGATAGGTTGGTAAAATCAAAAGAACATTTGCTAAGATAGGTATTGATTTTGCGAAAATTAGCTTTATGGAATTTGTAAGAAGAGATGGTAGTTGAAGAAGTGGGATGGGATGGAGAGTTAAGGAAAAAGAAGAGGGGGGTGAAAGTTGTCGACAGTTGATAGGATAAAGGGACACAACGTTACTGTGGAGTTAATAGGATCACTAGTGAAAATAAGGCCCAGTTGCCTACCTATAGAATTAGGGACGCCACTAACTTGACACAGGCTTGAGTCAGTTATGCTATCAATGAAAAGACATTCCTTGGATGAACTGGCGTTTGACGCGGTAAAAAAATAAGTGATCATCCGATGGAATCCACTTTAGCACGGGCAGATTAAAGTCACCAAAGATAAGGATATCGTCGATGGAATCACTTAGATCAATTAGTTGGTCAATTGCTTTACTAGCAAGTATGTAGGATTCAATAGGCTGAGCTGGGAGAATGTAGCAACACATAACGTACAGGGACCTGTTGGGAAGTGTTATTTTAATTGAAACAAAGTCAAGTTTGACAGAAGAAGAGATAGCGATGAGAGAAGAGTTGAGGTTATTGTGAATGGCAAGTAGGACACCTCTACATGGAGAATCAACTTTAGGGATGGCAGGATCATTAAACATAGGCAGAGAGTGATAGTCATCTCGGAAAACATTATAAGAAGATGGAAATAGCTCCTGGCTCTTTATGTCGGGGATCAGATTGTTTTCTGTAAGAGCATAGACGTCGAAAGAGAGACCGTGTGATTTAGACAAGACAGCACGAGTTTTAAAGCGCAAGCCTCTTACGTTTTGGTAGTAAAATGTAAGAGGTAGTTTGTTGCCTCCACGTAGAGGAGTGTGGATGAGATGGCCGCGATTCGGCATGAAGACGCATTATCTGACAAAAATTAAAAACGATGCCACAACTTGTTCACGAGTTATCGTGGGTCAAAAAAATTTACACTTACGGACATACACACCTCCACACAAACATTTTCCTAGACACTATCTAAAAATATTATAGACGCCTTAAAAAGTGAAGGTATCATCAAATTTTCATTTTCGATTTGCGGGGTGAATGCAAGAAAGTCAAAAACTTAATCTTGTTATAATTTATTTTATTAGCAAAAACGTACAGATATCAAATATTAAATAAATTTACTTAATTGACAACCATTTACTAAATTCTCTGCCATAGTTTAAGTTTGAAACATTTTTTGATTCTTTGATTTCGGAATGAAGCTTACGAATTTTGTTAACTGATGGTCCAAAGCGATTTTTATCACGATTAGGTAAGAAATTCCAAATCGTCAGAGTCTCATCATTACCAGCAGTCGCTAATTGCATTCCATTTGGATTCCACATTATGAATCGAGCACAATTATCTGCCACGCGAAGAATGTCAACTACACGATCAAGAGAAGACATCACTAGAATTTCTGAATGTACACATCCATCTGAATCTAAAATAGAAGAAAAATAAATTGGGCATTGTGATTTTACTTATGCGTAATATATGTATAAATTTTTCAATAGTTATATATAATATAATAAAAGGACTTATGGCACTGGCAGCCCAAAACGGAAAGCACATCGCAGTGCTGTGACTATGGGCCATACTAACAACGAATCGTTAGTTGTGACTTAAAAAGGGTGTCGACTTAAATATTAATAGAGACTTAAGTCTAAAGTGTACCAGTAATGATTTAATAGTCAGCTTTCGATTTGATGATTTGGATTTTCCATGAGGAAATATATAATTCGAGTATATGGATAACCAATTAATTGCGAAATCAGTTCTTTCGCGAAGGGTAAAATTAACTAACAAATCGTTCATCTCTTTTGTCCAATTGATGCAGCACAGACGTTATTTTACAATTTTACATACATATATCATAGATATGTACATCAGCAAACGCCAATACTCCTGGCACTCGAAAGTCGAAATTAACAAAATCAGCTGAGATGTGCATACAAAAATGTTATGTCAATGTACTGAAGTTAATACACCTTGTTGGCTCCGCTTTTGCTTCCTAAATGGAAATTGGATTCCATAATTGTTATTTTTAAAACTCTAATTCAGCATTAATAATCTAATTTCTCCTAATAAATTAAATGTAGGATGAGCTGCTATATTAGCAGAACATAATAAAAATCAAGAACATGTATAACGAAATATGTGATAATTAAGAGAACATTGCTGTGTAAATCCTAAAATTTTGAATAATTTTTTTTATTGCTTTAAAATGTTCTAAAGGTTATGTGAAATTAATACGTATTTAAAATATTTTCCGAGGTATAGCATCAAGAGGTGATAGAGAAGAGTAGGTAGCCTTAAAAAAAATGTTTTTATGGCATTCAACAGACCTAAGAACATATAGAAACAGATGCAAATACTAATGCGATTTTGAAAAAAAAAACTGTTTAAGGCTGATAGTGATGATATGTAGTGATATGTAATCGTTTTATAGAGTTATACTATGCCATATATACTCGTATATATAGAAGCTTTAAATGTGTTTTTCTCGAAACAATGTTTTTGAATCTGAGCACACGATAATTAGAAAACGACGAGATAAATCGCGTTAAAATATTACGTGTTTCTTTTAATTTGTTGGTGAATCTACAAAATTTTAAATGTTTTGATAAGTAATATGTCATTTTAATGTTTAATTAACGAAATTTTTACGAAAAAATCGTACTTACCATTGACTATTCACTTTTAATCTTTTGCGCATTTTCGAGGTTTATCTACGAATTATACTTGTTATTAACATCTTTTTCATTGTCCTGTATTCAAAAATAAGAACGAAGAGTGTACGAAAATTAGATGCTTTATTTTTTGCATTTTAGTTTATTGCTTCAATAAAACATTTACGAAAAACACATTGTAACCAGTTTTTACTGCAATATATTCCAATAAATTATAACGAAATATCTACAGCCATAGAATGTAAATTATCATTATTGCTGTCGCGAACATGTCACTTGAACTTCGTTAAATGAATATGGGAGCTCTCATCAACAAGGTTAAGAAATATTTTGCGTTTACTTTGAAAGGTACTCGCTACGGCGAGATTTCTATTCAGAAAAGCAAAACCTACTTCAGATTGAAACAAAACTTAGATGAGGTAACACGCTACATTTTCAATATAAAGTTTTAAGAAATTTTGATAGACTCGCATGTCAACACCGGAGGCACAATTACTCAAATGTCTACGAAGCTTTTTTATGTTAATGATATTGACCATTGTCACCGGTGCTAATATTGAAACAGAAGCTGTAGAAATGGTTTAAAGTATCAAAACATTGGATAGAACCTCTTGAAGTAGGTACCCGCTCTCCGCACTAGATTCTGATAATAGCATCTTTTCAGAAATCAAATGAAGTATTACACTTGGCACTCACGGTTTCTTTGACATAAAGAGGTAAGTCTGTTTTAAGATAACTGAAGGGTACACAATATAACAGCCATTATATCACTCTTGCTCTAAGGCTGAGGAACATGAAAATTAACAAAATATATAAAAATATGAATTCCTTTACGAAGTAATTAAGAGAAATAAATCGTTCGGGACTCATCATTATGCTGTTTCAACAGATAATCTTGCACGACATTAAACAGAATGGGGCCTTTAATCCAGATAATATGGATCTAAAACCAAGTCCCGTCCATAAACGATCTCTGCAAGCTCTATTTAACTCTTTCTCCAATCTATGAACACGATATCCAAATCTTTCGAAGCGCCGCAATGATTCTCCAACATTGTATATAAACTCCGTCATCGGCTACAGAGCCCCATTGACTGCCATGGAGCTTAATAATATTGGGCTATCGACTCTTTGTAGGTCTGTTGATTATTTTCTAATAAAAAATAATAGCAACATCGACATGATCAGAAAAATGCACATCGGTCATCTAAGACTACTATGACACTTAGAGCAGATGAAAACCGGGTCTCGACCAATTTCGAGCTGGAGGCAGTTAGCCAAAGGAAGATGGAAAGAAAGGAGCTTAGAGATACATGCTCAAGTCCAGCCGAAGAAGAATACTCTGCAGATATAAATATTTTTAATTTTGCTATTCCTAAAAGAAAAAATAAATGATTGCTTTATTTTAATAACTTGCCTTTATCCGAGTAGCTAACCAGTAGCTCACCAGTTAACTTGCTAAATGTTATGAAATCAATCACAACTTTTTTGTCTTTACGCTGGTAATATGCGACAATTTCTCTTGTTGGAGCATGAAGAATAACAATGGAAGCAGGAAAATCTTCAGCTAAAAGAATAAGTAATTACAGTACATGTATTACATAATAACACTTTACAAACATATTGCAAGGTCTGTTCCATTCCACGGATGCCAATCTATTACAACTCGGAGTTTACGTTGTGACCTTAAAACCACATGAATATCGCAAGACGGCCAATTGTATACATAAACATTTCCCTCCACATCTGAAGTAGCCATATAACGCATTGTAGGTGAAAACTTTATCATGAAAACAGATTGTTTGTGATTTTTTAAAACTCTGATGACAGTTAAATCGGACGCGCTAAAGACATAAAGCCATCCCATTTCCGTTCCACATAAAACTACCTTACCAGAAGGAGCCCATTCTATGCATGGAGCTAGGCAACGATTATTTTCAAAGAAATGCACGAAACGTATAGATAGTTCTTTATAATTTTGCACATCCCAAAGCTCAATAACTAAAAAAAACACAATACTTGCCTACCTATCGGCAATCTTAAAAGTATTTAAAATTCATATTACTTGGAGAACCAAAGCTCATACTGCTTATAGCCAGATATTTTCCTTGTGGGCAGGATGCTATGCATTTTACATTACGGATTCTGTAAATTAAGGTAAGATCCAATAATGGCATCCAAAGAACTAGATCCTCTCCAAATAACGCAGCAATTTGACCATCAACAGACCAGTCAATTAGATTAAAATCTGAAAGAAAGTTATCTGTTAACAACAAAAATAGTTTAGCGATAAACGGAGCGTAGACCAGAAAACATATCCAAATGGGGTAGATCATGCGTTGTGTCTTGACAAGCAACCGGCTTTAAGCGAGGTGTGCATGGCCAATCAAATGCATTAAGATTTCCATAAATAAATTCATACGTGAATATCGCAGGCAAAACACCTCCATTTGAAAGACTTGAAGCCTTTGCCTCCAGATCTGAAAACTGCAATAATCGTCTTGGTTTAATTCCAAATGACGCATTAAGAAATATCTTAAGTCCCCTGTAGCTGCAGTATCTCGGTGATAGTGGCTAAATACAATATGAATAATTTTCGAAAACTCTTAATTTTAAATAAAATATATTTACCGCGGTAAGAACATCTTCTTTTCCACCTTTGAAAAGAAACACTTCATTTGTTTCATTTCCTTTTATTGCATATCGTCTAGGAATGAATCGATCTCCGTAAAGATTTGGTATCGTTCTTTCTGGATTGATGGAAATTATCTATAAATACAATATTTATAAACGCAGGTAAATGTATTCAGATTGGAAACAATTTTGAATTTAACGTAATATTTTCATTGATTTCTAAAATAATCAAATATGGGATGTACAAAATTAGCTATTCATACTGTGTAGAAAGGGAAGGTCTGTACATGTACCTACGACAAATAAATCCAGTGGCTCTAATCTAGGATAGCCCTGCTAATTTCTTGTTAAAATTACTCTAAAAAACACCATTCAATATTTTTAAAATTTGTTGCATTATTGAAAAGACCAAACTCAATTAGTCATACATATACTCGTATATTAGGCAAGGTAAGGTTTCATAAGTTGTAGCTTGTACAACCGGCCCACTTAACAGGAGAAGGCCCTTTGCTATATTAGGTAGATAGTCCTCATATTTTAAGTGAAGGTTAGAATTGCAACGGGATATTCTATTATCAGATTTGTATGGTGGTTTTAGCACAAAAGAGGAACCTACTGTTTGTGGTGATGTACAGTTATTCAGTGTTATCGAAGAAAATACACGAAGATTGGCTTTTCTTCTGCGAATAGAGTAGAACAGTCGCACAGCGCAAAAAGTGTGTTTCATCTTTAAAACTCCACGCATAAACGCTATTTGCATATCTGCGATAGGCTATGATTATACCCACAAAGATGTCGATATGTGATCGTAATAGGTACTCTTTGTAATCCAGCTTAAGCTAAATTGCAGTCTGTCTCAATGACTACTTTTAGTTACCTTAGTCTTTCGATAGCAAATAGATTAAAAGAATATAAATAGACCAAAATGTGTTGCTACTTTTGGCATATTCAACGGCTTAATATTTAGGCGCATGAATTGGTGACCATGCGCCAATCCATTCTGGATTTCAAACGACATAGCGATCTCGTTAAGGGATGGCTATCAGTCTGACCACTCCGATATTGTCAAGACCAAGTTCAATATTGAAATGGCCAAATTTCTACCTGAAATATCATACTATACTCGTATAATTGTTGGATGGAGCTTAAAAGTACCCAACGCGAGTTTTCTCTGCCCCCACTGCTTGATTCGTTATAGAGATGGCAGTGTAAATGTGGATAGAATCTGTTCTTGGTAAGACAATACCCCTCTAAAATTCCCTGCCCGGGATTGTTAACCTAAAGGAAGATATTATGCAGTCGATGTTTTAATTTGTTGATTAAAGGACTGACTAGTGGTCGGGTTAGAGACTACTCCCTTGCAAGGAAGCTTTCAGGCGACTGAGAGTATAGGCCTCCATATACTTACCATACGACTAAATGACCACAGAAAGAAATAAAAAAATATATTCGTGACTAGAGCATTCGTGGGTGGCCGTGGGTCAAGTGGTATTGTATTGGCTTCCAAATCGGACAATTCGGGGTTCAATACCAGCCGTCCTTGAAAGATGTTCTATTTTTAAGGCAACTACGAGTATATTCACGTAAGATGAGTGGTTTCCTAGAATACAACAGCAAATGAAATTACACTAATAATTTAGTCTCCCCATTAAATGTTAGATGCCACCCATATGGAGCGAAATAACCACTGAGCCCAAAAATCCTTCTCTCTCTCTCTCTCTCTGTCTCATTTTTCTGAAAACTTAAAATGTGCTCATGCATTTTAAGTGTAGTAATACCCACTTGAATGTTAAGTTCTTTTAAAATAGAAAAAAACCCGTGGGGTAGATCATTGATCACCGCTGATGCACATGATGATGGATCTTTAATTTTCCTAATGTTATGCTATTGCGTATAGTCAATGAGTAATTTATGATTGTAAGCTCCAAGGCATAGAATAGGGGCACCTAAGCTTTGATTGCGCATTGCTTGATATTTGGCTTCCAATTCAACTTACTCTCTTTAAACGTTCCTATAAATATTGCCTATAAATGAAAATTGAAGCTCATTGGCAAAGAGTATCAATTTGTTATTACTTGGATATATCCAAGTATTTTTAAGCAATACCTTCGCCAATATCATCTGCACAATCACATACTGTACACCCTTCCCCTCTCAGAATTCTAAGCAGCATGTTGCCTACCATTAAAAAGAGAACAACGCTTCGACTGATATGTTCCCAAGCTGACGACATTCCTAGCTTTGTGTAATGATTCTTCTTGTTACCTCCTCATGAGGCAGTATAAGTGGTGGGGGAGCCCTTTATAGGTTTCGTAACCAGGGACTTATTTTCTGAGTGTGTTTAAAGTTCGCTCCTAAAGTCACCTCCTAGATATGCCGCAAAGGTGTTTTCAGTTTGCGCATGCAAGAAATAGTATAATCGGATTTTTTGTGAATAAGCTCAAAACTGACTTCAGTAAAACGAAAGGAAACACTACTAATGTCAAATATTCATCTATTGTATATATATTATTATAAAGCAAATTTTTATAAAGAATACATAATCAATGTGAATTTGATTATATCTACTATTAAATATTTTGCAGATTGATATAGTCCTTATTAAACTTAATTGCTTCAATTCAAGAATTAATTATTCATTCCATACGTATTTCGCTATAAAAATTTTATTATATTATTTTTATATTAAAGTTGATTGGCAAAATAAAATAATTTTTCCCTTCACCTGAAATTTTTATTATATAGGCGGATCCCTCTAGTCACAAATAAATCCATTCACACAACCAACAGCTAAAACAGCAATCATTAAGTCTGGAAAACTTGATAACACGTACACACCAAGATTGTCAATTTCGACATTCACTTTTATATCATGGATTAATTTGTATTTGATTGTTGTGTAGTTTAATGTCATCAGACACTCGTATGTATATGCGCAATTAAGAGTTAATTAAGTTAATTAATATACTCGTAATAATCCGTTTTAAGATGATATTTCTATGAATATACGAGTACATATTATATAGTAAGAGAATCATCCAAAGATCTTAAAGAAATAAGTATGAGCCCATTTTAAATCCAAAACGTTAGAAAGAATACTGGACTTCCTTCTGGACTTCTACACTGAAATCAGTGGCCTATAAACATACTTACCAAAGAGTCAACACAAACATACATAACATAAAAAACTACACCGCAATCAAATACATTCTTTGTAAAACGACTACCTTTTTTCTATTTTGAAATCTGGTTTTGATCGATCTGATTTATTTTGGTTAGACCTATAATGTGTCTTGAATAAAAATACGAATTACATATTAAACAAATATTGCCCTACCATATCTTGACAGCATTTTCCTTAATTGAAGTATACATTGCAGAGCGAAGTGTGGTAGAAGCAATCAAACCCTATCTGGGAAAATGCAAGAAATACCGCAGCTAATAGAGACTCAAAAAACAGAATACCAAAAATGTAAGCTTTTACCAATTTATACTCATTGGAATTAACATCAACTTAATTTTCAAATATGTGAAGGCAGAAATGCATAAAATAAGTGGGAAATTTCTACATACCTATTTTAATCTTCATCAAGAACCTAAAACCGACGAAATGATTATCATCCGCAGCTTTTGTCACGTTGGAAACCAAACTCAACATTAAACTGCTTCCTCGTTAATTCCTAATCCAATATCTCGAGAAGAGTTATTACGTGAACATGATAGTCCAAGTGCTGTTAAAGATATGTCACATAAGTATCGATTAATCAATTGCCAGATATCCTATTTGCACTTTGTTGTGTTCTTGTTAGACTAAATCTACGGTTGATGGCATTGGTAGGTCAGATTTTGGGAGTATCAAGGGCAAACTAATGATAATATGAAGTCAATGACTTTATCTGGATTATAATTTTCGATGTTACATTTTGAACCGACGATCCAAGTTGATGCATATTTAAAGATCAATTTAAGCAAAAATAAAAAGGGTTTGTTTTCAAGCTGGAATCATAATAATAAATAACAAATACACTCCAAATGAACTTATTTGTAATTTTGCCAAAATTATTTTGTTATAATTATTATTAATTGGAACAATAAAATTCTTTTAAAATTTTTTCTCCAGAATTTATATATATTTTTTTAAGTATTAATCAAATTTTACTCTTATCGAGTAGCTCAATTCGCGAATTTTGCTCAAGTCTCTTTTTAAAACTAAATTATGCATTTTTTTTCGTCCTCACTTTTAAGAGCACTTACGAGTATCTATTTAAGAGAAAAAAGGAACGTTTTAATGAAAATTGTGTAGAAAAGAACATATGCACTGTTCATTTCGATTGCAAGCCTAAGCCACCAGCAAGCAATCATTCGTGCGCAATGGACCATTACTCTTCTTCTTCTGGTCCAGTGTGAGCAAATAACAATCCACCCGAACCTGCATAGGTTTCTA
The DNA here is from genome assembly GCA_949129095.1 of Volucella bombylans. Classification (NCBI taxonomy): domain Eukaryota; kingdom Metazoa; phylum Arthropoda; class Insecta; order Diptera; family Syrphidae; genus Volucella; species Volucella bombylans. The sequence goes on along the minus strand of OX422142.1, from coordinate 50,059,517 downwards.
GCTACACAACATATAGAAAGACCGCAATCAAGTCCAACCCAGTTGACCATTGAGCGATTCATCCTTATGTGTCCACAGTTTCCGCAGATATATAGGTAGATGCTTACGGCTTGAGCACATGCAAGTCGTTCACTCGTCTAGTGGATACTTACTCCAGATAATACGATTTTTCTAGCTAGACTACTTTTGATACACAAACACACTATTTGGGCGATTTGTTGCAGTTGCTGTTGCTGCTACCACAGCTGCCGTCGGTTGTTGGAACTATCATTGGCGGTACTAGGGCAACCTAAACTCAGTGTTCTTCTAACTCTAGAGCTATTGCAATACGACGATTGAGTTTAATGAAACATAGCACTGTGCTGTCTTTAGTGGACCTCTAACGTTTGATGAGCATAGATCGCGAATTATTCAACTCGCAATTTTAGCTTTGGTCTTGCATTTAATTTTATTCAATTCTTCCCAGAGAACGGATTATTGTAGCATTTTGTGCCGGTTTCTGTTTTGATTGAAAATATTGTGAAATTGAATAGTGCATATTTACTGAATGTAATGCATTCTGCAAAATTTTATTAAGAGAATATATAAGGTTTATTCCTAACTATGTAAAAGTTAGATAAATTATTGAAATTAAGTGATTATCTGTCTGAAAAAATGAGTAAACATATCGTGAATTAAAGATATAAGAATATGTTTGATTTAGTTTGTGGATTTATGTCTGAAGTGTATGGCTGGTAAGTTGGTTGATTGCTTAATCACCTAAAGTGAATAGGATATATTAGAAACAATTTTACAGTATTGTTAAATCAATTGAATTGAACTCTGCATAAAAGCAAATTGGTGTGAAATGATATATTTCCTTCCGAGAACACTACGCATTTGAAGGAGACATTGAACACATTGAAATGCACGCTTATATTGCTTTATATAGAATTTGTTCCGTCGGAATTATTCAATTCAAATCAGCCTGGAAAAAGAAGCACATCCAGGAAACAGGCATTCAATTTAATTGTGTCTGTCCTCTAAATAAACTAATTAAGTTTACTAATCTTACTATTAAGAGTAAGTTCTACTTTAAGGCACATTCGGCCACAATTGATTCAGTGGAGGAAACTATTTAAAAATGTCCACCAAGATATGCAGATATTTTGTCTTCATTTCAGATATTAGTAAAAGACACGGCAGCTTACTTATATTTAGCTAACATGAATACATTACTTCCTGATATTTTCTTATACTAGATATTTCAATTAAAAATGTAGTCATTATTCTTAATGTTAGTTAAATGTGCTAAATGATTGAAAGAAACATTTGAGAATATAGAAATTTGGTACACTTTTATGACAATAAATACTTGAATCTTCCTTACTTGTTTTAATTAATTGCCTATTAAAGTCTATAAGTCCTGGGATTTTGACCAGCGAACACGGAGAAGAGAGAAAAGACTATAATAAATTGTATGGTTCTGGAAATAAGGAAGGCAACATCAAATTGTAAAATGATTGACTAAAGCCTCTATTTTCATTTTAGAAATAAATATATTTTATTCCTGCACTGACTCAAATTGAAACCAGAAGGAAAACTATGATGAAAATTATAAGAAACATTATAAGCCAGTAAACTGTTAATTTAGAGAACTTAAAAACATTTAAACGTGTTTAAAAGTTAAAAATGATCAGCTTTTCTATGTACATTCTAAATTTCAACGCAATAAGTGATTAATTGTTCCTACAGAAACTAAAAATTTCAGATGTATATTCCTCTGTGCGCATACGCATCTATTTCTTAGTCAAAAGTTTATGGTTTGATTTATATTGTTGTTAAAAACAATAGAAAAACAATAAAAAGCTTAAGTTTGAACTATTTCATTTAACCGCAATTAAGTATGCATAAATAGGATAAATGCTCATACATTTAACATTCTTTTTTTGAGCATAACATTTTAAAATCTGTATTGGGTTTTCTTTAATGATTTCAAGGAAAGATTTCCAATTTTACTAAAAGGTAGCGTTATAATTTATTTTTTTGTATTTGTTGTTTTTAAAGAAAGGATGCAGAATATAATGAATAGGTGCAATTGCAAAGTCGTGTTTTCGTATTTTTGTTTTCGAAATGATTATACCATAAATATGACAATACTCGAAATAAGCTGCTGGCTCTAGGCATTGACCAGAATAAATGCCTAATTGAAGGACAATTTTTAATAAAGCGCTGGTTTTTCTTTCTACAAAATACTCACAATTATTAAAAATGGAAACTGAAGAACTTTGAATTCGTTTTGCGTACAGTACTCGAAAAAAAAGAGTAAGTAACATACTTGTGCGACAAAGAACAAACGAGTTTTGTTCCATTTGCGGTTGTTTGGCTGGTGCCACTATTTAAGTAATATCCTACGGCAAATTTATTAGATGAATCAATGAAAATTAATTGTAGTCACCGAACTGACAGAAAAGCGAATTTTTAATAATTTTATATGTTTACTAATTAAAACATATTTTTTATACGAAGTATAATAATAAGGTCATAAGAAACAAGTACAATGAAGTCAATTGATTTAACTACAAATTTCAAAAAAGTAAAATGTTATGTTATAGTTAACGATAGCTTTAAGTTTTATACTCTTATAAATTATTTTTCCCCGATGAATATTTCTCTCACAATCTAATAATGTGCCTTTTGCAATATTATTTATTATTCACAGAGCAAACATTTTGTTCGGCTGTAAAATTCTGATTGGTTACTTATCGTTCCTGCTTGTCCTTTGCATTTCTGCAAACATGCAATATTTACCTTACCCATTTGTTAAAATTTAGAGTTTTTAAATTGATCTAGTTTAATGAAAAGTCATTAGTATTACTCATTACACGGTACTACTTGCCCTTATTGTCACAGAAAATTGTGTTCCATATTGATGCCAATAGTGCGGAATAAATGTTTCGTCATTATCTCTTGTGCAATTTTGGACAAGGTGTTTTTTTTCCATTGATTATCGAAAACAAATTATTTTTTTATCGTAGTGCTTGTTAAAATCGTTGGCATCACCGAACCGATTGCAATTTACTTGTTTAAATCTATTGAGGTATAGCGCTTGTATTTTCTGAAAACTACTGAATAAATTTCATACATATGAATCAACCAAGTTGTAAATTTTGCAGTCAAAATTGTCAAAGATATGAAAAATCTTATTACAAACTCTAAAAACGGTTTGGGGTCTGCTCGCAGATTTTTTTTTTTGACAATTTATAATTTGAGTTATTTGGAATTCTTGTTTAGCATGTTCTTATTTAGCTACGTTATCGTATGGTTCATTTCAACCATTTCATTTCAAATTTATCATCTAGTAATAAAAAGACGAACTCTATATTCTTAAAGAATTTAAACTCAATTTTTTTTAGCAGAATTCAATTCAAATTTAACAACAAGAATCTACTAAAAGAAATAAACAATATGTCAACAAATGTCAGGCGGGCGACATGTACTTTCGTGGCCCACTTCGCGGGCAAAACGGATTTCAACCCCTTTTTTACACGCTCACGCGACTTCGTGGTTCAACTAAGGGTACGTCAACAACTGTCACGCAGGCGCCGGATAAATACACACATTTATTTATATTGAATGAATATATTTTCTCAATACATAAAAAATGTCAAGTCTACAAAATTAAATTCTTACAAAACAACTAATTGCTGCCTAATTACTCCTTTAAGCGAAATTGAAAAGTGCGGGAGAAGAATTGCGAAACGATACTGTTGCGATATAACTCAAAGGCCAAATGAAAATTCGAGAAACAGCTATTGCGGGACAAAAAAAATATATTGTGATAAATGCAAACTAAGATTTGAGAAAATAATTTTGCCGGATACCCTCTAAAAAACCTATGTATTTTTTTACAACGAAGATGCATACAAAAAAAAACAATTTTACCCCCGACAGCAAAATGCATTCCCAAATATATTACATGCCCCATATTTGAGTTGAAAGTAGGATAAAGATTTGGATGTTGTTAAACCTAAGTGTGAACTTAATTTAAGACCATTTTGCAAATACCATTCTCCAAATATTCAATAAGTACGCATAAGAGTTGACCGAAAGTTCTCTTGCTTTTGAATGCTTTTAGGCATTAATTTTGGTCTGAAAAAATTTTTGACATACGTGAACTCTTAATCGACAAAATTTCTTATTGTACATAAAACTTTTTGTTATCATCCAGATGTGTATGTGTAACAGGGCGTAATGTGTAAAGAAGTTGTTTGTTTTTCTTTTTCGTTTCACAATATGACACCTTTTGTGCAAAAATAAATTAATACGAGTATATCAGGTCACAGTTTATCATCCGCTCATCTAAAGCATAACGTTTTTCAAATACTAAAATTATACATCTCAGTATTATTTTCCCCCACAAGATTTCTCTCATCATGAAATTATTGAAATATGTTGAATCCAATTCAGTCTATTGGATCATATCAATAAGAATGAGAACAGAGCGCTCGAAGAAAATATAGCGGCTGTTGAAACATGCAGCAACATGGCCTTCGTCCATATACTATCTGGAAAATTCTGGAAAATTTATTGCCTCGGGGGTTCAGTGATTGCGCTTTAAATCAAATGAATGTTGACCTAGTTTCTTACCGTAAAATATTGTTCAGTGAAGAATCTAATTTCTGGTTAAACGGCTATGCAGACACGCAGAATTGCAGTATTTGGAGCGGGGACAATCCTCAAAGTTCACCAGATGACATTCCTTCCAGAAAAATGTACAATATGGTGCGGATTGTACATCGTACATTGTACATTATAATATGGCATTCAAATCGTTAGGAAACGCCTTATTAAACCTAATTTGGATACCCGTTAAGTTTCACGTCTCAAAGAAATTGAGCTCTCCAAGAGTTTCATAATTTGTCATAGTATCCTGATGACAATTTCGTGGAGTGATGAGAACAGCATTTTTCTATGTGGCGGAATGGGATTCTGGCGATATGAAAGGAACTTTCTAACAAAAGTTATGATCCTAGATATACCACAAAAACCATAAAATATGGTGAATGGTTGGTGTTTTTTCTATTATCCTTTTGCTTCATTATTTTGAACAAAAACGAATAACGAACCAGCACTAATGCATAGATATACTATCAAACCACATGCTGCCAATGCCGAGAACGAAATGAACTGGATATTCTAGCAGTAGAAAAACCGGAAGCAATCTCTATCGATCCCGATACCACCCGGAAAATGATACGGTGTTATTAACTCGATAAATCGGCGGTGTGTATTTAGCTGTTATGAGCATCAATACAATGACACGAATAATATACCTTAATATACTACTTGAATTGAATTCCACAAAATTTCTTATTCCTATATCAAAAAAATCTATAAATAAGCAGAATTTTAACGCAGCTGATTTTAAAGATCTTTTTGACAAAATGAATTTATGTATGTTTAATTTAATGAAATCAGAAACGGTTATTAATATGCCACTCCGTGTAATACTGTTCATAAAACCATTGACTTAGTGAGGATCCGATTCAACGACAACGATTCATACACTTATAACGAAATGGAACAGTAAATTGGCCTACGAGGTCTTGCGATCTGAGGCCATTACACGAAGGTCGAAGGTCGCAAGACCTTCTTCTTTTGAGGCTATGTACAATTTTGAAGACATAAAAGTTTCAACGACAATTTATATTTTATTATTTTAAACTGAACTACTATAGAATATAACATCAGTTATTTACCTGCTGCGAAAACTTTTGAAAACATTGATTATTGTGAAGTAAATTTTGATGAAATATCAGCGCATTTCAGATAGAATTGTGTAAATACCTTCAGGAATAGTGCTCCAAGTGCTCCAAAGATTAGAAATGTCTAATACATAGAGGCAGTTTTTGGCGAACTTTCATCGCGAAATTTCAAAACTAAACGGTCGAGAAATTGTTAGTGCAACTCTTGCAATATTGCTTTGATATCATTATTTTCGATCCAAGGCTAACGAAATTGGTTTTTATTTCACTATAGCGCAATAGTAACATTCGTTTTGACAGCCATTCTATATCTTCAAACTGTCCTCACAATGGTAAGCCGAAAAGAAGAAATGTGTCTTTTTGCTGAAGAAGACCTTGTTGCATTGTAGTAGCTCACGTATGAGTTCTCTGAGCACCAGCAGAGTTTCTTATGCATTTTGAGCCCTAATGAAAGCATTTTGAAAAGGATTCTTAAATCCCTGTATTTTGCTAATTTTGTCATACTAGGATTGCTGTCTCTGATTTGCATATTGCGAAATTTTGAGTTTTGGTCTATTTTTGTACTGAAGTACGTCAATGTGAATATTTATTTTATTACGTATTAAAAACGTGAGTGTTCCTCTTTGAGCAAGGCACACAGCAAACACAACACCAATCCGATGTTAGCGAAAAAATTTTAAAGTTCAGATTTCTGAATTATCTATGACGAATTATGCAAGGACTAAATTGTTTTCACAAACCCTTATATAAACAGCTAAATAATTGCTGTTATGGAAACAAAATCGAATAAATAAATTATAAATTTCTCACTATGCGATAGTCAACATTTTCGAAGTTAGCAGTAGCTCGCCAATGCACAATTAAACTAGTCATACTTATCCAAAAGTGATTAATATACAATTAGTAGTACAGATATAAAATTAAAAAGCACCATATGGATTTCCGAACATACATATATGTACTTACAAATGCAGGAAATAAAACCAATGTTCATCTCTAGAAAATGTTCCTACAGAATAAAATAAAATTACAAAAATAGCTTCCATCAAGTAATTGGTAACGAAAAATCGCACCGTTCACGAGAATCCACGAAGGTATCATATTATTGAGGATAAATATGTAAATGTAATAATAGCACACACCTTAGCTTCTCAACCGGTATCATTTCCTCCGTCAATAACCTCCTTTAAAAACCAGTTGACTCAAACAACTTAACCCTAGTATTTTAATCGTTATTTTTCTCCTTTTGCGCAATTTTCTAAATCCTACTTTACGTTGGGTAAATTAGAGCAAAAGGCACTTACGAGCACACACGCTTCAATTGCACTATACTCTTATATGTAGGTGCAAGTATACGTAAGTAGACAGTTTCCATATAAACGCGGTGGTAGCAAAAAAGTTATAAGAGTATAATTTGCCAAGATTTGAAGATATCATTAAGTAATTATCATCTCATTTTAAGAATCGTATCTGCTCCTGTTTCTGGTGACGACATGTTTTTCAAGTTCATGATTTTGTTTTGGCTTGATACGACACTAATTGCTTGAACATGGTAGGGAAATTTTCTGTATTAACATTTAGTGATTTTACCGTTAGTAATTTTCTCGGATATGCCAACAAATCGGTGGTTGCAATTAGAAAATGGTTGATTCACGAGTGACTACTTGTTTTTAATTTAAGAAGAAAATGCTGTCCAATATACTTGTGTACTTATAGGAAATATCTTCCTATATGTTTAACATATGCCTATATACTTCTGTTATACATACCCTATGGGATAATTTTAATAACAATTTCATGTTTAGCGTGTGATATCTAAATTATAATGAGCGCTATCAGAAATAAATTTATGTGAATGTTTTGCTTTTATTTTTTTGTATTATAGAAGATGAAAATCTCGAAACCCACTGAGGGGGTAAAAACGCAGGGCTGTGTGGGACTAATCGCACTAAAAACACCTCTTTAGTCATGAACAAGCAAAGATATAGCTCTCTTGTTTTTTCTTGTTGACTACAATTAAGCTGCCTTAATAAATACTCCCTATATACGCTTCTGTAGTGCTAATCGCGTTAGTAGGCAGTTTTCCTGTAAGGGCACCTACTAATACTGCCATTTCGCGCAAGGTTTGTTTCGCCCAGAGTTCGGATAATTTCATGGTGGCAATGATCATGAAGACGCCTATTTTTTTTGTTATTTCGTCACTCACGGTAGTACTTCACGAGCATTCAGGATTGCTCTTAGCGGACCAAAATGGTTTTAGCACTTACTTACGACTACATAAAAGCAGTTTGTTATATGGTATATGCTTCGTTCCGAAAATTTTTCGATAAGCCAACACATTTTTCTGAACCCTGGTTTCGAGCTCGTAGCGCTTCTTTTTAACGTGCGACTTCCACTTCAGTTTCGCGTCTAGAGTCATCAATAGATATTTTGCATCGTTTGCATACGGTATTTGTAGCGACTTGATGAACAGAAGTAAGTTGTTTACCTTTTAGTACGCAAAATTTACTTGCACTGACTTTGCAATTTAATTGCTTGCTTTTTAATTGTTGACGTAATACTAAATATTCAATAGCGCTAAAATTACGAAACTTTCGTTCTAATCCAGGTTCTCAATTTGATACAAAAAAAAGGAAGTTTTAAATACAGGTTATTTGTATATTATTCACATTCCGTGACCTTTGTAGTACTATGCAACTCTGGGACATTTTTAATACCTAAAAAAATTTCAAAGAGACCAACTTCCTCATTCCTCAAATTGGACTTTAACCAGGTCCTTGGTTATTATTATTATTGTAATATGAATTATTATTGCCTCAAAAGTATGCGTTCAATTGTGTCTTCTTCCATCGGAACATAGCCCACGACTTTGTGCAGTACAAAGATCATCAATGCATCAATATTGAAGGAAGAAAGTTTTTTCAAAACAGCTTCAAGATATCTCAAGCTCTACTCAACCGATGTTGATACATTATGTTAATTATTGTATTAACCCCTTTCTGAAAATAAGCCGAGCCAACACATTTGTAGGCAAAAAAATTGAATATTTTGAAAAAAAAAAAATTGTTCTTTATAACTGTACTATTTATAGTATAAATTAATTACCTTTTACGTTTAAAGTGTAATACTACCTTAAACAGACAAAGGGCAAGGTTAGGTTAGGTTAGGTAAGAGTGGTTGTCGGAAATACCAACCCACTTAGGCCTATTGGCCTCTTACAAATGGAAACAGTTTGAGCTTATGATAAAGCGTAGGAGACTGTTAACATCTTTATTTTCTAGATCGTTTAGGTCGTTGTAGAAGAAATAAGATTCATAGATGAAGCTTTCTTCTCTGGGAAAGAGCTGGACATGTACAGAGTCTGTGGAGGATTGTCTCCTCCTCTTCCTCGTCCATGCAGCTTCTACAGAAATCATTTGTAAAAGCGCCAAGCCTTCTTGAGTGCTTGCCTATGAGGCAGTGTCCAGTGATGACACCTATTATGGCGCTGAGATGTTTCCTATTTAGAAGGATCAGACACCTAGAGCGATTCAGATCCAGCTTTGGCCAGATCTGTTTGTTCGCTAGACATGTTTGCCCAACAGTCCACCTAAGGTCTGTCCTCTTATTGGCATCCAGATTTAATGTTAGTTTGCACTTAGCGATTGGTATACCTATGCTAACCTTTTCAGGTAGAATAGGTAGAGTGGTTCCAATTTTGGCGAGTTCATCGGCTCTGCTGATGCTGATCCCTGGAATGTGTCTGTGGCCCGCACCCAACAAAGGTGAATGTTGAACTGCTCTGCCATCTCCATGAGAGATGATCGGTATTCAAGGGCGGTTTTAGAATATAATGAAACCGAGTCCAGAGACTTGATAGCGGCCCGACTATCCGAAAAGATGCGGATATCCTTTGCAGATATCACGTTTTCTTCAACCAGGACAGAGCTTCTTTAATCGCTAACATTTCCGCCTGTAACACGCTACAGTGATTTGGAAGGCGGAAAGAGAGGCTCAGATTTAGCTTATCTGAGAAAACACCGCCACCAACTCCGCTATCGGTTTTAGATCCATTTGTGTAGAGATGGATTGACTTGTCCTCCATGAAAGCATCTTCCTCCCAGAATGATCTAGAGGGGAAGCTTCCATGGAAGTTTTTGTCAAACCAAAGTTCAAGTATGGTGTAATCGATGTTCTCGGTGAGGATTCTTAATGTATTAAGAATGTTGGCGTGGCCAAATGAATTATTTGTCCACTGTTTAGTCGCCTTAAGGCGAATAGCTGCGGTCGCAACTACTTGCCTGCTGAAAATAACGAGGGGTGTCAAATGAAACAGAATGTCTAATGCCGTAGAGGGGGTAGACCGCAAGGCTCCGCTTATGCATAGACATGGACATGGACTCTGCTAAGTTTAATGTAGTTGACTGCTTTTTCTAAGGCCGTCCCCCGTCGGTCTTATGACCGAGATGTATAGCCATTTATTCCCAATGGCTTTTTTGCAAGAGAATAAAGCTATTCTAGCTTTATTGACTCTTTCTTGAATGTTAGGTTTACAGTTTAGTTTCCTGTCAAAAATGAGACCCATATATTTTGCTGTATCGGAAAATACTAAACTGGTACCGTTAATTGAAGGAGGGTCTATGATTGGAATTTTTTATTTCCTGGAAAAGAGGAAGATCAGAATAATAAGAATAAGATCAGTTGTTTGGGGTTTTATTCCCAATCCACAGCGGTCTGCCCAGAGATTTACTTGAAGGAGTTCTTTAATGGTATTGAGATGCTTACCTGAGACGGCTATAGCAACGTCATCCGCATAAGCAATCACCCTGCTACCGCGCACTACCAGGTATATCAGTATTTCATTACATACTAAGCTCCCGAGAAGGAGAGAGACGACATCGCCTTTCGTCGTACCTCTGCTGACGCATCTTTTAGCAGAAGTCTCACCCAGTTTGGAGTTGATTATCCTGCTTTTTAGCATGAGATTGATCAACTCCACAAGTGAGTCGTCTACCTGCAGAGTTGACAGCGCTGTCGTAATTGCGGATGTGTTGACGTTGACAAAGGGCAAACAACTTTTTATTTTTATATTTGGATTTCTGATTACATTTTTGTAAAAGAAAGTTTTATGGTTAGTAAGCTTGCAATGGCCTAGGTTGGCTTAGTATCCGCATATATGGTATGTAGGCCTACAATAACAGCGATTTCATAAGACATTATTTTTCAATATTAGAACGTACCCGTATTTCCTTCATTAAGCGCCTTTAAAAAAGGTAAGGTTTGGCAACTTTTAACAATAGGAAAATTGTGAGCTGCATACATATAAGTTTTGAAGTTTTCTTACGTGGTTATTAAAAATATCATGAAATTAAGATATATGATATCCGAAAATGGCAGGCGAGTTTGTATAGAATACTTAATGCACTATTTAATGACTAAATACATTGTCTAATTCTGTATGAATTAAGTATGAATTAATTTTAATTTTGATGTTGTTGTTTTATTGTGTTTGGCGCAAGACTTCAATAAAAATAAAATCAGTTTGCTAATTTTATTAATTAGTTAAATTAAATGTTAAGAAAATATAACTAATGGCAAAATTGTTTAGTGATTACGAGTTACGTATCTTAACCTTCATCCCACCTTTGTCCAGAAAACGGCACTTTTTCACAGAATTTTTCGAAGACACTTCGATTGTAAATGTTTCATATTTTGCGACTTTAGAGCACGTATTAACCAATCACTTATAGTAACCGTAAAATTACAGTTCTTAAAATATTACAGTTAAAAATGTTGATTCGAAAATAAAGTTATCCGCCTTCGTATGAATGACGTACACATACAATGTTTTGATGGTACAGATATCTCACTTTTTAAGCAAAATATATCTTTTTAACTTCACATTTTAGTGAATGAAAAATTGTTTGCATTGTTCATAATATATTTTATAGACAATAATATCTGACAAATGTCGAACTAAGAGTAATATTCTATGAAGGTCATGCTGGAGGTAATTTTAAGAAGTGATAAGTTCGTAGAAGTAAGAACGAAATAAAAAATCATACGAATTGCGGAAAAAAGCAAAAAGATATAAAATCGATTTATTTGCAAATATGAATTAAATTTTTGATTTCAATTCATTAATTCAATTTCCAAAGAAATTAATTCAAACTAACGCATACTACAGAAAACAATTATATGAAGGGATTTTCTACCGTCAGTTACAAGATCATACATTACAGCTACATATCAATAGCTAACATCAAAATTATTGTTTGCAAAGTATAAGCAAGACATCATGTTTGACCGAAGTAAACTTTGGTAGTAAATATTATTTTCAGGGGTCATTTATTTCGATTTTAAGTTCAAAATGATTTTATTTATTAATGGATTGATTTCCAAACTCCTTTGAGAATAATAAAGTTTTACACTTAATTGAAACAGGAAATTACAAAAAGAAATGCTCTAAATTCCCGTATGTATCAAAAACGACACGGGAGGGCTAATAACATAACTTTTTTAATAATGAGATGAAAGATAAATTAAGTAAGTGTCTTGTGTTTTGAATTCACCCGTGTAAAAAACCAGAAATGTGTTTATTTGATTTTTTGTAATAAAATGTTTTAAATAAATATTTTCTAGATAACGAAACCATAAACGTTTACATCACCCGGTGCATCAAGGGCATATGTATAACTTTTGTGTAATAAATTGTATAGCTTCTTCAGTATCATTTTATCAACACCATCATTCAAATCAAAGCAAACTCATATATGTAGGCAATATGTTAGTTACACTCGTCCAGGCATAAACGCAATTTGGGTGAATAAATTTGGAGAGTTTTCTACGAACCCTTTAGCCATTTATTTTTGAACCAAATATTTAAAATTGAGCTATGCTCTGTAACAAGAAGGTATAATACATTCTTCTAAAAAATAGACAATAAATAAAAAATAAAAAGACATTTTCTTCATCTTATGACTTGTTTAACAAAAATATATTAGTTTTCGTGGCATTAATTAAACGAATCTCGAAATAGGTATGTTTATTTCGTTGCTAAAATTCTGTTTCTAAATTCATTTTATTTATATTTATTGTGAATATAAGATATATCATTTTCTATTGCAGTCCTTCCATGCAATTAAAACACTTACAACTATAGAGAATGTTTGTGTTATACTGTATTTAAAAAGCATTGGTTATGTTTTATTTAGACTATTACCTCGCAAATTTCAGTTCATTTTGGATAAATTTTATTTATATAAACATGTGTACAAATCTAGGTTAAAAGTTGATACTAAAAAATTTCCCCACCCCATATTTTTGTATTATCAACGTATACTATACGAGTTATACATTAAAACAGGTTTTTGGATTGGATTGAGAATTTTTGGCAAAGACGGCTCCTACATTTTACTTAATTTCAGATTTATAGTATCACACATTTGATATTTATGTTTTTTTTCGAAAGCGTACACATATCAATATATGAAGAAATATAATATAATATATGAAGAAATCAGCTTGCATAGAGAATTTTTGGAAAAGTCACTTATGCCGCATTAATAACAAGCTGCGCAATGAAACCCGTTACACCAATTTCAAGACAGCTACGAGTGTACCTACATTTTCGCATGTGCTTCAAAAAACTGCGGATTACATTAAACATTTTCTAGACCGACCATATTTTTAACGACGAGCAAAATCAGGCCCACCTCAACCATCCACCTTCGAAAATAGCTGTGGTTTGGTCACACACTTCGAAAAGGAGACAGTTCCATTGCAAACAACACAATGTAATAGAATTCCATTAACTCAAAACAGTTCTCAACAGTTTAATAAACTTTTTTTGTCATGTAATATCTTTTTGCATTGCTTTTCCTTTGCATTCTGTATCTGTTTTTGGAATATTTGTAATATGAAATGATTTTGAAACGAAATAACGAAACGGAATAGAAGAAGAAGTGGTAAAAAAAATAAAAATATTCTGCTGTCAGAAAAACTTTTTCTCGACTCAAATTCCTATAATTATATAGCTTAAAACATATTTTGTTTACCTATTTCTATTTCTTTTGTAATTACCTTTAGATTTTAAGCACAGTTTGGCTGTTGAGGAAAAAATCAAAAAATCGACATATATTGCTGCAAATATAACCATGGTAATTAAAAAAAAAACCAACTATTCCGTACATTATTACACCAAAATTATTATCGCCAATGTAGAGAACATTAAACGCTATAACGATTTAGATGTACATATGCAATAGCCGAAGCAGCCATCATGGATTTTAAAAGATGATGAGGAAGATTTGTTTAAAATAAAAAAATAAGATCGGCAGATCTGTATAGTAAACTGTAATATTTTCCTCTAATTTATAAATAACCTTTAGTGAAAAAATACACCAAAAATTACTGATGAAAAAAATTGTACCAGACTCTGATACTAAAATGGAGGTCGATAATAGCAAGTTTGATTCCTCGGTACTCGTATCATTAAATTAATAAATACGGACACAAAAACATTATTTGTGGTATTTTTAAAATATTTTGATGAATCTAATATCCAAAAATATGATTGGATGTACATCTAACAATGCCTGGTGAGGGAAAATCCTTATATAAGAACCATTCTTTAAAGCTTTCGATACAATTTATTTTTAATGAGATGTATATGTATTTTCTACATTTAATTTAATCTATATCCCCCCACAGACCCCACAGAATATCAAAAAATTATATAGAAATAAGGTAAAGCTTTAAACATCAGACAGACTTTCGCGATTTCAAAATTATTTTAGCACAGGACCCCCGACTTAGCTTAGAAAATTTCTTAATTTATCTTTACAATGCTTCTGAATCTACGAGTATCACAGTTTTTCAATCTGTTTCCGTCTAATATCAACATAAATTGGTTATCCGAGCTTCCGGTTCTTGATAAACCGACGTATATTTGTCCGTGAAAGTAAAATGTAAATCTACTCCATATATTTATACGTTTTACAATGTGATTTATTAATCATTACAACGAAGTTTAATAGGGGATTGTAATCTCATAAATGTAAACGGCAGATCCTAAGATAATACTATTACGTAGAGATGTGATCCGCAATCTTGTACCAGCAGATTTGGAAGATTTAAGTTGCATAGTAACATTATAGGAGCGCTAATTTTTAAGCTTATTCAATGTGACCGAAGCGCTGGAAGATTTAAATAATGTAAAAATTCTTGTCGATAACACATTGCGCCTTCTATATTTACAGCAGTATCTATAGATGTATAAATCCGGGATTCCCTTAGTAGCTTTTGCAAAATGATATCATGTATTTCATCAACAGATGCATTTTCTGAAAACACAATCGTTCGTTTACATATTCAGTTATGACTTGTTTTCATCAAATTTTCTATATTTGGGTAAACCTTGTCAACTAATTCTTTAATAGATATTAGAATTTTTCCTAGTTTACTATTTATCTGAATCCAACCATTCTCATTGGGAACTTTACCATCAGCAACATTTGGTAATTGAGTAGAAAATTTCCTAAATGAACTCCCATATTTTTACCATGGTCTACAATGAGTTCAACATCTTTTAATATGAAACTGCCCATTTTTACGAATTGAACACTGTTTCTCGTTATATAGAGACCATAAGTATCAATTTAAATGTGGAATGTGCTGTTCTATATCCACTTATTAAAGGTGCTTCGATACCACAGAAAGCAACTGCTAACGCTAATACTAAATTTGTCAAGAACGTTTCTCATGTACCACCGGAGCATCAAGAAAAATGTTTTTTACTCTTCTGTTGTCAATGCTGTCTATTATTGTTGAATTATATGCTTGTCGTTGGTCAAATACTAAATTTGGGAGATTAGTAGGGATATATTCGTAGAGATTAAGTCATAAGGTTGCCTTACGGCCTATTGTAAAGAATGGTTTGAATTTATGTTCCTCGTATTTGGTGATGGAAGATTCAAGTCAGATAAAGTTTTGTTCACTTAATTGGAATTGTTCAATAATTGGAATACTTTGTGCTCAATTATACTTAGACCTTCATTAAACATATCTTCGATAAATGGCAAAGTCATGTAATTTTTTTGATGACGAACTCGATTTCGTATATCCTCAGTAGTTCAGATGGCTGACAAGATAAAAGAATAATTACAAATAATTCTCTCAAATGAAAGGGTGATTGAGAAATTACGGAGTCTGTACGGGTATTTTCCTAATGCTTATCATCTTCTAAAAGGCCGTATTCTTTGCAAGCTGCTTGATAAGTATCCTTTACTTCATTATTTATGGTTCGCAAATATTTAAAAGAAGTGGGCCCGCGAACATGCTGTAAGAGTATTCTGAGATAGAATGGGTGAACGTTATAGACTCTCCCAAGTGCATTATGTTTTCTATGTTGGTATATCTGTTCACATCCTGTCCTCGCCTTCCTAGAGAAATTTTTTTTACTAGTACAGCTAGCGCATTGTGGTGCTTCATGATGTAATAATGCTTTTGAGAAGTCGTCACTGTTACATACTTAAATCAAAAAAAGCTGTTAGTGTTGTTTTAGGTGGGTTTTATACAATTTGTAGCAAATTCTCTAGACTCTCTCCGCTTTCCAAATGAACTGCTAAGTAGACTATAGTCCGATATTCATGAATAGACAATTCTAGCAATCTCCAAACATCCTTGAGGTACCGAACATTTAAGTAATTTTCGACTACATTGTGATTGTTATTGACCGAAAAAGTAGCTTGGCCTGAACCTTTATTAATACATTCAAGGATGTATTTTAATGCCTAGATGGAATTATCATACAGTATTCAACAGTTACTCGTATATATGCATTGAGTATTAGACATAATAAGGAAAGTAAGTAACAACCCACTTATTTTCAGTTACGGTTTTATTTCCACTTATAGTCACAGAATAGCTGAATGGAATAAATAAGTTAATTAGGGAATGACCAAAAAAATAGATTGAATTTAGTATATGTAGAATAAGTAGAAAGATGTAAAATCAAAAACGATATATTGAATGAAGTATAGAATAAGTAGACAAATTTATATCATTAAATAAGTATTATAAATTCGAATAAAGTCATAAAGATTAAATATTGTAAACATTCATCACCATTAACTGTAACGCTGAACTGCTTTCCATTGCGATGTGCACATTAACATACAAAATTTTATATCTATATCAAACACTGCAATAATAACATAACAAAGCTATGTTTGTGTCATTCCTAAGATCATAAAAAATTAATCCAAAAAATTTGATTAACATCGTAACAGTAGATATCAAAATTACATCTTACGTATAGCGATATCCAGTCAAAATTATTTAAAGCAAAATTGAAATGTATTGCGTTGATTAAAACAATAGCCGTGCTCACAATAGAAAAAGAGCTGATCGACTGGGAAATACTATACATGTCACAGAACTCTTCAGTCAATTTCGAATCAATTTCACCAACTAAGAAAGAACTGGATTTAACCGGAAAAACATTACAAGAAACTTCATGCGAGGGCGCGTAGGCAAAAGTAAATCGACATGTACGAATATATTGTATTCATATATTCGTACTATCATAACTCGTATTTTTTCGCTTATTGTCATAATAAAAGTCCAAAGAATTGTCTTAATTGCATGAATTTTTTTTAAGATTTTGGATTAAGTATGATTTTTTCCTATACCATAATATTAGCCTTCTGCAGTTAATTTTTATAAAAATGTAAAAGCTATT
Source organism: Volucella bombylans (assembly GCA_949129095.1). NCBI lineage: Eukaryota > Metazoa > Arthropoda > Insecta > Diptera > Syrphidae > Volucella > Volucella bombylans. Next base: position 50,042,048 of record OX422142.1, on the reverse strand, counting down.
ATATAAATCAAAACAACCGAGGGGAGATTGTTCGGCAATTGTAAACTTTTCCGGTTTGTGTTTCAATGAAATTATCTATTTTATAGATTATATTTAAATAAAATATAAACTAAAGTATTGGGTTGTACCACTATTTGTACCAATATCTTTTTTATTCTCTAATTGTCTAAGATTATTTTATTAAAAAAAAATTCCTTAAAATCTTGTCAATATATTTTTTAATTTTTTTAAAATCATACCTCTTACTTACGTCAGCATATATGGCCACACCACAATGCATAACTACAATACAATTGATTTCTGCTAATTATTTGTATAACTCCTCATGCTCCATAACAGTCGAGTCGCCCCCGGTTACATTTAGTGTCAGGAGTATGTTCCAAAACATTTACAAAATGCAAATGCGGCAGTCCGGAAATGTACATTTCTTTGACATATTTACTTTTTTAAGACATGATTTAATATTCGGCTGTGTTATAATTTCTAATCAATATCTATATAATCATTTTGAAAATTCAAACAACGTTTATCAACCACATCTAAAGTCTACGAATTTACTATTCAAAGTTTATTCCCAATTGACACAACAATGTGGAGGCATTTTATAACATAATTTAAACTCCAAATACTCTATCCAAGCATGGTGCTATGCGGCAATCTAAGTTTTTTTTTCAATTTGGCTACGCCTAAGGCATCAACTGGATATTGTGGATTCTTCATTCATACGCTGAATGGCAGCACGCATTCGCATTGATTGCACCACATGATGTGTTCAATACATTAGATCATATCACAGCAAGTCTTCATCATCACCGCAGTATCCAATGTGATAGAAAAGGATTCACAAATACCTAGGTGGAATCGCATTAAATAAAGAAATGAATACAACAAACTGCTTGTGGGGCTCGGGCTACCATATCCGAGCAAATATTTTTGCTGCCGTTATTATTGCGTACTCTGTCATTACTTTTTCTCCGCTCGCTGCATTTATTAAGTTTTCCAGGGTAAATGTGTCTCAAGATTTGATGCGACGTGAGCTCTTCAATTTCATGTATCAAAGCGCCGTCAAAGTTGTTTCACAATGACATTTTTATTTAGATTTTCCATCCATTTAAGGAATTGTATTTAATTAAATGATGGTAAACTTGTTTGTGTTCTAGCAGCTTGAAAACAGAAGCGATATGCAATTATGAGAATTGTAAAGATTGACGCGCGTTAAATTATGATTTCTTATCTAAATTGCGGATACTAATGATATCATTAAAATATTTATCCTGATAATAGAAATCTGTAGTATGCACTAAATGCGAACATTCAATGGTATTTAAGAAAGTGTTGATACAAAATGTTTTATCTTAATGGCAGACACAGGATTTTTAGTATGTACGCAACCATTAAAAAAAAACAAATCCATATATTAATTCAAATATAAACACATACATATACGTGTATATATGTGCACATATCGATTGATATTTGCGGGAAGAAACAATTTAACAGCCAAAGACACCTGAATTCCCATCAGACCCTTACAATTCCTATGCCCGGCTGGAGGGCACTTGTCAAAAGAAACTTGAAATTTGAACGGGAGGAGGCTACTTCGCGCTATTGAATCAAGTTGACTTCATTTTCTGCTGTATGTTTTATTAATGAAGCTTGACATTAATAAAACATCTGCATGGATTATGTTGATTCCCCCACGGTATGATGGCGATGATGATGATAATGATGCAATGGGGACCGGAACGTAGCTGATTTCACCAGCTAAATCGAAGAAAATTGGACACAAGGCTGTACTCGTACGGTATTCGTACGGGCCTAACTAAGGAGATTTATTTGTAAGTGTATCTCATGTTTGGTTCTGCAATCGCAGTGGTAATGTTTCATAGTTAATATCAGGACTTGATGATCAAGTAAACCACTGGTGCCCTCTTTGTGCAACCGGACTGCTTTGATTTAAATCAAATGAATACTTAGATAAGTGCCTTGAAGTGTTTAAGAATGTGAATATTTTTATGGTATTTTTATTACCCACTAATCTAATCGCGCAGCATGCAGCGAGCAATGAATGCAGGTAAAATTATTTAAACATGCATTATGTCATATCATATGCGATAAATCACTTTAATTAAAAATCAGTAAATATAAAGTTTTGTTGTTGGCAAAATAGATGCTACATTAACTGGTAAAAATCTACTATTACATTTTTTTATCTTGTTAGGTCAATCTATCGTATGGACGTTTACTTGCGTTAATTCTGGAGAACAGCAGTACTCAATATTCAAAGATTTAAATACAGATTCAACGAAATACAATTAACGGAATAGTCAACCATCTACTTAAAAAGATAACCTAAGATCGGACTGGACTGGGTTTTTTTCCTCAAGGGCTAGAAGTTCGAGAGAGTTAGAGCTCGTAGCAACAGGTCCACTGGTGATTTGATGGAATGTCTCACCGAAAAGTGGAACCAAAGCGTACATCAATCTGGCGAAAGCAAGATAGTTGCACTTGATATTTCGAAGGCAGTTGGCAGAGTTTGGCATCAGGCTCTTTTGTCGAAAATGCGTGCATTTGGGATCGAAGACTCTCTTCTTCAATGGATTAGAAATTACCTTTCGGAACGCTCAATTCAAGTTGTCTTGGACGGTTTCAAGTCTGATATTCACAAAATAAATGCTGGTGTGGCCCAGAGCTTTGTTCTGTCTCTGACACTCTTTTTAATTTTCATTAATGATCTCTTGACTGCTACTTCTAATCCAATATATTCCTTTGCTGATGACAGTACTCTCTGCTTTTCATATTCGTTTCCGGACTCACGGCCCTGCTCTTCGGCTGTAGAACGAGAACGGCAGCGTATGCTAAGCACATTAAATTCCGATATCAACAGCATAACCAATTGGGGAATTATCAACAGAGTGGAATTTAATGCTTCCAAAACACAATGCTGTCTGATGTTGTTAAAGCGATATTTAAACACCCAGCCATTATCCATGAATGACACTTGCATCGTCGAAACCGAAAAACTTTCCATTCTCGGTATGTGTGTCAATGACAACTTACGTTGGAATGACCACATATTTGATATCGCCAAAAATGCTGCGATGTACGAAATATTTTACACCCACTGATCTGGTCTCATTATATATGGCATTCATTCGCCCAAAATTGGAGTACAATGCACACGTCTGGTCAAGTGCTCCTAAAACATCTCTGCACCTGATAGATAGGATTCAAAACCGTGCGATAAAACTTATTGACGATACTAATACCAGTCAATCAATTGACACGCTCGAACACCGACGTAATGTCTTCTGTCTCACTTTGTTTTATTGCTATTTCCGCCCATTCAAACTTTCAACCGTAACACCCGTCTCGCTATGAATGCGTATACCCTCAAGCCCATTTTCAGACGTACTCTAAAATATCGTGGTTCGTTCCTAAGCCGCCAACTCGCTTATGGAATGCCACTTAAAAACAATGTACATCGGTACCTCTCTTTTCTCCCTCCCTAAATTTCCTTTGTCCGCACTGTGAACAATCACCTTAAGGTTTTCAGACGTACTCTAAAATATCGTGATTCGTTCCTAAGCCGTACAACTCGCTTATGGAATGCCACTTAAAAACAATGTATATCGGTACCTCTCTTTTCTCCCTCCCTAAATTTCCTTTGCCCGTACTGTGAACAATCACCTTAAGGGTACACAAAACCCCCCTTGAGCGCCCGCTCATTATAAAAAAAAAAAAAAAAAAAAACAATATGGTTTGTCGGAAGATACCAAAACATCATTAAACAAATTGGAAAGTGTACATATCCATAATTGTTATGTAAACTTAAACTACAATTCAGGAAAAACTGTTAGATTTTAATTTCTATTTTAAATTTATCATATAATATATACACAAACAACAATTGTAGTAAAATGCGGAGCACAGGCCTATCTTCCGCCGCAGATTACGATAGTATCTTTTAGATATTAGGCAAAAACAATTTTAGAGAAAAAATATTAATATAAAATATAAATTTATATAAAATATAAATATAATATAAATATAAATATAAATATAATAATATAAATATAAGAATAAAACGAGCCATCACTAAACCATTACCTCAATGAAAGGCAATTTTTTCTTAATGAAAAATTATTGAATTTAAAAAATTGTAGTTTATTTTAATGACTGGTTAAGAAAATTTTTCTGTCGAGACTGAAAACATTTAATTAATTTACATCTCGCATCAAACATCGGCTGGCATTCGGCCTCACATGCAGATATTCATACCGCCTCTACGGCATATATATACTAAAGTAACTCATTAGTACTACGACTAAAATGTACTTTCTTTTTTCAATATTTTTAAAGTACTCGTATGTTCCTCAATGCATATCTTGCAGAAATGCAGAAAACTCAAATTGTCTTTATTTCACTTCCAAAAAGAAAAGAAAATCCAATTCTAGAATGTTGTGAATTTAGATTAATTTCGTGTTTGAAAATTTTTATGTTTGAGGCCTTATCTCAGACCATGCTTGCGGCCTTATTTCAGGTCATCCTCTGACAACATCACACCAATGACGTTAAACGCGACCAAAATACAAGAGTTGGTTATTATCATAGAGCAGTAAATACGCCGTAATAGTAGCAGGTTGCTATTTATGCAAATTCTACGAGTAGTGCAGAAAGCTAGAGGAATAAATTCGAGTTTCGGGATAGGATTGCAAATCTATTGATTGGTCCTACTATATATCGTTCCCACAAGACACTGGCAATGTTATGGATGTTTTAACAAAAAATTTTCTGATGATATTTCACTGGATTGTGTAAATCGATTTGAAAAAATGTTTAATCATGATACTATGAACTTTGGTTCTCTTATTTTTTTAGTATCTTAATAAAGTCTACATGGTGTTCCAGATAAAATGTCGGATTTACGAAATGATGTTTAACTATCTTCTTCTTTTTAGAACAAAAAAATATGTAATCATGTTTCCAAACTTAAATAAGTTACAGACCTTTTCTTCTCAGGCTCGTCATTTTAAAGATACGGCCGTAAATTGTATACCATTTTTATTTTAAAATATGAAGCAGTTTAAAAATAATTCTATGATTACGCCATCCAATAGAATTGTTTGGAAAGTCTCCCATAAAAATAGGGAAAAAATAATGGCAGGCACATGTTTTTGTCAGCCGCAGATAGAATCTTCCCTTCTGAAAAAAAGGGGTTATATTCAAATTCAAACCTTTTAGAAAAACTACTAGGACATTTGAGATAAATTGGATCAACGTGAAAAATGACAAAACACTCATAGCCTGCTAGAGTGGTACTAGTTAAAAGTTACTGTAACGTATTAATATACATATTACGCAGGAAATTATCCAAGTATCATATAAGACGTTTCAATCCTAGTAGGGCTTAAGTCTCTATGCTCTAAATTCAAAAGACATGTATCATTTTCATCACACCCCAGTACAGGAACTACAATATGGGGACACAGTTTGGAGTTCAATAATTGCACTATAGGACGAAAACATTTTTGGAGGTGTTCTATGGATGAATTACCCCGAATTCATCAGTCATCGAATTACATATTTGCACCTTTGGGCAGACAGTAAACTACCCTTCACGAAACAAACAGCATTTCGACATAAATACAACGTCAATGTGTAGACAGATAAATCTAGAATTTTTGATGAACGAGTTGCCGAATATACTAAACGGTAGTAGGAAAGGCCATTGTGTAACACCAGGATGTACCACGGCATGCTATGCAGTTAAAGAGTGGTTATATGGCGTATATAAAAATTCGTGGATATAGCGGTATGGACTCAACTAATTTTCTCTAATTTTTTCTCAACATAGTACAGAATTATTTTATTCATAATTTGAACCATATATATTAAAAGAACAACATTTTAGTAATATTTTGCAAAATTTTGATTTTGTGATTTTCGGAAAACCCGTAGAAAAAAGTATCCTTGCGGTGGTCACGATAACTCATGATATCTTTATCTGAAATCAAAAAACCAAATATTGTATTTTCTGTCAGTAGGAAGGGTTTCAAAATAAAATTAAATTTGAATTTTTGGTATAGTCAAATCTACACCACATATTGCCTTGTAAAATAAGTCGTAATAAAAGAAAAAAAAAACCCTTAATTAAACCTATCTAGAAAAATGTGCAATATTTCAAAAGATCGGTAGACTAGTTTTTGATAAATCATGTCCACGGATTTCAAAAATAGAGTTTTCCTGAAACTTCAATTTTAACAGCTGGTTCTTGGTGATCGGAACTGCATTGGTTTTTTTTCTAAATGATCCTAATGCCACTCTTCAAACTCTGCCGTATCTAGCTTTATCTTACAAGTCTCACATATAAAGGTAACTTGACCATTAGAAAGCGAGAAAAACCGACAAACAATAGCTAAGCAGCAGTCTTGATATACCTGCTGCGCACCTGTCTGACCGCTCCTACTTAAATGAATTTCCAAAGGCTCTCTCTCCTAGTGATTTACATCGATATTTTTTTTTTGGAATTTCAGATTTTTTTAAATTTCCAAACCCATGTAAATATGTGAAGAACATGTAAATAAATAAGAATATTGAATAATTTTAACCACAGAATTAGTGAGGCATCTAGGAAAATAAAAGACGAATTGGTATTATAAGAGCTCTGGCGTGTATTCAAAGCAATGATCTGAACTTTGAACTTTTTTTTAAAAATTCTGGAATATATCATTTTACCTCTATTGACAAAGTCGCAGTACCTTGAAAATTATGGGCTTAAGAAGGCAAGGGGTTAACGATAAATTTTATTTCGAAAAAAAAGAGTAACGAAGTCAAAATTTTTCAATTGAAAAAATTAATTAATTTTCTTTGGACTTTGATCAACTTTTGATGTAATAATGGTCGAGCAAAAGGTTACCTCAAGGTGTTTTAATCTATACTAACAAGTTCAACGATACCCCATTTGTTTCCACGCAGGCATAAAATGCAATAACACACGACGTTATGCATTTCCGTTTATTGTTTTCAAACAGTATGCATTTCAGAGCAATTTTATATATAAAAAGAAAAGTTATCAATAACCATATGTTTGTAATATTTGTTATTCCCTCAGGAATTCCACTATAGTGGAAATTTAGTATTTAAGTTCCTATTTTCCATTTACGCTCTTCTTCTCTTCTACATCTACAGAAACTAAAGAAATGTTGTAAGTTTTGATAGTTTCAAATAGATCATATTGTAAATTTGAAAACCAAGGCTTGCCATATCTCATGCGAGATTTAGTTAAGGGAAAGCAAACGATGACAAATGTTGACATTAGTCGAGAGCAAAAATTGTGTACATAAACATATTTTCTTTTAAGTGTGTACGAGTATATCAAACTCTGGTCACGCCATCATGCTGAGGGAATACAAAATCCAACCAACCATTTTAATTTTGCATTTGTACAAAGATGAATGTACAAAGATCCCCACCTCCGGGTAACATAAATCACCCCAACAAAAACGTAATTATCCCATCAATCGCTGACGCAACCCCAATAACAGGAATTTCGACATTAACTACGTACATATATTACAACCAATGCATCCACGCTAAACTCAACCACCACTGTGGCAGCTGCTTACACTAGAACAAACATAACAAGCGAAATCATTAACCCAATCAACCCAACCAAAATGAGCAGGACCTCACTTGAAAAGAATAAACAAAATAAAGCAAAAAAAAAAAAAAAACAAAACACATTAACAAATTACTGGCTGTACCAAAACCTCGCAAAGTCACAAAACCGATTTGAACCGCTATCAACTGATGACGAACCCGACGATCGCGAAGTACCGGAAGCAGGAGCAATAGAGAATAAAAAAGAATTGAAGACAACAATACCCAAGTCCCCTCCAATATATGTCCAAGGTTCTCATAAACGCTCTTAACACGACAACGGAAAAGGACTCATTTCCACTAAAATTTTTACCAAAGGACGAAATAAAAGTACAACCACTAGACTCAATAGCTTACACAAAAATAATCAAAATGCTTCACCTTAAACGGACTCATTATTACACATTCAAACCTAAGGAACAACGAGGCTTTCGTGTCATACTCCGAAATATGAACCACTTTGCTGACCAAAAAGAAATTAGAATGGAGCTAGCCAAGCACGGACACAATGTAACAAATATCCACAATATACTACACAGAGGAACAAGAAAACCGTTGCCACTCTTCGTCATCTAAATTGAGACAAACAATAATAGCAAAGAAATATACAATATAACCAGCCTACAGCACTACAGCAGTGCAAAATAAAATTTGAACCCCCTCACCAAAAGAGAAATATTTACCTCAGTATTCGAACTGCCAAAAATACAGACACACGAAAAGTTTTTGTACACTCGAACCTACGTTTGTTAAATATGCAGGAAGACATAAAACCAGTGAATGAAAATATGCAAATTGTAATGAATCCCATACAGCAAACTATAAAGGCTATGAAATCTACATATCAAGGTACCACGATCCCCTGCCCTACTGAAAAAAATTGTCGAACTTCAAACACCAACTGCAGATGAGCTAACAGAAAAACCAACCGCAATCAAAATTATCCCATCGATAACTTTCGCAGAGGCATTAAAAAATTAAATAAATAAAAAGGTAATTAAATCTGAAGACGACCCCTCTGAAATAAAGAACATAATGAAGCAACCTATAACCCAAATATCAAATACTCGTATGATGAACATCTTAACCTCACTTATGACTAAACTTAATGGATAATAACAAAAAACGTAAAATAGTCATATGAAATGCCAACGGAATCAATCAGCATGTCCTGGAATTTAAAAAAATTATAAACGACAATCCTATAGACACTGTTTTGATTTCCGAAACACATTATACTAAAAAAGCTACTTAAAAATACCAAAATATAACTTTTACCATACTAACCATCCCAGTAGACGCGCACATGACGGCTCAGGAATAATAATTCAAAAAGAAATCGAACAAAGCGAACCAAAGGACTACCAAAAAGACTATATTCAAGCTACCACCATGAAAATTTCAGACACGCATGGTCCATTCATAATACGAGTATCTGCACTAAACTGCCCGCCGAAAGACATAATAAGCTCTGTACAATACTCAGATTACATCCATACACTGGGCTCTCGGTTTATCGCAGGAGGAGACTTTAATGCAAAAAAAACACAGACTGGGGTTCAAAGGAAAAAATCTTAAGAATGCCCTTAATATTAACAATTGCCAGTACATAAGCACTAGAGAAAGAAAACCTAACCACTTATCATCCTTTACACCGAAATTCTTAAGATAAAAAATGAAATAAAAGCAAAGACTACGAAAAATCTGGCAATGTAGCAGGTCACCTACTGACAAAGCCAACTATAACAAAGTAGTAAAGGAACTTAAGAACCTTCTAAAAGAACAATAAATGCATTCGTACGTTCTTATCAAATCTAACCGCAACACAAGTAACAAACTATTCGCTTTGGAAACTCAACAAGAAGCTCAAAAAAGGAATTGCCCATCAACCATCTCTACTGAATTCGGATGAACTTGGTCTAGAGCAAACGCTGATAAAGCAAACACACTTGACGACTATTTTACATCAACTTTTACTAACGCAAAATGTTTCACCCCCAGATATAAATATCACCACGATATAAATATCAAGATATAAATATCAAGGAAATAAGGAAAATAAATTAAGAATAAATAAAACAACACATAACAAGATAAAGACCAAAAAATCTCCCGGATATGACCTGATAACTGGACAAATCTTGAAACACTTACCTGACAAAGCCATTACCTATTTAAGGAACATCTTCAATTCAATTCTAAGGCTAAACTATTTCCCAAAAGTATGGAAAGTCTCGAAGACGATTGCGATTCCCAAACCAGGCAAAGATGCTAAAAAAACATCGTCATACAGACCTATTAGTCTATTACCTATTATTTCCAAAATCTTCGAAAAATTCCTACTGGACAGGACCTTAAACCAAAACCACCTTACCCCAGATCACCAATTTTGTTTCAGACAGAAGCATTCAACAATACAGCAAGTGCACATACGAGTAGTATCCAAGAAAATACTTAACAATCTGCACAAACAAAAATATTGTGTCGCAGTCTACCTTGACGTTGCCAAGGCGTTTGATTGCGTTTGGCACAAAGGGCTATTGCTCAAACTTAAAACAATGCTCCCAGACTACTATGAACTACTTAAAAGTTACCTAGATGATGGATGTTTCTATGTACAATGCAGCAACAAACACACGGACTTATGTGAAACAGATGCAGGTGTCCCCTAAGGCAGCTTTCTAGGACTTATACTGTACTTATACTTATACTCCTTAACACAAGACTCGATGGTAGGAACATTTGCAGATGACACCGTGATTCTTTCATCACATACAGGCCTGCAAACTGCTACTAACCAAGTTAAATATATACTAGAAAAAAAAAACAATCGGCTGGTCACGCAAATGGGGTATAACAATTAACGAAGAAAAAACTGTCCAAGTTATATATGACTTAAAGATACCTAGTGTCAGGGACGAAAAAAAATATTCAGTAAAAAACACCAAATAACCATATCAAGCCATACAAACAACAAAATTCTGCCGCATTTAAGAGGCTAATTCAGGAAGACGACTGAAAAGACGCAGGCCAGTTGACCTCCAGTTTACATAAGCGACGTAATTTGTCGTAAATTATCAAACTGTTTGTAATGTAAAAATGTATTGCTTTAGTATATAGAAAAATATATATGTATATTATTTTGCCCTAAGGTATATGAATATATGAATATATAGATATAAATATGAATAAGCAAAGTAAAATATACATATATACAAATGTTAAAACTAAATTGTTGCTTACTATAAGACAGTGATCTTAAAACAAAATGTAACCTTAAAAGCACTTTAAAATCAATTACCTAGTGTCCACGGACGGATGTAATATATTATTGGGAAATATAAAAAATAAAAAATTTACATTTAAATGTCTAAATGTCTGAAAATTTACAGTATTTGATGAAACATGACAAAAAGCAATTGGAAAAGTTCATTGTTTCCATCTATGTATGTACGTACACTAATACATTACCTTTAAACAAAAACATGTAAATATTTAAGGTCCTCATTCAGAGATTCAATACATTAGTATTAATATTAATTATGACTCTCACGGCAAAGCAAACCCTATTCACAGCAGCTAGATACTAAAAATATATGATTAAAAACGTTATCAGTTTTTTTTGGTTTTAGAAAAAAGCAAACGAAAATAAATTTTTTAATTGGATTATTGTTGGCAACAAACAACAAAACTGATGTTGTTTCATTTGAATTCTACGACCAAATTAATATTTTCACGCAGATTTCCAATAGAATTACATCATATTCGTAGAGTGTTTTTTCAGGCAACACAAAAAGACATCTGCAGACAGGCAGGTAATTTGTACAGAAAACGTGGTACATGCCCTGATTCGTTCCTGCGTTACGAAGTTTGCAATGACCAATTCGACACAAGAATGTGACAACTTCATGTTGAAGAAATTGATGTGACGACTGGGATGGACCACAGAATAGATGAATATAAATTCGTTGATTAAGGTGTCACCATGAAGCATGACGTTAATAATTCGACCGTTTTGCATTTATAAAGAATGGTGTATAAGAGCTGTCCATCAAACAATTTCCTTAAATGGAAAGACAATACGTGCCCCAAATAAGAGCAAATGAAATCACATGAAACACCAACATACGTGTTCGATCTTATATGAAGCTTGAATAGATACTCGTGCTTGTACGAGAACATCAATTCCATTAGCCAAATATTCACCAAAGCTGTTGTGCTTGCTAAAAGCATTCGTGTCGGCTTATGAATAGATGACATCTTAGCAAATAAAGTCAATATCAGTTTTCATTGCAAGTGTTCATACGTATGTACGAGTTTGTTAAAAAGCCTGCGGTTGAAGTTGTATTTGTACTGTAAATGTAAATAACTACAATGTCAGTTATTTTTGTGCTCATTTGGTGGTATATAAATATGTATGTTGTAATCTGCACATATTTACAGCATACTCGTAAGTGTATACAATTTCCGCACTTTTCTGAAATCAATTTCGCGTTGGTGCTCTGAGTATTCTATCATGCGGCGTATTGCTTTAATAGTCAACAAAATTAATTTACAATAACATGGAATTAGACTGCGATGTCCATAACTGGGTTTAGCTTAGTGTTGTAGTAGTCGTAGTGAGTGCTTCTTGTGTGTCGATGGCATGAAAATAGACATGGCCTATGGTTAATTGCCTGCCGTCTATGCAATGACAGTGTCGCTCAATCACGAATACGAATACGAATACGAGTAGAGTAGAAAGAATATGTAGCGTCAACGCTGATTAAAAGTACTCTATACATTCAATAAACGATTGGTCACCCTGTTCAACTCGAGGCACACTTATGTCAACCGCATGCTATAAGATGGTGTGGCAAAGCCCAAGCCATCATTTTTTTAATACACAATGGAAGCATGATAAATCGATATGAAGAATAATGACCGATGCGATGGAGTATGATTTTAAATTTGTTAACTTCCTTTCCCATAGCCAAGTTTTCTCATAGCTTTTCGTATAACCATTAACAAAAATAACTTTAAGAAAACAATCATTTTACTAGTATTATAAATGTGATGACTTATTTCACGGCTAAATTTTCAATAATTTCCTTTGTAAGGACTTTACCTTGATCGTTATTTTTTTTGATCATATTAATAAAATATTTCCTCACCGTATTCAATTAAAATGCAGATCAATTGAATTTGAATATGAAGCAATTAAAGTACAATTAAAAACTAAAGACGACAGACCGAGTTCTAGTCTCATGCAGTCTCTTACTAATTCGGGCCAGAGACGTGGTCTTTTATTTAAGTTCAGTCAGTGCGGGGGATCATATTGTATATTTTGTTTGTGAAAACATAATATTCAATAAAAATTGCTATACGTGTACTTAAAAAGATAATATTCGTTAATTATAAATTAACATTCATAGAAACATAAAACCCAAAACCAGTATGATTCAAAAAATCCGAACATGAACAGAACAGAAACGAGTAATACATAGCCATTTACAATATATTTTTTTCTTTTTATTTCTGTATTTAATACGTATTTCAATAAAATAAGGCAAATAAAATTAATAAAATAAACTATTTCTGAAAACAATATTAAACATTAACTTTTCGGTCTCATAGAAGCTCAAATCCAGAAATATCCTGCCGCAGGCATTTTAAACACAACTGTCAGATATTTTTCGGGTTGTTATTTTGTTGAAAGATGAACTGTTTTCCAATTAATATTCTCATATAGAATAGTTCTGTAGCTCTCTTTTTATAAAATGCCTTCGAAAGAAATGGGATAGCTGAATATATGTTTAGTGGATGGCCGTGGCTTAAGCGGTAGTGTATTGGCTTCCCAAGCGGATGGTTCGGGGTTCAATACCTGCCGTGCCCGAAAGACATTCTTTTTTCAGGCAACTAAAATCTAGTGAGATGAATGGTTGCCTAAAATACAACAGCAAGACAATTTATCCAATTTTCCGAAAAACTTAATACGTACTCCGGCATTTTAAGAGTAGTCACACTCTCTTGAGTGACGACTTTATAGGGGAACACATTAATGTAAATTTGGGCTTCAAAAGCAAATATTAATTGTTTAGGCAACAATTGAGATTTATCTTTTCAGCTGTTGATAAGCTTTAGTTTTTGCAAACTAGTAGTCGCCGTCAAATTTTATTTTCTTTTTCTTCGACTTTAACTTCTCGCTTTATGGTTATTGTTTCCAGTTTCAATAAATCGCTTGATGGTGCTATGGACTCGATTTCGACAAAAACTATTTTATGAACTACATTGCTCCAGTCGCTATGGAACCTTTCTTGGGAGCAGGCCGTATTACAAAATAATGATTTAGCGACTGAATGACAGAAGTATACACCGAATTGTTTGGTCTAGTTTAAAACAAATATACAACGTCTGGTAAATCTTTCGAAGTCCGAGTTGTATTTTTAAAATGTTTAACATGAAAGTTGATAAGAAAAGGCCATCCTTTGAAGCTCATAGCATCACAGCGAAAGCAACAAAAACTATAAATTAGGTGCAAGATAAGAGTAAAAATTATGAAGACATATATTGTAAAAACCATAAGCAAAATCACATGCGATATCAGTATGTGGTTTCCACTGGGACTGAAAATACGATATGCTCACAATTGTTAATTAGCTACAAACCTTATATAAGAAGCAAAGTCAATCTCTACACAAATGGAATTATTCATTTGTATGATAATGTATGCATAAAAAGTGTCAAAAAATTAGACAAATTTTCTCTGATGATGAACATAAAAAGTATATTTCAGGAGAGGCACCAAAAGTATAAAATGCACGATCGGTTTAACATAACTTCCAAAGAAATATTTAAAATCGAAAGTGTTAGTTTTCAAAGGATCTCGAGATTTTGCCAAAACATTACCAATTGCAAGGGGAGTGCGGATTTTTGACGGTCGACAGCACAATGTAATCTAACTCTATGTAGCATATCAAAATTGGTAAACCCCACAAATTTTATAGATGGAAGGTCAATATGTCGAAGAAATAGAATGTGTGAGATTTATATAAAAACAAAAAAAAATTAGCAGAATATGTACACATAAGATTTTATCAAAAACAAAATACTACCCATAACTTCATCTTAAATGCGTCTCACGACGCCCGACCAACTTTGGAAACTTGCCTACCTATCGAAAGACGACAAACAGATAGATAAAGATTTTAACAAATTTTTGTATGGTTTTAGTACTAAATAATCTTATTAACACGTCCTTATTTTATCATAGACAGACACCTCAATATATAGGGTTTTCCAATAAGGACTTGACAATTTTTTTTTAAATAAAACGCAAACCATTTGAGATATTTCAAAAACTTTATTATCGGCTTGAAGTACAATCAAAACATTTATGAACGGAAATCAACTTCGTTCATATGGCCACCGCGGGCACGTTTGGAGCGGTGGAATCGGTGGACCCAATTTTCAACGATTCGGCCACTATTTCGCGTTCAATGTTGGCTCTGAGCTCTGCCAACGTCGTCGGCGTGTTGGCAAAAACAAATGACTTAACGTAGCCCCGCAGAAAACACGTGGATTTTTATACGACCAATAACGCATATTTTGCTTATTGACGAACCCATTGAGCCAAAAACGAGCTTCGTCACTGAAGATGATTTTGCGATGAAATTCATCATCTTGGCGCATCTTCTCCAGAACCCAATCGGAGAACGTACGTCGCTTCAAATGGTCCATCGGCTTCAATTCTTGAGTCAGCTTGATCTTGTATGTGTAAACCAATATCCTTACGCAAAATACGCAATAATGTAGTCTGAACGATGCCCAATTCTTGAGAACGCCGTGGAATTGACTGATTTGGATCGTTTGCTACGGACACCTGAACGGCAGCGATATTTTCGACACTTCGACCAACCCGTTGTCTTACTGACACGGCAACATCACACAACGAATATCTAGACTCAAATTTTTGCACTAAACTTGTTCTTGCCTGTCTACTAGGGCGAGAATTACGACCAAAAATTGGAGTTAACGCTCTTAAAGTTGCAGTCACCGACTCCGAATTTCGGTAGAAATTCGTTCGTGTACTTTACCATGATGAAAATTTTGAGTTTACTGAATAAATTGACAGTACCAGTTTGATGATTAGTGCAAGAGTGCGTTCACAAATTAAATTCAAAGCTGTGAAGTCCGCATTGGAAAACCCTTTATATATATGGTAGTTTATTTAAAATGTAAGTGTCATACACCGTTATGTTACTGACATTGTGTTTAAATATATACTAAGTCATACTTACATTCGAGATAAACAGCTAGCAAAATTTTTAAAATAAATAATATTACAACAAAAGGTGTTTAAAAGCTGTTAAAAAAAACCTTCAACTCAGCAAGAAAATAGTTCCGCGTGCTTAAGTTTAAATCAATGCCAACTAGTGTGCTCAGTGTTTAATGTACACTTTATTTATATTGAAATAAACATATTTCTATAAAACAGTTTAATAAAAGGCGATTTGATTTTTGCTTTTGTTATAGTATGGGTTTGAATGAGAGATTGTGAAATCAATGAGAGAGTTTAAGTCGGTTTAGTTATACGCAAAACGCAAGTAACGCAACAGAAGACTACAACAATGTGTTCGAGTTGCCTAGCTTTAATTTACTTGTATATGTTTCTACTCATAGAGGGTTATTTGTTTTCAGCTTTAGACTGACGACTCTTGACGTAGGCCCACAAAAGAAGTCCAGTGACGTCAAAATATGGTTTTGGCAGTCATTTGATATCTCTAAAATGTGAGATTGTATGGCCACAAAAATAATGGCTTTTTCTGAACAATTTGAGGATTCTTAACATCGGTGATAGGAATTTTCTTTAAAAACTCAAGTATATTATTAATTATTATCTGCCTATGCTGCGTTATTCAGTTATTTCGACTATAATCAGCAGATAAAGTATATTGCACATTTACTACTACATTTTGTTATTACTATGTAACAATTTTTATGCATTCTCCGGTTAAAAAACTGTGTATATAAGCTATGTTTTAATACGAAAATATTGGCAGCTGTCAAAATGATGATTAAATTTTTTTTTATGTAATTAATTTTGCCTCTAACATCGAGCTTATCCTGGTTTGTACTCTCCATTTTTTTATAAAGCATGCAAGGTTTTGCTCTGAAGATACCTTGTCGGTTTCCATTGTTGTTTACGCAAATTGTAATAACTTTATCTTTTTTTTTTGTTCTGGCAATGCCCTTATTGTAAATTATTTTCTCAGATTTCGCATAATAGCTCCAACTACAACATCTGCAAATTGTTTGACGGCTTTTTTACTTTCTTTGTTCTTGTCTTCTCCTGATGTTACTTCTAATATCTCTCATTAAAGTTGTTAATTTAATATAGTTATCTATTAAATATCTTTGAAATTAATAACGCGTTTCTTTAAAATTCTTTAAATACATTTATAAAATCGCTCTAAACAAATACATACCTACTCGTATGTATTATTTACAATTTTCAAATAATTTTTTACGTAACAATCTTTTATGGTAATAATAAGATGATAATTTCAGTGTACTGTGTTTGTCTCAAAAAATAAATAAAAATAAGTCCTATCTGTTTATTGATTTGAATAAATTAACATTATTTATTTTTCACACCATTAATTTTTGCACTATCTACACTTTTTATATGCTTGATTTAAGTAATAAACTTTACAAACTGTAAAATGAAAATGTATACTCCTATCTATCATACACATATTTGAGTAAACTAGAACAAATTTGATCTATAGCAGTAGAATTTTAAACTAGATCGAAACTAGGTTTCTACATACAAATATTATATGTACATGGATTTATGTTATACCTTGCTTTATTGATCAACCGAATTAATACCTATACTTACCGATGGTAGAAGTAATCCGATTGACGACTACAGGCCACGCACCACTTTGTAATGCTGGATACAAGATCGAGTTTTCTTCGATACTAAGGATCATTTGAAGAGTGTATTTCTTTCCAATATAACATTTTCATTTGGCCCTTTTTATAAATTCTAACCCGTGGTTGACAATCGTCTTGTGTGGCTGAAGCACAGTAACCAAACAACGAAAATCTATGCAGCAAATTGCATGCATCGGTTGAGTATTTTTACAATAATTTATGGGTACTACCGGCAGTGGGAGTTAAAAAATCGAAATATATAACTCTGTGTGCATTTATTCTGCAGTAGACTAAAGAATTGACGGAGTAAGCTAAAAAACGTGTTTTGGTATGGACATATGAACATTATTCGTAATGAAATTTTGCGACTGCAGTAAATTTAAATGCTTATATTTTTCTATGAATGATGAATTATGAATTATGACCATCTTTATTTCGATTAAATTATTATTATAGTTACAGTTTGCTTCAAAATACTTTAAAAATGTCATTTTAAAAACATTGTTGATATACCGCCTAAAAAACGTTCACAATAGGTGTACAATACCCGGTAGTTTAAATTTTAAATAAAAATTACATAAAAATATGTTATTTATACATAGCTCAATAAAAAGTAATCAATATAAAAATTGTCGTGTACAAAATTGTAGGTGTACAATACCCGGTAGTTCAAATTTTAAATAAAAATTACATAAAAATATGTTATATGCCTAGAGTACCACCAACCACTTACAGGAAAGCATTTGACTTAGAGACGTCAGGAAGCATTCGTTTGATCTGGCAGTAACCTAGAGAATCATGCAGTTCCCGTTATTCTCATATGAAATCCAACTGTCATTGGATGCCATAACCAAGGACGCAGGCAGTCCTTACGTAGATTCGAGTCTTGAAAAACTGTCATTTGCATCTTGCTTAGCAAATTCATTGGCAATTGTTGAAGATTAATCTAAGTAAATATAAATACTGACATGGTCGCCTCTTGTCTGCAATCATTTGGAAATAAAATATAAATTAACTCTTCCAAGGTGCAGATGGAGACGTGAGTCATATCAAGATTTACTTAATGCTCTCGACAGAAACTTTGTCTAGCACACAACAAGAGAAAAGCCGTCCTTGTTGTCCCCATTCTTTCTTTCCTTGTCGGAATAAATGTTCCACTTTTCAGCGTCGAGTCCAGAGTTCTGAGTATGGAGATGCATCAGCACATCCTCCGTTTCGCTGATAGCCTCGTAGCCTAAAAGATGGCGCACGTCAGTTTTTGTGGCCTGAAAATCTAAAAAGACTTAGTTCACGGGGAGGGGGGATTTTCGGCGCAGGCCTGATTAGCCCTTCAAAAGTTCGCTGCGTGGAGTAGTTCATTCTTGAAAGCAAGCATCCTCTGCTTTAACTAGCTCCAACAGTTGAACAACACACTGTTTACTCTCTGCGCCTCATAAACTGTTATTAATGCCTTCCCAATTCGAAACGTCAGAGAGGTTATAGCGGCATTCCTCAACTGTTCCTCTCAGCATGTACCCCTTCTGAAGCTTATTCAACCCTTTCGGTTTCCGAGATAAGGCGTCTCTCTGGTAATTTCGCCATCGTTCCAGCCCAATCTACCGAACCTTAATCGGTGGAGGTTTTTTTGAGAAAGTTGGTTTACTCACTTCAAGATATTATCTTCGCTTTAAATCATGGGTAAAAATGGAGAACTTCTGAGTCTAGTGGTTAACCTTATAAGGAATTGATCTTCTTAATTCAGGACACCCCAACGGGATATATAAAGTATTACTGCTTTCACCCCCAAATATATGTAAAAAACCAAAGCTTAACAAATTCAGTTGAATTCGGTCAAAGTTCTAAGTGAGTTTAACAAAGACTGGGTTTCTAAACACTATATATATTTAAATGATTTTATGCTAGCTGTTCAGTGAAAGATACCTGAATACCCTTTAAAATTTCTGACCAATAATTCTGAATTTCCGTTTTTAATTTGTTCATATTTCTCTCTGGGTATTTTCTTTCTTGTTTTAACTATATAAATTTTTATTTTATTTATTTATTTACAATTACTTTTAAAAATTAATTAAATAAAATTATAGTACCGGATAAATTATTAATATAGTCCGTACTTTCAATTAATATCGACTAAAAAAAAAACTCATCAGAATTATCTATTATTTTAATCATGAAATTATTTAAAGAATTTTATTAGTCGAAGTAATAGTTTTACTCTCCAGGCCCACCATGATTTCTTTTAAAATTTGTTATGTTCAATTGTTCGAAGTAGAACTGAGGAAAAAAGAAAATCATCTCTAAATAACAGTTTAAGAATTTCCAATGAAAAAGTTTAGCTATTTAATTATTATGAGCTAATAAAGGGTCGGCCATCTAACGTTTTTTTTTCAACTAGTGCTTATTTCGTGAATGGTAACACTTAGCTCATGTCTGATTTGACAGATAATTAGTTTTATCCTTCCGCTGAACGAATATGGTTGTGTATACGCTTGAACAACCCTGGGAAATATTGCCTACGATCGACTTAGAGAAGATGCCGATTTTGCCAAAAAAATCATCTTTTCAGATGAAGCTCATTTTGATCTTGGCGGGTATGTAAACAAGCAAAATTGTCGCATTTGGGGCACAGAAAACCCGCACGCATACATTGAAAAGCCGATACACCCAAAACGAGTCACTGTTTGGTGGGGATTTTGGTCCAGAGGCATAATTGGACTATTTTTCTTCGAAAATGAGCAAGGAGTGGCCGTTACAGTCAACGGCGATCGTTATCGGGACATGTTGAACGAATTTTTATTCACAAAAATTGAAGAGGAGGATATTGGCAACATTTGGTTTCAACAGGACGGCGCTACGTGCCACACAGTCGAAGCTACACTCGATGTTTTGCGCCCTGTTTTTGAAGATCGCATTATCAGCCGCAGAGCTGATGTCGTTTGGCCACCTCGGAGCTGCGATTTGACACCGTTGGACTATTATTTGTGGGGTGCCGTAAAAGATAAGTATTACGCCGACAAGCCAGAGACAATTGACGCTTTAAAGGACAATATTCGTGAAGCCATTGGTGAAATAAAGCTGCACACAATCGATAATGTGCTTAAAAACTGGACCGATCGTGTAGGCCACTGCGTGGCCAGCCGAGGCAGCCATTTGAATGAAATTATTTTCCATTATTAACCGGAAGTATCAAACTAAATATCTGTCAAATCAGATATGAGCAAAGTGTTACCATTCACGAAATAAGTACTAGTTGAAAAAAAATCGTTAGATGGCGGACCCTTTACTATAAATATAAGACAAAGTATATAAACAAGATACTGAAACCCTAAAGTTTGCATTGGTTTCTGCAGCAGTCAAACCTTTTTTCAGGTGCCCTTTTACGAGTATCATAACAACATTTAGATAGCAATTAGAAATAGTACTAAAATAGAGTCAATAATTAAATGCGTTTCAAAAATTACTTTATATACAAGTATAAGGTACGGATTCGTACCTTCGATTCCTCTTACCAAAAATTTAGTTTTATTTTATGATTTGTTTCAAAGCCTGCAGCCATAAATCAAAAGTAAGAATGTTATATCTCAATTATTCCAGGCCCTTTCTACCGGTGGATGTATGGTAGGAGCTCTTCGAATATTTTTATTGCTGCTTTTAAAAGCTCCATAAAGATGTCATCACATTGTTGGGACCCGCTTTCGTGTGTTCGATTACGACAAGGGTAACGTGATCACTAAAACAAATTTTCAATAATAGTACTTAGATGGCTGCACAAAGTTCTGAACCTATCAAATTACAAATTTTAATGAAAATAAAAACCCGATTGTCTTCCTCTATGACTAATAAAGCAATTATTGTTTGTATGTGAAATTTATGATCCCTTATATCCCGTAGATTCAATTTTATTATAAAAGTTTTAATTTATAAAAACCTCGAAAACTCTTAAGATATTTTAATTATGTCTTCCACGAAACGCTTTTAATATTGTATTTTTTCGATAAATATACAATTACAAAACTGAAACACCTTCAAGCCAATCGCTCTTAATATATCAAAACCTTAAATTTTGCAAATTGTTTGAAAAAATGTTAATATTTAAAAAAAATGTCCATCGCTTTTGTCTATGTTTTCGAAAAATTGCACATCCCATAACAAATAAATTTGGGTGAGTTTACAAATTTTAATGATTTTTCTGAATATATGCGTCTTGAAAAAATGAAAAGATTTTTAAATTAATTTAAAAATAATAATTCAAAAAATCAACGGGTAAAGATTTTGGAACCTTAAATTTCGATGAATTATAAATTCATATATTCACTTGAAAAACATTCATAACAAAATATGGATTGATAATCTACACAATAATTAGTATGTAAACATACAACTGGAATTAAGTCATTAATTAAAAGTTTAAAAAACAATAAGTAGAGTAGAGTTTTCAATTTTATATCTTCGCGCTCTTTTAAGCGAGTTTTTCTTACGTAATTGTATGTAGCAAATATACGGATTGCATTATCGAATTCTTGTTCTAAAAAAATTTCTGAAAAATAATTTTCAGTCACCTCCAAAGCTTGCTTTATACTTCAGTAAACCTTTGTATGTATTATAAATATATTCTTTGTAACAAATATAATTCATATTGAATTAAAAATTAATATTGATCTTTAGATAGATACTCAAATTTCAAATGCGTCGTAGTGAATATATTATTTTTCGCCCATTACTTGTATTTATTTACAAGACCGAAAACCTTTCACGGTTGAAGCAAGAACTAAAATTGTAGTTAATCTAAGATTACAATCAATCATCAAGTCGAATTATTTTAATCGGTTGGCGTGCTTCGAAATTGTTACCGCATTCATTTCTTGATAAATTGAAAGCGTGTCCTTAACTGAAACGTAATGCCTCGATCTAGTGCGGCAAAAAAAAACAAAAAAAACTCTTTAATATGGAGTAATTGCAATAGTCGCTATACACAACACAGATAATCATTACTCTTCAACACCACACTCATGGATCTCTAGAAGGAGGGATCGAGAATGCTCGGTCAAAAGACTAAATCTACCATGTCAGGGAGGAACATAATCGATGACCGCATTCAACTGCAGACTAATGATCGATCCAGAAGCAACAGCAGCAAACTTCACCGTCAAAAGAAGCAAAATTTGTTTTTGTCGGTCGTAGAAATTAGCCAGAGAAGAACCGGGAATATGTGCAGGGTCGTAGACATGCTAGAGTCTTATGGCAACGTGCTCTCTGAAAACAGATGACGGACGTGGTGTACATCGGTCCGCTTCTGCATTTGCTTGTGCTTCTGCTGCTCCTGTACCTCTTCGGCTAAGAGGGTGTCAATGACGCTGGATGCGAGTGTGATTAGAGTTTATGCAGATTTGCCTTTGCTAGAAATTGGAATTGAATCGTGTTGACGGCTTTTTGCCTAACCTTAATGAGCTCACAGGAGTTATTTTACTAGTCGGTTTCGTGTCATTTGCTTGCTTGTGATTTGTTGAATGCGATTATGAAGACATGATACTATGATACTATTAAAGGATTTTGTCCATTAATTAAGTGTAAGGCATCATTACTGGAGAATTTTCTTACTATGTCATCACGGAAGCATGGGTTTGTACTCGTACTGACAAAGTATGAGTTGAAGCAGCAATTTTCCCAATTCTAAGAATTTCCTCTATGCTAAGAATCTCAACGAATGGGTGTTAATTTGAATAGATATTTGTAGATTAATGCAAAACATATAAATATAACTGAGTAATGATATGTCTTTATTTATTTCAAATATATATTGGTGATTTAGACTTAGGTTAGCTTTTAAGGTTTTAAAAATGAGAACACTAGTAATTGGGAATTTCAAATAAATATGTTTTAATTTTACCTATTACTTACTTACATAAGATAAAAGAGAATAGATAGAAATACATAGTTATGTAGGTTATTTAGAATCTACTACACATTCTAAAAAGAAAATCAAAAAAGTGTGTTTTACAAACAAAGGGTGAAAAATTAAAAAGTTTTCAAATTTAAAATTATCTGAGTAAATAAATGCGATTTGTACCTTAGTATTTATTTTTATAAACTGCAGTTAAATAATGCGGATCTCATTTTTGACGTTAAAATATCGTCTAAACAACAACAATTTTTTAAAGGCATTTTTGCAACCAGACCCCTACAAAAGCCGAAATTTCACAAATAATTTCCTGTATGGTATGAATCGTTCGAAGAACGTTAATGTAAACACTTGACTGGAGATATCCGCAGAAAATAAAGTTTGAGTTGCAGCGGGTTTGATGAGGATGTCTCCATTTAGTTAATTTGCTTGAAAAAATATCCCTTAACTTCACCATTGAGACTGTACGGAGTGGTACAGTCTTGATAAAAGAGCACTCTGTTGTTTTTCCCTGGAAATAGCTGCAGTTGTGGCCATAGAATCTCGTCAATCATCTGACTGTTTTCTTCTAACTAAATGTCATTTACACCTTGGAATTTGTTTTTGGATAATATAAACATTTCCGAAGGTATTCTCTAGAGTTGTTGAGAAACCAGTAACACATGTTCTGTTTAGTCACATAGCCGTCGATATGAAAATATATGTCATCACAAAACAATGTGTTTGTATAAGTTAACGACACTTATGTGAAAATTCCAACCAAAACTTTCCCACTCACACGCTTCTTCTTCAACTTGCACACGTTTTCCGTTCTGCAAAATCAGCATCAAATCAAATAAACAAAAGTGCAGTATTTCACCTGACATCCGTTACCTGAGAAGCGTTAGGTGATGCGATGTCTTTAAACATAGGTTAGATCTTAAGTTCACCATTTGTTATAATATATCACTCTTCACAATTGCAGCTTGCATGCGAAAATAGCACGGCAGCACTATCTCGAGGTGATATTGGAAAGGACTGACTGATCACTTATGTTTCTAAGTCACTTAGTAAAACAGAAGAAAACTACGCTAAGAATTAAAAAGAAGTGCTAGCGGTAGTGTGGGCCTTAGAAAATTTGAGAAACTATTTGTATGGGGCAAAAAACTTTAGGATTTTACCTAACCATCTCCTGCTTTAGCTCTAAGTACTAGAAACACTAATGCAAAACGAAAAAGATGGAGGGCGGGGATCGGACAGTATAATTACTAGCTCGTCTACAACCCTGGAAAAACTAACTTCGTGGCTGATGCATTAACAAAGCAATTTGACTTCCTACATTGCAGCAATTATGTGCAGTAGCTGATAGTTCAGAAATAATACTTCACTGTGAAGCTCCATTGAATGTATTTGAAAATCCGTTGGTCTTTCAAATAGGAACTGATATATGTGTTCACGAAGAAATACACCCAAACTATGATATCATCGCCACTTTATAGGACTCCGTGAGATAAATAAGGAAAACTTTGTGTGGCAATTGAAGGAGAAGCTACTCGTAAAATCCGACACCCTCAACGGCATCAAAATCCCCGAGAAAAGCATCTAATTAATGCAAGATTGCAAAGAAAACTTTAAAAAATATAGAGTCCAACTAACAGAAATAGTAGTACAGTACAAGATTTTGCAAATGAAGACAACCAATCCTGAGTCATACAGGAAGAACATAGTACGACTCATCGTAACTATAAGGAAAATAGGGATCAGATCTTTGAAAAATATTATTTCCCGCTAATAAAAAAGTATACCAGGATTGTAATATTTACAATCCAAACAAATATGAAACTCCCATTCCCATTTACCCTTGAAAAATTATACATATTGATCTCTTAGAAAATCGGCATTCTACGAAGTACGATGAACGTTAAGGAACAAAATGGGGGTCATAAATGAAATTTTAAACAGATCAAACGACAATGCAGATATAATCATAAAGAACAATAATTCAACTATGTCTGATCCCTTAGGAGTTGCTAATTTATTTAATGAGTTTTTTCGAATGTCAATTCTTCTCAAGTTCTTCCGAACAATGGTAGCTCTTATTGCTAAAGTGATGTTACGATAAAGAAAGCAAACTTTCAATCAGAAAGTTTTTTCTTTGAACCGTTTACGGCATTCGATATACAGAAAATTATACTCGTACTATCGCTTAAAAAATCTAATTCTTCTTCTTTTGATCAGATCTCCAGGTCGGTGCTGAAAAATATTTCTTTCGAAATTTCGGATGTATTGTGTTTTATTTTCAATCTCTGCGTACAGCATGGAATTTTCCCAGATTCACTTAAGACAGCAGTAGTAATGCCACTCCATAAAAACGGTGACATCATGACTTTAAATAGTTATCGCCCCATTTCACTTCTGTCAGTTTTTTCTAAAGTTTTTGAACGAGATATAAAATCCAGAATTTTATCATTCTTAGACAGAACCAATTTTTTTAGTGTTAGCCAGTATGATTTTAGAAACGGGAGATCTACGGAAAGTGCCTTATTAAAATTGACTGGTGAAATATAAAAGGTCCGCGATCTAACGTTTTTTTTTTCAACTAGTGCTTATTTCGTGAATGGTAACACTTAGCTCATGTCTGATTTGACAGACAATTAGTTTTATCCTTCCGCTGAACGAATATGGTAGTGTATATGCTTGAACAACGCTTCGCTAAGTGGGCCTGCGATCAACTTAGAGAAGATGCCGATTTTGCCAAAAAAAATCATCTTTTCAGATGAAGCTCGTTTTGATCTTGGCGGGTATGTAAACAAGCAAAATTGTCACATTTGGGGCACAGAAAACCCGCACGCATACATTGAAAAGCCGATACACCCAAAACGAGTCACTGTTTGGTGGGGATTTTGGTCCAGAGGCATAATTGGGAAATTTTTTTTCGAAAATGAGCAAGGAGTGGCCGTTACAGTCAACGGCGATCGTTATCGGGCCATGTTGAACGAATTTTTGTTCACAAAAATTGAAGAGGAGGATATTGGCAACATTTGGTTTCAACAGGACGGCGCTACGTACCACACAGTCGAAGCTACACTCGATGTTTTGCGCCCTGTTTTTGAAGATCGCATTATCAGCCGCAGAGCTGATATCGTTTGGCCACCTCGGAGCTGCGATTTGACACCGTTGGACTATTATTTGTGGGGTGCCGTAAAAGATGAGTGTTACGCCGACAAGCCAGAGACAATTAACGCTTTAAAGGACAATATTCGTGAAGCTATTGGTGAAATACAGCTGCACACAATCGATAATGTGCTTAAAAATTGGACCGATCGTGTAGGCTACAGCATGGCCAGCCGAGGAGGCCATTTGAATGAAATTATTTTCCATTATTAATCGGAAGAATAAAGCTAATTATCTGTCAAATCAGACATGAGCTAAGTATTACCATTCACGAAATAAGCACTAGTTGAAAAAAAAAGTTAGATGGCGGACCCTTTATATCAGTTTGAATACATTTGAAATTCCATATACTCTATTTGTAGATATTACAAAAGCTTTTGATATGGTAGATCACACTCTGCTTTTAAGTAAGCTTTATGATGCGGGTTTCAGAGGCTTTATTCATGATTGGTTTTCTTCGTATATAAAAAATCGAAAGCAAATGGTGAAAATCAAAAACTGTTTTAGTTCGCAGAAATTCGTTAATATTGGTGTTCCGCAAGGATCTGTTTTGGGTCCAATGGTGAATTCTGCGATGACTTTCCTTTGTATTACCATTCGCCAAATTGTTTACGTTTTTGTTTAGTAGAAAGCTGCAATGATTCTATTACTTTTAACAGTAAGGAAAGTTGTAGTGATGCTTGCTTCAAAATTGATCGTGTCAACAATTTTAAATATTTAGGTTTCATATTGGATAATAAGCTCAGTTGGAAAGATCATACTTTGTATCTGAAGCAGTATCTAAATAGAGTTGTGAGGCAATTCTACCATCTTAGACTTTAATGTAGCCTGCCCATTTTAAAGCTTGTCTACAATGGTTTATTGAAATCAATGCTGCAGTATGGAATAACTTGTTGCGTTGGTACGTATTTCAATTATATAAAAGATATTTTAACGAAGTAAAAACACGCGATCAGAATTATGTGTAAAGTCAATCGTCGAACTCCTAGTTTTGATTTGTTTAAAAATCTTGAATTTTTCCCTTTAAGACATTTGTATTGTTACAAGGTTCTAAAAATATTTTTTGAAAATTCTGGGTACTATGCTGTTAGATTTGAAGAAAATTACAATTTACGAGTCAACACTAGGAACTTTTTAAATGTGCCCAGAATCAATAAAACACACTTTTCAAGATTGTATTTTGTTACTGTGCCTCGTCTATTTAACTTATTACCAGAAAACCTTAGATGTGAGAGAGTGAAAACTGTGTTCTTATATAATATCAAAAAATGGTTATTCTCTTTCAACCAGTGCGCAACTGATATGTGCTTTATGCCTTTTGTTTAATTTTTGGATTTTCTTTTATTTTTCTTTTATAACAACATTCTGTGTTTTAACTTTTTCTAATTTTTATATATTTTCCCCATCAATAGTTTTACTGTTAAAATTATGTCTAAAATGATGGGTACGAGTACATTCGCCTCTTGTTATAGAATGTACTTCACTATTTCGATCAAAAATGAAAAAGCTTTGTAGATTTAATATTTTGAAATTGTGTTTATATTTTAGCTTTCAATTTTGATATGAAATAAAGTTTTAAATAAAAAAAAAATAAAAAAGTTTTATAAGTCCCATCATTTCAAAATATATCAAGACTTTGAGAGTTCAAATATATCATATCTTAAACCTACTCAAATAAGTCAATGGCACAATTGAAAGGGTCCATTCGACAATGATTGAAATAATCAGGTGTCTGGAGTTCATAAGCATAGCAGCCAATCTCTTAAACATAGCAGTCATAGGACCTTTTAGACGATGTTAAGGTGACTCCTCCTGACAACTCCTGTAGTTGGCGCAGTTTAGGGGGCCTTCTTTCTTGAGGATCGGATAAACAATGCTGAGGTTTCATTGATCATTCATTGACTGATCATATTTTACAGATGAGTTGCTGTTTCTCGTTACCAAGTCATCGCCTGTTGGATTTAAGCTTAAATATGGCTATTTTCACTTCATCCTGGTCAGGTGGACGGAATTGATTGTCTACATAGTCCAGGCTGAAAGGTCCTTAGGAGCACTAATTTCAGACGGCCTAGACATAAAAAAGCATCTAAAACTTATATTTTCAGAAGCAAAAAGAATAATTTTATATACATTGAACCAATGTTTTAATAATAAATACATATATCGCTACGGCGGCGATTATCTTATTATAGGTATAGCGCAGAAGTATTATCCAATATTTAGTGATTAAAATATTCTCCTTCTTTAAATATATCTTCAAATTTCTAAATACAATACAATACCGAATTATATGATACGTATCAACTCAGTTCAATGTCCGCCATTCCTAGAATTTATCGTTCTCAAATTTTGGTCAATATTATTATTTAATATTTATGCAAAATGTGGTTTTCATCCAATCTGTAAAATTCGTTTTTTTTTTAGATCTTCACTCAGTTATATGAATACCGAGGTGTTAATGAAAATTCACGAAGGGCCCTGAAGGTAAATAGTAAAACTCATTATGTTCATTTTAAGAGAAAAGCAGTCACTTGCGAGTTAAAGTACAAATATGCAAATACGAATATAAATAAATTAAAATCTTCGATATAAAATTCCTAAGAATAAGTTTTAATAAATATACTCGTATTATATAAGCACTATGACTACACCTTAATCGTGCTTATTTTACATTCTTGTGATAGCCCCACGTGCTAGTCTCCTTCAATTCTACTTGACTTTTCAAACGAGTGCTTAACAAAACAAAACAATTATACTATGTCCTGCCAAAAATGACTGAACCACAGCAGGAGAACATAGGGTGGAAGAACTCGCCTTTCCTACTCAACCTTGGAGTGGAAGATTCCTTATATGAACTTCTTCAATAGTATTAGAATTTTTCCGGAGAAGTCAGGGTGCTGGAAGCGACAATGTATCGAGCGACATTTATTTCACTCTGAAATATCTGGCCCTTTTTACCCAAGAGATTCCCTAACATATTTGCCATCTACGTTGTGGGGTCTTCTTGTTATTTGCCAACTAATAGTTTCGGATGAGGACATATTTACTATTGGCGCCCCTGCGAACCGGAAACAGGATAACGACATTCAGTTATTCATATGAAACGTTCCGATTATGAACAGGTCGAAAACGTATATTACTTCAGGACAAAAGGAGAATGAAAATCTTTAGCTATAAAGAACAAAAGCAGAAAATTTGTTATAAACAGAACGCTGATACAAAAAGATCGCCTAGTGTTCGAACGGATTGTGACAATATACATTAAAGTTGAATTGGACAATAAACCAAGTATTGGGTCGTACCACGTGAAATGAACATTTAAAAGCCAATATTATGTTTCCCTAAGTTTTTATTCAATCAAAATAGAATCCGTTGGCATATGGAAGAATCCAACGTGATACAAGGTCAAATATTTCTTTTTCGTAGAAGTGCTGACTTTTTGAGGCAATGAAATCTTCAAAGGCTTTTATGACCTCTACTCTGTTGCGAAAGACCTTCTGGCGGCAAAATGAATCCAGATTGCAGAACAGATGGTAATCCGTTGGGAAAATATCAGGAGAGTACGGTGGATGCGGAAGAATTTCAAATCCCAACTGCAACAGTTTTTGCACCTTTACTTGTGAGGTATGGGGTACAGCATGGTCAAAGAAAGGATCGGACAATGCTTATTGAAAAACGCAGGTTATTTTTCAGACATTTTGGCATGCAATATGTCGATTTCCTCACAATATTTGATAGCGTTTACCGTTTCTGATGAAGAAATGAAAAATGGATTGGTCCTTTCGATGTCCACCAAATTATCATCATAACCTTTTTTAGGTGAAGATCGGGCTTGAGGGTGTGTTTTAGTTTCTCATCTGCATCCAACCACTGCCAAATCTTTTACGATTATCATACAGTATCCACTTTTCATCACAGGTGACTATCTGGTGCAAAAACGGTTCAGTTTGGTTTCGCAGATTTCCAGGCGCCGTAGTTTTTGGGATTCGTTCAGTTTATGGAGTATCCACTTATCTTATGAGAAAAAGGTGTTGACTTATTGACATTGGGGATACTCCCATGCTTTGTGCAATCTCCCTCACCGATTTCGTTGGGTCCGCATCCACCGTTGCTCTTAAACCATCGTCCTCAAGTAACGTTTCTGGCTTCCCACGAAGTTCATTTTCGAAGCTGAAATCTCCCGAACGGAACTTTCCAAACCAACGTCGTATACTGCGTTCGTTTACCTCTATATCCTTAAATGCGTCATTAATGTTTTTAATTGTCAATGCATTATATCCCACTTTAAATTGGTAAAGGAAGAGGGTTCGAATTCGAACTGCCGACAGCATGGTAAATAATTACCAGAAAAAATGTAACGATACTTATAACGAACCCTAAAGTTCTCACACGCCAAGCACATGCACCACTTTATTTTATAAAAAAAAAGAAAATTTAACGTTCTGGCACAGATGTTTACTCGAGAAATTCTTATTTCTGACTGAGCGAAAATCGGACATTTCATGTGGTGCAACCCATACTACTACATACTAACTCTTAAATAGGAAAAGAAGGCGTTATTATTAGTACAATTGGAAAGCATAGTCCACATGATACGACGTCTGTAGATGGAATTAGGATAATTAACTTTACTACCTCAATATTTCCATGGCGGTCACCTGACCATAAACACTCATCGAAATTGATAATTGACTTCGATCACACCACACCGTCTCTTCAAAAACAACGAGGAGATTTAACATTCTACTGCTTCAATCGCAAAACCTTTTTGATCACGTTAGCCCTTAACCGTCAGAAATGCTGATGGTTAAAGCCAACAAGATCCTAACAGAAACTTGTAGAGATGAGCAAGAAAATATATAAGTAAAGTAACAATTAAAATCGGAATTCTCAAACGACAGGGACGACTCAAAGTCAACTTTCAGATAGAACGAACAATCCAACTTAGGCCAAGATTTCCGTTCAGCCGACCTAAGAAGGTTAAATAGAACTATGCGAATTACAATGAATATGCATTCGCTATTAAAGTTTTTGCAATTATTTTAATAACCCCGTCATAGGGCTCACAACTCTGTAGGGAAGAGAATAAAAAGATGTTACGGAAAAAAATGGACTCACTGTTGACGACCCTAGCAGACATTTAAAGGACAATGAGCTTCGGATCTGCACGTGGAATGTTCGGACCCTTAACAGGCCACTAACTAACAACAGGCAGCTGAACAATTGGCAGAGTTCTTTGGCTGCTATCACGCAGATATCAACGCCATCCAGAAAGTGCGATGGGATGGGCCGGACATAAGGAGGATGAAAAGCTATGATATATACTATAGTGATTGCTCTAGGGAAAAGAAACAGCGTTAATTCGGATGTGGATTTTTCATACGTGGCAGACTTATGAAATAAATCTTTTACCAGAAGTAAAAAGATCGTGTCAAGGCAAGAAGATCCGTACGTAAGCCTATAGAGATAAAGAAGAAACCCTTGTAGTAGAGTCAGAGTTCGTGCTGATACAAAAACGAAGTAAGGATAGGTATATCTAAGCTAAAATCTAAGAAATCAGCTGACAAATCAAAAGCGTTGGAAATGACTTTGATAACAACCCGATCGGTACCTAGCAGGACGGTTTCAAACCAGGAAGTCCACAATCGACCAAACCTTCACACTCAGGCAACTCTTTGAAAAAACTCAAGAACCATCATCTTTCAATCGATGTTAAGGCCGCATATGACAGCATTTATGGAGACGAGCTATATAGAGCCATATGTAGTTTTGACATCCCTGCCAAACTCGTTGGTCTGAGCAGAATGACGATTGAGAACGCTCGCTGCTCCACCAAGGTCGATAACAACCTAACCGCGAATTTTGATGTCGAAAAAAGTACAAGCAAACACTGGAGGTACAATTTCTCAAAAGTCTATGCAACTTCTAGCGTACGCCGATGATATCGACATAATTGGGAGAACACATCGGGCTATCACCGATGCGTTTGTTAGTATTGAAACGGAAGCTACCAAAATGGGTTCAGCGGTGAATGAGGGCAAAAACAAGTACATGCTGTCAACAACAAGGGACACAAAACATCGATAAATTGGACAGAACGTCACAATCGATAGCTGTAATTTCGAGGTAGTACAGGACTTTGTGTACCTTGGCTCTGCTATATACGAGGGGCGTTCAATATATTCTCGGTATCGATATGAAGGAAAATGCGAATTCAATTTAAATTGTTTTTATTTTCAAATTCAATCTCCCTTAACATCAATGCATTTGTTACATCTTGAGATAAGCTTTTTTAAACCCTCAAAAAAATAAATTTCCTCTTTCTCTGCAAAATACCCATTTATTGCCGACTTGAGTTCTTCATCATCCGAAAATCTTTTTCCACGAAGACATTTTTTCAAATCCGGAAACAGGAAATAATCACTAGTTTTTATGTTCTTTTTTTTCCAGTTTTTATGCATTTTATTTCTATAACTTATATTACTCTTATATGCTAAACAAAAAACGCTTAAAAATTAGCTTAATTAACTTAAAAAATAATCTTATTGTAACTTACTGGCCCCATGCGGGCACTCTAAATTAAACATAATACTTAATCTATGTCTTTCGACGTAACTTACAGTCTAATTTTATTTTTATTTTAACATTTATTAGAACTAAGAAAATGAAAGAAAAACTTAGTGTCTGGACTTTTTTTTTTTTTATCTATAAAAACTTAAAACTAAAACCTTACAGACTACATAAAAATAAATCTTAAACAACTTAACCTACTTACGTCTAAAACATACACATACATACATATATATATATATATATATATATAATATATATATACATAATACCTATATACGTAATATACAAGCATATGTATATATACATTTTTTTTTGTGTTGTTGTATATTTTTTTTCTTAACACCTAACTTAAACCTACCTAGAACTACGTAAGCCGGCCATGGCTAAAAAAAAAATTTGGCTGGCCCACCTTGCTTCACATGAAGCTAATTATCACTGGAGGAGTTTGACGACGAAGCATGCTCCCCTTCAACAAGCCACCAAAATTGTTGGTGCTGCCGAGCAACATCCCTCATGTCGCGACTCCCTACCGCCCTACTGAACCGGAGACGCTCCGCACTGCCATGTGCGACGTCTCTGTCGTAGTTGAGTCGCCTGTCCGCCGCAGCGACGTGGAAGATTAGCGGCACCGCCAATCTGTCCTGGATCAGACCTTTGCTATCTAGGTAGAGGAACGCTTCTGGAGGAATAAAGCCGTCAAAGCGAACTTTCTCGTGATACATATAATTGGGGTAGTAAGCCCCGGAGATCAGGTTGTTCGATGAGGCCATTGCTCTCGCAATGTGCCCTCGAGTCAACTTAATGACGAAATTGTCCACTCTTATTAGATTCGCCCTATTGTATAAGACCTCATTGGGATAGAATTTTATGTACTGAGACTCTGGTGTTCTGTATAAGCGAAGACAAGTACTAAGACAAGCCCTCTCAAACACCCGAATCTTTTCCAATAAACTTGCTCTCACGTTGAACCACACGGGACATCCAAATACAAGCATGGGCCTGATAAGGGCCATGTAGCAGATTACCTTCACCCTCGCATCGAGTTGGCTGTTGTGAAACAGTCTCTTTGTAAGGGCAAAAGCACCTTTGGCTCTGGCCAGAGCAACATCTATATGTTTGTTAAAATACAGAAATTGATCTAGCCAGATCCCAAGGTATCTGACTACATTTCGACAAGCGAGTGGCTGCCCTTGCTGTCCCACGATCGAGAACTTTCGCCAGTTCTTTCTGGTATCCCTAGAGGCCCCAGACAAAGGCGTCCTAAACAGAATGGTTTCCGACTTCCGAAAGTTGATTTTCAACTTCCAGTCATCGCACTATCGCTTAATTTTGTCGAAGTCACGCTGCAAAAGTATATTAACGACCTCAATCTTTGGACCTGATCTGTACGCGATTATGTCGTTTGCGTACGCTATGGCATGGTGAAGTGAACCTATCAGATCACTCGTGTAAATGTTGAACAGGATCGGCGAATTTACCGCATCTTGTTGCAGACCGTTTTTAATGTTAAAAGTTCCAGCAGAAGTCGCATCGCCATTCTTCACGATGAACTGTTTACTAGAGAGCATATCGAAGAGAATATACAGAAGTGGTTTACTAATGCCCAACCTGTCCAGCTTGAAAAAGAGTCCTTCTAACCATACGGTATCGAAGGCCTTCTCCAAGTCAATCAGGCAGGCACCAGTGCACTGGTTCTTGCTTTTGTTCCATTGGATATCAGAAACCAGTTTCGACGCAGCATGAATGATATCATGCCCCGCCTTGAAACCGAATTGATTATCCGGAACTATATGTTTGTCCTCGACCCACTTAGTCAGGACTCTATTGATAACCTTTTCGAACACCTTACTGATGTTTGGAAGAAGACTGATCGAGCGGAGATTCGCCGGATTGGAAGTGTCTTTATCCCTTTTGGGGATGGGATGTACCACCGCAGTTTTCCAATGCGCTGGATACGAGTAATGTGCATTATTCATTGCATTACTAAACAGGGTGGTATAAATGTTCACCGCTTCTAGAGGGAGATGTCGAAGCACAATGTTCGGTATTTCATCGGTTCCCACTGATTTCTTACTTCTAAGTGATTCGAAGATCGTTTGGAGCTCTTCCTTCGAAATGAACGGGGGTAGTACCCTATCGTTGGTGATGACATTATTTGCCATATTCTCGTCACTGAACTGGGTGCAACCCGAGCTCTCGAATCGCCAATTCACAATTTCATTTCGAAGGTAGAAATTGTGCACAAGGACTCGATTCTAAAGATCGTGGTTCGGGCCAATGATAACATTCGCCTTGTACACTTCCTGGAAAGTCGCTCCTATATCCTCTACCTGCTCCTGCGGATCCTCGATCACAAAGAAGTTGTCATCATCAACAGCCTCATTTGGATCTATGCCCGCTGCTACCAGTATTTGTTCGTTGTTCGTCGTTCGGGCGATTTTAAGACAAGGAAGGTCGTTCTGATTATTTCTCCGAAATATTCTATTTATTTGCGGGAACATATTCGGGGTGCTGGTGTTTACAGCCCGAATTTTACTGTTCCAATACAAATTTACAGATGCTCTGTAATTTTCTTTTATTAATGTTTAGAGGTTTTTAATCGACGACTTCAGTGTCATGATCTCCGGGTTATGTCTGTCAGTAAACTGTCTTTACAAGGTTTTAAGTCTTGTCAGAAGTCTACTTTTCTGTCGATGCAGTGCGTCAATAGTCGGATTGCGGAACAGGTCTTCGTTAGCCGTGCGTCGATACCGCGGTATTTTAGTGTCCATAGTTTGTTTAATTGTCTCGTCCATTTATTTTAGGTAATTGTCGGTCTCCTCGTTTGACAAATTCCTATTGGAGTGGGTGGAGCGTGTTCGAGGAGAGCGCTCTTTTCAAGGTTGCGGAGAAGCATGTCCATCGAGTTTTACTGTAGTTGTAAGAATATCTTTGAACAAACTCCTCCAATTCCGCAATTTCGTTCGGAACTGTAATTTCGGTGCTAAAACCGCAATGGTCACTGTCATACACGAAAGTGCGTAGACAGTTTGTAGTTTGTTGGTTAGTACATGTCAGTTGTATTCGTGAGTCGAAAAGCAGAAGATCCAAATAAGACCCGTGTCTGGGAAACGACGGACTATCCGTCGCCTTAAGCCCGAGTCGATACATCACACTGTGCTGACCCCACCAATTGAATAGTAGGTTCCCTCTAGTATTTGGTGTATTATTTCCCCAATCACTATGTTTGGCGTTGAAATCTCCGCCGATAATAAAATAGTTGTCTTCCAATTCCAGCCTCAGGAATCGAAAAAGCGTCTCGAGCCCTGAGATAAATATTGTGGATTGAGTAGCCTTAGGTGCATAGACAGACACCATGTACAACCGCTTTCCACTACGGAGTGGGATATACACGATGCATGCTTCCAGCACCTGGAACCTACGTACTACACGACTGTATACTCTTTTAAAATGTATACCTTTTCGTACGAGAATTGCAACGCCACCTCCCTGAATGGAGTTGGGTCGGTTTCTCCATACTATTTTGTATCTTCTGTGCCTCATTTTGTGTCTCTTAGTAAGCTTAGTTTCGCTAACCAAAAGAACATCAGGGGCTTGGTCTTTAAGCAACTTAAATAGTGCGGCTCGTCGTTCGAACCTTATCAGTGAATTCACATTCACAGCAAGGACCTTCAGGGTTTGCTTCGCCACGTACGTACCCATTACGGCAAAAGGTGCGTTAGGCCAGGCAGCAGAGCGTATACTTGATCCACCCGCACGGTCTGTTCAGTTAAATGACGTTGTAGCTGAGCCATCTGCCCCTGGATAGAGAGCAAGATAGCTAGCATCTCAGGTACTGGTTTCGGTGCTCTGGGCGCTGGGGCCTGAGAAGCAACCTTCACTTGCTGTACCGTATTTCCCCTACCTGCCGCCATTTGGGCGTAGGTAACATGGGGAGTAACGGCTGGAGTTTGCAAATGCACGGGTGGACGTTTCACTTCCACTTTCTGCTGCCGGGCCAGATTTATTCTTTTGACGTACTGGAATTTGGGACAACCCTGATAATTTGCGGTGTGTCCCGTGTTCCTACATAAAGCACAAGAGAGTTGGCTTTTTTCAGACGTTCCGTCCGTACCCAGAGCTCATTCCTCGGACTTGTGGTTCTTTCCGCACTTCACGCATCGAGGCTGCATTTCGCAGTTCGAGGCGGCGTGCCCGAACCTTTGGCAGCGAACACATTGTAAAATGTTTTCGCTCCTCTTTAATTTCTCCCAGTGGACAACCTGGTAGTCTAGGACTTTAATACTCCTTAGACCATCCAGATTGCTGGTGGGACTTAGCTGGACTAGGAAAATCGGCAGTTGCCGCTTCTCCCTTTTGGCTCTGGCTGTGGTGAAAGGCTTGACCCCCACGAATTGGATCCCTTCGCACTTCTTCTCTTTCAGCAGTGCAAGTAGCTCCTCCGGATCAGTCGACGGTTCTAATCCCCTAAGCAGCATTGTTTGCAGCTTGTCCCCCTTCGGGGTGTAGGAGAAGAACTCCGTCGTCGAATCCTTCAGTAAATTCTTTATTTTATAATAGCGCTCCACTGAATTGCAGTGGATCGCGTGCCTATCTACGCTTAATCTTTTTATAAAAAAATTACAGCCTATGGCCGACTTACACAGTTCTATAGTATCCTTTAGTTCCATCTTATAAGTGTTTATTGGTGGAACCCTTGTTCTAGATGTCTTTTGTTGTTGATTTTGTGGTTGCTGTTGTTTCCGTTTTTGTGGTTGCTGGCTCTTCTGCTGCTGTTGTTGTTGTTGCGGTGTCTGCTGATTGATTTTTTGAGCCTGTATGTGTTTAAACTGGTGTTTTGATTTTTGTTGTTGCTGCTGAATAGCTACGTGTTGCTGTTTTTTTGCTGCTAGTTGTTGCTGTTGTTGTGGCTGTTGAGATACGAGAAGTTCCCCTAGCTGCTCTTTCTCCCTCCTTGCTATTTGTTTAGCCTTAATAGCTAACACTCTTTGCTGGAGAAGCTTTATGCTACTTATAATTTCCTTTACCTCCTCCTCTTCGTCATCTGACTCAGAGGCTGCCAGAGATGCAAACATATTGCCATCTTCCATACATTGGCCTTCTCCATCATCGGACACATATGGGAAATGACCTTTGAGTGCCTTTTGTACGGTTTGCTGTTTTGCTGCTGCCCTCGTTAATATTGCTGGCGCCTCTTCCCTCGCTCTGCCAGGCAGCTTTTCTGTTGATGCTGACAGGGAAGGGCGCTTCATTAGGTCCGGAGTAGGCTTCAGCTTCCTCCTCCTCTTCATCTTTGGTTCAGGTTGGTTTGATGCACTTGAAGCATCGCCTGACTTATCCGCTGGTCCCGCTATTGGCTTAGCGGACCGCTCCCCGGAATGCATCGCGTGATGGTGTTAGCGCACTTTTTATATTTTTTTTATCTTTATTAAAAAAAAATAAAAAAAAACTTTTTGTTCCACTTGGAGTGTGGACTCGAACCCACGACCTGTTATTTGTCAATTGCGTTCGAACACCACTTCCACCGTGCTGATTGACCTTTTGCAAAACGTCGTCAAATATTGATTTTCACTTTATATATATATATATTTTGTATTTTTTTTTCTCGAAAAAGCCGAAACACGTTCTTACTCCACGACGGTCTGTGAACGACTGAGGAAATAATCACTAGGGGCAAGGTCTGGACTATAGGGTGGGTGTTGGATTTCTTCGAAACCACAATCTCGCGCAGCAGCCTTGGAAACTCGCGCCGTGTGAACAGGAGCGTTGTCATGAAGAAGCAACACACCCGCTGCAAGTTTATCCCGTCTTTTCTTTTTAATTTCCTCCCGCAAATTATGCAAAGTGGAAGCGTACGATGTGGCGTTGATAGTTTCACCTTTTTTTTGTACTCAATGAGCAAGATTCCCTTTGAGTCCCAAAAAACTGTGGCCATGAACTTCCCGGCAGACGGAGTGACTTTGAACTTCTTCGGGGGGTCTGTTCCTTTTTTATCCCACTGGACTCTTGTTTGCTTTCAGGGTCATAGTGGTGGACCCATGTTTCGTCCCCACTAACAATTCGATCCATAACACCGTCCGCGTTCTCACTACACATCTCCAAAAGCTCTCTACAGCATGCGATTCTCACTTTTTTCTGAGGCGCTGTGAGCATTCGTGGCACCCACCTTGCACTGACCTTTGAAAGGTTAAGATGGTCATGAAGAATGGTGTGAATGGTACCAATTGAAAGCTTGGTGATCTCTGCCAACATTTTCACCTTTATTCGGGCATCCTCAAGAACAAGTTTTTCGACTTCTTTGAT
This sequence comes from Volucella bombylans, assembly GCA_949129095.1. NCBI lineage: Eukaryota > Metazoa > Arthropoda > Insecta > Diptera > Syrphidae > Volucella > Volucella bombylans. The sequence goes on along the minus strand of OX422142.1, from coordinate 50,002,540 downwards.
GCTTTCTCCCGTACAAGCAGTAGCCGGGGCGCCGGAGCGGGTTTCGTCTTCAATGCTCTCTCTGCCTCTCTTGAACTCACTTGACCACTTTTGCACAGTTGATAATGAAGGTGCGGAACCCTGGTAAACAGCCACCATCTCTTCATGAATAGTTTTTTGACTTTTTCCTTGCTTAAGAAGAAATTTAATTACAGCGCTATGCTCAATTTTCACCATTATGATTCTGTTTAACTAGAGATAAAACGCGAATTAATAATCACATTTATATGAAATTTTACATGAATGCACTAAAATAATAGTATTACTTGACAAATAAGTCAATTTATATATACAACTACAACTTCACCCCGATACCGAGAATATGTTGAACGCCCCTCGTATTTTGCAAACAATACGGCATCAGAAATAAAATGAAGAATCACTCCTGCCAATCACTGTTTTTTTGGGCTAAGAAGGTAATTGAGTAGTAATGCCCTATCCTGAAAAACTAGAGAACCAGTAGAGTCCCATATCGAAAGCGGATGAGTATATTCTGAGCCGTTTCAAGAGAAAAATCCTTCGAAAGATATTCGGTCCCTTTTTCTTTTACAGGCTTTGGAGAAGAAGATTCAACAACAAACTGTACGAGCTGTACAGCGACATCCATCTAGTCACAAAACAGCGTACCAGTTGGTTAAGATGGACGTGTAGAGCGAATTAACACCAATGCTCGGCCCGCAGGGACTTCCAATCTAACCCGGAAGAAGAACGCAGTAGAGGAAGACCTCACATTGGGTGGCGCGCACAAGTAGAAGAGGCCCTGAACCAACTTGGAGAGCGCAACTGGAGGCAGTAAACTAAACATCGGACTAACTAGTTGAGGCGCTACCTAGGTAAGTAAGTAAGTAAAATGTGGACACCTTTGGTTTATAAGTACGGAATGAAAAGTATACATAAGTCCATCGTTTTAATTCAAACAAATCACGAGCATCTTTAGTTCTTTTTCGAGCCAATGGTTTCATGTTGGTTATCTCCTGTAACCTCTTCTTCACTTATTTTAATAGAGATGTGTTTTATTTAACGATTTTTAAACACCCTGCCGATAATATTTCATTTGTAATCATTACATGTACTTTTTTTCATATATTTAGTGTTTTACATCAATTCAATGCAGTCAATTTGTCAACCGTTCCTTGATTTAGAGATTGCCAATTTCCCCTTGTAATGTTTCTTTTCTCACCTTTCGTGTTCTGTAGAGTTAATTGTTAGTCTGCATTCGCCTACGTGCTGTGTAGAATCCCAAATCCAAACTAAACTAAATGGATTGTACTTTCCAAATTGGAAGTAAAATCTAAACAATTTTACCAAGATTTTCTGTAAATTAATCATAAGATTTGCTGAGTGGCTCGTAGAAATTTTCTTTGGCGTTGTTCTCCTTTCCCTCTCGGACTTATATTAGTCTTAAACTAAAGTATGTACATATATACCCCCAAATCTAAAAACTCTTTCCGTACCTAACAAATATCTGTCACCGATGCCATCTTCCGTTTTTTTAAGATGAACCGCTTACGGTGCGGCGCGTAAACATTCTGCAGCCATTCATAAGTCTTACCAATACCAAGGATATCATTTTACCACTTCCTAAGAACTCTGCATAGTTTTCAATTCTATAGTATCAGATTGCCAAATGACCACCTACTACCGTAGCGCAGAAAACCAAGATCTGGATTACACGACCCGATCGTCTCCATGTGCCATTATTTTATGATTTATGCTCATGCTACCACTAAATAATAATAATATCTCTGATGCACGGAATCCGAAGATACCTTACCCCGATGAACGAGCTCTTATATTCTTCATCTCAATTTTCAGTTACCAAGTTGTGCAGAATTCCGAATTCGAACCGTTCCAAGCTGTTGTCTACCGATTAAGTGGTTGAAGATCTGTTGATGGGCTGCTCTTTTTACCAATCGTTGTATGTAGGTGCTATGAAGCAACATTTGCTTTAAGATTATATTAAATAGGTACAGCTACAGCGGAATGCTGCACAAGATACGATGAAATATAATTAACCTCACCGACCAATGCTTGTATGTTGTACTCGATTTTGTATGTTGTTTTGCCTGCAACTATAAATTTTCTTTCAAAACTAACAAGTTTGGTGTGACAAAAAATCATCCCGACTTTCTCCTGACCATACATAATGTAGACACGATTTAAAATGCTACAGAATTGTTGAATTAATTCCACTGAAAAAGGGGGTTTAAAGATGCATTTCGGCTCTAATTTGCCAAGAAACTGTTTGAACATCATTATAGAAGAAACAAAAACTAAATAACAAAAAACCTATGGTAACGTTTCAGCCATTTGGGATAAAGTTTTCAAAAGCTGTAACGCACGGTTGATGTACACATACATACATATGTATATACTTGAATACACAAACTGTAGTGGCTTCCGTTTCTGTTATACAAGTAGGCACATAGCTATACATGCACCTGCATCTTTCCAGTTATGTTATAAGTTTTATTTGGCAAATAGAAAATCATCATAAAAGTCTGCCTTCAATGAAACATTAATTATTTACATTTAAACTTGTGACTAAAATGAGATACTACCAAAGTGCGGTCTATACATTTAGAGGTCAAATGTAATGTAAAGGCAATGAAATTCAACAATCAACAAAAGATGCCATAATACTACATAATACTCGTAAAAGAGTCTTATCTAAAGGAATCAGTGTTAGCGAGAATGTTTCATTATATCAAGACCTACCGCCTAATCAAAGTGCATAATTCGCACTTAAAGGCTTTCCAAAGTGAGCAAATGTACGAGTGCTCTTTGAACATTCGATTGCAATCTGTGTATCTATGTAACAAAACAATGTTTCAGATTTATAATGTTTCCTTTCCCCGATAAGATACGTACGTACTAGGACCAACCAGCACGACAGATAGTCGAACAACAAACCGAAAAGGCTGACATGACACCCCCAATAACGGAGACTTCCTCACCTCATCAGTTGGCCGACTGAGCCGACCGTCCGGCAATGAAGCGTGGACCTGATGTATACACAATCTGAACCGTATCCTCTCCAAGAACGTGTATGGTGAAAATGCTTACGGCTCGAACGTGTTTCATGTCACTTTACGATCTTAGTCCATAAATCAAAGCGGCACGGTGTCATGTCGTTTAATTTGCCGCCACAATTGAATTTATTTTGATCTTTTTTCTTGACGAATAACGGCCTCTGCCATCCATGGATGTTGGTTTTCTTTGTTTTATTCTATTTATTTGCCACACAAAAAAGTAATAACAAATTCAACTTTTCTACATTCTATACGATCTACTGACAAGCCGAAACAACACGACAGTAACCCAACTTGGAACTGGGATCTATGTTAACATTAAAAGAAGGACAAAACATAGAACGCAGAAAATGTCTAGTCCTCGATTAATTACGATTTTGTATCATAGAAGCACAATAATTATTGTTGATATGAGGTGGCAGCAGCGACGTGAACGACAAGTTTAAAGTTTGCGTGACAAATTGATATGACATGAGGTTGGCAAATTGTGCATGGTAGGTGCGCGACATACAACTATGTATATATTTTGTTAGAAATGTTTGGCAGGTAGACATTTTTTATTTGTTTGTTTGGTTTTTATTTTTATTAATTTTTTTTTGTGCAACTGCCAGGGAATTTTAATCTTCGGCCAACGTTCGAAATTGTGTTAACAACATACTATGTTGTATCTCATGTTAACATGAGTGTGATTTAGTTTTTGCTGTATGTACCTACATACATTTTTGGCATATTATGGAATCAACTGCTCTTGTTATACGTATATATGTACTCGTATGTTCGCCTATCTTGGAAAAATGTGATACACATATCACAATGTAATAAAAATAAAGGCAAAGCAATGTGGTTATCAATTGAATCAGCAGCTGCAAGGATGTACATTTGCATAACACTTCGTAAACATGATGAAGATGCCATTTAATCTGACCAATATACAATGCATACATATATCTATATAATATACATACACATGTCTGATGCAGCAAAAGCGGTTTTGTTTTCAAGTAAAGTTGCTAGCAGAAAATCGTGTGCAAATAGTTGTTGACCAGAAGCATTAGAAATCGCGTGACCAAACCTATATATGGGAAGGGTGCACATATTAAGGATCTTCGGGAGGCTGTGTAAAATGATTATATTTAATTATGTAGACTTATTGAATGAGTATTTAGAAATAGTAAAATTAAATCCTACTTGAGATGACACTTAAATGAGAAGTAAATTTACGAGTGCAGACGAAAGTGGTAGGATTCCTTCAGAGCAGGAAAAGTTATAGGTATGTAATTCAGCCATCATGTACATGAGCCTTTGCATAACATCTAACTTGGTCGATAGTAATTGTACTATATCAGTTATCAATCCGTTTTCTTTTTTAAAAAGACACCCGAGAGGTAACTGAAATCACGATGTACCTACTTGTTTCTTGTCTTATTTTACATTCTTATCAAAACCGAAAGTTAATATATATTATTAACTTGTGTATATTACATACATACACAGGGTGTTTTGCATTAAGTGTTATTGACCTTAAATGGTGATTGCGTTATAATTTCGAAAAACAGAATACATATAGTTGGAAGGGAATCGAAAATGCATAAATAGCAAGATATGGCGGTCTTAGCAGAGCCTATCATACCCTCTCCTGTTTCCTATTGAACAAAAGATCTCCTGAGTTTATGCTTGAGGAATAAAAATGTAGTGTATAGTTGAGTTCTTAATTACCAGTCAGCGTTTAAAAAAAAAATTATTTTATTCCCTTTTTTGAAAAGTATGTAATTACAACTTTCTTTTCATTACTCAAATATGTATAAACATGTAAAATATGTATCTAGCACTAACGAAAATAACCCGGACTATTTTTATTACAACCCTATAATTCTCAAGTATTTTAAGTTTAGTTTTCGTTAGTTTTTTTTCTACCATTACCAGTATGTAATAAATTAATATTTTAGGCAGTCATTAGAAATGGCACTTTGTTATATGGATTTTTTTTAATTTGGAATTAAAATAAAACTGACCCAAACATAAAAACTTTTGTAAAATCAAGAAACAAAAACTAACCTTGACCGCAATTTCTTTTTCATTTTTTATAAAGATTAGCATTATATTAAACGTTCAAATTGCGCATCATTTCCCTGAAATGTTCTTACAATATATATCCAATCTTATTATTTCCAATGAGTGCAACCTATTCTTCGTCTGACCTATACATTAAATCCTATTGGAGCTAAGTCTACAGAACAGGTTTATGCCACAATATCTACGAATTTTCAAGCTCGCGTCTTACCACTCCATAACGGCATGCTCATAATGTGCGGGCTGCCATCGTGCTGGTGCACAATAGCTCGTCTTAGTTGCGGGAGTATGTCATCTACTAGTTCTGGTTACTTCTTCCGTAAACTGTACAGCTAAAGATCCAAATTCAGCTTTGAAGTAAGGCAATATTTGTGTAATCTGATTTGCACATTAATCAATATTAATCAATAACACCTCATTAGGATAGAATTTTATATAATAAGACGTTGGTTCTTTTTTTATAATTAGCGCGGTTTCAAAGAGTTATTATACCCTTAAAATTATAGGGAAAATTAAGGAGGAAGAAAAGGTACGGATGTACATTGCTCTTAAATGTTTGCAAGTTATAACGACTGGGAAATAAAGAGCTCGGCACGGGCATTTCATAAGCGAGTTGCACCACTTGGGAACGAATGACGATATTTTAGAGTACGTCTGAAAGTGGGCTTGCGGATATACTGATAAGCATACATAGCGAGACGGGTGTTACGGTTAAAAGTCTTAAGCGGCGAGTACTACTGGCAATTTCGATGCAGCACTGGTGGTGAAAATATATACATATAGAACAAAGTGAGGAAGGTGGGGCAAGAGAATTTACGTCGGTGTTCAATCGTGTCAATTGGCTATGCAACATTGGTGTCACCCATGAGTTTCATTAGTCGATTTTGAATCCTATGGATTCAGAACCCTACCACCTTGATCAAAAAGTTCAAAAGTTATTCAGAAAATTAAAAATACAAGTTTATTCATCTAAATCTATATGACGATATATTAAATTAATTCCCCATCGAGTGCAACAATGCCAGCGCTTGATCCAATCTTCGAAACACTTTTTATATTCGATTTTCGGTATGTCCATCAGTGCTTCCTGCGATTTTTCCATTACTTCCTCTCGGCTGCTGAAACGCGTTCCCCGTAGTTGTTTTTAATTCGATTGGACAGAAAGAAGTCACAGGGAGCCAAATCAGGTGAATTCTTTGGCTGTTGGATGGTATTTGTTGCATTTTTCGTCAAAAAATTACGAAAAATGATGGCACTGTGCGACGGTGCGTTATCATGGTGCAAAATCCACCAGTTTTCTGCCCACAATTCTGGTATCTTTCGGCGAATTGCTTCACGCAAACGTCTCATAACGCCCAAATAATACTCTTTGTTTACTGTTTGGCCTTCTGGCAAACATTCGTGATGCATTACACCGTTATAATCCATGAAAACCGTGAGCATTGTCTTCTTTTTTGACTGAAAACGACGTGGTTTTTTTGGTCTCGGCTCATTTGGTGAACGCCATTCACTTGCCTGAATTCTGGATTGCGTGTCGTACTCATAAACCCACGTCTCGTCTCCAGTAATGATCCTTTTGATGAATGTGGGATCGGATTCAGCCTCGCAAATCATCTCTTTTGCGACGTCAACACGGTCCCTTTTTTGCATGAAATTGAGGTCTTTTGGCACCAACTTTGCTGCTACTCGACGGAAACCCAAATCATATACCATGTCTTGGGCGGATCCATAGGCAATGTTCAAGTCCTCCGCTATTTCTCTGATGGTTACTTGGCGGTTGTTAACCAACATTTCTTTTACTCGATCAATGTTTTCGTCGGTTTTCGATGTCGATGGTCTGCCACTGCGTTCATCATCTTCGATTGACTCACGACCACTTTTGAACCGCTCGTGCCACTGGTAAATGACCGTTTTCTTTCGAGAATCGTTGCCGAAACACTTTTCCAACATTTCCAACGTTCGCGCACCATTAAATCCGTTTTTTACGCAAAATTTAATACAAGTTCGTTGTTGCAAATTTAAATCCATTTCTAACATTCTAAAAAATCGCCAACACACACAGAGATAGATATACTCTTGGCTACGTACGTAACTTTTGCAAATGTCAAGCTATGACTAAGATTTAGAGGGAATGTCAACAACAGATTTACCAACTTAACAAAAAAAAACGGAGATTCGCCAGATTGGAAGTGTCATTATCCCTTTTGGGCATAGGCTGCACTACCGCCGTTTCCAATGGGCTGGATAATGGGCGCTTTTCATTGCATTATTAAACAGGGTGGAATACATATCTAGTGGGAGATGTCGAAGCACAATGTTCGTTGTTCCATCGGTTTCCACTGATTTCTTACTTCTGATTGTGTCAAAGATAGTTTGTAGCTCTTCCACCGAAATGAACACGGGTTTGTTCAACTGAGCTCTCAAATCGCCAGTTCACTATTTCATTTCGAAGGTAGAAATTGCAAACAAAGCCTCGATTTTCCAGGTCATGATTCGGGCCAAGGATGCCATTCGACTTGCACACTTCCTGGAACATCGTTCCTATAGCCTCTACCTTCTCCTGCGGATCCTCGATCACAAAGAAGTTGTCATCATCAACGACCTCATTTAGATCAATGCCTGCGGCTAAAAGTATTTGTTCGTCGTTCGGGCGATTTTAAGACACACTAGGTCATTTTGATTATTCCTCCGAAATATTTTATTTATTTGTGGGAACATAATTTTTTTGTTCCAATTCAAACTTGCAGATGCCCTGTAATTTTCTTTTATTAATGTTTGGACGTCTTTAATCGAAGACTTCAGTGTCCCCACCTCCGCATTTTGTGTGTCAGTAAATGATCTGTACAAGGTTTTAAGTCTTGACAGCAATACTTTTATGTCGATGTAGTGCGTCAGTAGTTGCGTTGCGGAATAAGTCTTCGGTGTAGATGTATTGATACCGAAGTATAGTTGTGTTGTTCGTTTAATCGTCTTGTTCAATTTGGTAATCGGGCATTGGGCTAATTGGATTCCAATTTCAAATTTGTTTAATGGTTGTTTTTTCTCCACGGAAGCCTATGAACGATTATGGGAACCGATGCTTTAGTGTGGCTGTTAGCTGTTGACAAACAGTTATCCTTAGTCAAACATAACCATAATGACTGACACTATAATAGTGAAAAAACTCGATTTTCATAAGGAGTTTTTGGAGTTCTTTAATGGAAATTAGTCGAGCATTTTCGGCTTAATTATTACTGAGTATGAAACGTAGGTTATAGCGATGATCCCGAAAGAATCCAGGAGTTTAAGCAATAAAAAAAACTTAACTAGACACCGTAGTCCGCAAAAATTGTGAGATGAAATTTAAAACGCCTTCTTTGGCCCAGGTCTGAATTTTGGGAAAAGTTATGAAGTTTTTTCCAAAACTCTTTCGAAAATAACTAAATAAATGATACTTGAAGTTTATGTTCACCGATTAAAAATGTTGTGGTAAGCTAAAAATAATTTTTCTTTGTAGCATTTGATTCTAAATTACATTGCCGATCCTATGAACTTAGAATTTTTCTTATTTTAATATTTTCCTTTTCATTAACAACTCCATTCCACCGTTATTTAGTACTTTGTGTAAGAAATAGACTTAACTAGATAACTAAAATGTGTTTTATTAATATTATATTCTTCGGAATTAAATACATCAAATTAATTAGGGTGTTGGAAAACTCAATACTTGAAAAAGTGATCGCACAGAAAAATAATTGTTTAATATTGTACTTAAGAATCCGAAGTATTTGTATAAATTTTATTACACATTAAAGATTTAAAAATGTCAATTAATAAGCAATCTATACTTATGATTGGCTACGCGGTGAGGTGATAAGAGCCAAACTAAAGTTAATTCACCCATCGTATGAAAGGCAAATCTCATTTTACAGTATGTATATGCATACATATGTTTATTTATGTATAAGTTTATAAACTATATGTTGAAGCGCGCGCTGTGTCTATAGAGCACAATATTTTTTATTTCGATGACAAGGCACGCGATTTAAATTAAAATAAACTCTTGTTTTCACTTACACCAGTAGCATACGATCACTACTTTGCTGATCGCAAGCAAAGCTACAAAGCCACTGAATACAGAGAATCTGATGAAACATAATTATAATGCAACTCCTCCATTACACTATTCAAGTGCGCAACGTTTTGATTGGACCTGAAGCGAATCACGATGGTAATATGCCAGCAGGCCGCACGTAAGAGGTAGGCGAAACCAAAGTAGTAGGTTTCATATAATATGATTTATGTTAATTACTAACCAGTTGAGTTTCAGTGATAGACAGCCATGACAACAGCCAGTAGCTAAAGAGATCACGATAGATTACACCGATAGCTTGCAAGCATTACAAAGATTCTTAGATCGAAATAATCCTACCCTATGCTCCTTTTAAAATATTTTCGTATTACGTAGGTAAATACAAGGAATAAAAGTAGCAATTTACATTTAAACGTATGTACAAAGGCAGAGATTTTAATGGTTGACGTTTAACAATAAAAACAGCTTTCCATTTGAAATGAATATCGTATTCAGAGGTCCTTAATTTCAGATGCATCTTGCATCTTGATCTCTTGTAAGAACTAATCACAACTCCTTATGTGTAATCACTTTTCAATTAATTTGTTTTATGTACTCGCATTGTAGAATAAAAGATACACTCATCTTGATTTTTATCTGCTATATAAAATGAATTAAATTACCTTTCAGATAGCATTTAATATGTAAGCACTGCTAAAAAAATGACTTTTAAAAAATGTGACTATTCTGCTGTTAATACATTACATTCCCGGCATTGAGAATTTAGACAAAATCTTAATGTTTGAAGGGGAAAACTTTCTACCAAAAAACTTGATATAAAGTTTGATATTTTGAGCCAGATGTGAATATTTGTCGCTGAAAAGAAATATCATATTTTGTAAAGTCGGTAGGTTATGTAAATGACACAACCTCGACTAAGACTAGAAGATTCCAAAAAAGACCCGATTTCAGTCTGAGTGAAATGAAGAATGAAAAATTGTAACATTTTTAGCTCTCGCATCAGTTACTATTCGACCGGCACATTTTATGTCGAAAGACGAACGTAACGTGTAATTGGACGTGTCATGTGATTTCTCCAGATTGAACCAACATCAGAAACACAATATTCCCACTGGCAGAAACGGCAAAATTTTTCAAAGAGTTTTATGACAATAAAACATATTGTATAATCTTCTGTTGACAAAACACAACATCCAACTCAAACGTCTTAAATATTGATCACCCCATACAGGTTTATATTTGGGGTCCAATATCCCTTGCATTTGCAAAGCAACTGGAATGTGGTTTCCCAGAAAGATTTATTGATTTATATTATTTCTGCAATTTCTTTTCGAATGTTGTCCTTAAGCATCAGGAATGTGGTTGGTTTGTAGGTGTACACTTTTGCTTGGTTGTACCAAGCATTATTTATTTAATTATTTTATTTATTTAGAATGTATGGAACGCTAGAACATTAAGAATGAATCTTATAACTTTGGAATAGCTAATTACAATATATACTTTAATTTACATTTGTAAATGTTTCTACCATTTTACGCAATTGTTCAAGTTGAGGGTTTCACGATGGTAAACTGCAACTGCAGTGAAATAGTGAGATAATAGCTGGATATAGCACCATAATAATAATACCATGTTGTTCGACAAAAATTCGGGATACGTAGCTTAGCTAATTAAGCTATTCTGTCTTATTTATACTTACTAGCCCTGTGTGGCCAGTTAAATCCAAGACTTAATCACAAAAGCTTACTCTATTCACAGGGCCTTGTGAACTTTTGAACGTACCACTATCTAGAAGAGAAAAAAGTAGTGAAATAAAATATACTTGTTTTCACGATCATAAAAATGGGAATCCTATAATCCTGAAAAACTCTCCATAGATCGCCAAAATTCGCATTCAAGTTATCACATTGAAACATGTTGGCTCAGTTTTCGGGCCTTCGAATCATTAATAGGGTATTTTATTTTCGATCATCTCCTTATTCAGGCCAAGTCTGCTGATGTTTCTGCATTTGAGTGTCGCGATTATTTTTCTTTTTGGCTCTTTTTGAACCTCGGCTAAAACTTAAGTCTATAGCTTTTTTTCCGACATCCTTCGTTAAACAAGTAGTTTACTCATCCTCTTGATGTGGAGAATTTTTTTTTACATTCGCTGACATTCGCAACATTTTTATTTCCGCAATTGCAATTTCACGTGCGACCTAATGGCAAATGTGAAAGAAGAAAGCTCAGGCCGCGGTTTATTTTTTTCAGTGCTTCGCAATCTTCATCTTCCCAAAAACCTGTAATTTCCTCTTTGTGTGCGATAGCCCAGGGAAAGAAACGTTAGGTAACGCGAGTTTTTTATTAGCTTGTTGGCTTTGATGTTCCACTTCTTCCAATGCTTGCCGCCTGCTCTCTACTCACGCTCTATCTGTTTCGTCATATCCGTAGTACCAAGTTCCCGATTGAAGGGTTTGCATTTTGTTCCATGTCGAAATTTTCGTCTTATCGTTCCACCACAAAGTTTCTTTATTTATGTGAAACACTGAGAAGGGTTTTCACATTGCTTTTCTTCTAAAATTAGCCTCAGCTAGTGATATGCAAAGTTCTGGTAAACTTGTCTTATAATAACATCGACGATTAAGATAGAATCATGGATTTATTAATATTCAATATAATTTTTCACATGATTTGTTATAATTTGACTTTGTTTTCAGTTTTAATTACGCTTCTTAAACCTAGCTACCGCATGGCAGACACACGGGCAAAACTCGTTAAGAACACACGTGTTCATACATACCTAGATACATTATCAATATGAATTTTATCGCGATTATTGCCCTTTATATCAAACTTAATGTACGCCTAGAATAGAGTAAAATAGCAAATATTATTTAAATGTGTATGCATATTCATACCAGCTCTCAATTCTTTTATTTGATCCTACAAACTTGCCAATACACTTAATAACAAACCTGTACACCCACTACGTTGGCACAATTAAAAGGGCATAAAAAGAAAAAAAAATTTGTATTTGCATTGTTCCTGCTCGTTGCATTGTGCATTCCCAATGCTTGCTGGTCAATTTAAATTGCGAGCAAATATTGAGGTTATGCACCTAGCGCATAACAGTTTTTTGTTTACTCCTTGTGCAATAACCAGCCTAAGGATAGAAGTGAACCGGGGAAGTGCGCTAAGGATGTGCTCGTAGCTACACCCAATAACTTCTGCACTTGGGCCTTTATAACATTTAACATGAAAGAAACACGAAGACCCTTACTTTGACATTATGTGTGGTGCGTTCAGAAATTCGTTGCTTTTCGCTCTATTTGACTTTGTCTTGCAATTGTATTTCAACGCGCAAGTCTTTTGTCTGCGAAAGAAAATTCACTTAATTCATCTTCCTCCGCACATTACCAACGTTGATACCATGTGAGTGCCGGTGCTGGCATACGGCTACCATCCTGCGATGTTTAAAGCGAATATATTACCAACGCCTGCAATAATCAGCTTCAATGGCCAGCTACTGGTATTGCCACGAAGTGTACCGTAAGCGCCTTAGGAGAGCCAGCTTTGAAATATTTCAGTAGGGAGTTTGTCGTCTCATATAGGTGTTTAACATAGTTTTACAAAGAATTCGCTTTGGCTTTGATAGGTTTCTTCCTTGTGCCGATCCGCAGTATTTACTTATATCGTGATATATACATACAAACAAATGTACATATATTCATATGTATCTAGAAGTAGATGCATACGAGAATCTCTTTGAACATATTTTCAACAGAAAGAGTGCTGTCCGCCAGCGGTTGTCTCCTGTAGGCGGGTGTCGTCTTTGCTTTTCATTTCGAAACCGGTGGAGCAACTGGCAACAGTGACAATGAACGGTGGTCGTATTGCATTTGACTTTTCAATGAAACATTCTAGCTGTTTGCAAGTGTTATGTTAATGTTCGCGACCCATATGGCCCAGGGTTTACCAAGAGGAACACGCCAATGGGAGTCGCATTGTAAGAGTACCATTTCTTCTTCGATTTTCGAAAGACTGCAGAGTAATATACACCTATTATACATACATATAAGTCTAAAGCGTACTTACTGTATAAATGCGGATTGGCAAATACGAAGCTTAAAACAGGGTCACTTTTTTAGCCCACACACTAAATGTGTAAATCAGTAAAAGACCACCATGAAGCCATAAAATCAGATAAATAAATGCATTGGCTTGCAGATTTTTAGCAACTAAAAAATGTAAGCAAATATTTAAGAAATCGACAAATGTATCTTTACATTAAATATACAATGAATATATTTATTATGCATACGTACTCGTATATATATTAAGTGCAACTAAAACTTATCAAACAAACCTGAGCTGGACTAACATGCGTATTCGAAATTCAAAGAATTTAAATTGGTTTTGTTAATTCTACCCAATAATCTCAGATTATGTGTTTACCCACTGATTAGCCTTAATGGACTTTCAAACTGATACTTTTCAGTTTTTTTGGTTCAAAGTATAAAAAAATATATCGAGGCTAGTGTTTTTAAGAGATTTATTTTTATTATTTTCCAAGGATACAATAATTTCGAAAATTGTAATTGCAGAAAAACAACATGGTGCATTTTTCGTGCTGAAATTAAACTATTGTACTATGCCTTATGTTGTTTATTGTAAAACAAAAAAAAACTCATTAAGATTCTTCAAATATAAAAAGTGACACTATTTTGAGATACATGGTTTATGATACTTTTAATTTTACTGATTGATTGGATGGTCTTGAGCAATATGTATGTTACTTCGGGATGTAGCGCGAGTGCGAACTCTTTAAAGCGTATTTTTCATGAGATTTCCGGTGCTTTTTCCAGCAATATAATTTCGGATGTTGTCTTTAAGCCAAAACTGTGATGTAACATACATATTTTACTTCAAGGGCCGTTATTTAGCTTTTTGGATAGTTTTGCACTCCGACCTAGGCCTGAACCAAATTTTGATTGCTTTTAAATTAGTAGCTTATAAACTCTCAAATACAAAAAAAAAATCGGGGGCAGTCAAATCAAGGGATTATAGAGGCCAGTCGATATCTTTACTCTTTGATATTATTCGGCCTGAAAACATGGCTTGCAAATTTAAATAACGAGCTGCGTATGATGTGAAACCACCCTATTGGAGCCATATGTATTGTACGCTATATGTACGGTATGCCCAAAACATACCTAAAGAAATATGGTTTGACTATGTATAAGAAGAGCGCGGAAGTCCCCACATTAAGAAACTAATACTCAAAAAACTTCGGACTGAGCAAATTAGTTGCTTTTGCATATTCCAACCCAGGCCATCTGAAACTCGGGTTCAAGAAGAAATAGAGGCTCAATCTCCAGTCGAGGTTTAGACAAGGGGCCGAATGATAACTATTTGGATCACTCGAATGCAGAAACATCAACAAACTCTTGGCCTTCAAAATAGAATAGGTCTTATGTCCGAAAATTCACCAACCCCACAAGCAGTGAAGTAGCAATGCTAATAGAAGGGAGAAATGCGGCTTGTAGCATCAAATGTAATTATACGCGTTTTAATTTAAACTCTTTATAAGATGAAGAAATTGACTACGTTGGAATGAAAACGTTGTTTTATATCCCAGCCTAAGCAAATTTTTAGAATTAATCATTGCACGATGAACGATTGACTTTCTTCGCACGTGGATATCACAAATAAATCAGGCAATTTTCTTTGCGCATTTACAATATATCAATTACGTGAATATAAAAAAAACTACCTTAATATCTTCATCACAATATTATACATTTAGATGCTCCGCAAAACAAAGTTGACCTGATTGTGGACACAATTGTTGTGATAATATTTAATAAAGACCCAGTTGGACTGATCTGTCTAATGATTTTAAATATAATTTTTAGTAAGTAAACAATAAAATTAAGAAGTTTAGTACGACACAAGTATTAAGAAAATATTCCTAGACACCATATTAAAAAACAAAGATATAAAAATAATTTTTTTGATCCAACTGACCACACCTTACGATGGTAAAACACTTTCCAGGCTTTTTTTTTTTTTTTTTGTTAAAAAGAACTTAACACACAAGTGGCTATGACTTCACTTATAGTCCGTTTGAAATCACTATGCAATTGGAAAACTGCGCAAAGAGAGCCTAGAAGCGCATGCTATTCATCTGCTCACTGAAAAATGATATTTACGAAACGGCTGAACTTTCTCCACTTCATTTCATATTTAACCCATTTGCATCATAGGCGCATATATCTTTTTTTCATTATTTTTTCTTTTCAAAACAATAATTGTGAAGAGAGTGTTTTCCATAAAATCGCCATTGCCAACTCCACTAGAAAAATATACAATGGACACGCCTTCCACGTCCATGCATTCTCTCTACACTCTGGTTTCGCATCTGTCAATATCGGCTTCTTATCTTTTCCACAATACATTATCCAATACCACTCAAGCAGATAATCTGTACGCGCTGTGAGACTCAGGGCCATAGATATACTAACGTAGATGTCAAACTCTACTAATACATTTGCAAACCCCTAACTTTCGCACAGACACTCTGTTTGGAGTTGATCATCCTGCTATTTACGACTTTTCTTTACAGTAGGCCGTTGACAAAAGTCGTTGATCAGTTTTAGATCGTATATGGATATTAATAAATCGTTCTAGAGTTTTCAAAAGGAAAGGTGATAGACTTCTAGGCCTGAGGTCCTTTTGGACAATATGAGAAGATTTTCCGGCTTTGGGAATGAAAACTACATTGACAGTGGAATATTGATAAATTCTACACAGCTCCTCATAATATTCGCTAGAGTAGGCAGGACAATATCCGAGGACCTGCTGTACTGTTCGGACCAGCAGATTTGTATGGTTTGAAGCCATACAGAGCATAATGCAGCTTTTCTCTTGTAGTCAGACCGTGAATTTTAGTCACGGCTGCAGCAGTTCTATTGTAGTTGCTACTGGCCGCGAATAGGGAGCTACCTGGAAAGTGGGTGTCCAGTAGCAGGTTGAGATTGTCCAAAAGCCATTGTTTTTTTTTCAAACAGCTGGGCATCATAGGATTTATACCCAGGATTTTTCTCAGCCTTAATACCTCAGAGGTTTCTGTTATTCTGTCACAGAATGACCTCCAGGATTGTCGCTTTGCCCTCCTCAGTTTTTTGTTAGGAGGAGAATCACTCAGGCTGAATAGGATGTATCTATGTATGATCTGAAAATTAGTGCTAAGACGATGCTATCCAATTCGTGAAGTTGTCGGAGACAAGAATGATATCTAGCAATTCCTGTCGGCTTCTTGTTATAAAAATTGGCTCATTTCCAATGTTGCATATTGCATGTTGCCATATAATCAAAAAGTGACACACCTCTATCGTTGATGACGGTACTGTCTCTACTACCTTTGTCTCGCGTTTAGAGCGGGGAGTATGCAGGTGTCCAAAATCCACGAACCACGCCTTCTACGCACCATGGAGATTAATATGGAGAAACCGTATCATTGCTACAATTTACCAAAGTCGCCTCATCCATGGTGCTATTCGAGTCCTCCAATTCTGGTCTTCTTCCTCTGATCGTAAAGGATCTCTTTTTAATTCATCATCGGTTTCCATTTCTGACAGCGTGTCAGAGGAAAAGACCGACGGCTTGGTTGTCACCTCGGATGAATTGGAGTCGTCGCTATCCATGTCAGAAAGGATATCGAAGCTCCAAGATCTAAGGTTGGATTAGCAATTTCAGTTAAAGGATCAGGAGGTTGCTTATCGGCATCCAGCTCATCCGTTTTAAAAATCTTAGATGAATTGAGTCGAAGCCGAACCGAAACATGCCTCTAGTCAACGTTAGAGTTAAGTTATTCCTTATTGATCATAATTAATGCACATCTACAAGGTCCAGTTTCGCGACTTTCCAGTCGTGAGTCGTAAGGGTAGGGTTGCTGAGCCGGATAATCTCCAGAATGCTCGCTGGGGAGGAAAGTTCAGCTGGGATCCAGACGTGGGTTCTAGGTCTGCTAGGCATATCCTCCTTAGCCACGACCACGAGCTTTGCACCTGACCAAATCTCTACTAATCCACCTATGGCTTTGGTGTTAAGATTGAAAGATCTTTGATGGGCACAAGCGATAAGTTCGACGTAGCCTTGGTGCCAGTCAGGGTCCCTTCTGATGGGAGGTGGTTCGGGGTTTTCACGCATTATGGCGAAGAAGTTTCCCGAAAGCTTCAGCTTGACCAACTGCCACCTCTCAGGTGTTATAGATCCATTGATGTAGTTTTTTTTGTTGATTATCGTTGAAAGACCTCAGAGATGTACTGTTGGAAGGCCCACGGATTTTGGTGTTATTGGTTTTGGGCCTTTTGTGAACCGGCATAGTTTCCTCCAGCAATCTCTGGCGCTTGAATGA
The DNA here is from genome assembly GCA_949129095.1 of Volucella bombylans. Lineage (NCBI taxonomy): Eukaryota > Metazoa > Arthropoda > Insecta > Diptera > Syrphidae > Volucella > Volucella bombylans. The sequence continues at coordinate 49,984,929 of OX422142.1, read as the reverse complement.
TTCCTGTAGCGAATCCGAAGGTTTTGATAATTCGGCGTCTTATATAGGGCGCCTTAGATGGAGCTTGCCGACGGAGCTGAGCCCTTGATTCCTTTTTTGAGGTAGCACTAGATCGCCTTTTGGAAACCAATAACTCATGATTAGAAGACAATTTCCATTTGTACATGGCTGACGAATATTCTTCGGAAATGGGTGATGATGTCCCATCCGCTTCACGTGGTGCTGGCAGGCATTCAATTGCTTTTAGTGCGGCTTCTGTAAAGACAAAGAAACGCCGCATCAAAGAAATAATTTCTTCTCATTCAGAGGCCAAAATCTTATTTACGGCTTGTTTGAGGTTTACAGGATAATAAAAAAACGAAAAAGCCGGAACAATATGTTGATTGTGAAATGACAGTTCATTGATACCAGCTGATACGAAAACAAACAGAAAGCATCGGTCATCATATTTATCCATTCGTCCATGACCTAGCATAAGCCAGAGTGGCATGTCAGCCCAATGAAAGCAGTATTGAGATTACGACGGACAGTGCTGTAATAAATTTACAATCCCTGATAGATTTAACGACTAGTCGTTTATACGAAGTTCAAAAGCTTGTTTTGGATAGAACTGATTTTACTTCATTAAAATTAATATGTAAGTGATTTGGTAAGGAAACAGATGAGCTTACACACAATGAGTGTGGTAATATATAAATTCAGGTTGATTCGCTCACTCCACTTCGTCTTAATCTAAGAGAGATAATTTGTTGTAAACTATGATTTTCACTTGACCATGAGTGATGGTAAGGTTTGTAATTCTTTGGCAGAGATAAAATCAAGTCAACACAATCTAGTATAACATATGTTACGCTGAGCCTAAAGAAATGAATTTACTTCATATACATAGGCAACCAAACCCTCTTCTGGTATATCTAGACTTCATGCATGGATAAGAACAATTTGAGTACCTACTTCATATAAGATATAGACTAAGTTTCAAAACATGGCAACTTAAAGGAGAAAATAAAACTCTAATACTCTACTAGTAGATATCCCTAAACAAGAATTTGGGTCAATAAACGACGGTAACACAGCTCGGAGGCTTTTTAAGGAACCTGTTGAGAATGCCTCTATAACTGGTATTGACCAAACACTAATAGAACTTTTTGTTGTCATCTTACGTGCTTTGCCTTGTAGGTACGAAATCAACATAACCCAGTTTAAAAAATATACTGAAGAGATGCTTTATTTGAATCTATATCCATGATATAACATGCCCGTTATGGTTCATAAAATATTAATTCATAGATATAATAAGATATGTGTTAAGTTTCCGAGGAAGCTCAGGAGGCAAGAAATAAAGATTGCCGGAGATTCAGCGAAACAAATAAACAAAGGTTTATTGACCATGTTACTTATTACTTCGGAACCATTATTAAATAGTTTTAGAGAAGTACCGAAGAAACCAATAACCACTATTTCCGCTGAAGTTATGGCTCTGTTAGTCGGCCCTGCCGTCCCACTATTACCTCAGCAACGGTAAATATTGAGTCAGATGAAAAATAACAGCAGCAATGATGATGAATAGATATACATAACATATATAGGGGTTTCCAGTAAGGACTTGACTTTGTTTTTAAATAAAACGCAAACCATTTGAGATATTTCAAAAACTTTATTATCGGCTTGAAGTAACGCCCGTTATTTCGCGTTGAATGTTGGCTCTGAGCTCTTCCAACGTCGTCGGCGTGTTGGCATAAACCGATGACTTAACGTAGCCCCACAGAAAACAGTCAAGCGGCGTTAAATCGCACGAACGAGGTGGCCAATCGATTGACCCATTTCTTGAGATAACACGCTCACCATACTTACTCTTCAATAAATCGATTGTAGCGTGTGCTGTGTGGCTTGTGGCACCATCCTGTTGAAACCACATGTCGTCCATGTCCATATCTTCAAATTCGGGCCAAAAATAATCGGTGATCATGGCAAGATAACGCTGACCACAGTAACGTGACGATCGTTATCGTCGACGAAAAAATATGGCCTAATAACGCCGCCGTCATGCAAACCGCACCAAACAGTTATTTTTTGTGGATGAAGTGGTGATTCATGAAGCACATGTGGATTTTCACCCGACCAAAAACGCATATTTTGCTTATTGACGAACCCATTGAACCAAAAATGAACTTCGTCACTGAAGATGATTTTGCGATGATATTCATCATCTTGGCGCATCTTCTCGAGAACCCAATCGGAGAACGTACGTCGCTTCAAATGGTCCATCGGCTTCAATTCTTGAGTCAGCTTGATCTTGTATGGGTGTAAACCAAGATCCTTACGCAAAATACGCCATAATGTGGTCTGAGCGATGCCCAATTCTTGAGAACGCCGTGGAATTGACTGATTTGGATCGTTTGCCACGGACGCCTCAACGGCAGCGATATTTTCGACACTTCGATCAACCCGTTGTCTCACTGACACGGCAACATCACACAACGAATATGTAGACTCAAATTTTTGCACTAAACTTGTTATTGGCTGTCTACTAGGGCGAGAATTACGACCGAAAATTGGAGTTAACGCTCTTAAAGTTGCAGGCACCGACTCCGAATTTCGGTAGAAAACCTTTATAATCTGTACTTTACCATGATGAAAATGTTGAGTTTACTGAATAAATTGACAGTGACAGTTTGATGATTAGTGAAAGAGTGCCTTTACAAATTAAATTCAAAGTTGTCTAGTTCCTATTGGAAAACCCTTTATATAAAAAACAATATCAATAAAGTGAGCATTTTTTAAAATTTTTTGTTTTTTTTTACCCTATAAAGTAGTCACAAAACGTAAATAAAGCACCTAAAATATGATTTTATTTAGTAGAATTTACTTAACTCATAAGAGTAACATGAAATATCAAGGCCCATAAGTAAAGTAAATCCAGATAAACTTCACAATAGCATTGAAGATATATAAAAGAAATATTCAAGTAATAAACGACCAACAATCAACTTATTTTATATTATTAATTGTAACATAAATCGTTTCAAACATCTTTCTCAGTTTTTTTTAGCCATAAATCATTTGTAGAAACGAACTAAATCTAATGATAATATTTGAAAAATTATGTGGCGCGCATGATTAAACACCTTTAATATACGAGAATTATTAATTTTATTAATTTTATTTTTGTAAATTCAATGTTAAAAAAACAAAAACAGTGATACTTGTATTTTATCTATTCCAACAAATTTTTTCTATTTGACAAATTCATTAAATAACAAAGATTAATATTAACATTTAGTCAACCAAATAAGTCATTTCCAACTCTTATATTCTATTAATAGGGAAAAGAAAAAGTATTTTACCAAACTTATAGTTAAACATTTTTGCAACACGCTTTTCATCCCGTAAATACTAATACTTTTCGGCAACCACATCGAACGACTGACTGGAAACAAAATAAATATAACGACGTGGTTTGAAGTAAAGTTGTTTCTGCAACCTTGCAACCATACTGCTATGAACTTAGATAAACTCCTGAGCAATTCTATAGTACGAGTAAGGTTATAATTTAAAAATATTTTTTTGTAATTGGATAACGCATATGAAAATAGTATTCGTAATTACTAAGTTTCCTTCTTTTCCCATGTACAATACATATGTTATATCTTAACCACCATATTAATGAATTAGCTCTAAATTACAGACCATCAATTAAATGATTCTTGTAGTAGCTGACCATACGAGTATATCACCCATGACCACAATAAACAACAAAAAGAAAAAAAAACGATGTACGTGTATTTACTTATTTTGAATTTCTCGATTTTCTGAACTCTATAATTAAAAAGTAACTTTCATGCCATATGAATGACCCTTCTAAGCTAAGATAGAAATTTTTATGAAAATCAGGAGTGCCAAATGTAAAAATAATAAATTTTGATATATTTGTAAGAGTAATACCCTCGCAAGTTGGACGTGGCTTTGTATCCACTTAAATAAGGAATTTTCTGATTAAAACAAAAATGTTTTATATAATCAAAATGCACTGTTATATGTATGTACTTACATACATATGTCCATATATGGATATATATCATTTAATTCTAATAATTGTTCAAAGTATACGAGTATCATACTTTAAGCATGCCTCATAGCAAGGCAAAAGAATCACATAACGTTAAAACGAAAAACAATTTTCGGCAGAGGTGTTGGTTTATTTATAATATTATATCCACATGTACATAGTTTTTATTTTTGTCTTTCTACCACTAGTTTTCCAGCTGAAATGTTTACAAGTCAATAGTGAGTAATAGATCAGATAGAATCGCGATACAGCTGGGACAGAGAAACAGCGCCAAAGTGATATTTTACTTACGGTTTTGACAATCGAAGTAATTTATTGCATAGGCGTTCAAACCACCTTGGGCAAACGACTGAACCAACGATTGAATGCATGAATGAATGAACGAACGAACTCAGCATTCACGACAGACAACTTGCGTCCACCGCATAAACAAAGATTTATGCGAATGGAACTGTTTGGCATCACCCGTAATTTATTAGTACGTCATTTCACGCATCAGCGGCAGGTAGCGCCTAATCTGGAGTTACGTTTAGTCTCTTGGAAATATTATAAAACATCAAAACCTATAATTATGGTGCACAAAGGGACACAATATGGATCCGAATCTGAAAGAAAAACCCTCAGGACAGTTTGGTTTTAGTACAGTTGTTCAATTAATTTGTTACATAAAATTGAATTGAAGGTAGACATGTTTTAGATTACGAGATCAAATACAACCAGATCAAATTTAAACCACGGGCTTAACTTTATTATAGGTATGGCAACAAATAAATGTGAATTTAAGAGCAATTTACTCGCAATATTTGAAGGAACAAGAAAATATTTTGCAGTAATTAAATTACAGCAAGAACTTAACTTACACACCCGAAGCTTAATGTAAATTTGAAAATAGTGTACATATCTAAAAATACACTTTTAATGAAAAGGTCTGCCATAGGTATACAGTTAATATTTCGTAGCACTATTAGCTTGAAAAAGAATGCATGGGAGTAACACTTTCAATTTTATCTTGCCTTTAGGGAGGTTAATTTATAAAAATAATTTTTAACATTTTGTGTATTTAGTTATAGCCGCCTTTGTTTGAAGTATTCATTTTCAAAAGTTGTATAACTACTCGTATTTATTTACTGTCTGCAAAGCCAAATTTGAAACATTATTTGTTTCATTTTTTGATGAATATATAGATGAGCGATCGTCGTTCGGAGGAGCATGGAGGAGATGGAATGGCCATTCATTCTGATGGTTAAAAATGATAGATGGATGTTAAAAATCAAATATTTTTCAGTTTTCGTGTTGAATGAAAATTAAATTTCAACACTTGAAAAATATTTTAGGAGATGGTAAAGTATTTTATAACTGTTGGCCGTCCACGGTGAAGGCCATATTTAGACGCACCAAATTTTAAGTCGCAAAGCTTTCCACAAAGAATATAAGCACGCCAGTTTGCTTCAAATACTACCAAAATATTCGATTTTTCACCTCCACCCTCTGTGTATCCACCTCTCTGCACTAATCATCAAACACTTTTTTAGCGTTGTATCGAGTTTTTCATCAAGGACTACACAGTTTTGCTTTTTAATAAAACACTAACTATTTAAGATATCGAAAATTTGTATTTCCCCTTAGAGAACATCTCATACCTCATACATAATAAAGAAAAAATCCAGAGGTTAACTTCTTGTTCATTTCTTGAGGTAACATGCTCACCAAACTTTGACTTCAATTGTTTGGCCACCTGTGTGACAAGTGACGCCGTTCTTGAAACGGCATCTCACCAATGTTGAGTGCACGCAATTGCGGCCAAAAATAACTTTCCAACATATCCTGATAGCAATTTCCATTAACTGTAACGTGGCCGCCATCATCACCAACATAAGAATAAGGCTCAGTGGCTCCGCCAGCATGAAAACCACATCAAAGGGTCAATTTTTGTGTCGTCTTATGAAAGTTCGACGCTCCAAATATTCTTGAGAAAATTTGATCTTATACAGGTGTAGGCCGACAACATTGCGCAAAATTCGCCACAATGTTGTTTGCACAATGTCCAATTTAACGGAAAGGAATAGATTGATTTAAGTCGCTGTCAACAGATCCAATTACGGCCTCAATATTTTCAGCACTCCTTGCATTTATTTTTCTCACTGGCACCGGAAAATGAATCACTGAAAATGTAGAATTTAAAAAAATTTCGTACCAAATTATGAATTGCGAGCCGGGTGGGCGATTATAACGACCGAAAAGGTGTTAAAGGTTAAGCCACCGACTCCGAATTTTGGTAATAAATTTTAATAAGCAGTAACTATTACTCGTTCGAGCATTGAACCATGGCTAAATGGTAGATATAGGCAAAAAAAGTTGTCATAGCAGTTCACAAAAAAACATTAAGGCTGCGTTCACATTTAAAAAAATGGTGTAGCTCTTAATGGAAAACCGCATACAAAGTCATCATCAGTGTCTCAGTCATCATGCCATGGTCGTTTGCCACCTGACTGCAGTTGCGCACATGAAGTTGGCTGGGATGGAGTCGGAAACTTTCCACGTGTCCATGCGCTCAAGGTAACCTATCTGTCTAAGCCGAGTTTTCCAAGCATTTCTGACGAGTTTAGAATCGCTGAATAGCCGGTACAATTCGCTGTTAAAACGTCTCATCCATTCTCCATTAATACAAACGGGACCGAAAATTCACGGAAAACTTTTCTCTCGAAGCGCCCGATAGCGTTTTCACCCGCTTTTGTCAGTGCCCAAGTTTCTACGCCGCCGTAAAGCAGGACTGAGATGATCAGTATCTTGTGTAATGTATTGCTGTAACGTGACAATTTTATCTAAGGTGGATTTTTCGGTCCTAGTGAGACTGTTTACGAGAGGTCCTAGGCTTTCACATAATCCGGCAGATAGGATTTTATATCCGCCCTATAATTGGAGCAGTTCAATGGATCTACGAGTCCACAAGATGTAATCAATTTCTGTGGAATAAAGTTCGTCTTTTTTGAGTGTGAGAATTTCTAATTAAAAGAGAACACTCGGGTTAGCATTTGCGCATTTAATGCTTAAACAAAATTTCCCTCTTTTACATTTTTGACCACTTTTTCGAGTAAATCGCTTACACCTCGCGAATAGCGGTCCCGATAACAATAACTGTTGGCATACCTGCATATAGTAATGACTTTAGTTGGCCCCAATGAAAATAGTCGAGAGGTGTCAAATCGCATGATGTGGAAGGCAAATCGGCAGTCCTTTCTAGATAAACTGTGATTTCAACAAATCGATAACAAGGTTTTATATACCACATTGCGTCATCAAGGTTGACGCTTATTTTACCGTTATCCCTATTAAAAATTCTATTAAATATTTACTCGAAAGCAATAAAACTAGTTTAAAGGATAGGATCGATAAGAAGAATTCGACTTTAGATTCTGTTTTCATATATGTGTAAGAACAAAAAGATCCATTAGAAGATTTCAAAATATTTGCAATATCAGTTCACCATCCTTTCCCAACGATACTTAACTCATAAGCAAAAAAATACATACCAGCCACTCATTTGTTTTCTTTTATATTTGAATTGCACGTAAGTGTTAATTGCTTTGGTTTATTTCTTCTGCGTTAAGGTATTGGCTAAGATTTAAACTCAAACCTTTTTGCTTAGCAGTCGATAAATTAATCCACTGCGTTACCCTACTACCGAGTCAATAATATTGATACGAGTATACATCAGATTCACATGAATTTCCATTAGGCCACCTTCTATCACACAGTCGCCTTCAAATTAAGACCTATTTGTTTTGACATTTTATGACAATGATAGCCAGATATAGTATGGACTATTTCTTATATCATCCGCGGTATAAGATATCAGATATCTTCAAAACATCTGAAACTAGTCTTCTCGTAAGACAACTTATTTTAGAATTCATAACTTGCGTTTATCTTAAACTAGTTCGCAGCATATAACTTTTCCTGACAATGTCAGGCATTACTGAATCCGCTGCACCTACTTCACTGGAGAAAATATTAGTGTTGTCATATTTAAAAAAAAAAAAAAATTAATTCTGATAATTTATTTTATTTTTGCCAGTAGACGACTGGCTTTCATGAAAACTTAACATATTCAAATGCATAACTCATTCAATTAATTAACCATCATATACCTGTTTAACCGTTTTTTAAACTAGTCGGGTAGAACTGGGTATTACTCATACAATCTATGGGCGACAATATCTTCTCTGTTGCGATTTGTTCACCTCCTATACTCGTATATTCGCATAAAAAAAATAAAAATAATAAATAATGCCTCTGCTTTTTAACAGTAACATTAATATGAAGGCGCTCACAATTATTATTAGAGTAACGAGGTGAGAAAACCAATTAATATAAAAATACTCTATCCTGTCCATAATAAAAAACACATTCTCGTATATGCTATACAAAACTCCAAATCTCACGGTAATTAAAGCACCTTATGTTTTTGTGAATCAGTTATTATTAATAATTTTTTTTCTATTATTTGTAGATATTCTCACGTATAGAATCTATATATGAATTTGCCTTTATAGGACTGCGCGAGAAAAACATTAAATAAAATGTAAGATCATAGATCGTAAACAAGTACGAGTAATCTTATAAAATTATTAACACTCATTTTCTATGATATAATAAAAGTACCTTCTAGAATAATAAAAACAAGTCTGAAAAGCCAATCTTATTTACTTATATATGAAGAGGTATGTCCCAAGTAAACTGTAAAAGCCTGTATGTAGCTGAACGCATTCTAATGGTTATAAAGGTACATACATTGCTTTCTAAATGAGAGCCATAATTAAATAAAAATTATACTTTCGTAAAGAATACGACCGTAAATGCAGATCCTTTGCAAAAAAGTGGATTAATGACATAGTACACTCACATCGTTTAAATTCTTATGTTATGTTTACATAAATTTCAGTGAATTTAATGCTTCCTTTAGGAGGACGACTGTGATCACTGCTTCGCAATTAGCATAGAACACGAGCTTGCTGTGAGGGAAGCATGAAGAGCTAAATACTCTAACGCTTCTGTTTTTGGCTACACTTGCAGATGGGGCCGTTAGTAGCTAGTACACCTGCTGCTAATGAGACTTAGTTTATGGGTTTAATTACAGGTATTCAATTTACGAAGAGTACAAACATCTGCAAACATTTCAGGCAAGCATTAATAGTTTAACGATAAGGCATTTGGTTCACAATATACCCGATTGTGTATAGTTATATGTAGGGCTATATATTTGTAAAGACCCTGGGAAATTTATAAGAAAAATTAACGGAAGCATCTGAGCAAAGATTGTATGGAGGATGTCTCAACTAGAGTGAAAGTTCTCAAGATGATTATTTAAAATATAGCATAATGAAAATAATATTTCACTAACGAAAATCCTGAATATATTTTACATATATCTCTATGAATTTGAAAAAAAAATTCTTAATAACTGCAAATATAGAAATCGTGAACTCCCTTAAAATGCGCTGTGAAAATGGGGTTTTTTTTCACAGCGATGCCAACTACTTTATTTCTTACTGTCCCGTTGGCGTTGACTGGCTATGGAGGATAAGATTCAACGACGAACTATGCAACCTGGTGACATCGATCCGTAGTGTCACCTAAGAACGTAAGTCTCCCTTGAGCTCGATTCACTTCGTCCAACGATACTCAAACTTGTTGATTCCTTGTAGATCATAAGATTTGTCGAAGTCATCAAAATATGCGTCTGCTTGAACAATGACTTTATTATTGGAGCCTAATTTCTTTCCGTAGGGCCATTTCTTCAGGTTGGAAAACAGAAAATAGGGTTTAAATCGGAAAATATGGTGAATGAGGGTGGTAGCCCAACCCTTGGCGGCTACGCTCATGCATTGTCTTGATGGATAAGGACTTCCCTCATTCCCTCAAAGCGTCGTTGAACCGGTCAATTAAGTTGGTATAATATTCAAAGTTGATTGTGTTCCCCTGTTGATGGTAATCGATGTGGACTATGCATGCATGCCGAAAAACTATTGCTATGACTTTGTTAGCCGGCATGACCTTCTTCAGGCCAGATTCACCCGTAGTAGCTCACTATTTCGACAGCTGTTTGCTCTCCAGTGTATTTTGATGGATCCATATTTCGTCCATGGTTATTGAATGCGCAAAAACTCGCCTGTATTGCAGTTTTGAAGTTGTCACACGAAATCCACTTTCATTCATTTTCGCATGAATGCGGACTAAGTGACGTAAATTGGCCCATATTTGTTAGTAACCTATTGACAGATGGTTGTTGATTGGAGCAGTATCTTCAGACAAAAATTCAAATTGATAAGACTCTTCGTTCGGGAGTTATCGTGGGCCTCAAAAATAGACACATACGAACACACACCCGCCCTTCGGGTTAGGGGTTAGAATATACCCGAGGTAAGGCATGCTTGTCGTAAGAGGCGACTAAAATCCACTGGGCCGGATAAAGGTGTTAAGCGACCCGTGCCAGAATCGACCAGGTTGGGGGCCCAGTATAAAAATAGCTCAATCTCTAACGGAGCATCCGGATACTTGGCGACCTCCGGATCAGCCAGCCTTATCTGTCTAATGCGGATCTCTGGACAGACGGACTCCCTTTCTCCGCTACTCGTGGGAACTAAAATGAGTTCAAATAATCATCAAAATAACACAAATATAAACCAGGACCCCTTTGAAAAATGCTCAAGGGTCACGAGATCTCCAGCACGCGGATCGCTAGGAAAATCATGCGAAAGCAAAGACCAAGCTCAGTCGGTTACTCAGGGCGATAGCATTACACCGAATAAGCTACAAAATCTCGAACGCGAAAATTCTGATCTCCGTGCCAGACTCCAAAATATGGAATTGCTCTGTGCCGAATTAAAAAAGCAACTAAATGCCATTAAGCCGCAATCTAAATCTGGGTCTGAGTCTGTTTTGCTACTTGACCGCCCCGAAAACTCGAGTTTTCACACGGACGAAGAAGAGCTAGTCCGCGAAACGGACTGGATACTTAAAAAAAATCCAGGTAAGAAGCGCAAAGCTACTTCCTCGCCTGATATCGAACAAACAAAGAAGCAAGCCAGCTTTAACACTGCTGAGGTCGATAAGGCAACAAAGCAACCCAAACAAAGACCGCCGCCGCCAATAAACGTTTTTGGAATCTCGGAGTACAACAAGTTGCACATAATGCTGAAATCACTGTGCTCAACCGATTATAAAGTAAGATCTCGTAATAATGATACATGACAATGTCAATGTCCTTAATCCAGACAACTATCGTTCGCTTTCGCAAAAATTAAATGCCGAGAAGATTCAATGGCATACGTACGAAAATAAAACGGTAAGACCCATACGCGTTGTAGCTAGAGGATTGCATCCCTCATGCCTTAAAGAAAACATCGTAAATGCCCTTAAAAATACAGACTTTAAGATAATCGACGCAGTTAATATACTTGCGCGAAAACAGCGCAATGTTGAAAGCGAGAGGATGACCCCAAGACGCGATCTTCCGCTCTTTAGGCTAACTTTCGACAAAACCGAAAGCCTAGAAAGAATTTATGCCATAAATTCAATTTTGGGACTTGTTGTCAAAATTGAACCTCCGCGGAAAAACTCTAGGCTGATTCCCCAATATACACGTTGCCAGGGATTCAGCCATACTCAGGCCTACTGCCAGAAGGAACCTCGCTGTGTAAAATGCGCTGGCAAACATCTGACTCGAGAGTGCAATGCCGCGAAAGAGTCCCCAGCGATATGCATTAACTGCAAGGGAAAACATCCAGCTAACTATCGAGGCTTCGAAGTCGCGAAGGAGTTGCAAAAGCTACGAGATCAATCAAAAACGAAGCCTTTGCAAAACGCAGGGACAGCTAGAATGAGAAATAACAACAGCGGTCCTACTCCAAAGCCTTTAAAGAAGGTAATGGTGACAAACGCTAAAATCACCAATAACAACAACGTCAAAAATAACAATGCGCAAGTGGAAAGTGGAAAAACTTACGCGCAAATAGCGGCGCGAGTAAATATGACTAACTGTACATCACCGGATCCTGCCTCAAATGTCTTCTCAGTAATTCTCGAGAGACTAGAAGAACAGACTAAAATAAATAAGATAATAATCGAACGGCTTCTTAAGCTCGAAGCCAATTTCTGCAACTAATTATGGCAAAGAAGCTTAATATACTTGCGTGGAATGCCAACGGGCTACAGAAAAGGCCTGATGAACTAAATATTCTCATTCAGGAAAAACTAATTGACATATGTTTAATTTCTGAAACTCATCTGGCGACAGAATCGCGCGTGGAACTAAAAGGTTACTGCGACTACCACGCTCATCATCCATCGGGAAACGCAAGAGGCAGGTCATCCCTATTCATAAAAGACTGCATTGAACATACTCTGGAAGCAATAATTGAACTTGACAAATTTCAAATGACCCTGGCTAAAAATAAAAATTACTCTTTTATTATATCCTCAATCTATTGCCAATCGCGCTGAAAAATAGAAAAACACGTATTTATTGACCTATTCAACTCTCTTGGATCAATCTTCATTATTGGTGGCGACTTTAACGCGAAGCACACCTTTTGGGGCTCAAGATGTATCTCTCAAAAAGGCAAAACTCTTTACAGGGCTGGTATGTGGTTGCTATTTTTATTCAACAGGCAAGCCGACATAATGGCCCTCGGATGTCGCCAAAACACCCGATCTAATAGACTTCTTTATCGGAAAAGGAGTAAACGCTAGTTACATCAAAGTTGAAGAAAGCTTCGATCTTTCCTCCGATCATTCTCCAGTTATCCTTTCACTGTGCGAATCCATGGTTAAGAAACAAAGACCACCCAGATTAACTAACAGCAAAACTCACTGGTAAGATTTCCGAATAGACGTTGTAGACAATACTGAGTTGAAAGTAGCACTTAGAACGCCGTATCAACTTGAAAAAGAAGTTGAACGTTTGGTTGAAGTCATACAGCAAGCGGCCTGGAATAATACTCCCCGCGAATCGAACAAAGTTCCCAAAGTCGGCATAAGATACCCACCGGAAATCAGAGAAATGATAAAGAAGAAACGAAGAGCGCGTAAAAAGTGGCATGAAACCCGGGCACCACAAGATAAAACGTCCTTCAATAGGCTCTGCAACTTGTTGAAAAAATCGATCAAGGACTTCAATAACCAAGGTGTTAATAACTACCTTGAAAAACTCACAGCGACAAAAGATACCAACTACTCCATATGGAGAGCCGTTAAAAGTGTTCGAAAGACCCAAATACACGTGGCGCCAATAAGAAGAAACCAGGATGACTGGGCGAAAGAAGATAAGGAAAAAGCTAATTTTTTCGCCGACCATCTTGCAGAAACGTTTAAACCATTCGACTGGGAAGTGCTTCCAGAGAATGTCAATACGTTAGAGTACGTTACCGCACCAGTGGAAAGTAGCCGAAGTTATTATGGTTCCGAAACCCGGTAAACCGCTGACTGAAGTCAAGTCATATAGACCAATATCGCTTCTCCCGATTACATCGAAGGTCTTCGAGCGAATCCTTCTTAATCGTCTTAAGCCAATTACCGACACAAATTCCCTCTTACCTGATCATCAATTTGGCTTTAGAAGCCAACACTCTACAGTTGACCAAGTGCATCGAATAACCGATGTAATTGAACGAGCAATCGAGTGTAAGTTAGTCTGTTCAAGCGCATTCCTTGACGTTTCGCAAGCCTTTGATAAGGTATGGCACGAAGGCCTAAAATATAAACTTCGACAAGCCCTACCCCAGCAATTGTCTCGTATTTTAGATTCATACCTGGAAGACAAACTCTTCCGTGTGAGACACGGAAACGAATATTCCACTTTTAAGACAATAAAGGCGGGGGTGGCGCAAGGAAGTGTACTTGGCCCTCTGCTATATTTGCTTTTTACCCGCGATATACCGCAAACGGACGACACTGTCCTAGCCACATTTGCTGATGACACTGCCATTTTGGCAACGGCTGAAACAGTCGAAGAAGCAACTGCCAAGTTGCAACGTGCCCTTACACGGATTAACAATTGGACAAAGACTTGGCGATTCGCGCTTAATGAAAACAAGTCTGTCCACGTGAACTTCACTCTCAAGAAAATTGAGAATCCACCGGTGTTTATCAACGCAGTACGAATTATTTACGCGAACGAAATATCTCGGTATGACACTCGACGCTAAACTAAAATGGAGAGCACACGTTAAGAAAAAACGTGAAGAGCTTGAAATCAAATATAGAGATATTTACTGGCTTATTGGAAAGTATTCCAAGCTTAGCTTAGAGAACAAACTGCTGTTATACAAGCAAGTGCAAAACCGATCTGGACATATGGTGTACAACTTTGGGGTTGTACTAAAAATAGTAACATTAATATATTACAGACATTCCAAAACAAAGTTCTTCGAGGTATTGTTAATGCGCCGTAGTACATAAGAAACGATGATAACCACAGAGACTTAGGAGTCGAAAACGTTCAGAACGTAATTAAAATGTTTGCGCGAAAACATAATAATCGATTACAAGGTCATACGAATACTTCTGTTCAACAGATCCTCGACGAGACAAATTTATTGCGCCGTCTGAAAAGGACTTAGCCTCTCGATCTAGCGCGGTGATTAGCAGCGCATAATTTTTTAAATTACACAGGTATTTTCAATGGAAAATCGCCTGGCAGGATTATAAAAACAAAATAAATGCGATAGAAGAACTGCTTGTTGAGTGTGAACTCAGTCGTGGTATGCATAAGGGAGGTGTTTTTTAGTGAGTAAGAATCTCACACTACTATAGGCTCCGGGCCTATAGTGTCTATGAAGATTTCTCACCTTCCCACGGAAGCCATCTTCTTAAAATCTACCTAAAAAGATCATAAAACGTAAAGATACGAACACAATTTTCATTTTCGATTTTCTATGTGCATGCAGGAAATCAAAAAGGCCCTTGTTTTTATACTCTCAATCAATGCCTAAGTATGTCGTGAAAACAACGGTGGGATGACCTAGGACTACCAACTAAATTATTTTATAAATTTTAACCATTGTGTGTTTAAATAAGATTGTTAGTAAACGTTTCTCCTATATATATTTATATATTTAATTTCATTGACCGTACAACAAAGCAACATCATACAACTTAACCAAAAAGCGGTCAGAAAAACAAATCAGAAATACTACTGCATTTTAGAAGGAATATAATTCTAACTGCGAAATTGTGAAAACATTATCCGAAATACTTGTGCAATCCACAGTTTTGCAATAAAATACGAAAGCCTTAAGAACAATTGAAAAGGACTAACAGTTATAGCAATTTCATAATTGTTATTAAATCTGCACCTTCTGCCAGGCAGATTCTGTTATTTTAGCACTTTTCCGCATAATTCGAAAAGTTATTAAACAAATTGTGAGAAAAACAAAAACTATTTAGGGACTTGACAACTTTGAATTTAATTTGTGAACGCACTCTGTCACTGTCAATTTATTCAGTAAACTCAACATTTTCATCATGGCAAAGTACACGAACGAGCAACGTCTGCAAATTATAAAAATTTTCTACCGAAATTCGGAGTCGGTGACTGCAACTTTAAGAGCGTTAACTCCAACTTTCGGTCGTAATTCTCGCCTTAGTAGACAGGCAATAACAAGTTTAGTGCAAAAATTTGAGTCTACATATTCGTTGTGCGATGTTGCCGTGTCAGTGAGACAACGGGTTGGTCGAAGTGTCGAAAATATCGCTGTCGTTCAGGCGTCCGTATCAAACGATCCAAATCAGTCAATTCCACGTTCTCAAGAATTGGGCATCGTTCAGACCACATTATGGCGTATTTTGCGTAAGGGTCTTGGTTTACACCCATACAAGATCAAGCAAAATGAATTTCATCGCAAAATCATCTTCAGTGACGAAGCTCATTTTTTGCTCAATGGGTTCGTCAATAAGCAAAATATGCGTTATTGGCCGGGTGAAAATCCACATGTGCTTCATGAATCACCACTTCATCCACAAAAAATAACTGTTTGGTGCGGTTTGCATCCCGGCGGCGTTATTGGGCCATATTTTTTCGTCGACGATAACGATCGTCACGTTACTGTGAATGGTCAGCGTTATCGCGCCATGATCATAGATTATTTTTGGCCCGAATTGGAAGATATGGACTTGGACGACATGTGGTTTCAACAGGATGATGCCACAAGCCACACAGCACACGCTACAATCGATATATTTAAGAGTATGTATGGTGAGCGTGTTATCTCAAGAAATGGGCCAGTCGATTGGCCGCCTCGTTCGTGCGATTTAACGCCGCTTGTCGAAATGTGTGGCCGAGTAGTTGAAGTCCAACGAATCGACCGCTGCAAACGTGCCCGCGGTAGCCATATGAACGAAGTCGAGTTCCATTCATAATTGTTTTGATTGTACTTCAAGACGATAATAAAGTTTTTGAAATATCTCAGATGGTTTGCGTTTTATTTTGAAAAAAAAAGTTGTCAAGTCCTTATTGGAAAACCCTATACACAGATGGAAGGTTTAATTTTTATCAATCTCATATCAATTGAGCCAAAGAATGTTGAAGCTAATTTTTCTGGTGGTTTCAATATTATTACACGATCTGAAGTATGTAAGAGCTGATTTCTTTACGTCGTGATACACTTGTTGATTCTATCATGTTATGGTGTGCAATTTCCATTCGGTGATTTTTAGCGCTCCTAAAATTGTTTCCTTGAGATGTCTTGGTCTTACTTGCTGATATCGTTGGGATGCAAAGAATAGGGTGCGTCAATGTGCTATATGTACTATCCGATTTTTTATAGTATGTACTTTTAAATTTTTTTCAAAAACTTATTCTACTAATAATTCAAAGATAT
The DNA here is from genome assembly GCA_949129095.1 of Volucella bombylans. Classification (NCBI taxonomy): domain Eukaryota; kingdom Metazoa; phylum Arthropoda; class Insecta; order Diptera; family Syrphidae; genus Volucella; species Volucella bombylans. The sequence goes on along the minus strand of OX422142.1, from coordinate 49,967,982 downwards.
TGATCTTTTTCCGTAATGTCACATTTAAATTTGTATTATAGAACAATAGGTCATAGTGGATTGCACATATAATACTTACAAATTTTTAGAATGTGTTGTTTTATGACATTTTTTATAGAGGTTAAATTCGGTAAGTAAGACATCACCATTTTGAGTATATTGATTATATGAAAAGTTGTCACATTCTTGCGGAGTTTCACATTATTTATACTGACGCTTTTATATATGTAACCACTGAAAGTGGATTACCCATTGTTAAGTTGTTTTTATGTCTTGAAGTTATTATGATGTCGTTATTATGTCTTTATGATATCCAAGGAAATAATAATTTTTTGACTTTGGGAATATCCCAAATATCCTTGGGATATATTTATTTATGAGCATTGTACTGATTTAACTTTAACTTCATTGACAAAGTCAACATTTACATCTATTAACATTTTTGTTCAAAACAAAACCAAACTAAAATAATTTATTTTATTAATTTGAGTTTTAAATTCAAGATCTGTTGGCGAAACGGTCTTAACATATCTCCAAGGGGTTTGGACAAAAATACCACTGGTAAGTATATCATTTTTCCTAATTTTTTCTATCCTCATACTGATTAAATACACATAACTATGTTGTACCAAATAATTCACAAATCTGCTGTCGTTATGGTTGGGATTTTTTGGACCAGCAGTTCGATATGGTGGTAATAGACTTCGATGCTTTCAACATCTACTGGCCTACTAAGTCCCAACATAATGGCTGCATTTACAGCGATTTATTTCAGATTTAGTAAAATCTAAACGTCATTTGGTGCACTACTAATGCAAGCCGCTAGGTATGTTTTTTCTATCAACGTTTGCGCTGACTTGAGATTTCTCTGTGGTAATTGCGTATATAAAATAACTCGTAATGCCCTTGGAAATTTCAAAAAATGGCACAACACTGTACTCTCATGCCGTAAAGAGGATTTATGAATTATTTAAAGAAGGGAACATTTACATACATACTATTCCTTCGATGAACTCAAATAAACATACATATATACAATATAAAAAACTGATCAGTTCAAACTTCTAAGTCCGTAACAAACTGTTTAATGTTCACAAACGGATTCACCACCTACTACAATCTAACAATAAAAATCTTAATGTAAACGTTACGTTCTTTTTTGTGGTTTATTTCATGGTTTATAATTTTTTTTTATACAATTAGACTTTATAGCAAATATTTTAGAATTCCCTTTAGGAAATTCCCCTTTGGGACATTTCTGAAGGTGGGTGATTTCACATCAGTGATCTCCCATTGGCGTTATGCAAAATACCAACCAAACCAAATATCAAATAAATGTTAAATATTAAGCTAATGCTGAAATTCTCGTAATACATACATGAAATTCTCGTAATTTGAATTTAACGCAAAATACGATATTTTCTTTACAGTATATTTGTAAGAAAGACAAGTGATTGTAAAAGTTTTAGTTGAGTTTGCCGTCTAGCATAGTTTATTTATTCAGCATACAATAGTAAACATCACATCATAATCAAATTATAAGCGGATATATAGATATGTTTATATAAAATATGTAGGGAAGCGGATGATAACATATTGGGAAACAGAGGAAGAAGAAAGTGTTTTAGAATATGCATTCCTCCCAATTAGAAAAATATTCTGATTAAGATTGAAATCATAAAAATAAATAGAAACAAAGTGATTGTACAATTTTTTTTTTAAATCAAATTAGCTATTTTCTACTTCTTGAACAACAAGAGACTTATTACCAATTAACTAATGTATTTATTTTTATTTTGATCATTTTATTATTGTTGACGTATTTTACCGTCCTTAAAAAGAACGTAAGCACTAAAAATCAGTACTGCGGTAGGGGCATAATTGTAAGGGTGGAGTTCCTTTCTATGTTTTCTATTTCGTAAACTTTCAGAAAAATGTTGTATTAAAAATTTCTTAAACCAACAATATAACTAGTCCTACCCACCCATTGTGTTGTTCGTCTTATAATTTTTAGATTTTCTGTGGTTTGTCACTATTTTATTTTCGATTTGAGTATGTACGGATTTAAAAAAAAAATCTTCCATTGAAGTCAAAGAATGTTAATTTCATTCATTTTAAATGCATACTTATGAGCTAGATAAGGAACACTTAAAAAAATCTTATCAAACATAACTAACATATTCCAACTAACTGGCCCTATTCGGGCTTAAAAATATCCCACTAACCTGCTTTGTCCACAACTTAAATGATTTGATGATCTCTGTCAGACTCCATAGAAGGAATTGCATTTTTGTGTCCTCATACTAAAATCGTTATTGCGGGTGATTTCGATATAACAATTCTAGGAGGCTTCGATATTCTGGACAGACAACACTCCAAGGACGGTGAGTTGCCGTTGTCGAAAATAAGTGCATTTGCGTTGGATGAATTTCTTCTTCAATGGACAAGAAATTAGCTATGAAGCTATTCAATTCAAATTGTTTTGGATGGTTTCAAGACTGATATTCACAAAATAAATGCTGGTGTGCCCTAGGGCTCGGTTTTGTCTCCGACACTCATTTCGTTAAGAGGTTATAGCCACTTGTCAGGGTCGAAAAAATCTAAATTTTTTTATTGCATATTCGTTAATAATAAACCTTCAAAAATATCGTCACAAAATTTTATAATTTTGGAACCGGAGTTATAAGCATTGATAGTGCGACGCCTAGGCGCTAGGTAGCGCAGCTGCACAGTCCCATGAGAGGGTAGAATGCTTCGAAGATAGCAGCAAATCGAAGCTCTCGAGGCTGCAGAAGATGCAGCAGATGGCTCTATAATCGATGAGCCGGTGTGAGTGTACAAAAAAGTTTTAGTGTACAAAAATTAATGTTATCTACATATGAAAAATCTACAAACAAAATTAAAACACGATTTTCTCAGACTCGTGCTTTTCAAAAAGCACCTTTGCGGTGATTTCTCAAAATCTAGACATCGATCGTCACTTGTTTATTATGATAATAGCTTGTGCTTGAACGAAAGGTATTTATTTTTTTAGGGAAATTTTTTTTTAGACCGAAAAAACCGAGAATTGAGATCTTCGAAAATGTACGTGTTTCTAAAAACTGCCGCTATTTCTCCAAAAATCATAATTTTGACAAATCCGTCGTGCAAACATAAGCCAATAGAATATACTAAAAAAATCTTTTTGAAATTTTGATTTAGATGAGCTGTTCCCGAGTTATCATGTCCACCGCCACTGATGCTCAAAAAAGGCGCTTCCGGAAAACAGCTGCAGCTATGCCATTTTGAAATATTTGTTTATATAAAAATTTGTACAAGTACTTGAAAACTTGTGCCAATCGGCAGTGTTAATTAATTTCAAATAAATATTTATTATGCTACCGAAAGAAAGAAAGAAAATCTCGTCCTATCGCTCGACACAAGTGGTTATAACCCCTTAATGATCTCTTGTCTACTACTTCTAATATAATATATTCCTTTGCTGACGACAGTACTCCCTGCTTTTCACATTCTTTCCCAGATTCACGTCACTGCTCTTCGGCTGTAGAACGGGAAAGGCAACTTACGTTAAGCTTCCTAAATCCGGATATTAACAGCATAACCAATTGGGGAACTATAGAGGGGAATTTTATGCTTCCAAAACAGAATGCTGTCTGCAAAATTTAAATACCCAGCCATGAATGGCACTTGAATCATCGAAACTGAAAAAATTTCCATTCTCGGCATGTGTGTCAATGACAGCTTACTTTGGAATGACCTTATACTTATTTTCCAAATAAAATGATATTTTCGAATTAATAAAGGTTTCATTTTGTATTCTGAAAAAATTAAATAACTCAAATCACATTATCAAATTCATAAATTTATATGTTAATAATAATTATTTGTTTTTTTTCTCTTTTATCCAATATTTATACGACCAAACTTAAGGTCTTTCATTCAGAATCAATAAATACTACTCATACCTACTCTATAATTTGATTCCACTACACCAAATAGCATACGGGTATGCTCGTCAAATTTGTAGAACAATAATCCTTTTCTCAGTCTAGCTTTACCTACTTTTAGTAGGTAAGACGCAATATTCTCTGTCCTGTCTCATTACACTTCCATAAAATATCATAAATCATACACGTGCAGTCAATCACCCTTGTTCATTCTTCCGGTCAAATTCTAATTCAACATTCAATTCCCACGATAATGCAACAAACAAATGGATCAAGTGCAAATCATCAATTCCCACGGAAATGCAAAAATGCAAAAATGCATCCCATAAAAATGCACTAAACCCAAAACCTAACACGTAATGGTAACAATGCGAACAAATCTGATCCGCTGCAATCCACCGTTTCCACCTTGTATTAGTAGATTATAAGTTAACTTCTGTAATATTCAATTTTTTAGTCAATTGTATCTTGAGTGAATAAAGTGTTTTTTTTTTTAAATAAATCCATTAATATTTAATTTAATTGGCAGGGAGCAGGGACTCTAGAAAAAAGATGTTAGTGCGATTACTAAAAATATTAAAAGTCCCAAAGTGGTACAAAGTGGTACATCGCGAAAGTCCCAGAGTGGTGCAAAATAACTATAATCCGAAAAGTCCCCAAGTGGTACGGGAAAATAGAAGTGCACCAGAAGCCAGAATCCACGCGACTATAGGTACTATCCCTTTACCTAAACAATGAATAAGTGCACAAATCAAAGCTGGAGAAACCACCTAAAGGGCCCCCAAGTAATCAAAGTGAAAGGGACGTGAAAGGACACAAGAGTCAGATGCCGCTCCACAGAATGCCGATGCTCGCGTTAGTTTTGTAAGTTTATTTTTTCAGCAATTTAATATAAACTCATAGAATATAAGTGAATAAAATAGATCCAATTAACTAAAATAGTTTTAACTCGTCATTATTTTGTATTCCATAAGCTACATTTTACCTTTTCATAATTTTTCCTTTCTTTCTGTGATTAATTAGTAAAAATGGTAAACGAACATATAGTTAGACCCCTCTTAATTAATATTCCCAATGCCCCAAGTGCAGCTAACCAACCCCAAGTCTCACCCGAGTTACGAGTAGTTATAGAGGGAATGATCGGTCAAATACTGAATAGCCAGGGTCGAAATTTAATCCAAAATATTCTCAATCTCAACGCAGGTCTTGGTAGGAGTTGATCAAACAATAAGATCTCAATTACGTGGAAACCTGACGGATCTTGACAAGATCCCTGATGTAGTTCGCTGCCTGAGAGAATTCTCGGGTCAGCCAGGCGAGTTCAGCTCTTGGAAGAAGAGCGTGGACCGCATCATCCGTCTCTACGAGCTCATAAAAGGCTCACCAACGTGATTCGGCGTTCTAAACGTGATAAGAAACAAGATTGTAGAAAATGCGGATATCGCATTGGAAACCTACACTACACCCCTTGATTGGGACTGTATATAACGCTGTCTGACTATGCACTACGCCGACAAGCGCGACCTGGTAGCTCTGGAATACTAGATGACTTTCCTAGTACAAGGAAATGACACAATACAAGGTTTCTATCAAGCCGTGTACTCTCATCTGTCATTGATCCTCAATAAGATCGCTAGTATGGGCGTCGGTACCGAAGCTTTAACTCTGCTAACAAAGACATATAGAGACAAATCATTGGACACATTCGTAAGAGGACTAAAAGGGGACCTTCCAAGACTCCTGGGAATACGTGAACCAGTTGATCTTCCACAGGTAATCTACCTGTACTTAAGACTGGAGAATCAAAACTGTAGATCCTATTACGCCAACAACAAGCACGGAATGTCCAGAAAACCACACCATCCAAATCCTCCTCCACTTCCTCCCCGAAAACAAAACCAAAACCCATATCCCTATGCAGGTAACATTCCTTTCTTCCCACAACTCACTAACTTTCCACAACCGGTTAACAACTTTAACCAAGGACCCGCTCCACATAATAACGTTCCTCATCAGACTTACCATCTTAGTATTAACTACCAACAGCAAAATTAAAGTTCTCGACCTCAAATCCATCTGAGTCATTAATATTCTAATCCAAACCAAGGGAACCATGGGCAACCACCAGCACCACAAAGACAATCTTGTCTGGAACAAATGGATGCAAGCACCATATAGACACGAGCAGTAAACTATACAAACCAACCCAGGCCCCAGACTAACTGACAACCTGCACCGAAGAGACCAAACCTTCCAGCCCAAGGACCGCATCCAAATAAAATGCAGAGGAATTTCCATACTACACAGCCTGCGTACCGAATGGAGAATTGCAAGAATATCAACAACTTGTCGCTATAGAAGACGCAAATAACAATCAAACACTGATTGATTATCTCGGATACTCCGGACTCGAGCAAACCAACCATCAGGAACACCACAAGCCTGAAGTTAGTGCCCCCAGTAACACTGAAGCTTCCCACCAATCATAAGATATCCATTTTTCAGGCTAAATAGCTCTTCGCTGCCCTATTTTGAATACCAGACGGAGAGCGGAAATGTTTTAAGGTTTACACACAATTTCCAACAAGAACTACATTCATCGGAAATACGTAAGAAACCTTATACCTAACGATAACCCATTTTACGCCAACTCTGTCGGTGGAAATATAAAAATCACACACCACGTTATACTAAATCTTTTTGGTCCCACTAACGTAGGTCTTTAATTTTTTATCCTTGCTTCACTACAATCGTTTCACGGGATCTTCGGCAATGATAGCCTCAAAGAATTAAATGCTGTAATACATATCGCAAAAAGTTTCCTCACCCTTCAAAACATTATCAAAATTCCTATAAAACAACACATTTCAGAATCAGTTAACAACATACGTGTAAGAGTTTCTCATTTAAATCAAAACCAAATAGGAAATCTCAATACTGTTTTAAGAAAATTTCCTAACCTTTTTCCAGAACCGGATCAGAGATTGACATATGCCACAGTAGTAAAAAGTGAAATTCGAACTGCTGATGATAATCCAGTTTACTCAAAGTCCTACCCTTACCCAACGGCTCTGAAGCCATTTGTGGATAATGAAATTAAGAAATTGGTAGATGACGGCATCATACGACCTTCACGGTCTCCCTATAACGCACCTGTGTGGGTAGTCCCAAAGAAGCTGGATGCTTCAGGGGAGAAAAAGTTTAGGTTAGTGATTGACTATAGAAAACTTAATTTAGTCACTATACCCGATAGGTATCCAGTACTTGAAATTAATGAAGTTTTATCCAATCTGGGAAAGAATAAACTATTTACAGTTATTGACTTAAAAAGCGGATTCCACCAAATACTTTTGAAGGAATCAGATATCGAAAAGCTGCCTTTGCAGTCAATCACGGTAAATACGAGTTTACCCGTCTTCCTTTTTGGCTGAAAAATGCCCCTTCGATATTCCAACGCACACTCGACGATATCCTCAGAGAACAAATAGGAATAAGGTGCTATGTCTACATAGATGACATAATCATCTTCGGTCGTAACGAAGAAGAGCACTTTGGAAATCTCACATTAGTCTTTGAGACATTAGAAGGAGCAAATATGAAAGTCCAAATGGATAAGTGTGAATTTCTCCGAACGTCAATTTCTAAAATTTCTTGTCTGTAAAAATGGAATCAGAACTAATGTTGATAAGGTAAAGGCTATAGTTGATTTTCCACCCCCAAAAACTCTTAAAAATCTAAGATCTTTCCTGGGCATGTCAGGATACTACCGTCGCTTCATTCCTGGTTATGCCAAACCTGCAATTCCCCTCTTAAGAGGGGAAGAAGTACGTGGACGCGTATTCAAATATCAAAAAAAGTTCCTCGTTTCTATTAATTTGAACCAGCAAGCATTAAAAGCATTCGAGAAAATTAAGAACTCACTCGTATCCAAAGAAATTCTATTTGCATACCCAGACTTGTCAAAAGATTTCGAACTCACCGATGCTTCGAATCATGCAATCGGTGCGGTATTATCCCAAAATAACAAACCAATAACTTTTCTATCCCGAATATTAAATAAAACTGAAAAGGAAATGCTCGTCATCATCTGTGCACTCAACTCTCTGAGAAATTTCCTTTACGGCTCAAGAAAAGTGAACATTTTCACCGATTACCAACCATTAACGAATGCACTTAACAATAGTAACAATAATGCTAAGATGAAAAGATGGAAAGCCATCTTAGAGGAATATGATCACGAAACCATTTACAAACCTGGCACTACAAATGTTGTAGCTGATGCATAGGGCATAAGGCTAGACCCCCCCCCCCTCCCCCCCCCCCCTAAAACTTTCACCAACTCTATAACTCTGGCCCAACATAGTAACGAAACCTCGTCACACAACCTTATCCCATTCGTTGAGGTACCTATTAATGCATTCAAAACCCAACTCATTCTCGAGACAGGGGAAAAAACACACTATAAACTTCAAAAACCTTTTTCAACATACTGGAGACATACCTTCACCGAACCTCAATACACGAAAGAAAATTTAATAGGTATATTTAAAAGATTTCTTAATCCTAATGTAATCAATGCAATTATGGCTGATGAAACCACTATGGGAATAATCCAATAAATTTACCCCTTGTAAATATTTCCACAACTATAAAATCAGATTTACTCGAATAAAAGTAGAAGATTTAGAAAGTGAAACAGAACGGGAAAACATACTTTAAAAAAAAAACACAAAAGAAAACAGACTTCAAATTATCGAAAGATCCTTTTTTCCGAAAATGAGCTCCAAAATAAAGAAATTAGTTAATCAATGCGGTATTTGTAAAGGAAACAAGTACGATCGCCACCCTACTTAATCCCGAGCCATTGAAGACATTAGACAACCTTTAAGAGAACTATTATTTTTCTTTCCAATCCCCAAATACGTAGTTATAGATAACGAGAAATCTTTAAATTCAGCTTCCATCACATTCATGATGGAAGACCAGCTAAAACTCAACATTTTTAAAACCCCATCTTACAAGAGTGAAGTCAACGGCCAAGTTGAAAGGTTTCACTTAACTCTGTCGGAAATCATGCGGTGCATAAAGACCGACGGTACAAACCGTTCATTCGAGGAATTACTCGAAAGATCTGTATATGAATACAATTTTACCGTTAACTCTGTTACCGGAAAAAAAACCGATTGACTTTTTATGGTAGAAACTTTACTACAGATCCTGAGCAATTTGAAAAATCTAGGTTAAATAACATAAAACAGTTGAAGGAAAAACAGGATAAAGATCTTAATTACCATAATAAAGATAAACAGCAACCAAAAACGTACTCACCAGGTCAAACAATTTTTGTCAAAAACAATAAACGAATAGGTTCAAAGCTTACGCCACGGTTCAAAGAAGAAATCGTTGAAGAAAACAGACGAACAACAGTTTTAACGAAATCAAGCAGAGTCATACACAAAAGTAATATTCGATGTTAAGCAGCCATTACTATCTCATTCAAAGGTTACTCCTCACCCACTCCTCCTATGGTGATATGTAATCCAGTAGGGAAACGTGAAACTGATTCACTGATTCCTTCCTTCCATTCCTTGAACACGAATTATCCTTAATACAAAATTGAATAGATATAGTAATATCAAAGCGTACAGAACGAAAAGAGCACTAAATTTCATCGGGTCAGCTTGGAAGTAGATATCGGGAAAGCCCGACCACGACGATCAGATCCTTATGGAAAACAAAATTAATAATGTAATTGAAAACACAAATACTAAATTTTTATAAACAAGCAATTAAAGATAGAATTAATCAACTAACAAATGTTACAAATGACATTTAACATAATAAAAAAGGATAGAATACTTACAAATGAATTAGCTTTAAGTTTACATTTAAAAATAAAATTGATTAAAGAAGAACTAACAAACACAATTTATGCCATAGAGTTAGCGAAAACAAACATTGTGAACTCAAACATATTGTTAAAAATGGAAATTAATTTAATATTGAATAAGATAGATAAGAGTAGTATTCCATATGAAAAGAAGCATTGCCATTAGCTAGTGTTAAGATTGGTTTAAATTCAACTCAACTTTTATATATAATAGATATTCCCACAAATAATGGAAAAATATATGAAAAATTGTTAGTAGAACCTATTAAAACAAATAAAAATACTATACATAAGATACCATATGAAAATATTTTAAGAAAATATGAAGAAATTTTAGCCATAATAAAAGATTGTAAAACAATTAATAACTTATTAGGATGTCTTAGATCTAATTAATGATAAGTGTATTTCAAATTTGTTAAGTAGAAAAAATGCGAAATAAGTGTATTTCAAATTTGTTAAGTAGTAAAAATGCCATATGCAATGTGACAAATAGCCAACATATCCCGAGAGTGGAAGAACTAGCTCCTGGAACCGTACTCCTGAACAACTTTCTAGGCACAACGCAAGTGGTAAAAGGAACATATCTCATCAAGTTCGTGAATACCACAGTCACAATAGATAACCAAAAGTTTACATCTGAAGAAATAACCCAATTACATGCACTTCCATCTTTCCTCCAACCATCATCCGAAGGAACCGAAATTGAACAAATTCTATCACTTGAATGGAGGAAAGAACTAATTAAAACTGAAAAAGTGATTCATCAATGAATCAATTACTCTGTCCTAATAATAATAGTCATTATCGTATTACTCCTCCAAATAATAAGCCGAAGATCAAAAAGATCTCCTAAAACAACAATCATCCCAATATCCCTCATAGGTGAATCAGAAAACCAAACAAGGAAACCTTACATTTAGAGGGGAATAGTTAACACCACACTTCCATAAAATAACATAAGTCATACACGTGCAGTCAATCACTGCAAATCCAAATTCCCACAAAAATGCACTAAACACAAAACGCAACAGGTTATGTTGACAATGCGAACAAATAATCTGATCTGCTGCAATTCACCGTTTCCATCTTGTCGTAGTAGGTTATAAGTTAGTTTTTAGCCTGAATTGTATCTTGAGTGAATAAAGTCTTCTTTTTTTTAAATAAATCTTTTAATATTTATTTTAATTTATACACCCGAGCACATACATTCATAGGTATGTAGGTTATGTACATCGAAAATGTTCTTAGCAGCTTTACAGTCTTACATAATTAAATCATATTTAAATTGTGCTTAATCCTTTAATGACCTACTTTCAAGCAGGTGTTGACAAAAGATAAACAAAAGTCGAGGATTAGCTTACATTCTACAATATTATTGAGTAAACTTATCACTTTACTTTCGAATATTCTCTTAATAAATATCACAGAACAGATCAGGTAGAAGATTTGCTGGTTCCTTTTTAACATGTTTTTTTCACATGTTATTTTCACATTGATGCTAATAATACTGTAAAAGATCGATATTATGCTGACTTTCAGAAACAATTAAGGCACATACGATTGATATTGATCGGGTTACGAGTACATATATATCCATAAACGATCGAAAATGTACTTACAAATTGAGAAAAGAGAATGGTTTTGCTACGAGTGTGTAAGAATTATATTCCATATGGAGTCGAAAGGATTTGATAATTTTAAAAAGAAACCAGGAAGTTGCATATTTTATAAATCTGTTTGACTCGAACTCTCAATTATCCAACATATTTCAATATATATCCTGATTATACGAATATAACAATACTAAGTTCTCTAAGCACTTCTGCACCGTTCGCTAATCTACTAGTTTTCAAACTTCTTTAAATTTGAAGAATATGGGACTGTCTTATTTGAAAAAAAAAAATTCTCACACAATTTTTTCTTACCTTGCGAACCTCATGCGACCATTGATTAACACGTTTTTTTAGAACAGGCTCGGATGTCTTGTTTGGAGTATTTACCATTATATTTACATCGCACTCACTCATCACCAGAAGCAATTCCTAGCTGACTATTTTAAACTTAATAAATGAGCACTTTTAAAATTGTTACTTAAACAAACAACAAACAAACCATCACAAAACCCAAACATGAAATTAAACAATACACATTTGTTTTATGCAGATTTGCAAACTAAAAGCATGCGACTTAAATTTTCTGCTTTTCGATTGACATTTGAACGGTTTTGTTTTAAAACAGAAAACATTGCGGCGAATTACTTTTGTAAATCCACGAACATACGTATGCGTATGGCTGTAGATTTTTGTATGTTTGTTCATATATATGTACTAAAAGGGTGTGTAGCAACTTTGGTAATTTGTATCAAGCCATGCTTGTGCAGCATTGAACGGAATTTAAATGGTCCTTTTCAGCATATAAACGACCTTGTTAATCTGAAATAGTTTCAACGTGCTGCAAGTTGCGATAATTGTTAATTAACCCTGCTGCATTTTTTTTCATTAAATTTTTTCTTAATTGGACGTTGTTGTTATACGAGTATAAAAGAATGTGTTGAGTTTTATCTTTTAACTTGGCATGTATAAGTTTTTTGTGTCATAGCTTGCAATTTGGAGTTATTCTGTCAACTAAATTGTTTCTTTTAATTTAGGAGAGTTATTATAGACGTGCTATTGTTTGTACTCCAGGTCGGAGCTTACCGCTCTTATTATATTGGCATTAAATATTATTATAGGATACTACCTATATTGTGACAAAACGAGCAACGTGTAGAACATTATTTAATAATAGGCTATTATATAGGGTGCCCCTAATTCGTCAAGGATAATTTGGGAAATGATTTTTGGGTATACTCTAAAGAAAAAACTGTTCCATAGTAAGGGTCTATTTCCAATGTTGACATCATTTATCGAGAATTTAAGAAAAGGCTTATTTTCTTGTACTCTGACTCATGTTAACGGAAATTGCTCTGTTAGTACTCTGTTAGGAACTTCGTTTAGGACTTTAATTTTAGAAGAAATACTAACCTTTATATCTGCATTTAAATAAAGTTAATGCCTTGTTTAGGTCTTCAGTAATCCAATTTCAAAACTTGCTCCATTTTTCTTGCCCAATGCATATAAAACATAACGTTTTACTATTTTTTCTTATGAACGTAACAATAATAAAAAAAAAGAATCATCAACAAGTTTGCAGAAAAGCCCATAGATTTTATGATACTTGAGAAAATTTGCAGCAGGTAGAATTAAAAAGTTTTAAAAGGGTTTTTGCTTTAAGCTCCAAAGGCTATGAATAAAAAGTGATTTTGTGTGGTTTTAGATAATTTTTATTTAATGTGTGTACTAAGGCAGTTATAACAGGTGCTCAAAGTGTCCTCCTTGGTTTTGTATGCATGCTAGAGCCCGTTTTTGAATTTCAGTGCGAAAGTTTATTGATGCTAACTCACTTTTGATGACGCTTCGAAAATACACTCTTCCAATTCAATTAAGGTTGCTATTTCGGTTGAATAAACAAGTTCTTTCATTTCTCATCATAAAAAAAATCTAATACTGTAAGTTCAGGTGATCTTGCAGGCCAGTGGACTCGTCCATTTCTTCCTATCCAACGTTACCATACTCTTCATCTAGCCAATTCTTAACCTCATGACCGTAGTGGGCTGGAGTATAATCCTGTTGGAAATATGATAAAGCTAGTTGAATCAGTGGAATGTCCACCAATAGTAAATCATTTCGCAAAAACTCCAGATAGTTTGCAGAATTCCGCCTATGTGGTAGTTTGAAGGTGCCGATTAACTTGTTTCCAATTATACCTGCTCGCATATTGACGCTGAACTTGTGTTGAAATGATTTATGTCACCTTGTGTGTGTATTATCCGCAACCCATGTATAAAGATTATGAAAATTTATGATCCCATCTCTTGTGAATTGGGGTTGGTCCGTCCAAAGAATTCTGCTAATAAACTCGTTGTCATCCAAGTTTATTTTCCAAATCATCGGGAAGCAGATCTTGCACAAGCGTATGATGGTATAGATAAAGATTTTCTCCATGCAGTACTTTACAAATTTTATGTCTGGAAACATTGAATTGCAAAGCTAAACATCTGATATTGATTGATGGATCAGTCGTAACAGCTTCGTATTCTTTCATCAGCCGAAATTCTTCTTACTTGTGGAATTCCCTCGTTAGGTCGATTATTTGAAACTGATCCTGTTTCTCAAAGTCTTCGATACGTATTTCCAAATACTCCTTCACTAGGAGTATCATAGGCTAGGATAAAGTTTATGGTATCTCTAGTTGATCTTTCATTACACAGCCCATAAACGAAAATAATATCTGGGTATTCTGCTGAATTAATTTTTTATACTATTTTTGTTTAGTACATTTTCAAAATAGGTCTTCATACCCCAAACCTAACTCTTTCAGATAACTTTTAAGGAACAGCATAAAGAAATGAGGGTTTTGATAGATAGTCAAATAAACGAGAATGTTTAAACTGTGCAGTTTTAAAAAAATTATTAATTCTCTTATTGTCAACTCTTGTTAGAGACGTATGTAGGTAAAAAATCGTAATTTCCTTTTTTACATGCTGAAGGTTTTCCCAAGTATCATAAAACCTATGGTTCTGCAAACTTGTTGATGAGTTTTTTTTTTGATTATTGTTACATTCATAAGAAAAAAATGTAAGACGGAATGTTTATTCCGCATTTTCTAAAGAAAGAGGCCTCAAAGCCAATTAAATTAGCATGGGCAAGTAAAATGGAACAGGCTTAGAGATTGGATATCTGAAGACCCAAACAAGATATCAATTTTATTTAAACGCAGTTATAAAGGCCAGTATTTCTTCTAAAAATAAGCTCCTCAGCGAAGTTTCTATCATTAGTATTAACACAGCAATTCCTGTTAACATGGTTCAGGGTACAACAAACTAAGCATGTCCTTAGATCCGTTATAAATGATGTCAACATTGGAAATAGACCCTTACTGTAGAAAGATTTTTTTCTTAGAATATGCACAGGAATCATTTCAAAAATCAGGGGATACCCTGTACATATATTGTTGTTATAAATAATATACTAAATATTTCTGGGAATGCGATATTGACTGTATGGTGAATATGACATCACTTCTCAACCAAGGTTCAATAAAGATATGTGTGATCTAGCGTTGGCATGGTGTAACACGATCCCCTAACTATTTGCCAATTTTGACTGTTCTCTGATTCGTTCCTAATGTGCAGTAATTGTTGACAGTAAACATCTGAATTGATCGTTTGGTTCCTTCGTTTGGAAGTAGCTCAAAGTACACGACACCTTTATAATCACATCAAATTAAGTGCCCGAGGAGGTTAGAGAATCCCATTAGTTCCAAAGTGATGCGTGCCCTGCGCATTATGCAGTAAATGTTCATGCGTATTTCAATACAACGAAGAGGTTTACTCTAAACCCATCAGGAGCTTAGAAAAGTTACGTAGCCGTGTCCAGGAAACCGCTTCAAAAATTACGCAACAGCGTTATGTGCGTCTCCTCAAAAGAGCTTTTGTTCGAAGATGTCGAGCTTGTATCAGAGTCGGTGGGAGACAGTTTGAACAGTTACTGTAATTTTTGGGTAAATAAAGCTTAAATAATGTTTAACATAGTTTTTTACTACATCCTTATGAGCATGTGCAGTTAAAGATAAGAAAAGATCAATTTTTAAAATTTTTGATATTCAGTTGAATTTGCTCCTTCTAAACATTAATAGCAATAACTACGTATTTACATTAAATAAAAGACTGTATTATACCATTTTGAAATCTATATTACACACGTGTTCTTTTTAACAGTTGGCCACTTAGGTTTCCATATTTTTTTTTTACACCCAAACTGCTTAAACTTTACAAAAAATAAACATTTTGCAAATTTCATGATAAAAATTAAAGTTAAAATGTTTTTTTTCAAAAATGTGGCAACAGCTACTTATAATATTTACTGCATATCAAATAAAATAGTCTATGAAGAATATTTTAACGTAAAAAAATCAATAGATTTCATTTTTTTGATGCCGTAGTATTAAGAAACCTAAAGTCATGTGAAAAAATAGACTTTAAAAAAAAAAAAAATACATAACTTATGTACTAATTGGGATAGATCGTTTTTTTGTATTTTATTTTGAGGGCCCGATAGCCCACCTATGAGGGGTTTCAGGCTTATCCATTCTTTTCTGGACACCCTGTATACAATCATTATATCCAAAATTCATTCCGAGTAATATTTAAATTTGGTAGAAGGCAATTTATTTTTATTACTTTCTTATAAATATCTATTACATAATTTCTTTTCAGTAATAGTGGTTAAGGTAAACCGAAATAGTTTGGATTTTCGTGAACAAATTATATGTATGTGTATTAGTCTATTAATTTGTATCTGCGGAATCCGAATTCCATGGATTTTCATCATTCTCAAACTCAGTTGAAGTCATTGTAAATGACCTCATATTAGCAGGTGAAGACATACCTTTATACGGCATTCGCGTCACCTGTAAGCCATAGTTATCGGCGATAACGTAGCGATAGTTAGGCAAAATTTCTTTAACCTCGTAGGGACCTCTATATTTTGCGAATAATTTTTTATTAACACCCAGAGTGGTTAGGACATTTTTTATCAAAACATAATCAACCTTTTTATATATGTGTGGCTGTTTATGACGTTTATCGAAATACACCTTATTATAAGCCTGATTCTTTTCGATGCTTTTGACTGTTTGACTCCTGATGTTATAGAATTTCCCAGGTTTTTCTCCTATAGTTTTAGTTAGAAACTCCATGACTCTATCGCAGAATATTTCCTTTTTATTTCTTCCAAATAAGAGCATACTTGGAGTAAAACCAGTGGTTCTACTCAAAGCATTGTTAAGGACATACTCGTACTCTATCTTAGATAAATGTTTATCCCATTTTCCAGTTGACGCACTCTTTAGCCAACATTGGAACCAGAATTCGATTGCTTCGCTCAACTTGGCCATTAGACCCGAAGAATGTGTTGCAACCTTTATATGATCAATGTTATTTTCATTTAAAAATTCCGAAAACTCCTTGGAGGTAAACATTCCAAGATCAGAAAATATTTTATTTGGTATAGGATAGCTTTCAAAATACGAATTCAAACATACTATGACTTCTTTAGTCTGAGTTGTTTTCATTGAATACAGTTTGAAAACTTGGTAAAGCCATCAATAACCAATAAAATATACTTTTTTTTGGAACGCGAATTCGCTAAAGGACCGAGGTGGTCAATATGAAGCGTGTCGAAGGATATATCTCCTTTTGGTATTGAATGAAGACTTCCTTCTATCTTGCCAGATTCAGGAGAGAAATACTTACATTTAAGGCAACCCTTAATGTACTCCCTTATTTTCTGCTTCATATTGAGGAACCAATATATCCCCGATATAAAATCAAAACATTTTTCCAATTCCAAATGACACATGTCATCATGGTGAGTACTTACTACTTGGTTCACCATATGAGACGGCACATAAAAAATAAATTTATTTTTCCCCTTTCGATACACTAAACCATCAATCATTTGAAAATATGCGTTCTCTCCTTTTTCCAACTCAGAAGATATAGCAACAACTTTGGGATCTTGCCTTTGAGTGGCTGCTAAAACAAACTCGAAAGACTCATCTGTGACGTGGAGGATGTTAAAAGTCCTACTGAGAGCATCTACATGTGTCATTTGACTACCTTTCCTGTGCTCCAGGACATAATCAAAGGATTGAAGCTCTAAGACCCAACATACATGGGTTTAAGATCTTTTTCTTAAATTAAATTAACTTTGAACCTCCGTAAAACATAAATTATAGAAAGCGTTTCTAGTTATAACTATGATACTTGCCTTCGAATTCTGTTGCTCTTTTAGAGAAAAAAAAATATAAGGTGTAACTTGTTATCAGTTTGGTTTAGCATTAAAACTCCATAACCATTGCTACTTGTATCGCAGTGCAATTCTGTGATGCTAAGAGGGCTATAAATCGACAAAACCGGGACTTCTGTAAGTTTTTTTTTAACAAATTGAAAGACTCAAGTTCAGCAATTCCGAATACAAATGGTGCATCTTTTTAATGAGATCATTTAATGGTTTTGCCAGAATTACAAAGCTTTTGATAAATTTTCTAAAATACTAGCTTAAAGGTAAATACTCGTTACTTTCGGGTATTCATGTCTACTCGGTATGTAATTTTGCTTAAGTAATCACCCAAAAGTAACGAATACTTTCTACTCATGATTACCTGAATGAATCCTTTGTGGATATTGGGTACTGTAAACTGAATAGTATGAAAGAAGTATGAGGTGACTACTACGTTTTTGTTTTTACTACTATAGCCATACAATCGCACAAATACAACGCAACGGTTATTACTTATTTTCGTGTTGTTGCTTGGATAGTTGTGTTTTGTGTGTTTTAACTGATTAAAAAAAAAATATAGAAGCAGAAGAATCGTACTGAATACGAGAAGTACCCACTGAGTGAGTGAATACTCGAATAAGTAATAAGTAATGATTACTTTCATGTATTCGGTACTTTATAACGAGTGAGTACTTTTTCCTACAGCACTAGATATCATCAATGTAGGTATGAATCTTAGATTTTGAAATCAAGCTCCTAAAAATATGCTTTATATATCTCTCAAAAACAGCTACGACATTTTTTAACTGGTCTTCTATCAAAGGAAGATAGTTACCGAGAGAAGTAATTTTATTTAATTCACGAAAGTGAATTCTTTTGAACAACAATTCTTTTGTTCTTTTGAACAAGCACAATGGGAAAAGCATATTCGGAATACGATTCGCGAATTATACCTTCAGATACGAGTATAAGATCATTCAAAATTTTTTGTAATTCCACTTTCTGAGGATAGGACAATAAAATGGTGTATGTTTTGATAAAATAATCCTCTTCTTAAAATCATTCGAAGGGTTAAATACATCCCGATTAGTATGCATAAATACAGGTCGCATAAGCTCTAATATAATATTCTTAACAGCATCTGATATGTTATTATTTATATTAAGTTGTAACTAACATTCTTTATGATATAGACATCAATATTTAGAATTTGATGAACAAAGTCAACGTCGCTTACGTCATCCTCGGTATCGAATATATCGCCAGTATGATGGTGTGTTGACTGCTTTGAGGAAATTAGGTGATCTTGAATGAATGAATCTTGAGCGACTGAATCTTGGACGAATGTTTGCACGCGGTTTATCTCCGAACTGTTTTTTTCAAAATGAAACCAATTCTCGCAAGGAGATCCCCTCCTAAAATAATAGGATAAGTCATTGAATGATTTTTAACAAAAAAAAATTATAAATCTATTGACATATTTTCATAGTAAATAATGCTACTAATACTTCCCAAGATATCCAGAAGACTATTATTAACTCCACAATATGTTGATTTCCCTGAATCTAGTTCTTTTATAATTGATGATAGTATAAATCGTTCCTGGACGAAACTGATAGGACTTCCCGAATTCAAGAGCGTTAAAAATTCAACCGAAGACTCCATGTTCTTGTCGATAAATCTGTAGTTGGCAAGTCGTTCAAAATCTTTGCCTGATGAATTAATTTCTGCAACTTTTTCAGCCAGTTTCGTGTTAATATTTTGAAGATTAGTCCCTTTTAGCGTCATCACGGGTTTCACATTTGAGCAGTTTGCGGAGATGCGACCTTTTCCACCGCACTTGTAGCAAGTTACACAATCTTTATTTATTTGGACACTTTCACGTTCAATGTTTCGGCTGGTTGTTGCTTGTGTTTTATAGTCTATTCTTGTAACTTTGTTAAATTTTTTGTTTCCATGTGTGTTATAACGACTATTGTTTTTAATTTTCTCATATTCTCTAAGACCCGCTTTTAATTCGGCCATATTATTTGCATTATATAAAATAAATTTCTTCATTTCAAAGTCATAAATACCTCTAATTATGAATTGGATTAAATCCTCTTCTCTGTTCCAGTATCAGATGCAACTTCTTGCATACCTACCTGGTGCCAAGTTCATCGTAAACATCAGCTTTGGTGACGACCTTCTCAAATTCCTCTTTGTTTTTAACTCAATTCAACTCCTTGGGCAGATTGTCCTGGCAAACAGCTTCGCCGTACCTCGAAGGAGTCTTTTCCCATAAATAAGCTTAGCCTTATCATCGAGATGAACTATTTCGGCATATTCCTCAAATTGTAAAATCCAACGTTCCACATCCCTAAAGTTGCGTGAAATTGATGAAGCTGAACCATAGTTGTCCTCTCGCAGCTGTAATTGTCGAAGTTGTTGTTTCAATTTTTCAATTTCTTCCTTTTTCCTACAGATTCTCCTCCTGTGATTCGCTCTGAATTTCAGGCAAATGTTCATTTGATAAAACTGAGTCCTCTATAGTTGCAGAACTATCCCGTATTAATTGAAGTAGCCCGTCATTCGCGAATCCTTCCACTGCTTCCTGAACATGAATTTTGAGTTCATGAATTTTGGTTCTAGTTGATAGCGACACATTCTTGAGCATGATCACGACAACCCACGTGGAGCACTAGCATATCAAATATATTCTTTGTTCTCGAAAAACAAAAAAAAATCTCTTTAATGTACACCGCTAGAAAACTGTAACACTTCTAGCACACGACGCGGCGTATTATCCCACTTCTGAAAATTGTAGGAATTCGAAGTTAAAGAAAAGGCAAAAGGTTCTGTCTAGTTCTAACGTATATTTACAACTACTTAAGTGATTTTTATATACATTTATAGTGGATGTGCTGAGAGAATTTAGTGAAGAGTTTCGTTTAGGTCATCCGATGCTATTAAACGGATTCTTATACGGATGATCAAGTACATACAGCGGTAATAAAAAGAATTCATACACTTCATTATTAATTGCCTACACAAGCTTTTTTACAAGTTCAAGACTTTGTAAGTGATTTTCAATTATTGCATGTGATGCATTAAACCTCTCACCAAACTCTCGGATAGTCATATGATGATCTGATTCCATTATGATTTCTATTTGGTCATCATCATCTTCAGTTGGTCTACCAGAAAGTAGGTCATCTTTGAATGAAAAATTTTGTAAACCAATTCTGACACGTGCGTTCTGTTAAGCAGTCAACACCATAGGCTTCTAAACTTCATATATCTCTTTCGGAGCCTTCGTAGCTTTCTTGCATTACGGATTTAAAAAAGTAAAATATGTCGAAAATGGTCGATTTTTGCACTACATGCTAAAATTAACATGGTGCTAACAGGTGTAGACAAAACTAAGCTCGACTTGATTCTAATGTGAAAAAATTAAAATAAAATAAAAATCATAGTGAAAATCACCAAACGTAAGGCAATGGAATTGTAAAAACCGAAATTACTTTCTTGCCACCCCAATGGATAGAAACTACGCCATTTCAAAATGAACCCTTTACAGAACCCTGCATTTGATGGTTAACAAAACAAAAATGTTTCTAAATTTTCTGGTTTCTATAATTTTAAAAAGTACTTAGAATCCAACAAATATAAATGTATTTCTATGATAAATATCTAATGTCAAATATCTGAATGTATTCCACAAACTATACTCGTACTCGTATATATATAATCATTGATCTTCGCGTTAAATTATACTTTACACTAACTATTGGCCAATAACACGTTAAACCAGCACCAACGCTATGGGTGTGACAAAGATATAAATGCATAAGTACTTTTTTTATATTTTTTTCGTTTGTCCATGCCTTCCTGTTGCAATAAATTTACTTTTGATTTATTGAAAATGCAATGAGCAAAAAGTTGGTCATATTTTTTTTACATTTTAAGTTTCTGTCCAGCACAAAGTTGTGACTATCGAATTCAAAAATGCAATGCAATCCCCAAGTCAGCTTGAGGCAGCCAAATAGGTAGAGTACTTAATAGCAGTAATTACAATTTTCTTCTTTTTTCTCTATTTTATATCAACCCACCCGGCGAGTTCACAACTTAAAATAAGCCTAAGAGTTGATCCAACGTGTGTTAATTTATTCAGTTTCTCCTCTTTGCTATAAAACGACTTCTGATAATGATCAACTAAAGAACTGCACCCAGTGCAATCAAAATTTTAAAAATCTAACCACCGGCTAGCAAACTACGAGAAAAAAACAAAAGCAAGTACAAGCACTACAAACCCAAGGAACTGCGAAAATTCCAAAGTGACAAGTGGAAACTAATATGCAGACATTTCGCACTAATTTTGTGAATAATATGAGAAGATTGTTACCTACTTTACAAATATGTGATTGCCATTTTTATTTTCAAATAAAAACATTTATTTATTAATTTATTTTATAAAAATATAAAAAAAAATGTTAAAGTATTTGTTTCATTCAACGAAAAACCTACTCGTATGTTTATAATAGAGTTGGAAAAAATATCACAGATTCTTTTATTTAATCTGAAAAATTGTATAACTTAAAAGAAGAACGAGTTATATATTGTTGTTATACTTTAAGTTATACTGAGCTTGTTTTAAGCTTAAACTCGGTAGGTACAAATATGATATAACTATCTTCCAACATTTCGTTTGACGGGGGCTGGAATAGAAGTCGAATTTTGTCCTACGCTGATATAGGCGCGTAGCCAAAAGTTTGGCTACATTTTCCTAACGCTAATCGTCGTTTACATACGTACGAGTACATATGCCTTTTCTATACGTCTGCAGTCAAAAACAGTTATCGATCTCCGACTAACAGAAACTTAACAAACAACGATATCGGTCAATATTTACTGGTGATGGAATATATCATCAAATGAACCATTTAACAGACTTTCCTTTCGGTACAAGACACCGACAAGTACAAAACTGGCACTGTAAACATAGAAAAGAAATTCGCTCTTAAAGCTTAAGCATGCAGAGACAGACGAAAATGACGCTGAAATAACGATACTGAAGTCAATGATTAAAAGCAAATTAAAATAAACCTGTATTTGGGCAATAAAAAGGTCCGAATATAATAATAATGATATCACTTTGTCGGAATTCCACAGTCTACATAAAACAGACAGATACTATCGATGGCTGGTATAAGTGCAGGCGTTGTTGAAGATCCACAGGAGAAAGTGAATTTGCTGGAAGCTTCATTCGAGGTTACGTAACAATGAATTGTCCAATTTACCGTAATCATGACACAACAAGAACTAGCCCTTTGTGAATCTGTTTTACGAACTTTCAAATTGGCGATCTGGAGAATCGTTTGTATTATAGTATTCAATGAAGGAAACGCAGCAAAGAGTTATTGCTCATTTCTTCGGGTGAAAAGATGTTAATCTATGAGTTAAAAAACTCCACCTGGTGTAGATGGTATGCTAAACATTGTATTGGGGCTTCGATATTTTAGCTACGCTATTTAAAAATGTACTGAATAATGCGTATTACCCGTTGCATTCGAAAATAGCAGAAGTGCACACTAAAATCTCCCAAAAGAGATAAGCATCGAACTAAGCCAACTAATCTTTGGTCAAGTACTTCGCTTCCGAATATTAACAAGGTATTCAATGTAGTCAATAGAATACTGTTGGAAGGATAAAAACATTATCCCGGACAATCAATTTCATTTATATGATTTACAACATTCGTAGTTAAATGTAGCAACAAGATTTCGAATTTGTTTACATTAAAAACGGCTTACAGCTCATCAACAGTATTTTCCAATATGACTACGATCATATTAATTGTTATTTAGATGTGATTCTAGGGATACTGGAATTAACTGGCGAAATTTGTCCATTGACCATAGACAGGGATTGTCAGTAAGAAGCGTTTTATTTTATATTCTTAAAAAGTTTATAATTTGTGTTTTTTTTTAAGAAGTTTGTCTTTTGAATTAGCAAAACTTTTTCCAACGAAAGCCAATTTGACAGCTGGCAGCTGATATGTGCCCAATTTGCCTTACCATTTCGTGAATAGACTTACGACAGAACTGTGCGTGCAAAATTGTGCAAATTTATTTCGAAAATTTTCGTTCAGTTCGCAAAACTGCCATGCCACAAGCGCGCCAAAATCAATGTATTGAAATAAAAACATTCGATAAGTGCTTAATTCCGGGCAATGAACCTGTGAATTGACTTTCAAGATAGGATTTAACGCCTATGGACCTTTTCTGTGGGGATACATAAAGTCGCTAAATTGCACCGGTTAACCAAATGCAATGGGTGACTTGGACGACATATTCGCAGCGATATTGCCGATATACGGCTCCAACTGCTCGAAAAAGTGGGTACAATCGAGTATTTGACAATAATCCGAGTCAGAGAACAAAAACTACTATCCCAAGAAGACTCTTTACATTGGGACTCGTCTAAATAGTGTTGCCATTTTCATGATTAAAGTGAACAGTGATTACCAGCAATTGCGTGATTTTCTGGGCTTATAACTCGAATTAAAAGTCCCACGAGAGTATGTTGCTATCAGGTTTTATTTCGCCGGAGGCATTTTTCCAATTTGGTGCTAAAAGATCAGTTGGTATGGTATTCCTGGTAATATACCACCCCAATGCGGTGTAAGTAAACAGCGGCGCACCTACGACGGGTAGGTTATTTATTATTTCCGAATTTTGGTGGCTTCTTCCCTAATAGCATATAGTCGAAACGGTCTCCTAGGTCGATGCGTTACTTAGATAACATAGATTATTTAAGTTAGCTTAAGTAGCTTAGGTAGGTTAATTAGAATAAAAACATACTATGGTTTTAAAAGCCTTTCATTGTTAGGATGCCAAAAAAATCCAGCTGAATAAGTGTGTGTTTAGATCTAAATACAAACCGTCGCAAACCGTATATTTGTAAAGTATGTGATTTTGTATTTCAATGAGAAAACCTGTATTAATCCACAAATGTTGATGATCTGTGTCGTTTTGCACCAAAAACTTAGCAAATAATTAAATAAATATTTATTTGCTAAATATAAATGACTAGCATTGCATGAGAGCATGACCAACTTGATGTTTTTAAATTATCAGTTGTCTTTAGTGATACTGATAAAAGTTCCCCAAAAAATTGGCATAACTTTGCAGTATTATTGTTCCTTAACAGGAAACTGATAAGGTAGAAGGCAATTAGTTCGTGCTATGCCTTACCTAAGAGGTTCAGTAAACCAGGAAAATGAAAGAAATTACATTCTTAAAGATTGTAAAAGGAAAGAGATTAGATTGATTTATATTTATTTTATTTTCAACCATTGTTATGTTTAGAATGTGAATAAAAAATGATTCGGTTTTGCTTAAGTTAAAGATGAACCTGAAGACAACAATTTTTTAATGAAATTGTACTCGCGTACATGTTCACGTGCTATAGTAAAGTCTAATATTAATACAATAAGTGTATACACTATTAAGTTCAAATTATAAATAAAAATGTGAATGCATACTTTCTGAAGACAGTAAGCTTCATTAGAATCTTAACTCCGTCGGATTGTCTCTCAACAAAAATGGTTTAAGTTTACCCATATTGCATATGTTCTCCGATTTCGACCGAAATCACAAACCATCACAACATTAATTTTATCTTCGCCAAGACAGTTATCATAATGTTCTTTACTACATTATGTGATACTTATAGTAGTTCTATCGACGGATCACACTGCTTGAAGAAACCCCCACCTTGGTTGGAAAAATCCGTTGCAGTGTCTTGACTTTTTTCTGGTCATGTAATTGCAAAATTCATAATTTCATGATGCAACACGGATTAATCACAAATTATTATAAGCCGTTATATAATTGATAAATGATAAGTACTTGGTGCACTAGGGTTCTGGTTATTTTAAATAATTATTTGGAAGTCGAGAAATAATCTTATAAAGATTCTTAGAAATTTAGAAACTTTTTGTATTATATATGCTGATATTGGCAATACAGAAACCTTAAAACACAATATATTATATTTGTTCTATTTTTTGCAACAAGTTCAATAAAAAATTAATTGGATGGAATGGATTAAGTAAGAGCCTTTCACAAGTCCTAACGTCCATTCAGAGCAATGGTTTGTACTTTAATTATTTAGTATGATACCAAAACTGGTCGAGTCAAAGTTTGGGTGTTTTTTTGCATTTTTCAATTTCAAAGAAAAAAAATTTATCGAACGTTGAAAATTATGGGCTTGAAAGGAAAAGATGTCACTTTTTTGTTTATACGAGTAAATATCAGCTACATTGTCTTTGGTTAAAAGAAAAAAAGGTATAATGTCTCACAGATCTCATCAATTTGTAAAAACATTGCAGTGTCATTGCTTAATTTACAAGAAGATGCTTTATAATGTGAAATTCAGGTTTTTATTCACATACACAGTACCTAAACGTAAGATACATTATCTTGTACATATTTCGCCTCGCACTCACTCTTCATCTTCATTGAACAAATGCTTGTAAAAATATGAATATCCTTACGCCTATCGAATCTTGTATGATACATATCTATACTGACATAAACTGCTCATAATAGTTATCTTACTTACAACATGTACATATAAATGTACAAGTACTCCAAATATAAAATCCCCACCAAAATAATATACAAATAGTTACTGGGGAAGAGCCTGAACTGAATTCAGCTAAAGTACCTATTGATTGAGTGAGTTGGCCGCTTTATAAGAGGCATAGCACAGAGCTTTACCTTTAACATGCAGCTGGGCATACGAGCAAGTTTACTCGTTACCTGTCATTATATTTGGCATTTTATTGAATTTATGTTCTATTTAGCATTACTTTATTGTTATAGCTTGCTGTATACTGCCCGTACTCGATGCCGTTGTTGCTGCATTATAACCTATGGGTAGCAAGGCACAAGAATGGCACATGGCGCGATATTGCCGATTTCTTGGTGTCTCACTCGACGGTTATGCTATACTTATTATTTACTGGCTCTGTTAAGTGTTCGAGATGGTGCTCTCTGCCGCAAGAGAACTGGCGATTAAGACTGAAAGTCATGATGATGGCGACAATGTCATTATTGTGGTGTGCAGCGAACAATAGATAATTGAGAGGAAATTTTTAAAAAACAATAGCAAGGCAACATCCTTGTTATTTATTGCCTGTTGTGTGAAATTTTATTATAAATGTGAGCACGGGATCAAAGAATGTGTCTAAAAAAAATGCTAATAATAAGAAAGGTGAATGGCATAGATGACGTACATACGTACATACTCGTATATCAGCGATAGACATGACTTACACAAAGAGAAAACATTCTTTAATAAAACTAATAGAAAATAAAAGTAAAGATGTACTATCGGACCATAAATCATTAATACAAAATGAACTATTTGCTCTGGGATTGCAAGCATCCAATTAAACGCACTCTAACATGCCATAGAAGTTCCGTTCAAATGTTTTATAAAATACCTTGATGCGAAGAAAACCACGAGGTGAATGCAGTCCTGCTTTTATAGACCTATTTATGGACGTAATTAGCGATCTAAAGACATTTTGATTTCCTATGGTTAATTAGTGCCCCATCTCTGTTATTCCGGTAAGCAGATACTAATTGGGCTATGCGAAGTTTATCCACAATAAGATCAGTTGTTGCAATTATTGCCCATACCAAAAGTGGTGTATAAACGTGACAATTGCCTCCCGGTTTATAAGTTTAATATGCTTTCTTTGCGATTAAGTGTGTAGAGGAATATGAAATAGTATTACTTTGCTTGAGCTCTGCTTTTAGTCCACGAATCTAACTATATATATGTACATGTATATTTAACACTATGAAACTCGAACTTTTATTTCAAGCTTGAAATATTGACCGTTGTTATGTTCATATATGTATAAAAGGTTTTATTTTAAAGGTTCAGACTTTTTGTTTAAATAAAATACAAAAGATATACTTTGATGACGATTTATTAAATTCACACCAAAGACTATCTCATGACATTTAATATTTAAATATATTTTCGGACATAAGTATGATTTATCCACCACGGTTACCTCATACACAGCGCATTCTAGGGATCCAATTTTCCGCCCACACATTTGGGAACAAATAATCGTTGATCATCGCATTGTCCCGGTGTCTATTGATAGTTATTTGAGCTTCTGCCTCATTCCTGAACAAAATTGTAAGATAAAGCCCAATTACTGAACAACCGACTGTACTGAAAATAAATTAAACTTGACAGCTCAATGTGACAGCTAATTTGATATTTAATCCCTATTGAAAAGTCTGACACTGCAAAAAAAAAACAATTAATATGAATTGACATGAAACAAATTTCGATGTTTTTCCAACTAATAACATTCAGTTTCGTTTTTACACAATGAAGACATTTTTTTTATCCACTAATTGAGTCGGAGAGTGTTGTTTCGAATGAATTTTTTTATTATTAAAGATATCAAGCAATGTGAACAATACTCGTTCGATAAGTTAGCTCTACTGTGGTTTTAAAGCAGAGCCCAGCTCTTAGTTATGGTTTCTGATCAGAGTCCTTTAGAAGATGGAGTACGGTATCACGAAGCAAACGCCTGTAATATATGAAACACATACATTTTCCTGTAATTTGTCATTAGAATTGTTTTCTTAAAACAACTAGAATAATGTTTTCTTATCATATGTACAAGTGTAATCGGATACACTGGCAATCACTAGGATGAGGCCATACATTTTGCAATCGATTTTCACTCTTTATAATTGTTTGAAATTTTGTACCCCCAAACTTTTACTACCTGTGAACATATTTTCTCAACAGGAAGTCATAAAATTAAAGAGTAAAGAAGAAATGAATGTTGCAATTTCCCAAGATCAAACAATGAACTTTTGAAAAGCGTGTAAAGAGATGCGCCAAAATATGTACCTTTTCAGATGTAGTAAAAGTTTGGGGGTACAATATTTCAAACAGGTATAAAGAGTGAAAATAATTGTGATCGACACTGTATATTACGAGGGCGGGTCAATAAGTCCGTGACTTTTGGAATAAAACACAGATTTTTTGATAAAAAAATAATTTTATTTTTCAACGTAGTCTCCCTTGAGCTCTATACACTTTGTCCAACGCTTCTCCAATTTTTTTATCCCTTCCAAAAAAAAATGATTTGTAGAGGTCCTCAAAATAGGCCTTTGTTTGCGAGATGACTTCATCATTGGAGTCAAATCTTTTTCCACCAAGCCATTTCTTCAGGTTTGGGAACAAGAAGTAGTCGCTCGGAGCCAAATCTGGAGAATAGGGTGGATGAGGGAGCAATTCATAGCCCAATTCATGGATTTTTGCCATGGCAACTGCACATGTGTACACCCTTGCATTGTCTTGGTGGAAAAGAACTTTTTTCTTGGCCAAATGAGGTCGGTTTTTTTTCAAATCGTCATTGAATCGGTCCAATAAGTTGGCATAATATTCCCCATTGATTGTTCTTCCCTTTTGAAGGTAGTCAATGTGGATTATCCCGCGTGCATCCCAAAAAACAGTCGCCATAACTTTATTGGCTGACAAACCCACCTTGGCCTTCTTTGGCGCCGATTCACCCTTAGAAACCTACTGTTTTGACTGTTGTTTGTTCTCTGGTGTGTTGTGATGGATCCATGTTTCGTCCACGGTTACAAAACGGCGCAAAAACTCCTCCATATTGCGATTAAACAACGCCAAACCTTCCTGTGAAGTGAAGCACACGAAATTCACTTTTTCCCATTTTCTCCTCAAATTAGTGAGTAGTCAGATAAAAATAGCTGTCAAACACAAACTAACTGACGCAGCAAGTTTAAATTTTGACAGGAGTCAACTGACAGATGCCTGTTGACAGGAGCAGTGTTGCTGTTTCAGTAAAGAGGTCAGAAATTCAAAAAGGACACACGGACTTATTGACCCGCCCTCGTATCACTTTACTCTACTTTGAATTTCCCTACAATGAAGAGGATGTGATACTTACACCTTTAAAGCTCTCTCCATATAGTGTGGGTTTCATTAGTTTCACACACCAAATATGCCAAAGTCCATCTCCAAATCAGTACCCCATCTAAGGCGAGGTTTTCTTTTACGGCCCTGTCTCCTCCGCGCTCGCACCACCTAAAACAATGAATTATAGACCTCCTGGCAAGGTCAATATCGCTGTATAGAGCATTTAGTTCATAGTTATTCATAATCATGCAGGATACTCTCAACAAGTAGGTTTGACACATGAATTGTGCAATAGAACTAGAATAATTATTAATGATATTGCTGAATGTTCTATACTTAGTCAGCTTTTCAATATTGAACATTAAAGAAATACAAGGGTGGATCAAAAAGTAACAATTTTCTAAGATAGGTTGAAAGTTGGCTTATCATCGAGTACTATCATCTTCGAAAAGACCCCATACAATTTCGGACTGATTAATCAGTAAGTTTTGATATAACGGTCATTTATATTAAAATGGAAAAAGAACAATATTAATCCATAATTCGATTTTTATTTTAGGATGGAAAAACGTGCGAAGACATGACATGTATGACAAACGTGAGATTGTCCAATGAGTTTAAACGTGGCCGTACACTAGTTTTCGATGAGGAGCGCCAAGGCCAGCCAGCACACATGATTACTCAGAAAATTGTTGAAAAGGTCTATGACAGAGGCAATAGTCATATTTTACGGAATGCTAATCACCATTTTACATGATTACTTAATGAGAAATATGTTAGCCCCACGGGTGTCGCGATTGCACACAGTGAGCAACAAGCGGATCCGACTGTCAACTTCACAGCAATGTTTGGAGCCCTTTAACCAAAATACGAAGAGTTTTCGCATCTGCACCATCAATAAAACTTCCATCCATAATGGACAATCAAATAATGAATTTTTCTAGGCAAATTTGCTCGAAATATCATGTCTACGATTTTTTGGGATTCGAAGGGAGTAATGCTCATGAATTTTTCGAAGAGAAGAAGCATGATCGCAGAGTGAATTATTGAACCAATTTGATAAGAAATTGAATCAGACACCACCCTAATCGGCAAAGAAAAACGATAGCGTACCAGCTCAGTCATCCGTAATCGCCAAATTGAATGAATTACGGTAAGAATTGCTGCTGTATCTATCTTATTCCAACGATATCTTTTAGATGGTTTAAAAAATTGACAGGAACGTTTCGAAAAGTGTGTCAAAACGATAAAAAAAAATTGTGAAAAACTTACATTTTTATTCCTAATATGGATATATACGTACGTAATAGTAGGAATCCTAGCCGCCAAATTAAGGATAAGTTGCAGGAATGAATTGGTAAATCATTCATAAGATATCACTAGATTTGTATAGTGTTTCCAGTGAAGGACGCTGAAAACTCGACATTTATTACACTATCTGAGCGGTATAAATATCTAGGAATACACTTTGGTTTAAAATAGACACCGACAATGTAGAATTCCAATGTATGCGGTGTACTTAGATTATATTCTTATTTTTTTAACCACATCAGAGAAACACTTTAGTTTTTTTAACACTAGAAGAACGTAACCTGAAAACAAAAGAAACTAATTCAGAGTTGTCACAGACCATGTACCAATAAAATATTTAAATTCAATATTCAAAAGGAACGAATTCTACCTTAGATAATTTAGATATGCAATATGGACCTGTCTTACACAATATATACATATGTATATGAAAACATCAATTTTAGGTCAATACTCGTATATGCATAAAAGAAAAAACAAATTCAAAAGTAGGACTATTCCGATTTATTGTCAAAGTAAAGAACTGGAAAAAATACTTGGAAGAGCAATTAAAAATAAAAACCAATCCATAAGGTGAAGAAAATTTGTGCATTAAGGCAGAGAATAAAAAAGTGCAACAAGTTATGGTAGAATTTAACAATAGTTTTTGTTTTCAATTAGCAAACGGTCAAGAGATTGAATGAACATGTTAAAAATAAACAAACAAGGGTTTTTGTAAGTAGGCAGAGGTCATAAAAATAACTTTTCATACAGTATCTCCTTGTGGGTGTACGTTTAACAGTGCTAACGTTTAATCATTTTCAACGAAGGTGCTAGAAATATTGCAAAATCAATAGGCCAAGCTGTCAAACCAAGTGCTGGAATTCTTGTAAATGTTGTCCCTTACTACAGCTAATTTTTTTGCTGTCGTACATACTCGTACATATATTATAAACTCGAACGGACTTCACTTTATTTATTATTCGGTTGAGCAATTGGTTTGCTGCCAAGTAATTTAACTCGAGAAATTATAGGAATTTCTTCACCGTTTCACAATTGAGGGATTATTTAGATAAAGTATCATATTTTAATAATTTTAACACGTTTTCATGAAATTAAATGAAATATTGTTACGGATGCACATCAAATTCCGGAATGACGTCGCATCAAATCCTTAAAAGTGTGAATTTGTTTTAAACCAAATCAATCAGAGTTGCTACACATGCAGTGTAGGGTTCAGGCAGACTTAAGTAAGATTATTGCGTAAGCAGTATAAGGCTAAGGTAGACTTAAGAAATTACTTTTAAGTCACTTGCTCATCAACCGTCGAATAAAGTATTATAGTTACATATTAATAAATAATCGTTTCGAGTTTTTTCCTACTGAGTTTTTCGTTGTTTATTCTATTTTCTTTGAATCAGATTTTAGATTACCAATACATTATACAAGCCTGAAATTTGGTAGAATGAAAGCTATTTAGACGCAAAGTTGCTAGAATGTGAGCAATTCACGTGTAAAGTTCACTATGTGTGTGTAATGTGGATGATGTTTTTATGTAAAATAATTTGTGTAGAATGAGAGGTAAATTGCCGCTGATGACAATTCACCCGTATTCACAGACAGGGTCACACGGTAGAGGCATCAGAAGAAAGCGGGTTTTGCATTTCCAATATCTGGAAAATTTGAAATCTATCGTATGTTAGTTCATCTATGCTACCCATGAACATAGTGGCTACACGGAAAAAGCACGCAATGTTGACAGTTGGAGAACGAAAAAACTAAAATATAACATACTCGTATCGTTGAAGTAGTAAGTTGACACGGATACAATTTTTTATACTTAGAACAAAAAAGATTAGTGTCTAATACTTTATACCGAAAAATAACAAAACTCACCGATTAATTATTTTTGAAAAACGTTGTTTTTATACCTTTTAGAATGGTATGATATAGGTATAAAGATAAACGTAATAGATATTGTATTATCTCAATCCCAAACTACTAATAACAGCTATGAAAGAGATGACTTCCTGATAAAATCTGTTAGCTCCTAACCACACCTCATTAACTCCAACGAATTAAACGACTTAGTTAGAGATCTGAACCTAAGTAAAGGAGAAAGAAATTCTAGCCTCTCCGTTGAAACAGTGGGATTAAATTAAAATAAATAAAATAAGTGATCAAAGAAAGATTGGCAGACCGACTTCGCTTTTGTAATGATGTGAAGGGCTTGACTGAAGAATCGAAATTCCAAGCGTTAATTCTGACTGGCGTCTTTTTGTAGACAGTTCCACAAAATGATTAAAAGCTGTCCTTCTCCACAATGGATAAATTTTCAAAAATTTTCATCTATGCCTTTGGCTCATTTCGTGATGATCAAAGAAAATTATGAAAATGTGAAAATGGTGCTTGAGAGTTTAAAGTATCGTATGTATTGTATATGCAGTACACCTCGCCAGTGATAGCGGGTTTTACTATGGTTGACTTTCTGCTATGAATGCAAGGCGGGTATACCAAACATCCTTGCTATCATCGCTTATGGAAGAGTAGAACAGACAATTAGAGTTACCAGCAGCACTAATGGCCTAAGCGTTCAAGGTAGGGAAACCAAATGTTAGATGTAGGACTTATATGTTAAAATAAAATATAAAAAAATAAAATCTCTTCGTCAAGATTCTAAAACTTTTCAATATCAAAAAAAAATTGTTTCCTAAGTCATCCGAAGCCAAAGTAAATGCTAGTATTTCCGTTTGACTACAAATGACGAGCACGAGAAAGCCTTAAAGTAGTAGTCCACGATTTTCTCGGAAACTTGAGAGCTGAGAACTACAAAGAGCTGATTTCAAATATGGTTACATGGTTATAATCATGGTTACAGAATGCATATGTAACATGCTCGTTTGGACCAATTTAATGACAATATGAGTGCCTATTCGGAAGAACAAGATTTGATAGGTTTTGAGCGTTGTTATCAGGGCCAACATAATGTGAGAATGGTGGGAGATAATTTGTACGAGGCAGTCTATACAATTACAAAAGAAATACATATCGTATTTATTTTTAATAATTTTTTTGTATTTTTTTTATATATGATACCTATTTTGTTACTATAGTTATTTGTTTTAAGTTGTTTTCTAGTTAGAAAAAAATATTCAAATTCGATGCGAAAATCTATTTTTATTTTTAAGCTTAAGGTGGGCCATAATGTATGACCGTGCTATAGATTGTCGGTTGTGGCTCGTGCAATATGCACAGTTGCTCCGTCTTGCTGAAATCACATGTCCTTCAGTCCCAATTCATCCATTTGAGGGATAAAAAATTCATTGATCATAGCTCAGTAGCGTTCACCATATATAATGGCCATATGTTCCACACCGTTCTAAAAAAAATTGTCCAATAACTCCTCCAGCATAAATAGCACACCATGCAGTGATTTTGAATGGATGTAATGGCTCTTTGTGCATTACTCCTGGATTTTTAGTGTCCCAGATTCACGTTAATTTGGTTAATTCACATAGGTGAAAATGGGCTCATCACTCATGATTATTTCTGTCGCGATTCAGGTCAACAATCATCAGCTGATGGACTATCTGCACTTTGAAAAGAAACATCTTCAAGTTTTTCACCTGAATACGCCTTAGGGACGTGCGTGGAATGGCCAATTGCATGACACTTCGTCTGATCCATGTCAACGGAACCTCTACGACATCTTCAGTCACAGCAGCGATATTCTCGGCCGAACGAGAGGTACGAGGTCAAACAACCAGTGAGAGCCGGCCGGCCAGAAAAACGGCCACGAAATGCACATTGCGCCAAAATCCCTGACAAATTGTTCATCAAAAACATCGTGTAGATTATTCCGCGTTCGAGTATAGCGTTCATTGCTTATTCACACTAATGTCAAATGTCAACACCGAATTGACATTCGATGCCATTTGTAAAATTTATTGCAGTTTCTGATAGGGTCATATATTATGGCCCACTTTGTGCAATAAAGAGATACAAAAAGGAAGTTTTCTTAAAATCTTTATTGTCATTATGACAACATTTTTTGGATAAACCTTTTTTTTTAATTACTAGGGTGGGAGAATAAGAAGCAGATAAACAAAACCCAGACGCAAAATTTTTGTTGACCGGTATTATCAATCAGTGATTGCCGAGGATTCAGAGAAGGATGATAACCGCAATTAAGGTAATTTAAAGTTAATTTACGTAAACTTTTTTTTGGCGAATCTCTTAGGAGATGTATAAGGTGCAATTACGTCAGGAGAAATTGAGTTCAAAAGTTTGGTGTGGGTAGAAAACAACGAAGGCAATTATAAAATTTGTCTGTCCAGGTAGATAACAAGAAGAGCTTATATGTCAGTTTATATAAGTGATAGTGAAAGTAATAGCGAAACCAGTAGTGTAGGAAAAGAGTTCCTTCTTCCAATACCAATAACGAAGAAGTTTTCAGCTTCAACGATGCCATGGAATTGGTGAGCACAAGTCAGAAGCCGATTCTCTTCAAATTCATTAAGACTAGAATTCGTGGCAATGCCACACAAATCTTAATGAATAAAGAGATCAAAGATTGGGCAAAGTTGAGGACAGAACTGAGTGGTGTCTTCAGAGAACCACACAGTAGTCTCCAACTACATCGTGAGCTTATCATTCTTATTCAACAAAGCCAAAGATGAGACAATTGCATTCTATTTATACGCAAAGGGTGGAAACACTAGAAAGGCATTTAATACAATGTAAACTTCATGCTGTGAAGCCACAAGACCGAAAAGGTCTCATGGAATATATTAAAAGTGAAAGCCTTACAGTATTTATTAATGAGCGGAGGTTATCAAATTACATAAGTTGTAACCCAAAAACCCTGATTTAGCCGAATCTAGCCGATACGCAATGGAAGAAGAACAAATGCTAAACATGTTCAAAACCAATATACAGGGTGTCCCAGTTAAGGTTTTCGTCCTGATAGCTGAAGATTCCTGAAGTTATGGCAAACAAAAAATTGTACAGCAGGGGAGGTCTATTTTCACCCCCCTCCAAGTTAAAGGCTATTAAAGTGAGGAACCTCTGATTTCGAGGTAAAACTTCTTAAAAGGCCGTGGGTTTCTAACGTATCCAGCTTTAGAAACCGTTGTGCACATTTTTTGAAAGAGAATTTCAGTGTGTATAAAATACTAAAATTTCGAGTTCGATGAACGATAGCCAAAATTATGGCATTTTCAAACTAACATTTTGAGAAATCGTTAAACCGATTTCATCACAAAAATGCGTTTATCTTAAAATTTTCAACTTTTAGGTTAACTTTTTTTATCAAAACTTTTGATAGATAGATAGATAGGTATTTTTTTTATTTTGCATAATATAACTTACATTTGGTATTGCACATTTTACATTTAGAGATTTGGTACATTTGTTACCTTGCTACTAAAAAAAAGAAAAATTTTGGATACAAAAGGAAAAGAATAAGCATAAAGAGTACAAGCGGAGGAAAGTTGATACAAAAACCTCCATGCAAAAAAAAAAAAAAATATATATATATATATATATATATATATATATACATATATATATTTATGCTTGTACATAGCATATATTTATGTATATATATTATTATATACTAAGAAATTTTTGAAAAAGTGTGCATAGATGCATAGTCTCAGAAACACATAAGAAAGTAGAGAAATATGACGAATAGTTCTCTTAAACTTCTGTACAATGACTTAAAGACTGAATACGGTATTTCGTATTTACTGACATACAGACTGAATCAAGATGTTTTAGAGAATTTTTTCGGAACGATTCGATCCAAAGCTGTATCGACTTCGTTCTTACATACTTGGACGAAATGAAGGAAGTTTATCTATGAATGGTATGTTTTATTCTTTAAGAAACCATAATATTTACAACAACACGTTCGTATTTACGTCTAATACAGGGAATACTTTAGTAGATAATACACCCGATTTAGAAGGTACAGGCTATTTAAATAGCACTCTACTGAAGATACTTAATCCCTGGTTCATAGAAACTGAAGAGCCGGTAGATCAACTGGAATCTCTACAGTACAATGGACTGGAGCATTTCCCAGGATACATTTTTCACAGGATCAAGAATCCAGATTTAGCTGTTCAAAATACCCAGCAAGAGACATCGTTCTCCTGGACTAATCAGCTGACGGAGGGATATCTTCAAAAACCTAAAGACGAAATGATGGTAAATATGGAGAAGATGGAGACAATTTTTAAAATGTTTAATAAAGGTGACATAATTTATTGTCGTAACTATTCAAAACAGTTACTTAATCTGTCAAAAGACATACCGTCCGAAAGAAAAGTGAAAGAAATTTTCTTACGTTCACGTATGTACTTTAGAATTAAACACCTAAATAATACAATAGAAGACAATTTAACAAGTAGAAAAAGAAAAATGATAAAACCAATATTGTAAAATAGTAGAGCTAAGCCAGTCTATTTTGAATTTGTAATATCTTTTTGTAAACCTAGAATCATTTTTATATTAACTTATGTTCTAATAAATTACATATCTAATTATGTGTTCAAGAAATGGAATTCGTCTTTTTGTGTTATATTTCCCCATACACACACATATTAAATTTGTTTTCAGATACCCCGACACCAAGTCGCAGATGATTGTTGTTGTAGAATCGCTATTAATCAATATTTATCATTATAAATGAATAAAAGTCTCCATAAAAAGTTTGAACTCAAGCAATTATTTACGTATAGCATATGTAAACAAAACATAAAAACTCTCGGCAGCCATCTTGGATTTTTCGATATTTACTTTTTTTCACACATGCGCAATATATAATATTACCTTATTATCTGTACGGTGAGTTTTACTATGACTTGGATAATGTATTGTGGAAAAAATAACAAGCCAGTATTGCCAGATGCGAAACCAAAGTGTAGAGAGAATGCATGGACGGAGAAGGCGAGTTCATTGTATATTTTTTCAGTTTAGTTGGCAATGACAATTTTATGGACAGCACTCTCTTCACAATTATTATGTTGAAAAGAACAAATAATGTTTTGCTAATATGAATTTGACTTAAAATATGAATATAAAAGTTGAATAAATTGAGGTTAAGTGTTTATTTTTTATGGTGTGTTGTGTGATCCAAAACTTAGTTCATAGCTCAAATAACTTTCTTCTGTCCTTATGACCTTATCGCATGTTTTTCTCCATTGCTCGACAGTAATTTTTCAAACTTTTCTTTTGCTATTTTCTTGATGTCATCCAGCTTAAATGTGGTGTTTCTACCCGACACTCTTGATTTTACAATACTCCATATATACTCAATTGGGTTTAAGTCCGGACGGTATGTTGGTAGCCTGAGTACCTCATTGCCTGCTGATCTAATCAAGTCGTCTATTTGATGCTGCGGGGATGTCTTGTTTTGTCGAACTAAATCATACAGTTCAATCTTCATCATTGAAGAGCAATGCGCAACATTATTTTCTACTAGCCAATTGGGGCTCGGTTTTTTAATTTATTGTGGGGGGCGTTGCCCATTACAATAACCGACGGTTCCTCTGGCTGGTCCTGTACCTGATCTCTTAACCATTTTGAAAAATTGTCAGAACTCCTCTCATCATGATAATACCCGATCTCAAACCAGATTTAAAGATTAGAAGACAGTTTTTGACAAATCCATTTGAACCACCAGCGTGTGCAATTATAAGCCGAGATCCTTTTTCAATAGGCTTTTTTAGTCCTTCCGTACTTCGATCAGTTCAAGACATTCCTCTTGTATGGGAGCTATGTATATATGATTCATCTACATAGATTATCTGATATCCGCTTTCACGAAAGTTCCTTATTTGACGGATATATCTTAACATTTGAATTTTCACTTCCGTCCTTTCACAAAGGATTTTCCTATTGTTTTCCGTCTTACGAAAAATGAATGTTTTGGCTTTCAGATACCTTCAAAGGGATAATTGCTTATCCTAATTTCCAGTTCTTGACGGATTTGTTCCCTACGGGCCCTCAATGTTACGACTTTCTTGTCAAATTGTTGGAAGGAGTAGATCATACTTTTGATGGATTCAAAGTCGAAGTCATCTAATCAAGTAATCCAGTGCCGTTGAGGAATTTTCCTGTTGAGTGATTGTACTGTTCCAGTTTATTCTTGTTCTTTTAATATTTTGTATATGGTCCTATGCGAAAATCCAACAAATTCAGCTGTTTTCCTTACAGCTGCTCTCGTAGGAACTTCATTTGCATTGTTGTTTTCATAATCCAAGTTTTTATGGTAAATTTCCAGCGTAAGCACTTTTGCTTGGCGTCTTAAAGGCTTTCCTTGCTCAAAGCAGTCCATTGTATATAAATATGCTTTTTTCTTACTTCTACTCCTTGTAAAGCTTTTTTTAAGACTAGATTAAAATTCCACTTTTGGGCATTTATATTCGCAAAAAATAGTCAGAATATATATTTTTTACCTAATCCTTTTCATAAAAAATGTGTGTCCGAATTGTATACTTTTTTTATTACATATACATTTATTGCAGGAAGTAGTGAATGCGCTTATGATACAAATGGGTTAAATATGAAAGGAAGTGGAGAAAGTTCAGCCGTTTCGTAAGTATCGTTTTCCAGTGAGCAGATGAAGCATGCGCTTCCAGGCTCTCTTTGTGCAGCTTTCCAATTAGACGATGATTTGAAACGGATTATAGGAGTTATAAAATAGCGTCATAGTAATTTAGTTTTATTGTTTTTAATTGTACTGAGATAATTGCGGTCTCAGTATAGAATAACTGTTCTCAAGAGTTTGTTCAAAGGCATTCCTACAATTATAGTAGAGTACGTTGGACACACTTCTCAAGAGTATTGACAAGAGCACTCTCGAATTCGCTTTACCCACAGTCCAACAGAAATCTATCAAACGAGGAGATTGACAGGTATCTAAGACTAATGGACGAGACAGTCAAACGAACAATGGACAACACGATACATCGGTGCCAATACACTGACGAAGAATACTTATTCTGCAACGCAGTTTACTGACAGATATAACCCGGAGATTATGACACTGAAGTCGTCAATTAAAAACCTCCAAAGATTAATGAAGGAAAATTACAGAAATTCTGTAAGTATGTATTATAACAATAAAATTCGGACTGTAAACACCAGCAACCCGAATATGTTCCTGCAAATAAATAAAATATTTCGGAGAAACAATCAAAACGACCTTCCAAGTCTTAAAATAACCCGAACGACGAACAACGAACAAATAAGTGTACAAGGCGAATGTTGCCATTGGCCCGGCAAATACGACCTGGAGAATAGAGTCCTTGTGAACAATTTCCTTCTACCTTCGAAATGAAATAGTAAATTGGCGATTAAAAAATATACATACATGTATATATACATATTAAGGTGGTCCTTATTTTCAGAATGACATGACATCTAAAAACATTACCCTAATTTTTTTTTTACGTCACTGAGCTTAAAGTCTACGCTCTTACGAAAATTCATCTACTGTACTATACCTTATCCAACAAAACATGTCAGTACAGGGCTTATGGGAAAGCTTTTTTTCTAACAGTGGTGCCTGTAGGTGGACTCAATGGCACATTACCACTGAAACACAAAGGAAGCCACTGAACTTTGTGTACAATTGTTGTTGTAATTATTTTCAGATTCAACCACAGCCACCCTATGACTTGCTTACCCGATAGCCGTGGGCAGAATGATCATAAAATCACCATTCGCCATTACTGCTGGCTGTGCATTGAAAATAATCTCATCAAAGCAGTGTTACCATTCTCAAATGTTAGCACATCGTTACTGATTTTTCAGTGTTATTGTTACAGATTTGAAGCTTTTGAGAACACAAAAATGAATTTGTGTGTAATAATATGTGTGGTGGTGTTGTCATTTGCGTTTTTTCCTCTTCTTTTTGAGAAACCGTTAAAATGTAGTCAAACCATTTATTTCGACTTTGTATTTTAAATTTTATTCGCGCGCTATTTTAATGCATTGCAAAAAAGCAGTGCAATAAGTGACCATA
Organism: Volucella bombylans; assembly: GCA_949129095.1. Lineage (NCBI taxonomy): Eukaryota > Metazoa > Arthropoda > Insecta > Diptera > Syrphidae > Volucella > Volucella bombylans. The sequence goes on along the minus strand of OX422142.1, from coordinate 49,926,960 downwards.
TTATTGTTGGACTATGTGCGTTTTAGTGATATTGTGTTAAATAATAGTAGTTCAAATTACTCTGTTGTGTCGGTGTTAATGTCGTGTTTAAGGAAAAAAGGAAATTTACATCGTTCAGCAATATTTTTATTTGTTTATTTTAAATGGGGAGATGGTAACCCTAGGCGAAATGCTCTTTCTCTTTGTTGTGATTCATCATATACACCATGGCAACCCTATGAGAGCTTTAAAGAGGGACACATTTATGCATGTTATTGCAATCAGACTAAGAGGCAAATGTCCTATCTTCCCTGTAATGACATTTATTCTTGGATAAACTATAGTACCTATTGTATGTAAGGTATGTAACTTTCTTTCACTGTAACTTTCTGCACTTATGACAAAGTGCAAGTTTAAAGAATACAAAAAAAATGTTGACACATGAAAATACAAATATTGTTAACCTAAGCAATAAAAGCGAAGCGAAAAAGTGCAAGTTTAAAGAATACCAAAAAAAAATTTGTCACAAGAATAAAAATATTGTTAACCTAAGCAACAAAAGCGAATAATGAAGGAAAAGAACTATTTTATGTTGATGTGATCAACATTTTGCCTCCTCAGACGTTGTTGCCCAATTGATCTCAAAACGGTGACTCGGTCTTTTCTGGGCTCTCAATTCAATGTTGGGAGAGTTCTTAGTTGGACGATTTCGGTATTTACCAATAGACAAATGATAAAAATAGTGGCTGCGGAAATTGAACAAAACCCAGTTGTCCAATACTGATGCTTTTTGATGGTCTTCCAGTTGTGGTCATGTAGCCGGTTGAGCGCATCGAGTGCCTCGTGATGGTTGAAATTTATAACTTCCATTATATCCTTATTCAGAGGAATGACGGTTTCATTTGTAAAATAAACCGGAACCTGCGTTGATAGTAATGTGTTTACAGTGGCAATTGATTTCCTGAAGTACCTCACTATTCTCGTGTCCTTGGTTAATTTTGATTCCAATCGTATGAACTTGGATTGAATGACGCAGTCCGGAGTGACATGAATAATAACCGTGTCATTTAAAATTACTTCTTCTCGAGTTGGACCACAATTCACGAATACAGTAGTTTCTTCTGGTGTAATGAACGTCCATGTATTGTGCGTACATAATTCCTTCCACATAGTGTGTGTGAATCTTAGCGTCCTGGTTGGACATCGCTTAAAAGATAGCTTCTTATACAGCTGCTGTATATTAATTTTATTCTCGTCAACAATCCTGTACCAAGATTCCATCTTGTTGATCTCTTCTAGACCTGCATTCAGCTTTCTAGTAAAGTTGTTGATTTTATTGTTAATTCTAGTTTCTATCTCGTTTACACTCGATAATATTGGTATTTGGTTTGGTTGACTCCGAATATTGACGTGAGAATAGTTCCTAGTAGTCTCGTTTTTGTCTTCGCAAAGTTGTCTGGAAGTAACTCTATTGAAAACTGAGAGTACGTTTTTCCATTCTTCTTCCCTGTGATGACGCAATTCATCACATTGACTCCTTTGTCACTGATTTTGCCTTGTCGCACAACTCAATTATTTGATCTCTCGTCTTTTTGATGCTGACTTGATCACGTAAAATATCTGCGATTGGGAATCGAATTCTCGTACGTAGTACTCCTCCTTGAATTTGGCTGTACCGCTGTAGAGATGGTGTATAGATCCCCTTCTGCTGATCATACGTCTGCCATGAATCCATCCGTTGGTAAATCAGAAGTCAGCTCAATGTGCACTGCTTTTGTTGCCATGCAGACGAATAGCGCTATGTAAGCTTTATGTGATTTCACGCCTCAAGTTTGTAAGCATCGCATGTTGATTGGGTCTGCATAATCTACCCCACAATGTGTAAATGGCCGTAAGAACTGTACTCGATCCTCCGGAAATTGATTTATTATGGCCTTGACAGTACTGGTTCCTCGGATGATCCAAAATTTTATTCGACTCAACTCAACCGAACTCCCACCCGCAAATTTCCATTGGCGTCGATGTATGGGTTCAGTGATAATATCTTGCTGTTTGATTTCAGTGCCGTATTTGCATTTAAACTCTTCATATCCTCAGAAAAACTTCGTTGAGACCCCTTACCAACCCTCTTTCTGCTTCCAGTAGCTCCTTTACCGTTAGCCTACCATATTTTAACGGTACATGCCTCTTGCTCCGTTGGCAATAGGCTTTAAACCGTAGTATGCACTTTCGCTTTGAAGTTTTGAAAGTGATGAAAAATTGAGATAAATAAATAATGATTAATGTCGTCTTTGTGTGAATGATTGCTTGGATGCATTGCAAGGCAAGCGTGAGATTTTCGAATCTCAGGCATATCTTGCATTTCCATCATAGATTTGTCAGCTGGCCAATATTTTTTATCTTCTTTTAACCACTCTGGACCATGCTACCAGGTTGAGTTTTCAGCTAGGGTATCTCCAAATGATCCTCTAGACATTGTTCCTTAAAGTGTTGTTGCACATAGGATACCCGGTTGGCGACAAATGTGTTCCATTGCACTGGATGTTGTTTCAACCAGTTCAATACTATGGTAGAATCTGATCATGCTAAAACCTTGGTATAATTCGTGTCTTTTTGCTCTCTGATGTACTACAGTAGCTTCGTAAGTAGTGCTGCTGCGCGTAGTTCCAGACTTACCAATGAAACTTGCTTCACAGGCGCCAACTTAGTCTTGGACGCCATTAGGCTTATTGTAGTAGAGTCGCGATTAATAACTTTCTGATACACCACCGCTACATACGCCGATTCTGATGTAACTGCGAATCCATGTAACTCTATTTGAGAGCCTTCCGTTTGCTGTGTCCATCGTGGAATTCTTACTTTTTCAAGCGTTGAAGTTTTGTCTTGAATTCGTTCCATTTGTTTCGAATTTTCATTGGAACATTTTTGTCCTATCCGATGCCCAAAATCCAAAGACATTGAATAATGATCTTTGCCTTGATAGTAATTTGCGACAATCAACCGAACGGATCGACAAGCTTTGTGCTGAATGACGAAAAATTGGAAGTCGTCTGTTCCTGGGCACCATTTTATTCCAAAAATTTTAAATGTTGTGTCACTATTAAAGTCATGTTCTGGCTCCATGTCAATTGCTTCGTTTGGCAACGCTTTTGTGGATGCTGCATTATTCGATGTCCATTTGCGAAAGTTAAATTCACCATCCCGAAGTAGCTGCATTAATTCACTTTGAAGACCTTGGCATTCTCTTAGTGAATTTGCATCTCCTAGACAATCGTCTACATAGAATCCTTCAAGCAATGTTTGGCTTGCCCGTGGATATTTTTGTTTTTCATTTTCGGCTAGCTGGCATAGAGTTTAAATTGCCAAATACGGTACGGATGATGTGCCGTATGTGACGATTTTCAGAACGTATTCTTTGATCGGGTCCCTGGAGTTTTCTCTCCATAAGATACGTTGTAAATTTCGATCCTCCTGATCGACTAAAATCTGCCGATATATTTTTTCGACGTCAGCTGTGAAGACGATTTGAAACGACCTCCATCGAAGTAGCAAGGAAAACAAATCCTTTTGTACCATGGGCCCGGTCATTCGCTTAGTTTAGGAATTTCTGTTTAAGTTCCTCTGGATTGTTGATATAATTTCATTGATTCAGAATCAAGTTTCGAACATAACAACTGAATCACTAATGGATCCCAGGAGCTTACGTCGATCCATAAATTTTTGATTCCGTATAAGATTCCCCTTGATATATCCATGATCGTTTTCAAATCGAACGCATTTTCATGTCGAACTGATTTTAAGGTAAGCAATTTTTGGATGTAGTTCGTTAGCAATTCTATAGCTGTTGCATAATTGCTTGATGTCGGTGCCAAATGATTAACAATCCTTGCTGCTTCTCCTGTTAAATTGCCTTTTAAATATTGAATTCGTTCAACATCGCTTAAGGTTCCGTTCTGGTGAACTAATCGATCAAACAGTTCCCAAAAATGATGTTTATTCTTCATACTTGCCGCTGAATGATGGTATGCTTATTGATGGAAGTTGATTTCCCGATGTGTTGCAACTTGTGGAGTTGCTGCCTCTGGTTGGTGTTGTCGTTGTGGTTTGCTTCTTTAATTTGGATATAAGCATCTTGATAAATCTGCTCCAACTTACCGAATTCGTTGTTGGACACGTACGCCTGCTCGTAATCGGCTTCTTCCAATGAGGACATTATCTCGTCATTCATTGTCACCAGCTTTGTCCTGTACTCTCTAATCTGATCTAATTTGAATGCTATGTTCTGAGTTAACTCCAAGTTCTCAATAATGCGTATAAAGTTGTTTTTAATCACATTCAACTTTTTAAATTTTGCTGGGCACTTCTTGATGTTAGTTGACTCTTTTGTTCTTTCTGGGTCGGATGTTGATTGTTGACTTACTTCACTTGGATTAGGACTTCGATTTACAGGAGATAACCGTGAAATCTGTATGCCTGCATCGCTTGGTAATGGTACTGGCGATTGTTTCGTGTTTTTCTTGATTAGCTCCAATTTTGCCTCAAAAGTATCCCTAATATCGAAATACCTCGTTTCAAACTAGCTAAAATACTTCCTCACAAAGTACTCATGCTGCGGATTTGTCTTTCGTAGATCTTCAAAATACCCGTTATTTATCTGGAAGTTGGTCCAGTGCTGTTCTAACTTGTCGAGTCTCCTTGCGAAATACTACACCGAGTATCGGGATTCTCCATCTTCCTTGAAGAAAATATCGCGGCCCTGTAAGCTTATGCTTTACCTATTCGTCGCCGTTCGCAGCAACTTCCAAATCCACTATCTGAAAAATGTTGCATAAATATCTTGGTCTAAGAGCTTACAAGACTCAACTAGTGCAAGAGCTGAAGCCACGTGACCATTTATTACGTCCGTTGTTCAGTAATTGGGCTTTAAATTAACTAGCAGTTGACACAGTTTTTTACCTTACAATTTTGCCCAAGGATGAGGCTCAGATCTGGTTAAATGGTTACGGAAAACAAACAGAATTGCCGTATTTGGAGCGAAGGTAATCCTCAAAAAGTTTCCCAGATCCATATTTCTTCAAAAATGAGGCCGGAGCACAAATTACTGTTAATAGACTTCGGTACAATGCGATGGTTAAAGATTAATTGTTCCCAGATGTGCATGATATCAATGTGGTTCCAACAGGACGGTACGTCGCCCCACGATTTAGCAATAGTGTGATTTCAAGAAATTGAGACGTCACTTTGCCACCAAAATTCGTGCAGGATTAATTTCTTTGGAGCTACGTCAAGTCACTATAAACTATAAACAATAACGATTAGCGCTTTGGAGCAATACAGCGCTATACACCCTCAATTGCTCGAATCCTCTAGAATCCGGTTTGTACGAGGCCACCATGGTCGACATATGCCCGAAACTATTTGTAAATATTAAAAGGCATGAAATAGTCTTTCGAATGAAATTCATATACTGTAATAAGGTTACTTTCTTTGCCAGATGGCAATGATAGTTTTTCCAATTGTTATGTTTCAGCAGCTGTCAAAGTTACCAATGACATCCAGCTGTTAAAATATTCAGTAAGGTTTCCCATTTCATCATCCATCGTTTTACGCTTGCCGAACGTATGGAAATTATTAAAAAAATATTATCGAACTCCGGCTAAGTTGTAAATACTCATGGTAAATTTAATCGTGAGGTTGGTCATCATCATGGCTTTAGTGTGCAGGCAATTGGTTGCACCGTGGAAAAGTTTGAGCGTAAGTACACTCTTTTAGATCTTAGGCCACCAACCAGACAGAGATTGGTGCGAAATGATGAGAACGTAGCCTCCATAGAAATATCGATTCGGCGCCGATCAGCTGAATTGGGCATCGCCAGAAAGTCAACCCGACTTATTTTGCGGATGGGTTTGGGCCTACATCCGTATAAGATTGTGCTGACGCAAGAATTGAAGCCAAACAATCATAAACAAGACCGTGAGTTCGCTAAATGGGCGCTGGAAATGTTGGCCGGATATCCGGATTTTGGCCAAAATATCATCTTCTCGGACAAGGCCTATTGGAGCAAACAGAATCCACAAGTGTTCGCCCAAGCATCAATACATCCACAAAGATTGGCTTGTTGGTGCGGTTTATGGCATAGCGGCATCATCGGGCCTTATTTCTTTCGAAATGAAGAAGGAGACACCATTACCTTGGTGTATGGTCTCAGGTATAGAGCCATGTTAACCGACTTTCTGTGGTCAGAACTCGACAAAATCGATATATCCCAGCTGTCGTTCCAACAAGACGGCGCTACATGCCATGCAAGCGACGCAACGCTCGAAGTTGTAAAGTAGAAATTTGGCGACTGTTTCATCTCACGACGAGCGTTCATCAATTGGCCACCGCGATCATGCGGTTTGACACTACTCGATTATTTTCTCTGTTGCTACGTTAAGTCCCTAGTCTGGTGCCGTGAAATAAGGCCAACTTTCAAAAATTGAAAGTGAAATAAGACCAACTTGAAACCAACCAATTTTTGAAAGTTGGTCTTTTGAAAAGTGCAATAAGACCAATTTTTGAGAGTAGGCCTTATTTCACTTTAGAAAAGTGAAATAACACCAAATTGGTCTTATTGCGCTTTCAATTTTTGAAAGTTGGCCTTATTTCACTTGACCTTATTTCACGGCACCCTCTAGTCTACGATGATAAGCCAATCACTTTGGACGAGCTCGAGGCCAACATTCGAGACGCTATTGCCGGAATAACGCAGCACACATTGAACCGAGTCACAAAAAATTGGACCGACCACTTGAAGCATTGCCAGCGAAGGCGAGGCGGTCATTTGAATGATGTGCCATTCCACACGTAATGACATGAACGTAGCTTCACACTAAAGCCAGAAAATCTCACATATCTCACACCGTTGTTGTTTTATTTAATTTTTTTTTATCGTTCTCATCTGGTCACTCTACATTTACACAAAAAAGTCTGAACCTCTTAAAAAAACACCCTTTATGTATATAAGTACAATGTTTATAAAGCATTAAGTTCCACATTATTTTCAGAAAGCAATCATCAGTAAAAGAATATATTAGATCAGCAGTAAAGAACAGAACAGAAACCTGAGTAACACAAGCTTTCATTTTATGATTATCAAATATTACCAGACAACTTGTATTGAACGTATGCATAATCCGATTCAGAGATTCATCGGTTACAAATGCATGCATATTCAACACAAGTGCATGATACCATTTTGACAGCGATTTGCCTCTCTCTTATAAATATTATTTTGGTTCTTTGAAAAGTTTGTGACTGTAAATATTTCAGAAGCTGACGATTTATCAATGAGCCTAACAGAATATTCGCAATTGAATAATTTTGAAATATGTAGAATGTTTTCATAACTTTAACACATTTATGCGGTAATACAATACGAAATACCCTGTATTACCCAATATTATTGTACACTAACTGATCTATTTTTAAAATTTCAGAAGCTCATAACTTATTACTACAGTTATTTTTACTACGGTTATATTTACCTGGCAAAACCTTATTTTCAATATTTGGAATGATTCCTCGATCCTTTGGATAAAATAAAAAGAATTATAGCAAAAAAAACCCCCACTGAGGCACTTTCATTTATCTTTAATGTAATTGAACGTAGGTGCATGCACAATCATATGGGCATATAGACGCATAACTTACAATTATATACAATTTACACTGATTAATGTTATAAACATATATTAATGAAACATTGAATCCAACATAACACCACGATTTTCAAAACAATAAAAATCATTCATATTCACATTTAATTGGAATCGTTATGACAACTCTGTACCAGAAGCGCAGCATGAGGCAAAATGATCTCTTTCGTTGTCCAGATCAGAAAACTGATTAAAATTTATGGCCAGTCACCGTGTCCTTCATAGGCATGCTCTTCTCAAATACGTGGTATCACATACGGAACCACTTCAGGCGCCCATACATATTCGTCCGATTCGCAGACGCGGCCAAACCTAGAAATCAAACAAAACCGACAAGATCATTAATTCATCTTCTTACATGTCAGCAGCACTCGGTACTTCAATCCTCTGCTGCTGCCTCGTATTCTGGATACTTTGCGGCAATGTTGAAGAAGTCTTTGATTTAAAAAAAGTTAAAGGAAAAAAAAATCTAGGCGATACATAGGAAACGTAACAGATAGACAAATCGGAGAATTAATTTGACATATTTTTGACAATTAATTAAATAATTAAATGAGCTACATAAATACTTCAACTTCATTTTATAAAGTACAAATGTAAATATGTACATTTGGTTACCTTAGATGATCTGCCTTGGTTAGCGTGGTTATAAACACATGGTGTGTGGAACTTTTAAAATAAAGCGTAGTCTCTGTAAGTGATTTTGGAATTAGACATGCATTTAGGCAAACTTGTGGGAAAACGGGAAATCTGAATTCAGATATATGATTTTTAATTATCAGTATTGAATATATATTTCGAAATAAAATATATTGAATCAAAGATCAAGAGACTTTAAGTATTGGTGCGCCTACTCCAAATAGTAGTCTCCCTACCTATTTTATATATTATACATACATACATACATCACTAGGATGGGGCCATACATTTTGGAATCGATTTTCACTCTTTATACCTGTTTGAAATTTTGTACCCGCAAACTTTTACTACCTGCGAACAGGCACATATTTTTTCAACAGGAAGTCATAAAATTAAAGGGTAAATAAGAAACGACTGTTGGAATTTAACAAGATCAAACAATGAACTACTTGAAAAGCGTATAAAAAGATGCGCCACTAGGATGAGGCCACATGCAAAACCTTCGAAAGAAAGGAGAAAATGAATAAAATGTTTACATTTTATGGTTTTAAAACATTTATCTATTATGTGTTTCTACATTAATAATGAGTACGCCCTCCATTTTTCGATATGACCTGTATAAGACGATTTGGAATGGAATCATAGAATCAAAAGAGAAATTTGGGCCCTGACATCACGAATAGCTTCGATTAAAATGTCCTTGTCTTCAAATTGTCTACCGCCTTCATATAGTCCACTTTACGAGATAATAATGACCAAACATTTTCGGTTATGTTTAAGTCCGGTGAATGAGGCGGCCATGGCAAAAATTCCACGTCTTCTGGTTGAATCCAACTTCTAACAATCCTATATTTTATTATCCACGCATTACAATACAATAACAACACGTGATCCAGCTCTTGATCTGGATCAATTTTCATGATCCGAAACTTAGTTTACTCTACTCGCTACTAGTTTTCAATTTCATTCGTGAATGTACTCGTTAGTATCGCAAATGGAATTATTCAAAGTATGTCATTGCCTGATAAACATATTAAATATTGTTTTGTAAACCGAATTTTGTTAAACAATTTTAATGTTCGTTTAAAGAAATATTTTACTCATAACAATCGAAAAATTTGTAAATTACTTTAATGTTCTAAAACTCTTAAATAAATTGCGGATATATTACACTCATTAAGATAAGAAATAGAATCAAAAGCATAAAAAGACGAATGTATCAAATTTTCATAAAAAAAATATTCAGGCGCATGGCAACTTCGGGCTAAACGTCAAAGAGCTCAACTGTGCGAATGGACATGGATGTGAAAAAATCGTAAGTAATTGTAAATAACTTATTATGTACTGCAAATAATAATAATTTGAATATTTTATTCTTTTTTTAGTACAAGGAGAAGTTGGTCGCCGGAGGAAACAACTGCTTTCTTAGAGCCATACAGCAAGAGGAAAGCAGAATTCCAGCATGCGAGGAAAAAGAAATTCGCAATGCACAATGTTCTGGAAGATCTTTTAGCCCAGGGAGTTTTGGTATATGTGGTTGATAATTGCGTTCATCTGAGTTTCTAAAACTTATTTTAACTTCCAGAATGAGCCGACAACTGTAGAAATGCTCAACATTAAACAAAAAAATCTGTTGAGAGCTTTAAAGCGACGGCTGACAACAACAAAAGAACGAGGGAGCCGACAAGTAAACCTCAATTTGAGCAAAAGATGGATTAGATATTTGGCTGCAAACTCGAGATCAAAAACAGAAATCACTTTGAATATGTCTGGAAAAAGCATAGATGCGTTGCCTATGTCAATAACAAACATCAAAAATATTGAACCAAGAGCGAGCTCTTCGGGTAAGCGTTGTCAAGTTTACATAGTATTTTACTAAAATCCATATTATTTTACAGGTCAATTAGAAACTGCACCGGATAGTCCATCTGTTTCCTCAAACAGCGAAGCTGGTCCGTCTCGCAATGTAAATAAAAAAAACATGTGTCGTATAGGGACAAATATTTTAAAGAAAATATGGGGCTGAGGAAAAAAACTGCAGCCGATAGAAATACGATTTTGGCCGAATATGCTGCAAACAAAATTAAAAAATGGAGGAATCAGAAAAGGGGAGAGAAGACAGAAGAACGGTTATTAAAGGAATCATTTAAAAAATGACATGTGCAACTATGAATTTTTGTTTTTCTTTTTTTTATGTTTTTAATGTTTTCCATTAATTTATAAGCAATGGAAGTTATGAAGGCAATTATACGAAGTTATGAAGGTTTTTAATAATATAAATTGAATTCACACATTTATGATGTTTCTATTAATTAAGCGCTGTCGTCTAGTGCTACTTGGTGTTCCCTCGTTTACTACAGGTACTGGAAAATCGTCTGGATCGTCTGGCAAGAACACGTTCTTGCTCTATATCGTCGTTGTTGTCAGTGCATATGTTGTGCAATATGCACCCACAGACACAAAAAGTTAACCACAAAATTAATGTTTGTTTGTTCAGTGAGATGCAGTAGTCTTCGAAAACGAGTTTTCAGTAGACCGAATGTATGTTCCACTATGACCCGTCCAGAAGAATGGAGCACATTAAATCTTCTCTGGGCGTTGGTCGTTGTTCCATTGCCTTTGAAGGGTGGAATCAACCAGTCCAAGCATGGATACGCGGAATCACCGAGTAAAAAGGTATAGAATTTTTATTAAGAGCTGATGATTGACCAGATCAAATGCATTCAAGAAAAAGAGCAGCAGTTTTTTTACTCTTGTCGAGTCCATCGTGAATATCTTCTAAGAACGACAATATGGCATCTTCAGTAGACTTGCCTTTGACAAATTCAAATTGATTTTTGTTCAAGATTTTAAATTTATTGAGAAACTTAAGGATTTTATTTGTAATTTTTTTCTCCAAGATTTTTGAAAAAACCGACAAAAATGAGATAGGTTTATACTAGTTATTTGGATCAAATTTGTCTCCCTTTTTGTGTATTGCAACTATTATAGAGGTCTTAAGACACTCCGGGAATATACCACTTTCAAAACTGAGATTAGTTAAATAAGTTAACGGCTTAATGATGTGGTCACTCTTTTTTTTACGACTAAGCTACTAATACCATCAATCCCACATGAATTTTTCAACTTTTAATTGGATATAACAAGAGATACTTCATCTTCAAATACAGTACCGAAAAAGAATGTCGAAAGGACTTCGTTGTCTAGAAGATATTCCGAAGCGCTTATTGCATTAATATTGCAAGAATTTGGTCTGGAATTTTCGGCAATATTTATGAAGAACGAATTTAAATTCTTGGCCATTTCTGAATCATTTGTAGTGGTCGTACTATTAGAAAATCTTAGGCATTTTATGGCTTTGTTAACATTATTTTTACCAAGTAGCTCATTAACAATTTTCCATTGCTGTTTTGGATTACATCTGCATTCGTTAAACTTATGTATATAGTAGAATTCTTTTTGCATATTTATGTACTGCAGTATATCTTTCCGCATCTTTTGATAAACCTTTTTTATTGAAGACACATGCATTTTATTTTTATGTTTAATATAAAACTGTTTTTTTTCTTTAATTTTTTCGCAAAGTTGGTCAGCCATCCATGGCTTAATTTTTTGTGGTCTGCGTTTCGGATTTGAACACCGACTCAGAGCCATATACATAGTTAGAAAGAATCTTCACAAATACGCTAAAAGACTCTGAAGAACAACTATTGTTATAGGGACTATGCCATGTTTCCTATGACAAATATTCCTTCAACTTAAGAAAATCAATATATGAAAACTCACCCACTTTTTTCGATTTTGGTTCATCATCATTGTTTAATGATTTTCCCAAGAGATTGACGAGCGATACACCTGTAGCATAGTGATCGGTTATATCACATTCAATCACAAACGGACGAACATTTAGAATATTGTTTTTCGTGCGGAGAAAATTGTGGTCAATACATGTTTTGCAACTCTCAGCTGCTCTTGTTGGCTCATTAAGGAGAGATTCAAAAGGAATACAAAAGAGTATATAATTATCACAACTCGAAGGAAAGTTCAATATGTCAATATTTTTTTTAGAATATTTAGAATATTGTTTTTCGTGCGGAGAAAATTGTGGTCAATACATGTTTTGCAACTCTCAGCTGCTCTTGTTGGCTCATTAAGGAGAGATTCAAAAGGAATACAAAAGAGTATATAATTATCACAACTCGAAGGAAAGTTCAATATGTCAACAACAAAGCAAATATCGTGACAGTTCATCCCACTAAGAAGGTCTTCAATTTCTTTTAAAAAAATATCCCTCTGGACAAACTACAGCCGATATATGCATATAATATCAAAAGAAATATCATCAAGTTGAAGTTTTATGATTAGAGAATCTGCACTAGTTAGATCAGGCGTAGAGAATTTCGCGACCGTTAAATCGTCTTTGACAAAAGCTACTACACCACCGGCTGGATACTATTCATTGCAGTTTCCGTATGGAATATAGCCCTCAATCGAGAAATTGCTTAATTCATGTTAAAAAATCCAAATTTCAGATAACACTATTACATGTGGTAGAAACAGAAAACAGAAAACAAATATGAGCCAAAGCTATCAAAATTAGTTCTCATGCTTCTAATATTCATATGGAAAATGGTTAAATCATTTAAAGATGCTTGAAAGATTGTGTTAACTATTGTTTCATTTCTTAAACTAATATTACTGAGATCAATTAATTCTTTGTTACGTAATATAGTAATAAAAAGAATAAGAAATATTAAGTCTCAACCATAAATGATTAAGATCATCAAGATACTTAATGTATTTGATCTCCATACCAGGTTTCCGTCTCATCTTAATTTTACCAAATCGTACCCAAAGAAATTCATAGTTGAAATTATTTTTTGCATCTTTTGCTTCCCTCAGCAGTAGTTTAGATTCGCCAGATAACCAGCCGTTGATGAAAATGTTACCTTTACATGAAGAAAAGACATTCTTCGCATCGATCGGTGACTTCTTGGCATACGAAGCTGCTAGAATTTGATCTTTGAGCCGATTGCTACGTAGTTGTACCACCACAGTGCCACTAGATTTCTCTTTGCTCCTCTTTTTGTAACACGTATCAACATCGTCATCTGCTATCTGCACACCAACACCTTGGTTGACAATTTGGATAACCGTATCACGCACATTTTCTTTCTCCAAAAAGGGCACCTCTCGCAGTTCGATGTAGTTTCTGTTTATCATATACTCAGCATTGCTAAGTTTCTCCCCAGTCTCCTTGAGTTGAAGTTTTAGCTGCTCGTTTTCTTTTTTCATTTCAGCTGACAATTGCGTCGACTGTTCCAAGGTCACAAGCACTTGAATGGATTGTATTGTTTGTACGAATGTCGCGAGAGTTGTACTCAATTCTATTACTTGGAGGTGAATGGCCTCAATTGCAACATTGTTGTGATCACTCCCGCTGCTGGTAGCACACATTGTAGAAGACATTGATAATCTACGCGGATCATTTCTTTTTTGTTTAATACAAATTTGACAACTCCGTGGTTTGTTTGATTTTGTTATGAAATCTACATCAGCAGGTTGTAATTTTGTACAAATAGCATGCAAAAGACAGTTGAAGTCGCTGCAAATAATCTTGCAGGAGTCTCTCACTATTTTTACATTACAGATTTTACAACTCATCGTCTATGATTTAACTCTTCGGCGGCTAAACACAATATGTGAATTCGTTAAAATTAAAAATAGAATCGGGCCCAAAACAAAGCCTTGAAGTACTGCCAAATTGACTGACCTTTCCGAACTAAAATTATCTTGAAGCTTGACTTTTTTGCTTTAGGTAAAATGGAAACCAATCATAAATAAATCCCGGAAAACCTGCTCTATAAAGTTTTTGAAGTAACAAAACACTATCAACGGTGTCGAAAGCCTTAGTTGAATCAATAAACCGGGTGGCAGCTATCTCGGCGTCCTATAGTTCCTCACATTCTGGATTTCATACCTTTTTCAAAAACTTTAGAAAAAACTGACCGAAATGAAATGGGACGGTAGTTGTTTAGATATGTTGTTTCTCCTTTTTTGTGAAGCGGAATAACAATTGCTAACTAAAGCCCATCTGGAAAAACTACTTTTTGTATATTATGATTAAAGATCAAGACGTCCGAAACAAAGCAAGAAATATTTTTTTTTAAATTACTGGAAATCATATCACTCGATTATGAGCTTGAGAGTAATTTTATGAATCTCTAGAGCAGAAAATTATTGAAAGAAAAAACTTACGGAGTTAAAGTTATCTTGAACAATACCATTGGGACAATAGCATGGCTTCGAATTGGGAAGTGTTATTCATATTCTGGGATATGTTAGAAAAATAATCATTAAATTTGCCACTTCTGAAGCGCCATTTACTAAAGTGTTATTAGCTTTAGCTTTTTCTTATCTTTATTTACAACCTCCTATTTCCTTTTAGAATTACCTAAAATAGCAGCAAGTTTTTTCCTATTATTATTGTCCTTACAATGCGGAATTTCAATTTTGAGTTCAGTGCAAAGTTTACCGTAACACTGTTTGAGCCTTGTGTTATGAGGATGCTGTATAATTTTAATTTTATAATTTTATAATTTTATAATTTTATAATTTTATAATTTAATAATTTTATAATTTTAATACGAAATCTTCAACCCAATTTTCTTGAGAAGTGATAAATACATCCACTGTTTAAGAGTTTTTAACTTTTTATTTTTATTGACATAACGACTGCAGTTTGAAATGTGGAATTGAAACCTCTGCAAAAATATGTCAAAAGTAACTGATGGATCACTCCCAAAGCATAAGGTTAAACCAGATTTAACTGCAGTGAAATCGATTTTTCAAAATGTATTTGTAAAGGTCTGCTTATAAATATAAGCATATACTTTGTGACGCGGTTATCTATTTGAGAAGTGGTTAGCTGTGATCTCTTATCAACTGATAAGGCCTCTAAGAAGTTTTTAACATCAGATGATTCAGACAAAAGATTAATATTAAACACCCCTAAAATAATTAGATTTTTGTAACCCCGATAGTCCAAATACCCAGAAAACTCCATCACAAAAGCGTTAATAGTGCATAAATTCAATCTGTAAGCACAAACAAAACTATAATAAATGCCAGATAATTCAAAACTTAACCAAATTAACTCAGCACTTTTATGATACGGTTTCAATATCTCACACTGAATTCTATAAAATACCGCCACTCCTACAGCAGAATTATTGCAACATTCATCGAATAAAAACTTATGAATACTATTACTAAAATCACAAACTTCCGATTCATATATCTATATTTCAGAGACAAATATCAATTTGTGGTAACATTGTAAAATGAGGAACTTGTACTCGTACAACTTATATTTACTCGTATATCATGAGGATCTGGTAAACATCAAAGCCATTTCTTACAAAATCCTTATAATTAATTATTTTTATCACTTTATCGTCTTCCTTTCTTCCAGTGCATACAGATGAGTCCCTTATCCATACATAATTTCATTTATTTTGTTGTTTCAACTTTTTTGCCTTCTGTACGTAGTTAGACAATCGTTTATGTATATTCGGGTTTTATTTTTGTTGCCAAAAATTTGATCTTCTTTTTTAACCAAAATTTGCAATTTGCAGCCAGTTTCTCACGATTGAAATAAACTTTGAGCATACTATCCTTGGAGCAACAACGGCATTGTTTAGATTATTATTCTTTTGTTGATTTTGGCTTAAACAAGACCGAATGTCGTCCGAATTTATTTTCACGCCTATGCCATCTGTTATTAGTTCAATGACCTTTCCTCCAGCATTATCATTTTATAATTCTGACACACCTACGATATCAACTGCGAACTGTTTATGTTTTTACTCGAATGCATTTAATCTGGGCTCCAATAAGTTTACAGGGACTGTAAAGCATGAGTATTGAGTTGTTGTAATTTGGTAATGTTATGAAAGAGCAAATCGAGTGTTACAGTTTTGATTGAATAAATACGAGTAGGAACTTTGGAAGACGTAGCAGCAATAACTTGGTGTGTAGAAGCAGCGGCAGCAATACCAGATAAGGTAAGAGTGTTTGAATTTAAGTGGCTTTTTGCTATTTCATTTTGATTGAGTAATCAAGAGAGAGTGGAATTGATTAAAGATTTTCGTCGCAGACCACGACAAATTCAGCACTTATGATCCAATTTAATCTTTTCATAATACTTAATATATCTCTTCTTTAGTTTGGCACACTTAACACGGAAGTATTCATTGCCACTTTTGCATTGAATTTGTAGATCTCTAATTCTGTCAATTTTCAAATTGCACAAAACACACTTTATTATGTTTTTTTTGGAACTTTACTATATGTAGTTACTTACTTTTATGGGTTAACAATTTTGCCAGCCAATAATAGTTCTGATAAAGTTTATAATCAAATTTTAAGTTTGTAATCAAAAACACTTTGGATGAACTCTCATACGATTCTGACCCCATCGACACTCACTGAGAATTTAAACTTATTTAAATTACTGAAGAAAAATGTTGAGTTTATGTGAAAGGAAGAACACTCTAAAAGTTTTAATGAATTAAAAAAATTACTGAAGGAACATTATTTACGTTATTATAATTCAATACTCAGATTTTGAAAGTAATTTTTAGCTACAACGGATTAAAGTAATCTAGAAATAGGTGCAGTTTTCTCGCAGGAACATTCAGGAAAAGAGCTACCCATACAATCTACAATATTAATCGAACTTTAAACAGCGCCTAATTAATAGTTAACTACAATACCACAGAAAAGAATGTATAGCGATAGTATGGGCCTTACAACAGTTTAGAGTTTAGACCCTGCTCGTATATGGGAAACACTTTAAATTTGAAACTGATAATTGACCCCTTACGTGATTGTTTAACGTAAAGGAGCCTGGTTCAAGTCAAATGGATCATTAGAACGATCATATGCACGACTAGGAAAATATTCAAAACTAGTGATAAAAGACAAGTCAAGACCATAATATTGTAAATTGTAAATAATAAATAGTAAATACTTACAACGGTAGAGGATTTTCACCCTATGAAATGCTATTCGGAAGAATGGCTAATATACCAAACGAGTATAGGGATACAAAGTTTAAAACCTCTATGGATCACATCCAGCAATTACAATTAAAGTTAATAAAAATGACATTAGAAGGTAAACGAGACGTATTACGAATAAGGGCATTTTAACCATTAACTAGTTTTATCATGTACAAATTGTCGCTCGTAAGCTGCATCATTTCCATACAATTGGAGAACATACCACCGAACGGAATTTATTATGGAGAACTAAGACAGAAAACGGGAAAGGTCTCTATAATTACTAATATTGACTTCAATTACAATTGATTGAAGACAAAATAAACGTACGAGTAATCTCTCGCTTCATGCTCAATGTGAATGAGGATTGTTGCATTATTTATCAATTATTAGGAGTTGAAAGAAGATCTAAAAGAAGTCTAATAAATATAGACAGTTGAGGTCTTGAAATGTTGTTCGCAACTTTAGATAGGGAAGACGCTGAACATTATGAGGTAGCAATCCGAGTTAGTTAGAAAACTAGAGGAAATACAGTTTTTAGATAGTCTAAATAAACAAAATCAGGTAATTAAAGAACCATACCTCTATTCTGGTAATTTGTCGCATAAAATGAATACTGATTTAGAACAGTTAATAGGTACAATGAGCAGAGATAGGAAAAATACTATTATTAGAGAATATTTCACTTGAACTTCGAATCTATTTTCTTATAAATCATGCCGAGTTAATTATTGACCAGATTATAGAAGCAATCTTAATTTTAAAGAATTATGTAATACATCCAATAATAGTAGAACCGAAAAGTTTTATAGAGCTGTTGAGAGAGAGTGATAAACAATAAGAACCATATGTTATAACAATATAAATAAAGAAAAAAATCTTGAATACTTTTTTTTAACGAAAATTGCCTATTTGCCTATTTGCAGAGTTTCAATCGGATACAAAAAGGGCAAAACAAAAACTTCAAAAAAATGCTGGTTCCCGAGAGGCAAACTTTAGTTGTTTTTTTTAATTAAAATTACTTTTTTTTTTTTGCTACGACTGTACTACTCACTTTTGACTTCGCTTTTTCTTCCAAAGATTCTCTTTTTTATCTTCTAGATTTTTATGTTGCCCGTGTTTTTTTTCCCTGTTAGAAAGTCTTCCGTTTTTTTGTCTCCGTTGTAACTTCTAAGAATCAACCGGTCGTTCGCGAACCGTTTACGATTGCAAAAACGACGAATATGTCCTTCGTTGACTTTTAATCATTTGCTCCACTTTCTGATGTAGAAGTCTCCTTTCTTGTTCTTACTCTTTTGGCTTACTAATGGATCATTTTTCTTCTTTACGAGGCTGAATGCTCCACCATGTTCGGCAAAGGGAACAAACCTCTTCAAGCTGTCATAACAAACAAACGTGAAGCAGGTAAGTATATATTTCTTGGTGTTCTAAAATCTTTTTATCTTTCTCCAGTTTTTTTTCTTCAGCTTTCAAAACTCAAAGTTCCGACTGAGTTACAGGTGTGGTCTTATACGGTGCAAGTCGGTTTACGTGTACCACTCTTTGCCTCTTTTGACCATGTGCCTGGAATTTGTAGTCGAGATCGGACAATTGTTTCACAACCTTGGCGGTGCTCTGCAGCTTAGGGCAAAGACCTTTCCGCCTCTTGGAGTTAAAAAACCAGACTTCATCCCCTGCAGTAAAACTAATGGCTTTAGTTTTGAGATTGTACCTGTCCTTCATTAATTCGGCTGCTATTTTAAGATTTTCTTGTGCCACTTCGTGTTCTTTGAAGAGCAGACTTCGTAATGCTGCTACATACCTTTGGCTGCCTTGTTCCATTTCTAGTGGTGATCTGAACACTATATCGACCGGCAGCTTCAGTTCTTCCGAAGTTCAACATTGCTGGCGAGAAAACTTTCGATTCTTGTTCTGCTGCAAATAAGCTGGTAGAGGTGGTTGTACAAACAGATCCCAGTCTGTTTGATGAGGGCTGACGAATTCCGCTAAGTTGTCCAGTAGCGTACGTTTGAACCTTTCCACCATACCTTCGGATTGGAGCCGTAAAGGTGTCTGAACGCACAAGACCTCCATTGATTTATGGAACACTTCCGATTCAAAGTTTCTACCTTGGTTCGAATGAATATAGTGCGGGACACTGATTCTGCAGAAGACGTTATGTATAACGTGAACAACTATTACATCAGCTGTTTGGCTGGGCACGTCAACATATTCCGGCCATTTGGTGAAATAGTTCATAACGACGATTATGTATGGGTTTCCATCATTGGTGGGTGGAAGTGTACCAAGTACTTTATAAACTCCTACCCACTTGTATCTTATAAACTTATTAACAGTCTTCCAGCCGACATAAGGTTCATAAGGACTTCTCGTACATTTTCAAATAAAATCAAAGTACGGCTTCTTTGTTTCGTCATAATGAGATTGAGTTTTGCTCACTTACCTTGTGTAATTGTTTATTTTCACACTGCCTGTTTTTATTTTAACTTTTTCATTTATATTGTATTTTCTGTAATTTTTAGCTATTGTTAACTTTTAATTTACCTACAACTAAAATATTGTCACCCCACAATAATTAAAGTTATTAAAGTATTTCTTCTTGAAGTGGCATTTAACTCTATTTATTCCTGTAATTAGCAGTCGTTCATAAACCTCCGTAGAGATCAGACGTGATTCGGCTTTTCTAGTGAGTGATTAAAAAAATACAAAATATCAAAAAATAAATTAGAACAATTTTGCTAATTGCTTCGGTGGCGCGTTTATAGTGGTGTCCGGCTGATAAAGCAGGGATTGTGGTTCGATTCCTGTAAAGTGACATGGACTTTTTTATTTTTAAAAATTTAATCAAACAGACAATTACATTCATAAATTGAATACAAAAGTTAATCTGACAATGAGAGAGAACAAGCGGCCCGCTATTCCAATAGAGGGACCTGCAGATGGCAAGATGTCACCAGAAAATGTGGCAAGAAAGAGAAGGAGAAGGCTTAAGACACCTCCAAATCCAAATCCTGTAAGGCGCTCCACCCTGTCAGCTACTGAAAAGTTGCGTGGTAGAGGAAGGGAAGTGGCGCCGACAGCGACAACAAAGGCGGCAGCTGAGTCAGACAAAGAAGAACATCCATATATGTCTGATGGTGGGGGTGAGAATGGTTTCCAATTTCTGGCGGCCACAGAGTCTGATGATGAAGACGAAGAAGTGCATGCAATTAACAGCACAATTAAAGAACTGCAACAACAAGTACTTGGCATTAAAGCCAAGCAAGTGGCGAGAAGGCAGATGGAGCAACAACAACTCCTGAGCTCTCATCAACAGCCTACTTGTAGCGAACAGAATCCGCTACAACAACAAAAACCAGCACAAGTGCCAACGAAAAAACAAGCACAGACAAAACAAAGGCAAAATATACAACAACAAAAATCACAAACGCAGCAACAACAACAGCATCAACAGCACATGTCCCAA
The DNA here is from genome assembly GCA_949129095.1 of Volucella bombylans. Classification (NCBI taxonomy): domain Eukaryota; kingdom Metazoa; phylum Arthropoda; class Insecta; order Diptera; family Syrphidae; genus Volucella; species Volucella bombylans. The sequence continues at coordinate 49,906,114 of OX422142.1, read as the reverse complement.
AATCAGCAGCAGCAGCAGCAGCAGCAGCAAAATCAGAAACAACAACAGCAGAAACAACAACAACAGCAGAAAGTCAACAGACAGAAAGTACCTCCAATTAATACTTACAAATTGGAATTAAAAGACACCATCGAACTGTGTAAGTCGGCCATAGGCTGTACTTTTTTTATAAAAAGATTAAGTATAGATAGACATGCGATCCACTGTAACACAGTGGAGCGCTACCATAAAATTAAAAGTCTGTTGAAGGATTCGACGACACAGTTCTTCTCCTACACCCCGAAGGAGGAGAAGCTGCAAACAATGCTGCTGAAGGGGTTAGAACCGTCGACTAATCCGTAGGAGCTCTTGCACTGCTGAAACAGAAGAAGTGCGAAGGGCTCCAATTCGTGGGAGTCAAGCCTTTTACCACAGCCAGAGCCAAAAGGGAGAAGCGGCAACTGCCGATTTTCCTGGTCCAGCTAAGTCCCACCAGCAATCTGGATGGTCCAAGGAGTATTAAAGTCCTGGATTACCAGGTTGTACACTGGGAAAAATATACATACTTTTTAAAAAAGTACACAGTCGTGTAGTACGTAGGTTCCAGGTGCTGGAAGCATGCATCATGTATATCATCCCCCTCCGTAGTGGAAAGCGGTTGTACATGGTGCCTGTCTATGCGCCTAAAGCTGCTCAATCTACCTTATTCATCTCAGGGCTCGAGACACTTTTTCGATTCCTAAGACTGGAATTGGAAGACAACTATTTTATTATCGGCAGAGATTTCAACGCCAAACATAGTGATTCGGGAAATAATACACCAAATACTATAGGGAACCTACTATTCAATTGGTGGGGTCAGCACAGTGTAATGTATCGACTCGGGCTTAAGGCGACGGATAGTCCGTCGTTTCCCAGATACGGGTCCTATTTGGATCTTCTGCTGTTCGACTCACAAATACAACTGACACGCACTAACCAACAAACTACAAACTGTCTACGCACTTTCGTGTATGACAGTGACCATTGCGGTCTCAGCACCGAAATAACTGTTACCAACGAAATTTCGGAATTGGATGAGTTTGTCCAAAGGCATTCCTACAATTATAGTAGGGTGTGTTGCACACACCTCACCAGAACACTGACTAGAGCGCTCTCCTCGAATTCACTCTACCCACCGTCCAACAGAAATCTGTCAAACGAGGAGATTGACAGGTATCTAAGACTAATGGACGAGACAATCAAACGAACAATGGACAAAACGATACCTCGGTATCAACACACTGACGAAGAAGACTTATTCCGCAACGCAACTATTGACGCACTGCACCGACATAAAAGTAGACTGCTGTCAAGACTAAAAACCTTGTACAGACAGTTTACTGACAGACATAACCCGGAGATCATGACACTGAAGTCGTCGATTAAAAACCTCCAAACATTAATAAAGGAAAATTACAGAGCATCTGTAAGTATTGGGACAATAAAATTCGGGTTGTAAACATCAGCAGCCCGAATATGTTCCCGCAAATAAATAAAATATTTCGGAGAAAAAATCAAAACGACCTTCAGTGTCTTAAAATCGCCCGAACGACGAACAACGAACAAATACTGGTAGCAGCGGGCATAGATCCAAATGAGGCTGTTGATGATGACAACTTCTTTGTGATCGAGGATCCGCAGGAACAGGTAGAGGCTATAGGAGCGACTTTCCAGGTACCGTATGGTTAGAGGGACTCTTTTTCAAGCTGGACAGGTGGGGCATTAGTAAACCACTGCTGTATATTATTTTTGATATGCTCTCCAGTAGACAGTTCATCAGGAAGAATGGCGATCTGACTTCTGCTGGAACTTTTAACATTGAAAACGGTCTGCAGCAAGGTGCGGTAAATTCGAAGATCCTATACAACAGTTACACAAGTGATCTGATTGGTTCACTTCACCATGCCATAGCGTACGCAGACGACTTAATCGCGTACAGATCGTGTCCAAAGATTGAGGTCATTAATATGCTTTTGCAACGTGACTTCGACAAAATTAAGCGACCAGAACGAATTGGCGAAAGTTTTCTATCGTCGGACAACACGGACAGCCACTTGCTTGTCGAAATGTAGTCAGATACCTTGTGATCTGGCTACATCAATATCTGTATTTTAATAAATATATAGATGTTGCCCTGCCTAGGGCCGAAATTGCTTTTGCCCTTACAAAGAGACTGTTTTATAACAGCCAACTCGATGCGAGGGTGATGATGATCTGCTACATGGCCCTTATCCGGCCTATGCTTGTATTTGGATGTCCCGTGTGGTTCAACGTGAGAGCAAGTTTATTGGGAAAGATTCTGGTGTTTGAAAGGGCTTGTCTTAGGACTTGTCTTCGCTTGTACAGAACACCAGAGTCTCAGTACACAAAATTCTATCCCGATGAGGTCCTGTACAAAAGGCGAACCTAATAAGAGTGGACAATTTCGTCATTAAGTTGACTCGAAGGCACATTGCAAGAGCAATGACCTCATCGAACAACCTGATCTCCGGGACTTTCTACCAAAATTATATGTATCACGAGAGAGTTTGCTTTGACGGCTTTATTCCTCCAGAAGCGTTCCTCTTTGTAGATAGTAAAGGTTTGATCCAGGACAGATTGGCGGTGCCGCTAATCTTTCATGTCGCTCGAACAGCTGCGGACAGGTGACTCAACTACGACAGAGACGTCGCATATGGCAGTGCGGAACGTCTCCGGTTCAGTAGGGCGGTAGGGAGTCGCGACAGGAGAGATGTTGCTCCGCAGCACCAGCAATTCTGGTGGTTTGTTGAAGGAGAGGATGCTTCGTCGCCGAACTCCTCCAGTGATAGGTAGCTTCATGTGAAGCAAAGTGGGCTAGCCTAATTTTTTTTTTTTAGCCATGGCCGGCTTACATAGTTTTAGGTAGGATTAAGTTAGTTTTAAGAAAAAAAATATATATAAAAACCAACAAAAAAAAATATATTAATGGATGCATATATTTGTGTTAGATGTAAGTAGGCTAAGTAGATTCAGATTTATTTTTAGGTAGTTTGTAGGCTTTTAGTTTTAAGTTTTATAAAAAATTAAAAAATGTCCGTTTACTAAGTTTTTGCTTAAAATGTATGTTCTTAGTTTTAGTGTGTAAAAATAGAAATAAAATTAGACTGTAAGGTTCGTCGAAAGACATACGAGTAGCTTAAGTGTTAGGTTTAACTTAGAGTACCCGCATGGGGCCAGTAAGTTATTATAAGATAATTTTAAGTTATTTAAGCTAATTTTTAAGCATTTTTTTGTCTAGCATGTAAGAGTAATTTAAGGTGTATAAATAAAAATGCATATAAACTGAAAAAAACTGATTCCTATAATTAGCAAAATACAAATGTCAGTAGCTATTTTCTTAAATATCTTTATTTTCTTTACGTTCTGTAACTAAACTTTAAGAAAACTTTATAATTGTAAAATAACAAAAAAAAGTATGTCAACAGTAATCCTCTCAAATGGCTGTCTTGTACGGCTTAAGCCAAGCCCCTTTGTCGCTGAATAGTGCCCCTGCGAGCCTGACAGACAATGCAGTTTTCACACCATAGCTTGGAGCCTTGGAGCCTAGTTTGGATCGACCGATCCAAAAATACCTGTCCTTTATTTTCCTTATGGTTCTGGGCTGCGCTTTGGGATCACGGGTAATGTCTTCTGCACCTGATCCTTTTCCCATGTTCGACATACTATGCCGGCATCCATTTTGAACTGGAGAAAGATAGCCCTGAAACCTTTTGTATCCTCATCATACTGCATAATGTCTTCTCTTTTACTGTTCGATTGCCAAAGTTGCCTCCTCGGTTTTCAAGTGTAGTATATCGCAACGCTCTTTTTCTTTGATGTCCGCCTTCGTGCAATATTTGCATTCGCCAGATCGTCTCCTGGAAAGCGCGTCAACGTTGCCATGAATTTCGTAGTCGTACTACTGCAAACGCTCCAGCCGCCCAGCCATCTCACCCTCGGGTTGCTTAGTGTTGCACAGTCGACGAATGGACGCCTGGTCAGTGCGTAAGAAGAATCTTCTTCCAAAGGGGTAGTAGTATACGTGATGTGTTACCAAAATCACAGCTAGAAACTCTCGTGTTGTAACGCAGTAGTTTCGCTCGGTCATATTTAAAGTGCAGCTAAAATATTCAATTTCCACTTCCAAGTCCCCTTTCTTCCGACAGAGAACAGCACCAATACCAACGTTTGATGCATTTGTGTCGAGTACGAAAAGGTCGTCGATGGTTGGAAATGCCAAAATTGGTGCGCCTGTAAGCCCACATTTAAGGGTATTAAATGCGGTCTCCATGCAAACCGGTGTTTCTCTTCAGTAAGTTCTGAAAGCGATTTAGCAATTGTCGAAAATCCTTCATTTCAAGGAAGCCTCGGAAGCTGCTTAGTTTTGGGGTTGAGCCAGACTTGGTCCGCTTTGACTTTCTGCGTATCCGTGATCAATCCATCAACCGGAGCAACATGGCCTAGGTACGTTACTTTGGATTTGAGAAACTCGCTTAATTTTAATAACCTGGGATTCATTTTAAATCTGGCCTCAATAACCACTCAAACACCAATCTCAAGTTTTGTATGTGCTCTTCAAATATCCACAAGTAAACGATGATATTGTCTAAGTAAAAGGGTGCAATCCGATATGAAAGTCCTGGAAAAACTTCGTCCATCACCCTTTCGAACGTCGCCGCGCCGGTGCATTGCAGAGGCCAAACGGCATGACGGTGAAATGCCATAGCGCATTACCATTTGTGAATGGTTTCCTTGTCTTTGGCATCCATTTCTACCTTGCAGTAGCCACTTTGCAGGTTCATCGTAGAAAACCACTTACGCGAAAAAAATACGCGGCAAGGAAGGAATCTTTTATGTAACCTCGTTCAGCTGCCGGCAATCTACTCAAAACCTCGGAGATCCATCTTTCTTCTTGACTAACACAATAGGTGCACTCCAGTGGCTATTTGAACGTTCTCATCAGTTGCTCATATCCTTAATTAGATCATCCATCTCATCGCGTTCAGCCATTGGGACTGAAGAAATTTAAAGCTTATATGTACAATACATACTAAATATTACACTTACACAATTATTGGTTGCTATGGCTTTCACATTTTTCAATAGCTAAGTCAAAGACGAAGTGTCTAATATTGATATCAGCAAATTCTGGCGGTTGGAATAATAAATGAAGAAGACACAACAAACCATTTGGTGATATGAAGTTTGTTGTTATCCGATTACGACATCAATATTCGGGATCTACTTAAGATGGGTATAGCAGAACAAGCCAGTGACACTGTTGAAGGGGATAATCTGTATTATATGCCCCACAAGCCTGTTTATCGTGAAGGCAAGACTACCAGAAAATTGAGGATCGTCTTTGATGCTTGTTCGTGTGAACCCGGTTTTGCATCACTCAATGAATATATTCACCCAGCGGATAACTTGATTCTAGATACTCGTATATTAGCCAACATTTTAAGTTTTCGTTCTAATTATATTGCCATAGTATCAGATATTGAAAAAGTTTTTTTTGACACCAAAAGATAGAGGTGTCCATAGGTTCTTATGGTACAAAACTTCCAGAAATCAAGGAATTTAGAATGACAAGAGTAACATTTGGCGTTACTTCCAATCCTTATTTGTTGCTGACCACATTTCTAAAGCATTTGGATTTAAGACGTTCTACGAGTAAGTATGCACCAATTTGCGAGAAACTGCGTAAGTCATCTTATATTAATGATCTGATAATAAGGGTGGATAGTAGCGAACTAGCGTATGATATATTTTACAAAGCTAATCCGATTAAGAAAGAGGCTAAGATGAACTTACGAAAGTGGAATACAAATGATTTAGATTTGAAGCAAAGATTTATATTTGAAGGTCTGGATTTTCCTGTTGAACAGAAGGTTTTAGGCATAATTTGGAATACGTTTAACGACGAAATTCAAGTAGATGTTACTAGCAACTTATTGTTTCTACGATCTTCCCTCTTAATGTCATGAGGACTATGGGTAAAATAGAGAAAAATTTAAAAAGGCAAGATTTTTATTATTGAATCGCTAAGTGATCTAAATGATTAATAACCTATTTTATATAATGAATTTTATTATTGAAACTGATAATCATAATATAAATTCTGCCTTTGTAACTGTTAGTAATAAGAATGTTCTTGATGTCGATCATACTAATTCTTTAATTATTGTGCATCAAAATATCAGAAGTCTTCGATAAATTTTGATTTATTGGTTGTTCATGTAGAAACTTCTAAAGCCAAGCCTGATTTTATACTTGTATCTGATATTTTTTATTTTCTCATGTGAAATTGACGATTTTAATATTCCCGGGTATACATCTTTTGCAAAGACAACAGGACGTGTTGGTGTTTTCGAGAAGCTTGGGTATGATTATGGTGGTTATGATATTACTCGTATCAATTGTAACTTTGTTAGTACAGATGCCCTAAAAATATGTTGTAGTATTGACAACCTAGCTTTTACTCTGGTTTGTTTTTATACATTGTATACTTACACTTTTGAATTATTTATTGATGAATTAACACGTATTTTGGATAGTGCTTGTTGGAGATTTTAACCTAGGCATTCTGTCACAATGTGACGTTGTTGACTCTTACTGCGTAACTCTGGCCGAATTTGGTTTACTTTCCTTAATTAATGAGCCTACACGGCCTTGCTTTGGAACTTGCCTAGACCATGTACTGCGGCGATTTTGCAATATACCTTTAGATCATTGTTCATGATTAAACCTCGATTTGCAGATTATTGATCATATCATGACAAGTATCTTAATAAATGCTTTCAAAAGTAGAGTTGAAAATAGAAACAACAACATTTCATTTTCGGATAATTCTATTATTCGTTTTAATGTTCTTAATGATAAACTTCGTTTTGAAAGCTGGGAATTGGTGTATGCCGAGAGGGAGGTGAATTATGCGTATAAGATATTTTTAAAAATATTAAATAATAGCATTAAAGAATCTAGCTATTTAGTCAAAAATCAAAAAACAAAAAACTTAAACCTTGGATTAAAAAAATATTTGAAATAAAATTAATTTAAAGAATAAACTGGGTATCAAATGTTCAAAACATCCGCAGAATGCATAAGAAACCACTAAGTTAACCTAAGTAAAAAATTGAAATAAGATGTGCAAGAATGTCATGATAAATTTTATCGAAGGGAATTTGAAAGATGTAGGGGAATCTAAGAAAGGAATGGGATGTAATTAATAAAATAATCCATTGACGTTCTAAACGCGATAAGACTATCATTTTGAGAAATGGCTCTACACAAATCATTGATAATACGATGATTGCTAACGAATTTAACATTTACTTCACTTCTATTGCACCCTCTACTCCAGATAGCAATACTATTACTTGCAACTATTGCTTCAGCTCCAGAATTGAGGATGATAAAATTTGCTCTAACAGTTTTTATTTTGAAGATTTATCTCTTTTGAGGTACTGAAAATAATAAAATGCCTCCATAACTCTAAATCTTGTGGTAGTGATGGTATATACATATATCCAATTATTTACTGAAAGAAATAGCGTTCAATGTGGTGGATGTCTTGGCTTACATCTTCAATTTAAGTGTAGTATCTGGTATATTTCCTGATGACCTAAAATGTGCAATTGTTGTTCCTCTTTTCAAAAAAGGAAATCCAAAAGAAAAAAAAAATTATAGGCCAATCTCACTTTTGCCCACTATTTCAAAAGTTTTTAAAACAGCAATTAAAAAGAGAGTCTTACACTTTTTAAATAACAATAAGTTTTTTAGTCGTAAACAGTGTTGGTTTTAGAAAAGACTTGTCAAGGTTTTAGAAATTGCTGGATTTCTGTTACTCTATCTATAAAGGGCTTGATGACAAAAAGTACCTTGCAAATCTTTTTGTGAATATCAAAAAGGCATTTGATTTTGCAAAAATTGTTCAATGCCGGGTTTAGAGGTTTCATTTTTAATTGGTTCCAATCTTATCTTATTGGTCGATCGCAAAAAGTAAAAATAGGTGGTGTATCTAGCAGCAGTTGCAGAATGTATCTGGTAGTGCCCCAAGGATCAGTCCTTGGGCCTATTCTGTTTCTTGTATACATAAACTCCATTTTCAATCAAACGACTATCGGTAAATTCAATGCATTTGCAGACGATTTGGGTATTTCCTGTGTATCTGAAAGTCCATTGAATCTTATTTGTGAAATAAATCACAATGTAGACATTTTACGAAGTTGGTTTACTAAGCGTAAGATGCAAGTCAGCAATAAAACATAAAATAGCAATAAAGTTAATGGATTCAAGTTTGAGTACAAGATTACCTGTGGATGTCGACATTTTCTTTCATTCCACGAATTGCTTAAGATTGTGAGTCTGAATGGTACATTATTTAACGAAAGTGTGTCCTGCGACGGGGATTGCTTTAAAATCGATGTTGCTGAGCAATCTAAGTATCTTGGCGTCGTTATAGATTATAAATTGAGTTTTGCAGAGCTCATTAATACGTTGATGAAATATCTTCTCTCAACCTTACGGATTTTCTACTATTTAAAAAAAACATGCTCGATGCAGGTCTTAAGAATGATATATTACGGTATTTTTCAATCGAAGTTACAGTATGGAATTTGTTGTGGTGGGACCTACCAAAACAAAATTAGGGAATTACTTATTCTTCAAACCGCGTAGCAAGAAAACTGTGTAAAAACCGCTTACACCATTCTATGGAGTTGTTTCAGCAGTTAAAAGTCCTCCGTTTGAGGCATTTGTTTTATTTCAAGGTATTGAAAGCATTTTTCCTGCGATGTGGCTATTTTCACAGCAGAAATTCGGCTAGAATGGCCTAAGAACAAATATAAGCTTTGATGTCATTACTCCCTTACTTCGCATTACAAGTTATCGTAATTCCTATTTTATACTATCATATGTATATATTTTTTAATAAGCTTCCGAACACCACTAAGTCAGTAAGATCACCATGTATCTTATTCAGGAATATAAAATCTTGGCTATTTGAATTTGATCACATACAGATAGAAAATTTTATAGACCCGATAATCTGAAACAATTAACTCTGATATATTGATTTTTTTTTTAATTTTTAATGTCAATTTTAAATTAATTATTGCTATTAACTATTATTATTGTCTTTTTTTTTCTTTTTTTTTTTTTATAATTTACGCGCGCCTAAGGGGTTGTCTCTTTAATTTTCGTTTTATTTTTACATAAAATCAAATGTTTTTGTATAATTGATTATTTTCCTCCCCTTATTTTGTAATAATAATCACCCCCAATATGAATTTGTAAATAATGATGTGTCATTTAATATTATTTTTCTACAAAAATACAAAATGACACTATCCTACTATAGCTTATGACGAATTTGTATATAATGATTAAAGTGAATATGAATTAAGTACAATACAATACAATATGTGATCCTCTGGTGATTTTAGGACCGTTTACTGTTAGGATAAATATACTTACACAGGATATATGGAAATATAACCAAGAATGGGACGAAAACTTAAAGGGGGAACACTTAACGACTTGGCAATGCTGGCGAGAGGAGCTAGGCGACCTGGAAACATTTTCAATTAAGCGTTGTATTTCTGCTAATGTGGAAGGGAATAATATAATTGAAAGGCAACTTCATGTTCTTGCAGTTGTTAGTCCTAAGTTGTATGGAGAACTTGCCTATGTAAGAAACAAAAGAGAGGATAAAAGCGTCATTTGTTTGTGCTAGAATAAAAAAAAAACACAATTGGAGGCGCGACCAGATGAGGTACATTTCTGTTAAAGAGCTTTGATTTTGAAATAGCAGCCACTTATTTGTGAACAGATTCTACGATAACTCTGAATTGGATTCTTGGTCATTCTCATCAGTTGCTCATATCCTTAATTAGATCATCCATCTCATCGCGTTCAGCCATTGGGACTGAAGAAATTTAAAGCTTATATGTACAATACATACTAAATATTACACTTACACAATTATTGGTTGCTATGGCTTTCACATTTTTCAATAGCTAAGTCAAAGACGAAGTGTCTAATATTGATATCAGCAAATTCTGGCGGTTGGAATAATAAATGAAGAAGACACAACAAACCATTTGGTGATATGAAGTTTGTTGTTATCCGATTACGACATCAATATTCGGGATCTACTTAAGATGGGTATAGCAGAACAAGCCAGTGACACTGTTGAAGGGGATAATCTGTATTATATGCCCCACAAGCCTGTTTATCGTGAAGGCAAGACTACCAGAAAATTGAGGATCGTCTTTGATGCTTGTTCGTGTGAACCCGGTTTTGCATCACTCAATGAATATATTCACCCAGCGGATAACTTGATTCTAGATACTCGTATATTAGCCAACATTTTAAGTTTTCGTTCTAATTATATTGCCATAGTATCAGATATTGAAAAAGTTTTTTTTGACACCAAAAGATAGAGGTGTCCATAGGTTCTTATGGTACAAAACTTCCAGAAATCAAGGAATTTAGAATGACAAGAGTAACATTTGGCGTTACTTCCAATCCTTATTTGTTGCTGACCACATTTCTAAAGCATTTGGATTTAAGACGTTCTACGAGTAAGTATGCACCAATTTGCGAGAAACTGCGTAAGTCATCTTATATTAATGATCTGATAATAAGGGTGGATAGTAGCGAACTAGCGTATGATATATTTTACAAAGCTAATCCGATTAAGAAAGAGGCTAAGATGAACTTACGAAAGTGGAATACAAATGATTTAGATTTGAAGCAAAGATTTATATTTGAAGGTCTGGATTTTCCTGTTGAACAGAAGGTTTTAGGCATAATTTGGAATACGTTTAACGACGAAATTCAAGTAGATGTTACTAGCAACTTATTGTTTCTACGATCTTCCCTCTTAATGTCATGAGGACTATGGGTAAAATAGAGAAAAATTTAAAAAGGCAAGATTTTTATTATTGAATCGCTAAGTGATCTAAATGATTAATAACCTATTTTATATAATGAATTTTATTATTGAAACTGATAATCATAATATAAATTCTGCCTTTGTAACTGTTAGTAATAAGAATGTTCTTGATGTCGATCATACTAATTCTTTAATTATTGTGCATCAAAATATCAGAAGTCTTCGATAAATTTTGATTTATTGGTTGTTCATGTAGAAACTTCTAAAGCCAAGCCTGATTTTATACTTGTATCTGATATTTTTTATTTTCTCATGTGAAATTGACGATTTTAAATAGTGATGGTATATACATATATCCAATTATTTACTGAAAGAAATAGCGTTCAATGTGGTGGATGTCTTGGCTTACATCTTCAATTTAAGTGTAGTATCTGGTATATTTCCTGATGACCTAAAATGTGCAATTGTTGTTCCTCTTTTCAAAAAAGGAAATCCAAAAGAAAAAAAAAATTATAGGCCAATCTCACTTTTGCCCACTATTTCAAAAGTTTTTAAAACAGCAATTAAAAAGAGAGTCTTACACTTTTTAAATAACAATAAGTTTTTTAGTCGTAAACAGTGTTGGTTTTAGAAAAGACTTGTCAAGGTTTTAGAAATTGCTGGATTTCTGTTACTCTATCTATAAAGGGCTTGATGACAAAAAGTACCTTGCAAATCTTTTTGTGAATATCAAAAAGGCATTTGATTTTGCAAAAATTGTTCAATGCCGGGTTTAGAGGTTTCATTTTTAATTGGTTCCAATCTTATCTTATTGGTCGATCGCAAAAAGTAAAAATAGGTGGTGTATCTAGCAGCAGTTGCAGAATGTATCTGGTAGTGCCCCAAGGATCAGTCCTTGGGCCTATTCTGTTTCTTGTATACATAAACTCCATTTTCAATCAAACGACTATCGGTAAATTCAATGCATTTGCAGACGATTTGGGTATTTCCTGTGTATCTGAAAGTCCATTGAATCTTATTTGTGAAATAAATCACAATGTAGACATTTTACGAAGTTGGTTTACTAAGCGTAAGATGCAAGTCAGCAATAAAACATAAAATAGCAATAAAGTTAATGGATTCAAGTTTGAGTACAAGATTACCTGTGGATGTCGACATTTTCTTTCATTCCACGAATTGCTTAAGATTGTGAGTCTGAATGGTACATTATTTAACGAAAGTGTGTCCTGCGACGGGGATTGCTTTAAAATCGATGTTGCTGAGCAATCTAAGTATCTTGGCGTCGTTATAGATTATAAATTGAGTTTTGCAGAGCTCATTAATACGTTGATGAAATATCTTCTCTCAACCTTACGGATTTTCTACTATTTAAAAAAAACATGCTCGATGCAGGTCTTAAGAATGATATATTACGGTATTTTTCAATCGAAGTTACAGTATGGAATTTGTTGTGGTGGGACCTACCAAAACAAAATTAGGGAATTACTTATTCTTCAAACCGCGTAGCAAGAAAACTGTGTAAAAACCGCTTACACCATTCTATGGAGTTGTTTCAGCAGTTAAAAGTCCTCCGTTTGAGGCATTTGTTTTATTTCAAGGTATTGAAAGCATTTTTCCTGCGATGTGGCTATTTTCACAGCAGAAATTCGGCTAGAATGGCCTAAGAACAAATATAAGCTTTGATGTCATTACTCCCTTACTTCGCATTACAAGTTATCGTAATTCCTATTTTATACTATCATATGTATATATTTTTTAATAAGCTTCCGAACACCACTAAGTCAGTAAGATCACCATGTATCTTATTCAGGAATATAAAATCTTGGCTATTTGAATTTGATCACATACAGATAGAAAATTTTATAGACCCGATAATCTGAAACAATTAACTCTGATATATTGATTTTTTTTTTAATTTTTAATGTCAATTTTAAATTAATTATTGCTATTAACTATTATTATTGTCTTTTTTTTTCTTTTTTTTTTTTTATAATTTACGCGCGCCTAAGGGGTTGTCTCTTTAATTTTCGTTTTATTTTTACATAAAATCAAATGTTTTTGTATAATTGATTATTTTCCTCCCCTTATTTTGTAATAATAATCACCCCCAATATGAATTTGTAAATAATGATGTGTCATTTAATATTATTTTTCTACAAAAATACAAAATGACACTATCCTACTATAGCTTATGACGAATTTGTATATAATGATTAAAGTGAATATGAATTAAGTACAATACAATACAATATGTGATCCTCTGGTGATTTTAGGACCGTTTACTGTTAGGATAAATATACTTACACAGGATATATGGAAATATAACCAAGAATGGGACGAAAACTTAAAGGGGGAACACTTAACGACTTGGCAATGCTGGCGAGAGGAGCTAGGCGACCTGGAAACATTTTCAATTAAGCGTTGTATTTCTGCTAATGTGGAAGGGAATAATATAATTGAAAGGCAACTTCATGTTCTTGCAGTTGTTAGTCCTAAGTTGTATGGAGAACTTGCCTATGTAAGAAACAAAAGAGAGGATAAAAGCGTCATTTGTTTGTGCTAGAATAAAAAAAAAACACAATTGGAGGCGCGACCAGATGAGGTACATTTCTGTTAAAGAGCTTTGATTTTGAAATAGCAGCCACTTATTTGTGAACAGATTCTACGATAACTCTGAATTGGATTCTTGGTCATTCGACGAAAATTAAGCCATATATTACAAATAGGGTTACCGAGATCAATAGTTTGTCAAATATATATGACTAGGATCATTGCAACGGAAAAGAAAATCCAGCTGATTTGTAAACTAGAGGCGTAACTGCCAGACAACCAGCAAATTCAGAGTTTTGGAAGAATGGTCCAATATGGTTAGGCTATGATACATCTCGCTATAGCGCCTAGCTCAAGTTCATTTATACTGCAATAAAGTGGTGAGTTTGCGTACGTCGAAAAAGAGTCAAGCGATGATAAAGATAATTCAGAAAGGGAAGTCATAAGAAGAATACCAATATTTACGAGTAATATCGAAAATTTAAAACGAATCTTAAGAATAACTGCATACGTTATTAGATACATAAAGCGTGTGAGCTAGTGAGCTAGTACTTAATACGTTAGAACATAAGGAAGCGGAAGAATATTGGATAAAACATTACGCACCCGAATTTTTGGTTCTTTTCAAAAAGAGGACACTGCCAGCTAGTTCTTCAATTTTAGCACTAAACCCCATATTGGTTAATGGTATTTTGAGAGTCAAAGGTCGTCTGCCAGAATCCGAATTCGAATATAACGTTTGCCATCCAATAATACTACCAAAAAATTCTTGGCTCAGTAGGCTTCTAGTATTAGATGCGCATCAGCACACTATGCATAGAGGAACTAACATAGTTTTAGCAAATTTACGACAAAGGTTCTGGATTGTGCAGGGTCGCCAACTAATTAAATTAGTGCTCCGTCATTGCATGGTTTGGAAAAATTTGTGTGGCAAAGGTGCCAGTGAGCCATGGACTGTCTTGCCAAAGGAACGGGTAATGTCATCAAGGCCATGCGAATTAACAGGCGTCGAGTTTGCGGGGCTTCTTTATGTAAAATTTGAAACAGTTGAAGCTGAGCTGAAAGGCAAAAAACAAATGTTATGCTACTTACTTGTGCAGCAATTAGAGCCATACACTTGGAGTTGGCACCAGATATGAAGGTAGGAAATTGCATTACTGCGTTGAGGAGTTTCTTCGAAAGAAGGGGAGTGCCAGATAAAATTATATCCGACAATGCAAACATTTTTAAACGAGCAGATTTAGAATTTTGTGAACTGGAGAATCTCCTGAAATCTACTGATGTTCAGTACCCCGTAAAGGAATTACGTAGAAATATATTCCAGAACGAACGGCATGGTGGGTGGATTCTGGGAGCGATTAGTTCGGAGTGTAAAAACGCCATTAAAATCCGTGATAGGAAAAGCCAATCTTCTTTTTGAGAACTAAGGACCATTCCAATTCTATTTCATTCGCAGATGAAGGCGAAGCATTCAGCCAGGAGACGGAAGCTAAAGACTGTCAAACATTTTTCCCAGGGAGAGACGTTCAGATAATTCGACTACCGATTCAGTTGTTATTCCCGTTGGAAGTATCATCTTCCTTACATGCCGGGGCCCAGGATGAAGAAATTTAAAGCTTATATGTATATGTAATACATACTATTACACTTACATATAATATACATACTATATACATATATCTATTACATGCATTTATACACACATATCATGTAATTGATTTCAAATTTATAGTCAAGGGGGTACTTCTTGTGGAAGATCCTTTAAGCCTGTTTCCATTTTCTCCACCACAGTGTTCTTTGGTAGGGTTGTATCATACGAAGAGAGACTGGTCAACCCGACATCCTGGGTTTGCTGCAGGGGTCAATTAGGCTTAGACCAGTACGGTCGATACACCTTTTGGTAGTTCAAAACCAGGAGTAGAGTTCACTAACGCTGCTGCGCACTTTATAGTGGGCGGTCGATAACTGCCCCAAGGGTTTGTCTTCCAGCTGTCAGTATTTCCGACGTCCAAATTTAAAATTTAATTAAAAAGAATTCAATTAAATTTGTAAAGTGCATTTCTATTGTCATCTCTTCGAAATCTAAGTGATACTGATGCTTCAATAGAAAACCGACTCCTAAGATGTTTGGGATTTCATGAGACACTATAGCGAAATAATCAGAAAATTCCTTATGGTTAAAAAAAAAATCTCACCTCCGCCATTCCTTGACTCCAAATCACTCTACCGGAAATGCCCACCAAGTTCATCGGATAACGTTTTGTAATCATCTTCTCGGAAACATATTACGTCGTCAGAACAGACACGTTTGCACCAGAGTCTACGACAAAATATTATACTTGTTTTCCGACATCCTAGACATTGGCTCCAGGTGTCCGTAATTCGTTCTGTGAAGATTGAGCCGGAAAAGTGGCACAGACTTAAGATTGCATGGATTGGTGTTAAAAGAAATAAGTTGAAGAAAGGAAGGATAATCGATATTACCAACTAAAATTTGATGAATAAAGAGAATGTCGGCAACTTTTCGGCGTATAGAAAGGGGTTGTAAATTTATAAGTCTCAGCCGGTCAGTTTGAGGTGGTAAGTTTTGGCTATTATCCCAGGGAAGATGACGTAAAGCAAACCGTAAAAACATGTGTTGAACAGCTTCTATCCGGAGGATATGAGTTCTGCAGTAGGGTGACCAATATTGACTTGCATATTCAAGAAGAGGTCTAACAAAGGTTATGTAAAGAGATTTGGTAACATAAGGATTGGAAAACTCCTTAGACCAGTGCTTGATGAATCCAAGGGCAGAGTTGGCTTTTTTTTTTATTATATTATCAATTTGAGAACGGAAATTGAGTTCCTTATCACAGATAACACCTAAATCACGCAACTCATTCACTAGGGGAACAGGCAGATTAAAGATTAGGTAGCAGCTTACGGGTTAAGTTGTAAGTATAAGTTATAGCCTGACATTACGTTAAGCTCAAGAAAATTCTTCTGATACCAAGTACAAAATCTGTCTAGATCTTCCTGCAGTGGTAGGCTGTCTGAGGAAGATGATATATATCTAAACATTTTCATATCATCTGCGTGAACAGATATGTATGAATTTTTAATGATACAAACAACATCATTAATGGTCGGAATAAATAATAAGGGGTGGCTGCCTTGAGGGACACCAGAAGAGGCTTTAATTGGGTCAGAGACCATAGATCTAAATAGAACATAGTAAATTAATTCATTTAAATAGGGTTGAACCCATGCTATAAAGTTTATTTGGAAACCAAAAGCCTTTATTTTAGAAGGATTATATCATGAGAAATTCTATTAAAGGCTTTGCTAAAATCAGTGGAAATCACATCAACTTCATTTCCATATTCCAGTGCACATAAAGTGCTTGATGCGAATTCCGTTAAGTTGGTGGTCACAGATCTACCTTTGAGAAATCCGTGCTGGTTTAGGGTCACAATAGATTTACAATGGAAAAGTATTACGTCATAGATAATGCTCTCAAAAAGCTTAGGTATGGAGGACAGCTTAGCAATTGGTCGATAGTTGTTTCCGTCTTTTCGACCTTTTTTATGTAGGGAAATAATAAAACACCCTCAACCTGGGGGAAATAATCCCAGGGTGACAGAAAGCTGAAAGAGAGCTGTAAGAGGTTGAGCTAGGTGCATTTCACATTTCTTTAAAAATATAGGGGGAAGATCATCAGGGCCAGCAGAATAATCATCTTTGAAGCTTATTATTGTATTTTATCTTTAACTTGCTCTAAAGTTATAGACACAAATTCCAAAGTTGTTTGTGGGCAGCTATTTAAGTAGGAAAAGTAAGAGTGGTCTGGCTATTGGGTATGAAAGGCGAACGCTTCGCTAAAAAAATTGCGAAGAGATTTGCAATAATTTGGGGATCGCCCGAGGACCTATAAAGAAAATTCAGAGATGATTGATAGTTATCCGATTTGCTTTTAGTTTTGATAAACTGAAAGAATCGTTTCGTTTCAGAAATGAGTGTGTGGTCAATTCGGTATAAATACGAGTAGTTATCATAGAGAGTTTGGCAAAGTACAGAGAAATTTATTTGAGCAGACTGGTAGTAGAAGCAATCGGAGTCGGAACGCGATTTTAAGTAATTATACCAGAGCTTATATCTCTTATTACGAAGAGATCGCAGCTCTTTATTATACCAGGGTGGTGAAGATGAGGGTTTCTTTTTGGCTAAAAAAGGTACAGATTGGGAGAGACATTTTAAGATTTCGGTATAAAAGGATGCAAGAGCATCTAGTGTAGCTAGACCTACTGTTTCCGCAGAAGCAATTCTACCAATAATTCGTAGTCGGGTTCAAAGTTCACAGGTAAAGCACTTAAAACAGAAAAAGCCTCTGCTCTTAACTGCATTACTGACACATTTGCTTTTTCTTTAGCGTCCCAACCTGCATATCTTGCTGCAATATCGAACTGCCGTTGTTATGAACAGCTGCCATCAAATGGAATAGGTGCCCATTTCAGCACAGAATGTGGTACCTCAACTGCTACCAATGGATTCGGAGTACAAGTCACATGTGGCACATCTGTCGCCTGGTTTGCCGGTGACAGCTCCCTCTCCATATGATGTAAATCGGTACTCTGTCCGTTTGCTGGTAAACCATTGCCCTCAATCGAGCTGCCTTTGGAAGAAGAATGCTGTCCATAGTTGACGGCTTTGGCGAAAGACAAACAGTTCTTCCATTCTTTTCCCGATCTCCGATCTCCGAGTTACAAGTTACCAGTTCTTCCATTCTTTTCCCGATCTCCGATCTCCGAGTTCCAAGTTACCAGTTCCTTCAAGTCGGAGAGTTTTTGGTCCTAAAACTGACTCTGGCTTAGCGTGTACGAGTAGTCCTGAAGCATTGCTCGTAGAGAAGACAATTCGGTGGAACTTGATGGGTTCGTCTTTTTTTCCGGTGTGATTTTTTTCGGATCCATTTTTATCGTTGCATGCTCTCTTCTGATAAGCGATCACTACACCACATCTGACACCAGTGTAATGAATATTGCCTATTGACCAAAACCAGCGCCGAATTTCAATCGGATACAAAAAGGACAAAAAAGGAAACTTCACAAACATGCTGGTTCCGAGAGGTAAACTTTAGTTTTTTTTTTTATTTAAAATTAAATATTTTGTGTTCTTTTTGCTACGGCCGTAGTCTTCCGACGTGGACTGCTCACTTTTGAATTCGCTTCTTGTTTCAAAGATTCTCTTTTTTATCTTCTAGATTTTTATGTTGCCTGCGTATTTTCTTCGTTGCCTTTTAATCATTTGCTCTACTTTCTGATGTAATCGGCTCCTTTTTTCCTCTTACTCTTATGGTTTATTACTTGATCATTTCTCTTCTTTTTGCGGCCTTGCGCAAAGGGAACAGTCCTCTCGAAGCTGTCAAAAACCATAGCAAACAAACGTGAAGCATGTAAGTATTTCTTGGTGTTCTAAAATCTTTTTATCTTTCTGCTATTTTTTTTCTTAAGTTTCGTAACAATAGAAAGAATAACAGACTCGTAGTTGTTTTGTCCGTTCCAGTAGTTGAAGAAACCAAATTAGAGGCTTATTTTATTTTAATTAACACACCTTATAGAAAAGTATAATGTATTGTAAGTTGTTGATCAAAAAGTTAAGTATATTGTAACCAGAGAAAATAATGATCAGTATTTTATAGAAGAATGTAATTAAATTACGAGTAGTAACAATTACATTTTTTTTTAAAGAATTTAACACTCAAGAGGGTAATTACTACTCTTAAAATATCGGAGAACGTGTTAAGTTTTTTGGAAAAATAGGGAGACAGAGAAAGATCTTTGGTCCAGTCATCGACTAGCCTCTGAACCGGCAGCATTTTTTTCGTTGACTTTGTCATCGCTCGTGTCTAACTCTTAACTCGGCTCCAATTCCACAAGTGTACCTTCTTTGGTGTTAGTGAATGAAAATCTAGTGTGTTGTGAAGAAATTAATCTCTGAAAATGGCCAAGTACTGCCACGGGAAATCGGCAAAGGCTGCTTGACACGATTACCGAGGCCAAACATAAAAAAAGAAAAAATCCGGTTTCAGAACACATAGACCAATTTAACATGCTTCCGACAACCGCGATCACAGCAAATCCCAAATTCATAGTCATTTCCCCGACAAATGAACAAAAACCCCTCACCACATTTTGCGTTTTTCTTTTAAAAAAAGCAATCGATGGCATAAGTACCGCGTACGATTACATTTCACAATTGCGCGACGGTAATTTACTGCTGCTGGTTAAATCGCAGAGAATTGCTGATCTCTTCCTCTCCAAAAAAAATTTGTCAAACCTTTGCCCCATCTCTGTCACGCTCCACGCAAACCTCAACTCATTCAAAGGCATTGCATATGCTCCCTGTCTTTTAAATGTACCCGAAGCGGAAATATTCAGCAAAATGAAAGATCAAGGCCTTATAAATGTGTTTAAGTTTAAAAGGACAGTAAAAGGGACGCAACGAGCCACAGGCCTCATTTTATTTACATTTGATTTATACCGCCCACCAAGTTCAGTAAACATTGGCTGGTACAAGGTTAAAGTCGACGAATATTTCCCCAATCCGATGCGCTGTCAAAACTTTTTTTTTTTTTTTTTTTTTTTTATAATTTACGCGCGCCTAAGGGGTTGATACCCTTTTACTGTTGCCAGGGCGCGGGCGGAAAGATAGAAGGAAGAGAAAGGAAAATTGTTTTTGTAGTGGTTTGAAACTCAGGTGTGTTTGGTTTCTATGTTTGCTCTCCAGGGGTGGGAGTCCGAATAGGACGGAGAGTTTTTTCTTCACTCAGAGTGATTCGAGATATAATTCCCAGTATTTTTTTCATTGCTTGAAACTCTTATAACAGCCAAATCTACGTGTCAGTGTTATGCCTTCACACGCAGAACTTTTTTGTCTGAATTCCAATTATACAATGAAAAACTGATTTTGCCATGGGCAGGATTCGAACCTGGACCCTCCGAGTGAGAAGCGTTTGCTACTACCACTACACCACGGCAACTGTCAGTTGCTTGGCCATACTGCAAAAATTTGCACACGAAACACCTCCTGTGTCACTTGCAACTTTCCGCCACCCAACCCTGAAAAATGTACGCGCATATCATGTGCAAACTGCGACGAAGAACATGAATCGTCTTCAAAAGACTGCAAACAATATTTGAAAGCAAAGGAGATCATAAAAATCAAGACCACCAACAAAGCCAAACATAAATATGCAGAGCAAAACCCTTCCCTCCCCACATTCCGAACCTTTTCAGCCGTCGCTAGATCTGCATTAGAACCTCTTTCGATTAAATATAATGAAGGCTTAAGCATAAAACCAAAAACCCGCAAAACACCCACTCCGGCTATGAAACCCTTAATTTTAATTTTAACTTTAATTTTTGTGGGGGCGAGCGCCCCCATTTATTCGGCTTAATACAAGCTATAACTTACAAATTAAACTTAAACTAAAACTTAAAACTAAGGTTGGTTGGAATGGTGAAGGAGAACGCACCTCAAGGTAGGAAGTGGTGCGGTGGAAGTCAAAGACGGTAGGGTTTGAGTTTATTTGACGTAGCATACGGGAGATTGGTTCGTTCGCGCCATAGGAGGTGTGGTGGGTTGGTAGATAGAAGAGTCGAGGGGTACGTAGATTACGAGGGTTAGTGTTGAGGAAAATGGAGTTGTGAAGGGACGCGCATTCAACGTGACCTGAAAGGAGTCGATGAATGAAGAGAAAGTCTGCTGCATCTCTGCGATCTTCAAGGGTGTTTAAGTTGATAAGGTTGAGACAGTTTTGATAGGGGGACAGATTAAAAGGATCGCCCCAGGGCATGCCTCGAAGAGCAAATCGAAGAAAACGGCGCTGAATGCTTTCAATTCTCGAGATATGAATACGATGATATGGGGACCATACTTGACTGGCGTACTCTAGGAGGGGGCGAACAAAGGTAATATAGAGGGAACTGGTCACGTATTGGTTGGTGAATTCTTTGGACCACCGTTTTACAAAGCCTAGTGCAGAGTTGACTTTGAGGATTATCTCATTCATATGTAAGCGGAAGTTGAGCTCGCTATCACACAAAATGCCGAGGTCGCGAAGGGATTGTACGGAGGAGATAGGTTGGTTATGGAGAAGATAGAGTCGGGGAGGAGATTGGATTCGCTTATGTGAGAAGGTGATGGATTGGCATTTAGCGATGTTAAGTTCCAAAGAATTTTTGAGGCACCAGATCGAAAAACTATCAAGATCTTTTTGAAGGAGGACAGAGTCATTGGGAGAGGAAATGGTTTTGAAAAATTTGGTATCGTCGGCGTAAAGGGAGACATACGAGTGTTTGATGATCATATCGAGATCATTTATGGTTAATATAAAAAGAAGGGGACCGAGATGGCCTTGTGGAACTCCAGAGGTGGCCAAAAATGGAGCGGACTGGGCTGACCTAAAACGAACACTGTAAAAACGGTTTTCGAGGTAAGAGGATATCCATTTTAACAGTATGGGTTCAAAGCCGAGGGCAGACAATTTAAAGATGATTAACCGATGAGAGATTTTATCGAAGGCTTTGCTAAAATCGGTTGCAACTACATCGACTTCATTGCCATTCTCTAGGCCAGAGAGGGCAAAGGATACGAATTCAACGAGATTTGTGGTGGTTGACCTACCCTTTAGGAAGCCATGTTGTCTAGGGGAAATAAGTGATTTGCATTGGAAGCTTAGAGCTTCATACAAAATACTTTCGAAGAGTTTGGGTATATGGGAGAGTTTAGCGATGGGACGATAGTTGGTTATTTAATTTTTTGATCCTTTCTTGTGGATCGGGGTTATGAAGGAGGATTTCCAAGCCTGAGGAAATTCTCCTTGTGAAAGGGATAGACGGAAGAGATTAGAAAGGGCAAGGGAAAGAGAGGAAGAACATTTTTTAAGAAATATGGCAGGGAGGCCATCTGGGCCGGGTGTGAATTCGTCATTGAGTTGGTGTAATTTATATACGATATAAGACGGGTCCAAAATATGAGAGAGAAGTGGACCATTGGAGAAGTTAGGTAGGTAACTAAAATAGGATGGATCTGGTACAAAGGAGTCGTTGGTGAAGGATTGTTTAAAAAAGGTGGCAAATAGGTTGGCAATGGTGAGTGTGTCGGTTGATGATCTTTTGTTGAAAGAGAGGGAAGGAGGGTAACCATCGGACTTACTTTTTTAGTTAAAAAATTGGAAAAAGAACTTAGGGTGGTTTATAAGGTTGACTTGCGCATTGTTAAGGTAGCGCTGGTAAAGGGAATCATAAAGTTCGGTGAAATGAAGATAAGCACCAAGATAGTTGGAATAGTCGGTAAAGCATCTGGTACGCAGGAAAACAGCCCATAACTTATTTCTCTGTTTTCGTAAGGAACGAAGCTTGCGATTATACCAGGGAGGACTAGTAGATGATGTTTTAAGGCGCACACCACAACTTTCACAAAATAGACACATCTGCTCGTTATATAGACCTTCAAATTTATGAAAATGAGTTCGAAACTTTCCTCAAATCCATCAAAGGTAAGACACCAGGATTTGATCGAGTTTGTTATACAATGCTCAAACATTCACCTCCAGCTTTTCAAAACCGACTTCTTGCTCTGTACAACCTCATCTTCCTCAATGGTGTTATCCCACAAGCCTGGAAAATGGCCAGTGTGGTCCCTATACCCAAACCAAACAAAAACCACACCCAGGTTAACGCATATCGTCCTATATACCTACTAATATATATTGGAAAACTTCTTGAAAAAATTATCTCCAAAAGGTTACTATGGCTATAGCTATGGTTACTTCTAGAAAAAAGAAACCTGTTGAAAATAAATCAGCTGGCATTCAGACCCGGGTATTCTACAATTCACTCGCTCCTTTATATCGATCACTGTGTATCATCCGCCTTGTCAGCTAAAAATCATATTTCAATTTTGTCAATCGATTTCGAAAAAGTATTTGACAGAATCGGAATTCATCTTATTTAAAAAAAAACTGACTCAGTGGAAAATAGGCCCAAATATGTACAATTACATCAAAGCCTTTCTATCTAATAGACAATTTCGTATCAAATTAAATTGCACCTACTCTTCCGTCAAAAAAATAAGCAACGGAACACCACAAGGATCTCCACTGTCGTCAATTCTGTTTGTAATGGGATTGGACGATTTAAATAATATTTTAACTAAATACAATAAAATGGAACATTCCTTGTATGCGGATGATCTATAGGTATATATTTTCAAAAATTAAAGACTTTAAAGAGGTAGCAAATATTTTTTCAAGCATCTTTCAGATATCACTGATTGGGGCAAACGCTCTGGGTCTAAGATATTTCATGAAAAAAGTAAAATTTTGTATATTTGTAAAAAAAACTAGCTGCAATAAAATATTGAAACTGAACTCTATTTCTGATAATATAATTAATGTAAATGCCCTCAGCATACTAGGTATTATTTTTGATAGTAAGTTTAATTTTAAGTCTCACTATATGTACCTTAGAAAAAGCCTACCAGACTCAATATCATTAAGTATGTATCGTCAAAAATAGTTTTTGCAACGTTAACTCTCTGATCAGTATCATAAGATCAACCTTTCTTACAAAGATAGACTACGGATTAAGCATATATGGAAAATGTCCAAAATCACCCCTAAATATAGGGTTTTCCAATAAGGACTTGACAACTTTTTTTTAAATAAAACGCAAACCATTTGAGATATTTCAAGAACTTTATTATCGGCTTGAAGTATAATCAAAACATTTGTGAATGGAACTCGACTTCGTTCATATGGCCACCGCGGGCACGTTTGCAGCGGTCGATTCTGTGGACCCAATTTTCAACGACTCGGCCGCACATTTCGGCCGAAACTGCCGCTAGTTCGTGTTCAATGTTGGCTCTGAGCTCTTTCAACGTCGTCGGCGTGTTGGCATAAACCAATGACTTAACCACAGAAAATAGTCAACCGGCGTTAAATCGCACGAACGAGGCGGCCAATCGACTGGCCCATTTCTTGAGATAATACGCTCACCATACTTACTGTTCAATAAATCGATTGTAGCGTGTGCTGTGTGGCTTGTGGCATCATCCTGTTAAAACATCCAAGTCCATATCTTCCAATTCGGGCCAAAAATAGTCGGTGATCACGGCGCGATAACGCTGATCATTCACAGTAACGTGACGATCGTTGTCGTCGACGAAAAAATAAGGCCCAATAACGCCGCCGGCATGCAAACCGCACCAAACAGTTATTTTTTATGGATGAAGTGGTGATTCATGAAGCACATGTGGATTTTCACCCGACCAATAACGTATATTTTGCTTATTGACGAACCCATTGAGCCAAAAATGAGCTTCGTCACTGAAGATGTTTTTGCGATGAAATTCATCATCTTTTCCGCATTCCGCATTTTCTCCAGAACCCAATCGGAGAACGTACGTCGCTTCAAATGGTCCATCGGCTTCAATTCTTAAGTCAGCTTGATCTTGTATAGGTGTAAACCAAGATCCTTACGCAAAATACGCCATAATGTTGTCTGAGCGATGCACAGTTCTTGAGAACGCCGTGGAATTGACTTATTTGGATCGTTTGCTACGGACGCCTGAACGGCAGCGATATTTTCGACACTTCGACTAACCCGTTGTCTCACTGACACGGCAACATCACACAAAGAACATGTAGACTCAAATTTTTGCAGTAAACTTGTTATTGCCTGTCTACTAGAGTGAGAATTACGACCGAAAATTGGAGTTAACGCTCTTAAAGTTGCAGTCACCGACTCCGAATTTCGGTAGAAAATTTTTATAATTTGCAGACGTTGCTCGTTCGTGTACTTTACCATGATGAAAATGTTGAGTTTAGTGAATAAATTGACAGTGACAGTTTGATGACTAGTGAAAGAGTGCGTTCACAATTTAAATTCAAGTCCCTATTGGAAAACCCTTTATGATTCAAACACCATATCAAGTGGCCGTTAGAACAAATTTAGGAGCTTTTAGAACAACCCCAATAAAAAATATCTTAACTGAAGCCGGACTTCTTTTAATAGAACACAGATTTGAGTTTTTAGCTTCGCTAGTAATAACAAAGTTATCCAATGTCCAAAATTCACCAATCAAAACATATGCCAACAAAGTTCTTTCTAGCAAAAGAACTCTTAAATACCCTTCCACGATTTCCAATGCAGTAGTACTTGCAAAGGAAATTGACATCCCCCCAAAACAAACACTCTATATAAAGTTTTCCACCCATCTTGGACCCTATGCCGAAATTCCATCAACACTTTTATATCCACATTTTCGAAAACAAC
The DNA here is from genome assembly GCA_949129095.1 of Volucella bombylans. Classification (NCBI taxonomy): domain Eukaryota; kingdom Metazoa; phylum Arthropoda; class Insecta; order Diptera; family Syrphidae; genus Volucella; species Volucella bombylans. The sequence continues at coordinate 49,880,323 of OX422142.1, read as the reverse complement.
TACCAGCGATGAAGAATTTAAACAGTTATTACTCGAAATCAAAGATGCACAAAAGAAGCTAAACTGGAGCTTCGTTTTTACAGATGGCTCAAAATCTAAATTAGGAACAGGTTTTGCAGTGGTCGATGAAGTGGGTAAAATACTTACCAAAGGACTTCTTCTAGAGTTCTCCTCCGTTCTGTCAGCAGAAGCAATGGGAATTTTAAAAGCAATTAACCTGGCCAAAAAGAATAAAATCATTATTTGCACTGACAGTCTCTAAACCATACAAGCTATTATCAATATCGAGAAGAAGAACCCAATCATAGCACTTATCAGGGACAAACTTATATCGAACCAAAAAAAAGTAAAACTCGTGTGGATACCAGGACATGTTGGTATAAAAGGCAACGAAAAAGCAGACAAAGAAGCAAAGTCCACAATAGCTGAACCACTAACAACTTTTTATGTTCAGAATTATAAGGACATTAGAAGGAAAATCATACAATTCTGGGAAGACAAAAGGCTAAAAGGCTGGAAGGAAATTTCTCATCATTACACGAAAGTTAATGAGGAGGTCACTAAATCATTTTACCCAACAAACACATCTCATAAGAAAATCAAAATATTTGCTTGACTCCGATTAGGGCACACCAACCCTACCCACAGCCACCTCATAACCAAAGATCCACCTACATATTGCAATCTTTGCAATAACAAAGAAGCTATGTCGATAAAGCACAGCATTTACGAATGCTCTAAGATTAAAGAAGTAGCAAAAAAGAATTCCATACTTAACTCACTTAAAGATCCTTCAGAAAAAAATATAATAAGATCTTTGGATTGAATTTGTTATTTCGGAATTTTAGAAAAAAATTATTAAAAAACAACAATGAAGTACTATGCCTGATTTAAAAGCCAAAAACCTGTTCTTTAATGCTAAATTTCAACTAAATTATTTAAGTCATTAGTTTTTGAAAAATTCGCAAGCAAACTCAAAATTTTGATAAAAAAAATGGAAAACAAAATGCAAGTCTACCTCCTCGTGGTACATTCTGGGTAACGCTAAATGATTTGCTGTACTTTACTTACAAAGATAAACCTATCATCAAAATTAATCCTAAAAGTGAGATCACAGTAAATACCACAAAACAAAAAATCTTATAAAAATAAGTTTTAGTAATTTTCAGTTTTCTCAAAAACTAGAAGACATAAAACCATTCGGTTTTTTGTGTTCGATTCAGAATTGATATAAACATTGACCACAAGAAACTAATTTAGCACTTCATTTCACAATTTTGAAAAAGATTGGTCTAAACTTTTTTTTCATTTTTTTTTTTATCAAAATTTTGAGTTTGCATGCGAATTTTTCAAAAACTATTGACATAAATAATTTAATTTAAATTTAGTACTAAAGAACAGGTTTCTGGCTTTCAAAACCGGTATACTTCATTGTAACAGTTGCTGTTGTTTTTTAATAATTTTTTTTCATATTAAGTAATTTTTTTCTAAAATTGCCCCTACCTCCTAAACGGGGCGAGATAGACGCCGCCTCCCATAGCAAAAAATGCTTGTTTTTGACCCCTCTACAAAAAACCGTTCTTATTTTTTGGTGCCAAAGTTGTCGTACTCTTGCCGACTTGTTGTTGTATTTTAATCAACCGTTCATCTCACGAGATTTTATTTGCCTGAAAAAAAGAATATTGAACCCCGAACGGTCCGATTGGGAAGCCAATACACTCAGTTTCAGTTTTTTTCAGTTTATATGCATTTTTATTTAATCCATTAATACAAAAAAAACGCTTAAAAATTAGCTTAAATATCTTAAAAATATTCTTATTGTAACTTACTGGCCCCATGCGGGCACTCTAAATTAAACATAATACTTAATCTATGTCTTTCGACGTTTCTTACAGTCTATTTTTATTTTTCTACTTAAATTTATTACAACTAAAACTAAGAAAACAGATTTTAATTAACAAAAGGAAGCCAATACACTACCACTAGAACCATGGCCACCCACATATGTAACCAGTTAGAATTTAAGAACAGTGTTGCCAGTAATGATTGTGGTGAATTAATAATCTTTATGAAAAGAAAAACAGCAATTGTAATATAAAACAAGTAATAAATCATATTGAATGATTTCATAAAATCTCTGAAAATAAATACTTGTGTGTATGTAGGGAAGAAACGAAATTTAATTTTACATATGGAAAAAAGGAGAAGAACGAGAGGGTTTCATAGATAATATTGACATTTTAAATTCGTACGCTAACAATTGAATGCAAACTTGTAGTGCAGGAATCGGAGTTATTTATTGAAAATAAAAATACATATAAGTTTGCTCCAACAATCTCAAATATGAAGTTAGATGATATTAATGTAGAAAACATTAATATGCAAAAAGTAAAACTTAAAAATCTAAATGAGCTGCCTATTATCCTTTTTTATTATTATTATCTTATTATTCAAATATAGCTGTGCAGCTATAAAGCTACTTATATGCACAAGGTGCAGCGTTAGGAATAAGTGGAGTATTTATAATTGCTATTTTAATTTATTTTATCGTGAAATTAAAAGGAATAACTATTTTTCGAAACGGTTTTAATAGGTGAAACAAGAAACCCGATAATTGAAATGAAAACAATTTTTCATTATTATGGTAATAATCAATGCAAAACTATTGCGAGGAGACCAAATTTCAACGTCTTTAAAGTTGGTAATTTTGAAAGAAAATTAAAAAAATATACATGTACAATATACATGTATTTACATTCATTTCATATAAACAATTTTGATATGAAAAAATAATCTTAATATGTATTCTAAATAATTTTTTTTAAATAGATGTATTGTTTATTTTTAAAAAAGGAGGTGTCCATGAACATACCATTTTCGTTCGTTAATTAAAAACTAATGATCACATATGTGATCTAAATATCACTTTGCTTTCCTTTGTTTATTCTTGTGTCCAACGTTCATCGAATGGTAATCCGACACTCGAATAAACATTCTCCACGTGAAGCGGTGCAAAAGGAATCCATACCAAAGCACTTTTTGCTTTCCAAATGAATTCCACCAAACCTCAGTCGGAATTTAAATCTAAAATGAAATAAAATGAAATGAAAAATAAAATACTAATCAATTATTTATCTTTTTTTATTCTGACTCCGCCGCAAATCTGTCGTCATAACAGATAATACTACATGTAACTGGATGAGACACAAGCTTAATGGTAGAAATATCAGCGCTAAATAGGTATGACAGAATCAGCGTTACGGCTACGAAATGTTGCTCCCAGGGTGTTGTTCTCCCCCCTGCTATGGTCCATCGTAGTAAATGAACTGCTAAATATACTCAGCAACGGCAGTTTCTATATTCAGGGATACGATGATCACATTGCGATCTTTATCAGAGGCAAATTCGAAGAAACTGTCTAGGAAATCCTTCAGATGGCAATCAGCCTTGTTGCTAACTGATGCAAGAAAGTTGGTCTAAACGTCAACCCTAAAAAGAGCATCATAGTTTCCGTCATTAAGGGAAGAAGATTGAACAAACTTAAATATCCACACACAATTAATACACATTTTGGTGAAACCCAAACCAGGGCTTACCCTGGATCAAAAATTCACGTGGAACATACCATACACAACAACAATAGAAAAGCCGGGATCTCACAATGGACCAGCCAAAGTCTAGTAGGTAAAACTGGGGTCTTTGGGTTAAATGACACTGTGGATTTAGAGTACATAGCAATTGCTAGACATATAATCACTTATGCGTCTGCAATATGGTGTCATAAAACTATGCAAAAGTCTACACGGACTGCACTAAACAAACTTCACAGACTTGTATATTTACTATGGGTGTAATGAGAATAGCACCCACTGTAGCATTAAACGTTCTGCTGAACCGCTCACCTATTTATCTTCCAATTCAAAAATAGGCTTTGGCAAACGCCTACATGCTTATCTAAGTGAATGAGAATAACTCTAAAATAGTTCACCCAGACTTTTACTTGAACTCAGGAGAATTGAACTATTAGGAATTACTCTTACCCACAACTGTCTGAAAAAGTAAAACTTCAAGGTTACATTTCCTAATCAGTAGAACTGGAAATAGAATAAACCCCTCTTTGAGGGGTGTCGGTGTTGTACACCGACGGATCCAAAATGGACAAAGGAGTTGGAGCAGACATATACGGAGAAACTACCAATACCCCATTGTACGCAAGTATGAGTATGCACAGTAGAATCTCTGAATTTCAAGCTGAGATACAACCATGTTTTACACTCTGTATTAGGGAGAACTTAAACACATCTGCAACCAACAAGAACATTTACATTCTCTTTGAGAGCAGAGCGGCCTTACTTCTATTTACTCTGAGTGCTAGGTGACAGTGGTTAATGCGGTAATGAAAGAGTAGATGAATTGGCCAAAAATAACGTTCATGTTGCGGGTTTCCTCTATAAATAATTGGCTAAAAACAGAGGCATTCTATTACTGAAAGAAAACTGAAGGTGATACGCAAGCCAAACACTTTTTACCACCACCTTCCTTTAAAAGAACAAAGCAACTCCTACAGCTTTCCAGGGGTCAGATATATGCAATAACCGGAATTTTTTTTTCCTTTTGGGGGGAGGAGAAATGCCTTACGCACCATAACGAGGTCTGTTGGCGTTGACTATCCCCGTGTGTCCGGCTCTCTCCGCATACTTTCGGATCATACGGACTAAAACTCCTGCCAGCCCTCTGGCTTCTGTCACAAGCCCCTGGGACCCCGCTCTTCGCATTACTTCAAGGGGCTGTGATCCTACACCCTTTCGGGTTTACGTGCTTTCCCGGTATTGTTCTTCTTCTCTTTTCTTTCTTCTGAGAATATCTTCCACAAACTGGCAAATTCTTCCCCAGTTCAGGTCACTCGTCAGCATTTTATCCACTATGTTTTCTGGGTTGAAGGCACCAATGCTGTTTTCCAGTGCTATGTTGGGCTTCCCATCTTCTGCAGGCAAAAAATGCGTAATGTACGTCACCTGCTGGGGAGTAGCCGTACTGGCAGGCTGGGCTATCCGTTTTGCCGATCCTATGTAAAAAGGCTTTAAAATTTCCGTGTCCGGTGAGGAACTGGGTGATGAATTAGTTGACCGTGTTTCCGGTCTTTCCACTCAGCCACATTTCTTATCAGTCTCACTGTCCACCTTCCTCTGCTTTCCGAGATCCAGCACTCTTACCGCTTCCGTATCGTTTGCTGCTCTGCTTAGTCGATTGCCGCTTCCATTCCGATTTCCGCCTTGTTTTCGTGGACGTACTTTCATTGTGTCGCTAGAAGATCGATGGGAGTCACTCCTGCGACTACAAGGACGGCTGGTTCCGACACCGTTCGGTAAGAGCTAGCTACGCGCAGAGCTCCACGTCTTTGCATTGCCGCCATCTGCTTCCGGTACTTTTCTTGTCGAAGCGCGTCTGCCCAGATCTCACTTCCATATAGAAGAATGGCATGCGTTGTCGACATTAATAGCCTGCGCTTACTTGGCGTTGGACCACCTATGTTCGCCATTAATCCACTGAGTAATGTTGCTAGCACGTTACTGCAGGGTCATCAAACTCATTATGGCTATGGGAATAGTAAAAGACAACAACTGTCGCATGTGTAACGAGGACGAAGAAATAGCAGAGGAAATGCTTTACAACTCTAATCGCGTAAACAGAACACGCGTACGTCCTCTAGGTAAGCCATACCTTGAGGCAGAAGATATCACTGCCAGCTCACTCAAAGATAGAGCCGAGTTTATTAAAATTTCAGGCATTATGGGTGAGCTCTAACTTGAGGACATAATAATAGAGCTAACCAGGCAGCAGTGATGAGAATACATAGTCCCATCTCCCCGCTCAATCTAAGGTCTTTTAGTATATAAGGTGTAAACGAAAGTTATATCGTTTTACTTTTTTTTAAGAACACGAAATGTACCTATTTAGGCACCCTCAAAATTGAAACACTCTTTTCCTTCAAAGAAGTGTTACGGAGAGTTGAATAAGTAATAATCCGATGGTGCAATATCAGAAGAATATAGTGGCTGCCGTCCAATTTCGCAAGCAAACTCAGAAATATTTTGGACAGATCCCACATTGTGATTAAAAACTGCACTCTGTTAGCCAAAAATTCAAATTATCAAGATGTGTACAACAACGATCAGCGTTTACCGTTTCATTTTGATTAAGCACCTCATAGTACAACAGACTCTTGCGGTCCCACCAACAAGACAATGTTACCATCTTCTGATATGGGCCAGCATTTGATGTGTCTATGAATTTATACATTTGTATTAGATACCTATAGATACCTAAAGTAATATCATAAGTACTATAAGAGGTTATAATCTTAATCTTAAAGGTTTGTACCTTTTTGTTTACATAAATTGAATTGAATTAAATTAATGTTGTTGGGGGAGTTTCCCCTTTGTAAACATAGTCTTTTTTCTAATATCGTTTTATAATCTATCCACTTTTCATCTTCAGTGACCAAGAAGTTAAAAACGACGCGCTTTTCTAACGAGTGAGGTTTGACGAACATATAGAAATGTGGACCATTAAATTTTTATTTGCACTCCCCCTATTCGCAGTGTAGTAGAATAGAGTCAAAGGTCCAAATACCTTTATTTATTATTTATTTATTTATTTATTTATTTATTTATTTATTTATTTATTTATTTATTTGTGTTATTTATTGTTATATTCATTGTACATATAAGATATAAATTATACATCTTTTAAGCTGCACATGCTTATATTACATTTTAGAGTTAACACATTTTAAATACGAGTAATACACTTAAACTTATAAAGGGAATTCAGTTTTAAAAAGTTAAATGAAATAAAGAAGAAAAGAAAGCGAAGAGAGAGAAGATATGAAAAGCTAAGATAGAAAATGTAAAAAAAAAGGGGAAGTTGGTTCCAAAGTTGAACGGCATGAACAAAATTTGCCTTGAGATCACAAAGTACTTACATCTGGGTAGAAATATTTGCAATGTCCGTTTACTTCTTACAAACTTGATATGGTTAAAAAGATATTTTGGTTCTTTAGATTGTATTACTTTTTTTTAATAATAACAAAGTTCGACATTTCAAAAGATTTGATAAGGAGTAGGCTGCTATTTGTTTAGAGTAGTCGGAAATGTGGTCGTATCTTTTCAGATCAAATATATATCTTGCGCAGCTGTTATATGCAACAGTAAGTTTTCTCTTGGACTCAAAGTTCATGTTAGCAAATAACTCGCAGCTGTACAGAAAAATGGGTAAAATAAATGATTTTATTAGTCTGAGCTTCACATTGGTTGGTAAATACTTTGCTGTGGGACTTAGGCCTCGAAGCGCACCATAGATTTTTGAAACTGTCCTATTTATATGTACATCCCAGTTTAGGTCGAAATTAAAGTAAACCCCAAGATTTTTTTTTGTTCTCCACATATGCGATTGGGTTCTGGTTAAGGAGGAGAGTAGGGAAGTATTCTTTACATTTAAGATCATGGCTTTGGCTTTTGGTTTTTCTCTCTGTTATAACTTTAATCATTGTAAAGTGCCTTAGGCAAAGCCAAAGCTGTGTAACCTTTTCTTATCCTACCAAGGACGTAGAACACCATTGCAAATAAGTATATCGAATAATGTGTATCATACTGAAGGAATTTGTTATGTACTATAATATATTTATACCTATTAATATAATGTCCAAACAGGTATATAGAATATTAATGATGCAGGACATTACAAAACTGTCGACATTTTTAATTTAAAATCCCTAAGACTACGTATAACAATAGAATAAAACCCGCTAACAAAAACGCATAAACATCCGTTTCCCTATGACTGCGAAGAGTGTGCTAGGCCTTAATTCTCCTTATGATACTTAATTTCTTCTGCAAGCACATTTATTATTTTACTTTACCTACCATTGGTTTAATCACATCATAAATTCTTAATGATGCGCTCTCAATAACTCGTACTGAAATTAAATTAACGTGTATGCTACAACGTTTCTTGTCAAGGAAAGTTCATTAATTGGTAATAGGAGCGCGTAATACAACATTAACTTTAAATGAATTTAACAGAAGTTCGCATACCCATGCATAAAAACTTCGACATGAAGGAGTTCTTCTTCATTGGTTGTCATCAAATGCACATTTATGACTTAAGCCTTACGTATGCATTAACCAAGCAAAGTTTTTTTAGTTTCATGAGCTTACAACGCCGTACGTATTTTGTTGCTTTTTATTCAATAGTAGTTTACTACAGGCACAAACATGAACTTAGTACGAGTAGTTTGCGGATTCACATCATGGTGTGCATGTACATCAATAAGTCTACAACAGTGTTTAGAAATTAATTACAAAATATCATTTACGCATTTATGGACTCAAATTTATTTATAATAAGGCCTCAAATAGCACTGGCAATCCATATAAAAATCGATATATGAAAGCTATTGTATACTTCTTCTTCTCTTACCAACAGTTGAAATATCTAGCAGTATAACGCTACATATTTCTCTCGCGTGTTTGCATTGCAAGTGCTCCGCATTTGGGGTTGGGTAAATTTGCGGAACTTGGAACCATTCTGCAGGGTAATCTATTTTGATTCATTTCGCTACTGTGGTTCAGAGTTTGCATTGACCTTCCAATGTTTTTTGGGTCGGATTTTCCGACAACCTTTATTGAACCTGGAAAAACGAACTGGTTTCCTCAGCTTGAACTTTGCCATGTATCGGTTTCCTAATGTGGAGATTTCCGCGAATGTGCGTACGTCTTGTTAGATCACGTTGTGTAATACCTGCTGTCATTTGTAACATTTCCGCCGGTGTCATTGCTCTTTTGTATATCTCGTACATCATCCAACTTTGCGATACGTATGTTAAAGCTTGATGAACGATTACCGTATTTTAAGTTTTAGCGGCATTTTTCTATTTCAAAAAAGAGCGGGGCTTTGACGCCATTTATACCAACACACTCTTACTCTGTATGCAATCTCGTCATAGCAATTTCCGTCCATAAAATTTGTATTACTGGCAATAATGGTACTGCGCGTTAAAGTATTCTTTCCTTCGAATCTCATTGTTCCCCGTTAGTTTCCATGTTCGTCTTCAATATATTTCAGCGATTAGATCTTTTGCAAGTTTTTTCTTCGTTGTGCTGCAATCTGAAAAAATGTCCGCTTACCCTTGTTTCGGCGCTGTACTTCTTCTACTGCTTGTCTCTAAACAATTAAAAATTAGTGTCAACACTTTTTTTTTTTTTTTTTTTTTTATAATGAGCGCGCGCTCAAGGGGTTTGAGTAACCTTAAAGTGATTGTACACAGCGCGGGCAAAGGAAATTTAGGGAGGAAGAAAAGAGAGGTACCGATGTACATTGTTTTTAAATGTTTGCAAGTTATAACGACCAGGAAATACAGAGATCGGCAGGGCATTCCATAAGCGAGTTGTACGGCTTAGGAACGAATCACGATATTTTAGAGTACGTCCGAAAATGGGCTTGAGGGTATACTGATGAGCATTCATAGCGAGACGGGTGTTACGGTTGAAAGTTTGAATGGGCGGAATGCTACTGGCGATTTCAGTGGAGCACTGGTGGTGGAAGTAGCGATAAAACAAAGTGAGACACGAGACATTTCGTCGGTGTTCGAGGGTGTCCATTGATTGACTGATATTAGTATCGTCAATAAGTTTTATCGCACGGTTTTGAATCCTATCTAGCAGGTGCAGAGATGTTTTAGGAGCACCTGACCAGATGTGGGAGTTGTACTCCAATTTTGGGCGGATGAATGCCTTATATATTGAGGCCAGATCAGAGGGGGTAAAATATTTCTTACATCGCTTGAGGAAACCTAGACATTTCGCAGCATTTTTGACGACATCGAATATGTGGTCATTCCAACGTAAGTTGTCATTAACACACATACCGAGAATGGAAAGTTTTTCGGTTTCGACGATGCAAGTGCCATTCATGGATAATGGCTGGGTGTTTAAATTTCGCTTTAAAGACAGCAGACAGCATTGTGTTTTGGAAGCATTAAATTCCACTCTATTGATAGTTCCCCAATTGGTTATGCTGTTGATATCGGAATTTAATGAGCTTAGCATACGCTGCCGTTCTCGTACTACAGCCGAAGAGCAGGGCCGTGAGTCCGGGAACGAATATGAAAAGCAGAGAGTACTGTCATCAGCAAAGGAATATATTGGATTAGAAGTAGCAGACAAGAGATCGTTAATGAAAATTAAAAAGAGTGTCGGTGACAGAACAGAGCCCTGGGGCACACCAGCATTTATTTTGTGAATATCAGACTTGAAACCGTCCAAGACAACTTGAATTGAACGTTCCGAAAGGTAATTTCTAATCCATTGAAGAAGAGAGTCGTCGATCCCAAATGCACGCATTTTCGACAAAAGAGCTTGATGCCAAACTCTGTCAAATGCCTTAGAAATATCAAGTGCAACTATCTTGCTTTCGCCAGATTGATGTACGCTTTGGTTCCACTTTTCGGTGAGACATGCCATCAAATCACCAGTGGACCTGTTGCTACGAAAACCGTACTGCCGGTCATTGAGAAGTTTTCGTGTTTCGAGATATTTCATGAGCTGACGATTTATCAGTGTTTCCATGACCTTGGAAAGAAGGGACGTAAGTGCAATGGGTCTGTAGGAGGAGAGAGAAGATGATTCGCCTTTTTTAGGGACGGGCTGGACAAATGCTGTTTTCCATCTGCTCGGGAAGAGTCCTAAAGTGTAGGATTGATGAAAAAGCTTACGCAGTGGTTTTGCCAGCGAGGAAGAACACCTCTTCAGAAGAAGGGGAGATATACCATCTGGACCAGCGGATTTATGTATGTTGAGATCTTTAAGTACTCTTGCTAGTACACGAGTGCGAAAGTAGATTCGTCCCATTGAAGATTCGACGCACTCAAGTGTAGGCGGAGATAAAGCACAATCTGGGAGTGTTGAGCTGGCCGCAAAGTGTGCAGCAAGCAGATTGGCCTTATCCAAAGAGCTGACAGCTGGAATGTCATTGTAAATGAGCGTTGGGATGGAGGATGAGGCGGAATTTCTAATGTTTTTGACGAACGACCAAAAATTTTTACTGCCTTTGGGACATTGCAGTATTTTTTGCCTCAGTTTTTGGTCGTATAGGAATTTCACACGCTTAAGAAAGGCGTTGCAGTCATTTCTGGCTCGTTTGAACTTTTTTCGGTTTTCCTCTGTCGGGTTGGTCTTGTAGGACCGAAAAAACATTTCTCTAACCCTGACGGCCTCTTTACAGCTCGAGTCGTACCATGCCTTTTCTTTTGGTTTGATACTCTTCATCCGATGAGGAATAAAAGATCTCATTCCAAAGAGAATGGTGTCTGTAATCATATCAGCAGCGGCATCCACGTCGTTATCGAGGAAGCATAACGACCAGTTAAAATTCCTAAAGAAGCTGTTAAGACCGCTCCAGTTGGCTTTCTCGTATTGCCATACGGTTCTTTTAGGAATTTTTTCTCTAACTGTGTGGTCGGTGTACGAGAAATTAGCTGATATGACACAATGGTCCGACGAGCCTAGAGGGGAGAGCACATCAATGGTGTACTTATCAGGGTGAGAAGTTAAAAACAAGTCCAGGGTGTTGGCGGTATGACTATCAACGTCTGGTATTCGCGTGGGCTCATTTACAAGCTGCGTTAGGTTGTTTTCCGCAGCGAAGATCTCAACACACCGTCCTTCGGGTGTTGTCTGTCCAGAATGTCGAAGCCACCCAGAATTGTGTATATTGAAGTCGCCCGTAATAACGATTTCAGTATGAGGATACAGGGATACAATTCTTTGAATGGAGTCAGACAGCGCATCAAACTCGTTAAAGGTTGAATTGCTGTCCAGTTTGGGGCTTCTATAAATAAAGCAGTAGTGTATAATTTGCTTACGGAGATGGAATTTTAACCACATGAAGTTGAATTCCGGATTGGAACATGGATCACATTGTGGTGGAGTTTGGTAAGCTACATCACTACGCACATAAATGGCGAGACCGTGGTGAGAGAAGAATAATGGCACTAGTTCGTAGCCAGGTAGCTTCAGATCAGAATGATCTGAGAGGTGTGGGCGGGGATCTACCTGTGTTTCACTAAGTGCCAAAACAGCTGGTCTGTACTTACAGACGTGGACGTACGCAGAAAAGTGATTGCTTTTTAGCCCGCGTATATTGGCTACGTCTACCCTGAATTCCCTAGTCATAATCACAGACAAACACAGAAAACACAAACACCGACGATACTAAGCAAGGCTGCGAAGTGGAAATTCTGACGTTGGCTTACCGAATCAAATTGTTGTAGGTGTTATGCCCTTACAACAATATGAAACAGTGCACCAACAAAATTTTCACTCACAACCCCGCTATCCATCAGTTGTTACATACACTCAGCCACTGCCCGTACCGTATGATAAATACAGTAACGGCAGTGACTGAGTGCAAGCAACAGTACTTCGACGAGGAGCGGGTGAGGTGGGATACCCGCACTGTATATTTTTTTTTCTCACTGCACTGCACTTTTTGTTGTTTTTTTTTTGCACACGCGCGCGGTGTTTTTTTTTTTTTTTTTTTTTTTTTTTTTTTTTTTTTTTTTGGACAGCACACAACAATATTGCGAGTGCACTGGTGGAGCTGTGCACTCGACGGTGGTCGACTCGGTACCAGTACTCGGCTTTTTTTGTTGTGTTTTGTTGTTCTAAAGAATGTGAATATTATTTTTGGTTTGCTCTAGAAAAATTAAATAATATGTTACTCGTAGAACGTGTTGCAAATCTATTGAAGATACCTTCTGGTTCAGAATTTAATGATGTTGAACAGAAGTTTTAGATAACAATCTACATGCACTTGATCAGCAAAGTGCTTATTCAGAGGATTTTGAAGATTCTGAAGCTGATATTGATGATGGAAAGCTTTCAAAAGTTGACCCTGATTATGTTCCAGATGTGTCTCTTCCTGATTTGGGCGTTGAATAAGTAGGTGATGACTTGCGACAAGAAGAAGAAATACATATGCAGATTGAATCGGGTGAACGGCGTCAGGATGATTTTCAAGAGGATGAACCTGTTGGACCAAACAGAGGAATGAGCTACAGCTAGAAACGCCCGTCATTCTGATATTTGGTGGTCCATGTCAGATGAATTTCAGAAATCCAGGGCAGTAAATGATCAAAACGAACGAAAGACACACGTGCCAAGATGCTTTTAGATGTTTGATAAGCCCAGAAATTATCGGTACTATGGTTCTTGACACAAACAGCGAAGCGAAGAGGGCCTATAAGGACAATCGTTTGTCAGCAACACCAAAGATACTTTTTCGATGGTATGATACAGATGCAGATGAGATGTATGCATATATTGCAGTATTACTGTATGCAGGTCCGAAAAATCGTCAAAAGGATAAGCTAAGGACTTATTTGATCAACACAATATTCCTTTTTATGGGGCTACAATGCCTTTAGAATGATTTGAACAAATATCCCGTTTTGCTCGGTTCGACGATTCAAGAACTAGAGCCTTCCGCATGCAAACTGATAAGCTGGCAGCTTTTATACTTCGGACGTATTTCAATCAAATCTCACTGCACTCTATGATACATCAAAAGAGCTTATTATAGACGAACAACTAGTTGGTACCATAGACAGATGTTCATTTCGATAATATATGCCCAATAAACCCGGCAGATATGGTTTAAAAATATTTTGGGTTATAGATGCCAAAACCAATTATCCTCTGCGTGGAAAAATTTATTTTGGGACAACAACCTGGTGACGATCGTTCGGATGTCATAGCACACGGTCTTGTGATGCATCTTTTAGAAGGTTTTTTGGATGACAATTTTAATGTTACCACCGACAATTTTTTCCAATCTCTACCATTGGCTTTAGAGCTAACAAGTAAAAAGACTACACTAGTGGACACAATAAGAAGCAACAATCCACAATTACAAATAGAGTTTACAAAAAATGACAGGGAATTCAAAAGAACTCGGGAAAAATTTAGTTCATTTTTTTGTTTCTCACAGTTCATGCAGTTACGAGTAGGTACCAGTAGCTTTGCGAGAAACACAAAAACGAAAGTTCTTTTGTTCTTTACACCACGGCGAGGATATTGATGAGGAATCGCAGAAGCCTGTTATTACTATAGACTATAATAGAAAAAACGGAAGCGTAGACACTTTTGATCAAATGGTTACACTCTACAGCTGCAAACGAAAAACTAACCGTTGGCCAGTCACATCACTATATCTTACAACGTCATAGATACTGCAGCCCTAGCTGCCTACAGATCATATGATATAAGACAACCGGAATTGTATACAACTAAGACAAAATCGGGAAAAAGGAAAGCCTTTATCAAAGAACTATCATTAGAATTAGCCACTAAACATTTAGAGAAAAGAATTTTAAAACCAAGATTGCGAAATTCTGTGAAAACAGCGATAGCAATGATAGGATATAAAAAAGATACGATTTTATCAGTCACTTCACAACGGCAAAACATAAAAAAGCAAAGATGTGAGTCCTACAAAACACAAAAGAAGTAAAGGGATTTCCAATAGGGACGTAACAACTTTGAATTTAATTTGTGAACGCACTCTTTCACTAATCATCAAACTGTCACTGTCAATTTATTCAGTAAACTCAACATTTTCATCATGGTAAAGTACACGAACGAGCAACGTCTGCAAATTATAAAAATATTCTACCAAAATTCGGAGTCGGTGACTGCAACTCCAATTTTCGGTCGTAATTCTTGCCCTAGTAGACAGGCAATAACAAGTTTAGTGCAAAAATTTGAGTCTACATATTCGTTGTGTGATGTTGCCGTGTCAGTGAGACAACGGGTTGGTCGAAGTGTCGAAAATATCGCTGCCGTTCAGGCGTCCGTAACAAACGATCCAAATCAGTCAATTCCACGGCGTTCTCAAGAATTGGGCATCACTCAGATCACATTATGGCGTATTTTGCGTAGGGATCTTGGTTTACACCCTTACAAGATCAAGCTGACTCAAAAATTGAAGCCGATGGACCATTTGAAGCGACGTACGTTCTCCGATTGGGATCTGGAGAAGATGCTTCAAGATGATGAATTTCATCGCAAAATCATCTTCAGTGACAAAGCTCATTTTTGGCTCAATGGGTTCGTCAATAAGCAAAATATGCGTTATTGGTCGGGTGAAAATCCACACGTGCTTCATGAATCACCACTTCATCCGGCGTTATTGGGCCATATTTTTTCGTCGACGACAACGATCGTCACGTTACTGTGAATGATCAGCGTTATCGCGCCATGATCACCGATTATTTTTGGCCCGAATTGGAAGATATGGACTTGGATGACATGTGTTTTCAACAGGATGATGCCACAAGCCACACAGCACACGCTACAATCGATTTATTGAAGAGTAATATGGTGAGCGTGTTATCTCAAGAAATGGGCCAGTCGATTGGCCGCCTCGTTCATGCGATTTAACGCCGCTTGACTATTTTCTGTGGGGCTACGTTAAGTCATTGGTTTATGCCAACACGCCGATGATGTTGGAAGAGCTCAGAGCCAACATTGAACGCGAAATAGTGGCCATTTCGGCCGAAATGTATGGCCGAGTCGTTGAAACGTGCCCGCGGTGGCCATATGAACGAAGTCGAGTTCCATTCATAAAAGTTTTAATTGTACTTCAAGCCGATAATAAAGTTTTTGAAATATCTATTCATTCTCATATTTATGTTTTTTAAGTATGTATAATTTATATATTTATATTTATATATTTATTTTATATTTAAATAAACAACATTTTTTTACTTTGATCTCATATGAAAAATGCAATCTTCCATACTTATTGTACGCTGCCCATTTACACGATAACTTCAAATTTTGTAGTACACGGGTCGAGGGTTAATTGACTACTGGGATGACGCAAAGGCCTATAGATTATGGAAACGAGAAAGTCATGTAATTGTACGGATAGATTTTGTTGAAGAAATAAGTACCCGAAACGAAAATGTTTTTCGATTACGATTTACGAGTAGATAACGAAAAAGAAAATGTTAAGGACGAGCAAATTGGAAAACATATAAAACTAGATAATTTAGAAGAAATGAAAAAAATTTAGGATGCCTTAGAAAATCTTAATGTTCCTCGCAGTGAACAGCTAATCTTGTGAATACAGACGATCTTAAGATATTAAAAGAGGTTAAAGTATCCGAATATACGTGTGAATGGAAGGAGGCTATGTACTTGTAAATTGAGCCCTTAAACAAAAATAGTACTTGGGAGCTTGTAGATAAGCCAAAAGATGCCAATATTGTCGGTTGTAGATGGGTCTTCAAAGTCAAATTTAAAATACGCAGACAGACTAGACTAATAGCAAAATTATATACTTAACTGTATCCATTTGATTATTTTAAAATGTTCATCCCAGTTGCCAAAATAAGTTCAAATATATGCTATTGCAACACCATTTTAAATCAAAACGGCTTTTAGATTCAAGTTATCTTAGAAGAAATGAAAATTCAGTTACTATTGTTACTTCTTATGTAGACGATTTAATTGCAGCTACAAATAATTTCTCAGCTTATTCAAATTTAGTATCACATTTAAAAACCAATTCTGATATCCAGGATCTGGATGAACCAGAAATTATAATTGGTTTAGAGATTTTTCGTGATCGTGGTAAAGAGACTTTATCTATTCATCAGCAAACTTATATTAAGAAATTACTAATAAACTACAAATCTTTTGAATTGTAAGCCACACAATTTACTAATACCACCAGAAAATAAACTGGAAAAGGAACAAATGCGCGATGAAGAAAAACAGCCCGTGAATAAACAAGCATACCAGGAACTCGTAGTCTGTCACATCTTTTGACCTTAGCTGACCAATTTTTTTATTTTTTTTTAAAGAACTTACCACTCAAATGGGTACTATTACACTTAAAATGCCTGAGCACGTGTTAAGTTTTTAGGAAAATGGGACAGAGAGAGAAAGAAAGATTTTTGTGCTCAGTGGTTATTTCGCTCCATCGGTGACATCCAACATTTAATGGCGAAACTAAACTATTAGTGTAATTGGACTTGTTGTTGTCTTACATGCTATAGGATATTGCTTACAGTGTTAACATTTGGTCTCAATTTATTCAAATAACAATATGAAAGCACTGGAATTTCTCTTTATCTGTTCTTAGGTGCTTAAAAGGAACTATTAGTTCAAAGATTAGAAAACCAATTTGCACTTATCCTGATACTAATTGGACAGAAGATATCAATGATCTCAAGTCGCAATCCGGCATTGTTTTCGCTTTTTCTAGAGGTTTGACTGATTGGGAATCAAGAAAGCAATCTATAATAAAAAAAATAAACTGCCTAAGCTGAATATGTTGCGTTAACGGCTCCTGATAGGGAGGCCAAATATTTTAAGCTTTTGTTAGTTGAACTTTTGCAGACCACTCTTTTAATATTTACACTGATAGTCAAAGTGCTCAATTTATTGCGCACTACCAAAGGAAACGATCAAGAAAAAGACATCCTCACATTTGACAGAGTTTTGGCACCAAGCTCTTTTGTCGAAAATGCGTGCTTTTGGGGTCGATGAATATCACCTTCAACGGATTAAAAACTACTTTTCGGAACGCTTAATTCAAGTTGTCTTGGATAGTTTCAAGTTTGATATCCACAAAATAAATGCTGGTGTGCCCCAGGGCGCCGTTCTGTCTCCGACACTCTTTTTAATCTACCTTAATGACCTCTTAGTCTGGTATTTCAAATCCAATATATTCCTTTGCTGACGACAGTACTCTCTGCTTTTTATATTCGTTTCCGGACTCACGTCCATGTTCTTCGGCTGTAGAACGGGAACGGTAGCGTATGCTAAGCTCATTAAATTCCGATATACTCGTAAACAGCATCACCAATTTGGAAACAATCAATAGAGTGGAATTTAATGCTTCCAAAACACAATGCTGTCTGCTGTCGTTAAAGCGAAATACAAACACCAAGCCATTATCTACTCGTGTGAACGGTGCTTGCATCGTTGAAACTGATAAACTTTCCATTCTCGGTATGTGAATGATAACCTACGTTGTCACATCTCGCTAGGAATGCTCAATAGTTTATCCTCAAGCCCTTTTTATATTGGCAGTGTTTTTGGACATAAAGCGAGCATTCGAAACAATAGATCGGGATATAATGGCTAGGAAAAATATAATACTATATATTTTTCTTCCGCATTTTAATTATTGTTCATCGATCATATATAGGTGTCCCCTTGAATATCAAAACAAACTTTAAATACTTCAAAACAGAGCTATGGGAATCATTTTAAAGTGTGACCGACAAACTCCTATATTAGACATGCTACAATCTTTACGATGGCTAAGTGTTTCCCAACGGTTAAAATTCAATGTCATGATATTTAAAATAAAAAACATGTATCCTGAGTATGTGCAAAACAATTTGATTTATATAACGAACGACAGAATCATCTACGGAGGTTTGGCGACTTTCGGCTACCCCTATACAGAAGAGCGGCTACGTAAAGCAATTTGCTATATAAAGCTCTTCAATTATTCAACGGAGCTCCAAGTGAAATTAAGAATTTATTAAACCTAAATGTTTTTAAATTTAAAGTAAAGTTCTTATTAAAAAATAACTTTATTTAAATTATTGTAATTTAATTTGTATTAAGTTTTTTACGAATTACTAAAAAAAAAAAACCCCACTTTCGGACGTACATTGAAATATCGGTATTATTTCCTAAGCCGTACATCTCGCTTACGGAATATCCTGGCGAGCTCTTTAGTTGTCGGCCATTATAACCTTCAAACATTCAAAACGAACGTATATCGCTACCTCTCTTTCTTTCCTCCCTAGCTTTCCTTCGATCGTTAACCCCATAAGCGCGCGCTAATTTAAAAAAAATCCAATACCATTATGTCGGACAATATATAGATAGACGGAACTATTCAACTGATATTTTTACAATGCTTTGACGAAAGGTGAGCCCTCACCAAAACACAGTTCCGTTTCAAAAAACCTGGATCAACGTTCGAAGAATATATTTGTTATCTTTTTATCAAACGATTTTTGTATTGAGTACCTATTTGTATTTATGGATTTAAACTACAGTACAATAGTTATGTAAAGAAATGTTCTTTTACTATCTTTGAATTCTTAAGTGCTGTGGGGGTATGTTAAATACAATTAAAAATAAGTTTCAACGCTAATAACACCAACGCCATCTTATTCAAATAAGTTCTATGACTAAAATCACTTCCACTTATTTTTCTTATTTCCTGTAAGTCACACTTTAGTTTAGTTTATGATAAACTTTTCTTATCATAAACTTCTTACTTATAGCTATCTTCACGTGGTCGTTTTATTTCCGTCTCTGAACATCCACTCACCCACTCTGGTTTTCTGCGTGAAATAATTATTTGCCAAAGATATGCAAATTCAATGTACTTTATTTTTGATAACTTAGTAATAAAATATAAACGCAGATGCCAAGTGACATGTGTAGGCGATGGCAGTCTGATAGGAAAAGGAAACTCGGAAAATTAACTGTCAGCCATATTTGAATGGATGACAAACCGCCACAAATTTGACACTCATTACGGCAGGTCCCCATTGTGTTTCGCAACATCATCTCCTTCCTTAGGCTAGAAAACGAGGAGTTGGTGTCCTCAATCTCTTTGAACGTCGTATCTCGCAAGCTCCTTCAGAAAGATCTTCAGTATGTACTTTATGCGGTGTTGACTATTTGATAACGGTACTTGACCGACGAATTTCTAGGTGGTTTTGCTTCAGAATCTGCGTTCGACTTATTATACAAATATGGGTACAAGAACACAAATGTTTCTACGAAAAGTCTTAAGAATTTTCTGGCCAAACCGCATTTCCAACTCAAAGCTGCACGGAAGAACTTCTAATATAAAAACGATACTGGCAATTTCAACACTCCGACACTTCCATCATTTATCGTGCTATGTAATGGAATCTGCCAACCTAAGACGGAAGAATAATGCGTGGACCACATTGCGCAAAACAATCGAGGAAGAAGTACGTCAACTAAGACGAAGCTGCGGAGAGCTAAGATTCATCTCTATAAAATGTTCGAGATGGCGACTAGGTGTTGTACGAGCTGTAGGGTCCACAAGAGGATGCAGAAGTATACCAACAAAATATATTACAAAATACCTTATTAAATGAGTGTTCGTTTATATTAACATCCCTGTCGTTATAGGAGTACTTATTTTGTACTACAAAATTAACTGCATTAACTGCACATTCCAATATGTAAGTTATATTAATTAAGTGAACTTATTAAACACACTCTGCGGGATACATATATAAAAAAAAGAACTTAAAACATTCTGTCAATTAATTTAGTGGTAACTGGACAAAAATAAAACTTTTTTACTGTAAAAGTCAGTCCTAATTTGTTTGCATATAGAAAT
The DNA here is from genome assembly GCA_949129095.1 of Volucella bombylans. Lineage (NCBI taxonomy): Eukaryota > Metazoa > Arthropoda > Insecta > Diptera > Syrphidae > Volucella > Volucella bombylans. Next base: position 49,859,842 of record OX422142.1, on the reverse strand, counting down.
CTTTCAACTTAGTACATACAAGGTGGGCCAAAATGTATGACCATATGGGAAAGTGCCATAGATTTTACAAATAGCGTCGAATGTCAATTCGGTGAATGAATGAATGCCCAATTTTTTATTCCATTCCAAAAATATAACCTAGGGAACTAGGGTTATAAATTATGCCCCACCTTGTATTTACGATATATGTATAGCACACTACCACAAATACAAATGTATTTCAGAAGCAAAGTCATATCTGATGTCAGTAACAAAAAAAAATAAATAAATAAAATAATATTAATAAAACAAAAAACAAGAACCTTTTCCGATGTTAAAAAAAATCTTTATTGAGTTATTTTTATTTGGTCCAAACAATACTATGAATTTTCTTGTTGCAATTATAAAAATCTCGTGATAAGCAACTGGAAAGTTTGCTCGTAATTGACAATGCATCTGCTTTTACCGTTGTGTATTCTTTTTCTACTGTAATAAAAATGCAGTTAACCCCGTATATCTTGAAATATGTTTAGTTTTAGTGCTACGACCATGTGAAACATGCTACATTAAATCTGAACATCATTGCAGGGCAATGTTCATTGTTCTTACATTCTTCAAATTGCGTTGTCAATCCCATGCTTGTCTAAAATCATGTCATCAACTCATGTTAACCTATGATCGAACGACTTTTTGCACCTTAAGCCAGTTATCGAACACTCGCTGTGTAGCCTACCACGCTCTTGTATAAGAATATAAATAACTAAACAACAGGCAATTACAGACCGATGCTGCTATAACACCACTCTACCAACGGCAATAGAACAATGCCTCAATAACTTCATTAGCCTCTTAGTTCCTTTGGTGCCCATTGGGGAATTTGCAGTGATCTAATGCTATGGGTTTAAAGGAGAAAATAAATGACAACACGCACGAATGATCTGTAGTAGAACTTTAATTACACACATCGAATAGTGCGCACAACGATGCGTGCACACATGTGGTTCAACGAGCAATGCCTACTCACATTTACCCTTAAGACAGCTCCATTGGATACAAAATCTGGCAATTAGCCATCCCAGCAAGGCAGACGTTGAACCGCTTGTGGCACAACACTGTGAACACCACGATAGCGTACGTATGCTCTTCACATCAGATATCGTAAATGGTGGTAGATGGTTTAACTGACAGCAACCCACTGACAATCGCTAATGATTGGCAGTCATAACCCAATCATGTTAATGTCCAAGCAAATGATTGAGATGACATTAAGGACAGTTTCCGCTTTTCAGTTTTAACTCTTTAAAACAAATGGAAGCTTCCTAGTCAAGTGATAATTGATGATCACTTCCAATATTCCTATCTGTCACCACATAAACTATTCAAAACAAGACACATTATTATTATTTATGAAATTGTAATCAAAAGTGTAAATTTCATTTTGTAACATACATGCCTGCTGTATCCAACGATTTATCTAAGACACGCTCATCAGTCGGAAAATGAATTGATAATGAAATATTTTCTCGAGCTAAAAAAACCTTTTTTCACATCGTCTCAAGCAAAGACGTCAATTAAAATCTTTAGATGCCTGTAAATGTATCTGCGAAGAAATTTTTCTAAAGCTAGCCATACGCAACGGATCAGTAATCAAAGAAGGGGCAATTGCGTAAGATGAGCGACCACAAGACTATGAACTGAAGAAAATTGCTTAATCGCATGGAAACTGATAGCCAATTGATGTCTAAATTAAAAGCATCGCCGTATTTGCTTTAAAACCGTACAATCTGTAGTTCAAATTAAACTTTCGATCTTGTTGTGTTTTTTTTTGTGTTATTATTGTACCTACAATAATAAAAAAATATTAATTACCTATCAAATGATGTATTCTATCCTGGATGAATTTTAAGTATCATTTTAATACTTATGGACCTCATTGAATTTTATTCATAAAAACTAATTACTTGTTATTGAACCAGTAGTCTTATCTGAGTTGCACTATTGAGAAAAACTTACCTTCTTAAAACCGTTTAATAAAAAGTACATTTCATAATCGTAAATGACCAGGTTATATTTAAAAAAGTCTTATAACCGAAATTTTTAGCTTGAGTTAATACATAAATATTTTTTTAAATTTCGGCGATTCAAAGCTTACGAGTACATCAAATCTAATTTTTAAATTGAATTGCATGATGTTTACGTTATATTAAAAAATCATACATTATTTATTGCTATTTGTTCTTCCATGACTAAATATACGTGGCAGGGACTAAATAACGTGAGTAGAAATGAAATTGACTACTCAATGAGGACAACAGCAAGAATTTGAATAGGCATCGTACGGCTTCGGCCATCAGGGTCTTCAGATATCCAATTTCTAAGCTTATCGAGGATTTAAGGAAAGGTTTACTTTGGTATACCCTGACGCATGTTAACAGAAATTGCTCAGTTATTACTAATGGCTGAAACTTCCTTGATGACTTTGCTTGTAGAAGAAATACTACCCTTTGTAACTGGCTGGTTTCCATAAATATTATAAAATCTATGGATTTTTCTGCAAACGTGCTGATGACTTTTTTTTTATTATTATTGTTACGTTTATTAGAAAAAAAATAGTTAAACGTTATGTTTATTAAGCATTTTCTGGAGAAAAGGGTTGCACAAAGTCAAAAATTAGCTTGGGCAAAAAAAATGGAACAGGCTTAGAATTTGGATATCTGAAGGCCCTAACAAGATATCAACTTTATTTAAATGGAGTTAGAAAGGGTAGTATTTCTTCTAAAAACAAAGTCAGCAACGAAGTTTCTGCCATTAGTAATAACTGAGCAATATCCGTTAACGTGAGTCAGGGTATACCAAAGCAAGCCTTTCCTTTAATTCTCGATAAGTGACGTCAGCATTTTAGATAGACCCTTACTGTAGACCGATTTTTTTCTTAGAATATCCCAGGTATATCATTTCCCGAATTATCGTTGACGAATTAGGGAACACCCTGTATAGTAACAAAATAAATTTGTGCTCAAGAAAAACCAACCAATTTTTTTTCTTCATAGAAATAACAACCTCCCTAATAATTAGATTCCTCTTATCCAAAATTTGTAGGACTGTATTTGTGTCTGTGGCTATTAATATGTCCGTTCAATTAAATTTTGTGCTTTCGCCCGAAGGTTTCGATTCACCTTCGACTGTCAAAATTCCGAGATCTATGTTAAAATCTTCATTTCTATATACATGCTACAATTTACGAGTAGTTTCAAAATTAGTTTCAAAAGTTTTTAAAATATTTTTCTTCATTAGTACGATACCAGAGTTGTATTCAACGGGCATTTGCTTGTAGGAAAGCAAATTGTGTCAGATGAGGCATCGCTATCGGACCATATGCACATGAGATTCAATATAGGATGCAATATCGGCCAGGATAAAATTAGATACATGAAGAAACTGGACCACTTTTCAAGAAAATCTCGCTATCTTTGCTGTTGTTATTTGTTCACTCTTGTTGATAGTTTTCGTCGTTATCACAGTGGCTAGCACAAAACGTTCGACCATCCTACGGACTTATTCGGTCCAAGTTGTCCAAGCTTTCATTCCATTGGCGGCAGCGTTGGTGCATTGCGTCCTCATGATCACCGACTTTCTCGACGTGGTAGCGGTTGTTATTACCAGCTTTCACTACTCTGTAAGGCCCAAAGCTTTTGGGCTTAAGATTAAGCCCATGACCAACCTGCGTGCGTCTGATGGCAAAAAGATCGTTAGTGCGATACGTCATTGCCTGCTTTCTTCTCTTGTTGAATGTACGTTGGTTTTCTTGCTGGACACGCTGTATGTTTCCTTTAGCTTCATTCCTCAAGCGACGACGATTTTCTTGGACTTCTTCGATTATCCTTGGTTGAGAATTTCGGTCAGATCCGGTAAAGAGCTAAGATTCATTTCAACTCTGATCAAAAGCTGAAAGGGAGTCAACTTCGTTCACCGATTCGGAATGTTATTCAGCAATTGTTATGCTTTATCAACGTTTTTATACAAAGCTTTTGGGTCCTCTATTGGCATATCGTATACGATGTCTATATTCCTGCAATACTCTTAAAACAGGTTTGAAGTGAACGCAGTGACTTGATCTGAATTCATTCTTTTCGGATTCCCAAAAGTTGTAGCTTGTGTCTCCAATTAATTAATTTAATTTAATTTTTAATTTAGTGGGGGCTAACGCCAGCATTTATTTCGCTTAATACAAGCTTAAAGTAACTTAAAAACTAGGACTTACAAACTAACAAGAGTTAGGGGTTAGGAAGTAAGGGAGTGGAGGAGATCAGATTTAAGACGAGAAGTGCTCAGGTTAAAATCAAAAAGGGGGAGGTTTGAGTTGACCTTACGGAGCATGCGGGAGATTGGTTCGTTAGAGCCATAAGTGGTGCGGTGGTTTGGGATATAGAAGAGACGAGGACAGCGTAAATTACGAAGGTTAGTGTTGAAGGAAATAGAATTGTAAAGGGAAGCGCAATACAAGGAAAAAGTCCAAAGAATGTCAGCTACGTCTCTGCGTTTTTCTAGGGTATTCAGGTTAAGAAGTTTGAGGCGGTCGCGATATGGAGGTAAGATAAATGGGTAGACCACGAAGAGCAAACCGAAGAAAACGACGTTGAATGTTCTCCATTCGAGATATATGAATTCGCTGAAAGGGGGACCATACTTGGCTGGTACGAGTATATTCAAGGAGGGGCCGGACAAGGGTAATGTAAAGTGACCATGTCACATAAGGGTTGCAAAATTCTTTAGACCAACGTTTGATAAAACCGAACGATGAGTTAGCTTTAAGGATTATCTCATCAATATGCGAAAGGAAGTTTAACTCTCTATCGTATAAAATTCCAAGGTCGCGAAGGGATTGAACCTGGGGTACAGGTTGGTCATGCAGAAAGTAAAGTCGAGAGGGGGATTGATTGGACTTACCAGACAAGGTCATAGATTGGCATTTGGAGACATTAAGTTCAAAGCAATTTTTTAGACACCAAGTAGAAAACCTACTGAGGTCTTCATGAAGGAGAACAGAGTCCTGGGGTGAAGAAATAGTTTTGGAGAACTTAGTGTCATCGGGGTAAATGTATACGGAGCAATGTTTGATAATCTTCTCAAGATCGTTTATAGTTAAAATAAAAAAGAGGGGACCTAGATGGCTGCCTTGTGGGACACCAGAAGTGGCTAAAAACGGGGTTGAGAAGGCTGACCTAAAGCGAACGCTATAGTAACGGTTCTCCAGATAAGAAGATATCCATTTTAACAATATGGGGTCAAAACCGAGGGAAGACAATTTAAAAAAGATAAGTTGATGTGATATTTTATCGAAGGCCTTAGCGAAATCTGTAGCAATAACGTCAATTTCGTTGCCATTTTCTAGGGCTGAAAGCGCAAAGGATACGAATTCAACTAAGTTTGTAGTAGTTGATCTACCTTTTAGAAATCCATGCTGACTGGGTGATATAAGTGACTTGCACTGAAAGCTGAGAACTTCATATAAGAAACTTTCGAATATTTTAGGTATGTGAGAAAGCTTAGCAATGGGACGGTAGTTGGTTACTTCATTCTTTGATCCCTTTTTGTGAACCGGGGTTATGAAAGAGGTCTTCCAAACTTGGGGGAATTCCCCTTGTGTGAGGGACAGATGAAAGAGGGAGGAAAGTGGGTGCGAAAGATTGGAGGCACACTTGTTGAGAAATATTGCTGGGAGCCCATCTGGACCGGATACAAAGTCATCATTGAGATTTTGTAACTTTTCTTCTTCGATAAGGGTGGGATCAAAAGGTTGAGATAGAGAGGAGCCAATGGAGAAATTGGGAAGGTACTTGAAATAGATGGAGTCGGGTACACAGAGGTTGTCTGCAAATGACTGTTTAAAAAAGTTTGCGAAATAGTTGGCAATAATATGTGGGTCGGTCGATATATTATCGAACGAGAGAGAGGGAGGATAACCGTCCGATTTTCTTTTGTAGTTGACGAATTGATAAAATGTCAGGATCGTTGATAAGGTTGGTTGGTCGGTGCTGTGTCGAGAAATCGCTGATTCATGTCAGTTATAGAGCTTGGTGAATTGCAGGTAAGTTCCAAGATAGTTAGAGTAGTCATAATAAGAATTGGTGCGAAGAAAAACTGCCCATAATTTGTTTCTTCTGTTTCGTAAAGAGCGAAGTCTTCTGTTGTACCATGGAGGGGAAATGGATGATGTTTTACGCCGTGAAAAGGGGACGTAGACAGAAATGGAATTAAATATTTCACTGTAGAAAATGGAGATAGCATCAGATAAGGATAGGTTGGTAAAATCAAAAGAACATTTGCTAAGATAGGTATTGATTTTGCGAAAATTAACTTTGTGGAAGTTGTAAGAAGAGATGGTAGTTGAAGAAGTGGGCTGGGATGGAGAATTATGGAAAAATGAGAGAAGAAGAGGTTGTCGACAGTTTATAGGATAAAGGGACACAACGTTACTGTGGAGTTAATAGGATCACTAGTGAAAATAAGGTCTAGTTGCCTACCGATAGAATTAGGGACGTCACTTACTTGACAAAGGCTTGAGTCAGTTATGCTATCAATGAAAAGAGATTCCTTGGATGAACTGGCGTTTGACGCGGTAAAAAATAAGTGATCATCCGATGGAGTCCACTTTAGCAGGGGCAGATTAAAGTCACCGAAGATAAGGATATCATCGATGGACTCACTTAGGTCAATTGCTTTAATAGCAAGGATGTAGGATTCAATAGGTTGAGCTGGGAGAATGTAGCAACACATAACGTACAGGGACCTGTTGGGAAGTGTTATTTTAATTGAAACAAAGTCAAGTTTAACGGAAGAAGAGATAGCGATGAGAGAAGAGTTGAGGTTATTGTAAATGGCAAGTAGGACACCTCTACATGGAGAATCAACTTTAGGGATGGCAGGATCATTAAACATAGGGAGAGAGTGATCGTCATCTCGGAAAACATTATAAGAAGATGGAAATAGCTCCTGGCTCTTTATGTCGGGGATCAGATTGGTTTCTGTAAGAGCATAGACGTTGTAAGGAGTCAGTTGACCACGGAGACATCCATGATGCAGGAGTAGTTGGCAGTGGCACGCTCGCGGTTGCTCGGCTCTAGCTCGTCGGGTTGGGTTGGTTCTTGCCACTACCCCGTGCATCGCAACTCAACTTACCTTTCTTTTTCGTGTCGAATTATAAAAAAAAAGAGAAAACAAAGATAGCCTGGAGAAAGCTACGTTATTTCACGGACGGACTTAAAAGATAGGTGGAGAGAAAGATGATAGAAAAAAAAGAAGAAAAGAAATAGCAGGATCACATCTGTGTGCCATCAACACTGTGCAAGACCGGGACTAGTGCGATGTAGCTAACTAAACCTACACTAACCTAAACCCTAAATACCGCACTTAAATATCGACTTATAACTAGACCTAAAACTAACTTAACCCTACGTACCCTACACCGAATAATGCGTCCCAGTATCACACAGCGATGAAAGCTCATTACGACCTGAAATAAGCCGGGTGTTGTTGGCTGAGGATGGCCAACCCACCCTTGTCGCACTTGGATGCGACCATTCTGGCTAGATCTGCGAATGGTAGCCCCTAAAGACATTCCTCCCAGTCGCCATCTGTAAAAAAAATCAGCGGAAGTCAGTCACATCATATTCGTTATGTCGTCATCGTTTGTGCGTCACGTCCGGTCACAGTCGCCCCATCGAAGGACGGTCAGTCCGCCCATCCACACACCACTTGCGTTAAGCCTACTCCATTATCACAATAAAACACTTAACTCAACTCATAGCAATAATGGATTTATTAAAAAAAGATAAATTCACAAACAAATTTAATAAATAATACGAGCTTTTTTTTTGAATTCTATAAAAAAAACTTGCTACTGTTATTCTAGTCAAAAAAAACAGAAACTTGTATATATGAAAGACTTACCGAATTTCAGATCCCTCGTAGTTTTTTTTTTGTTTTTTTTTTTGCACAAAACTAAAATTCAATCAAATTCAATAATTCAAAAAAAACAGCTCGCTTAACCCTAACCTTACTCTAAACAATTTAATAAAAAAAACTCAAAATCTGTACCTACAATCTATCTTAAACTAAATTCGACATACATACTCGTATATGTATCTACTACACTGATTCACCAAGTTCAGTTTTTTTTTTGTCACTGCTTCCACTGTTTCATTTAATTTTTTTGTTAAATTTTTTTTTCCTCTTTTTTGACAAAACAGACTTTTTTTTTGTAAATTTTTGTTGTTGTTGTCGTTGGAGTTGTCCCGAGGAGCACCTCTTGCAGGCGATGTAAAAAAAAACACAGCATTGCTCACCCGTTGGGCTATTTGAGCCTCCCGGGGAGGATTCATTGCGTGGGTGCACAAGGGGGATGGGAGAGGTTCCGGTCTAATGACCCTCTCTTTTTTTTTTGTAACGCCTTATCCGGCGGATGCGATTTGCAGCTTTAAAAAAAAAACTAACACAAACTCCCGACAAATTCCAAGTTTTTTTTTCTTTTTGCGATGTATCGCCTGAACTTTCCGGATTTTTTTAATTTACAAATTCAGCGGCACACAATACGTCCGCGTATATGTACGTAAAGTCCGAAAACTTTTTCTTTTTACGCGCACTGTTTCTAATAGAGCTAGGACTCTTTTTTTTTCTTTGTTTTAAGAACATTGTCGTACAAAACAGTTCTCCCGAAAAAGAAACTCAAAAAAACTCGAATTAAAAAAAATACCACGATCGACAATGCCGACTGTATTGATCAGAAGTCTTGAACCAACCTCTCAGAAAAATATCCCACGGCCTTGCACGCCGAAACTTCTACTCATCCAATGACCTTGCCGTTGAAATCGTCTGACACCAATCACTCCACAGCTGATTCATTGACCTTCTTCCTTACTCTCTTCTTTGACTTTATTCTTAAGCTCCCATTTCTTTTCTTTTTTCTTTTTTTTGCCTGTTTCTATTCTCCACTCTAATTTCTGCCAGTCAACTATGGGATCTTGTCTATACTAATACTTAAATTTACTCCCACGCGATCTACCTCCTTAGCTAGGTTTTCCAACTCCTCCTCCTGAATTTAAGGTAGTCAACATAACTCTCTCTACTACGAAAGGGGCATATTCACCATAGTAACAAGAACACAGGGAGAGAGTGAGCCTACGAAGAAAGTGGAATGAGGGAATTTGAAAATAGAGGGACGTTTAATAGAGTCAGGTCTTGTATGAGTTGGGAAATAGAGATTAGTAGGACCAATTAATAGATTGAGAGGGGAAAAGGTCTGTTTTTGACAAGGGGTAAATTTACTGGACTTGGTACAGTGACGGAACACAAATAGAACACCACAATGAAACATACTTATTTTTTTTGCTAAAAGGCTGACGCTACAACGTCGAAAGAGAGACCGTGTGATTTAGACAAGACAGCACGAGTTTTAGAGCGCAATCCTCTTACGTTTTGGTAGTAAAATGTAAGAGGTAGTTTATTGCGTGAAGGAGTAGGGGAGTGTAGATGAGATGCAGGCAAAGAAGGCAAGTTAGGTTCGAAAAAATTTGTCGTGGTCAGCTCGGCTACGCTGAAGGTGAGAAACTCTTTTAGAGTGTACATAGTTGCGGAAAGCAGCGAGGTTATCTGCAACCTTTTGATGAGGATGTGTCGAAGATTTCGTGGTACCTGTTGTAAAGCTTTCTGAGACTAGTTATATCGGTAGGAAGGCCTTCCTGTTGGATGGAGACCATGACACTTGTTTTCGTTTTTCCCTCAAAGCAAACAGAGTCGGATTTGTCGTAAAGATATGCGAGAAAGAGACGTATATTTTCATATATCTTTTTATCCCTTAGCCTAGAGAGAGCGTAACGGCATTCTGTGGTGTCTATATTCCTTTGAGTCAATTTAACGTTAGGCGGCGAAAGGGGATCAAAAATAGGGACTGGGGCCCGTGAAACCGAGGGAGAAGGCGAGCTGGAAGCGGGATTTAAGATATGCGAGCTGACAAAGTTTGGGTATTTGGCTCCTGTTGTAAGGTCGAAATTGGGAAAATTATCCGTGGGAGGGGGTGTGGGTGGTTGAGCAGTATCAGTATTATTAGGGAAAGGCGCGTGTGTTAGGGGTTGATTGCTGGGAGTGTGAGTTGTAGGTGTTAAGTCAAAAAAGATACGTTGACGTCGGGGCTTGTTTGGGGTGTAATAGAGGTATTTGGAGTATGGGTGGGAGGCTTAAAATTAGGAAAAATTTTAGTTTTAAAGCTCCAATTGGAGCTGGGTCTGTTTTGAGAAGAGCAGGTGGGTCTTGGCGAATTGGATTTACTTGCTAATTTGATAGATGGTTTAGGTAAGACGGACTGCTTGACTTTATCCTGCTTCTTGGTCGTATTTTCCAACCATTTGCAGACACGCATCTCTCCAAGGTTGAAATTGTTGCTGGTTGGATTATGGAATAGCCATTCGTATTTGGCCGGCATATTGAGCTTGAAGCTGCGCTTACGTCTGTGGTGAGATGTTGGAAGTAAATTGCAGTCTAATGGTGATGTCATATTTCTTTACGAAGAAATTCGAGATCCAATCAGCATCAGCGTTTTGGTGGGGCGCCTTTGATAAGAAGCGTAGTGACCAATTGATTTTTTCGAAGCAAGCTTATCAAGTCTACGCTGCCATTCGGAAGGTGTCCAAGTTGAGTTGAAGTGATTGATAAGCTTCCGTGGGTCAACGATTTTGCTGTTTATTGTTGCGATGTGATGTTCAATATCGCATACGAGGGATCGAGTCGCAGTAAGTTCATCACTGACATCGTTCACTTTGTCGAAGATAACTTCGAGCATAGGATTGGATTCTTTAGGAGATGGTTGTTTGCGTGACGAGGACTGGAAATGTCACTTAACACTTTATCCAGGTGACGTTAGGGAGTTTCTTCATTCCTGGATCTCCCGGAGTCTAACTCGATTAGACCAGCAATTTGTTTATCCATATGCTTTACTTTGATATGCTTTACATTTGATTTGATTAGTTCGGCTGAGGTCTGCACTGAGTTCCGTAACTCTTCAACACTTTTAACAATGCTTTCGATGACCGAAATTTTGTCCGTGATCTTTTTCGCGAGTGCGTGTTGGTAGGAGTCATTGGAACCGCTTAGGCATTTTATTGACAAAAGAACATGCGAGAGTCAGATACACTTGCACTCATCACAGAAGAAAAGGAGTTTATCAGAGAATTCATTGATAAACACCGTATTTCTTTTGTTTAACCCGACACAAACGGCATGAAAGGCTTTCCTACAGATGCCTTTGCAAGCTACCCAGTCAGCACTGCAGTTATCGATTAGACAATTGGCAATTCCGCAAGACATGTTTAAATTAGTTGTGTAGGTCAGTGAGGGTATAAATATTAGGTCGAATTATTGTTTTTATTTTTTTTTTGTATTGCTTGGTTGCAATTTTATATAGTTAGGGGCTTTGCACTGAAAAAATTGCACAAAAAGAATTAGAGAATTCAAGCACTGGGGTTAAGAACCGGAAAATGCAATTTGACGAAAATTAATTAAAGGGAAAACAAGAAAAACACGTCTGTCTGGTTTGAGTAACTGACTAGAACTGGCTATTACCTCTTTTGTGTTTGTACTCTTGGTGGGATACAGCTAAGCAAACTTCAGTCGTTCATAGACCTCCGTGAGGAATAGACGTGTTTCGGCTTTCAAAGTGAAAAAATAAATAGCAAGTAAAATAAAAGTGAATTAGGAACATTTTGGCCAAGTGCATCGGTGGCCTAGTGGTAGTGGTGTCGGCCGATAAAGCAGGGGTCGTGGGTTCGATTCCCCAAAAAATTACATTGACTTTTTATTTTTAAAAGTTTAAATAAATAAAGTACGAAAGAGCGATCGTACCGATGAGTGATGGCAAGCGGTCCGCTACTCCAATAGCTGGACCAGCAGATGACATGATGTCATCGGAAAATGGTGCGAAGAAGAGGAGGAGGAGGAGGCTGAATTCATCTCCGAAGCTTTAAAGCGCCCCTCCCTAACAACTTCTACTGAAAAGCTGCCAAGTAGAGTAAGGGAAGGGGCGCCAACAACGTCAAAAAAGGCGGCAGCTGATTCAGACCACGACGAAGACCCATGCGTGTCTGATGGTGGAGAAGACCGCTATATGGGTAGTTTGAATACCTTCCAATCTCTGATGGCTACTGAGTCAGAGGATGAAGAGGAAGAAGTATATGCAATAAATAGCTGCATTAAAGAGCTGCAGCAAAAAGTACTAGCCATTAGAAACAAACAAGTGGCGAGAAGACAAAATGAGGTACAACAACAACTCCAGATTTGTAAGGAACAGCCCACAAATAGCGAGGCTAAACAGAAAGAACAGCCGCTACAACAACAAAAAACAGCACATGGGAAAACGAGAATACAAGTACAGACACAACAGAAGCAAAAGCAACAGCAACAACAACAAAAATCACAACCGCAGCAACAACAACAACAAAAGTCCCAGAAACAACATCAGCAGCAGCAAATACAGCAACACCAACAGCAACAACATCAGCAGACGCAGCAGCGGGTACTTCCAATCAATACGTTTAAGATTGAGTTGAAAGAAACAATTGAACTATGTAAGTCGGCCATAGGAAATAATTTTTATATTAAAAGACTTAGTTTAGATAAGCATGCGATTCACTGCAATTCAGTGGAGCGCTATTATAAAATCAAAAAATTACTGAAGGATTCGAAGACGGAGTTCTTCCCCTACACCCCGAAGGGGGACAAGCTGCAAACAATGCTGCTGAGGGGATTAGAACCGTCGACTGATCCGGAGGAGCTCCTTGCACTGCTGAAAGAGAAGAAGTGCGAAGGGCTCCAATTCGTGGGGGTCAAGCCTTTCACCACAGCCAGAGCCAAAAGGAAGAAGCGGCAACTGCCGATTTTCCTGGTCCAGCTAAGTCCTACCAGCAATCTGGATGGTCTAAGGAGTATTAAAGTCCTGGACTACCAGGTTGTACACTGGGAGAAATTAAAGAGGAGCGAAAACATTTTACAATGTGTTCGCTGCCAAAGGTTCGGGCACGCCGCGTCGAACTGCGAAATGCAGCCTCGATGCGTGAAGTGCTGAAAGAACCACAAGTCCGAAGATTGCGCTCTGGGTAAGGACGGAGCGTCTGAAAAAAGACAACTCTCTTGTACTTTATGTAGGAACACGGGACACACCGCAAATTATCGGGGTTGTCCCAAATTCCAGTACATCAAAAGAATACATCTGGCCCGGCAGCAGAAAGTGGAAGTGAAACGTAAACCCGTGCATTTGCAAACTCCAGCCGTTGCTCCCCATGTTACCTACGCCCAAATGGCGGCAGGTAGGGGAAATACGGTACAGCAAGCGAAGGTTGCTTCTCAGGCCCCAGCGCCCAGAGCACCTGAACCAGTACCTGACATGCTAGCTATCTTGCTCTCTATCCAGGGGCAGATGGCTCAGCAACAACGTCATTTAACTGAACAGACCGCGCGGGTGGATCAAGTATACGCGCTGCTGCCTGGCTTAACGCACCTTTTGCCGCAATGGGTACGTACGTGGCGGAGCAAACTCTTAAGGTCCTTGCTGTGAATGTGAACTCACTGATTAGGTTCGAACGACGAGCCACACTATTTAAATTGCTTAAAGACCAAGCCCCTGATGTGCTGTTGGTTAGCGAAAATAAGCTTACCAAGAGACACAAAATGAGGCACAAAAGATATAAAATAGTACGGAGAAACCGACCCAACTCCATTCAGGGAGGTGGCGTTGCAATTTTCGTACGAAAAGGTATACGTTTTAAAAGAGTATACAGTCGTGTAGTACGTAGGTTCCAGGTGCTGGAAGCATGCATCGTGTATATCCCTCTCCGTAGTGGAAAGCGGTTGTACATGGTGTCTGTCTATGCACCTAAGGCTACTCAATCCACCTTATTCATCTCAGAGCTCGAGACACTCTTTCGATTTCTGAGGCTGGAATTGGAAGACAACTATTTTATTATCGGCGGAGATTTCAACGCCAAACATAGTGATTGGGGAAATAATACACCAAATACTAGAGGGAACCTACTATTCAATTGGTGGGGTCAGCACAGTGTAATGTATCGACTCGGGCTTAAGGCGACGGATAGTCCGTCGTTTCCCAGATACGGGTCCTATTTGGATCTTCTGTTGTTCGACTCACAAATACAACTGACACGCACTAACCAACAAACTACAAACTGTCTACGCACTTTCGTGTATGACAGTGACCATTGCGGTCTCAGCACCGAAATAACTGTTCCAAACGAAATTGCGGAATTGGATGAGTTTGTTCAAAGGCATTCCTACAATTATAGTAGAGTGCGTAGGACACACTTCACCAGAACACTGACTAGAGCACTCTCCTCGAATTCGCTCTACCCACCGTCCAACAGAAATCTGTCAAACGAGGAGATTGACAGGTATCTAAAACTAATGGACGAGACAATTAAAAGAACAATGGACAAGACGATACCGCGGTATCAACACACTGACGAAGAAGACTTATTCCGCAACGCAACTATTGACGCACTGCACCGACAAAAAGTAGGTTGCTGTCAAGACTAAAAACCCTGTACAGACAGTTTACTGACAAACATAACTCGGAGATCATGACACTGAAGTCGTCGATTAAAAACCTCCAAATATTAATAAAGGAAATTACAGAGCATCTGTAAGTTTGTATTGGAACAATAAAGTTCGGGCTGTAAACACCAGCAACCCGAATATGTTCCCGTAAATAAATAAAATATTTCGGAGAAAAAATCAAAACGACCTTCAGTGTCTTAAAATCGCCCGAACGACGAACAACGAACAAATACTGGTAACAGCGGGCATAGATCCAAATGAGGCTGTTGAAGATGACAGCTTCTTTGTGATCGAGGATCCGCAGGAACAGGTAGAGGCTATAGGAGCGACTTTCCAGGAAGTGTACAAAGCGAATGTTATCATTGGCCCGAACCACGATCTGGAGAATCGAGTCCCTGTGCACAATTTCTACCTTCGAAATGAAATTGTGAATTGGCGATTCGAAAGCTCGGGTTTTACCCAGTTCAGTGACGAAAATATGGCAAATAATGCCATCACCAACGATAGGCTGCTACCCCCGTTCATTTCGAAAGAAGAGCTCCAAACGATCTTCGATTCACTTAGAAGCAAGAAATCAGCGGGAACCGATGAAATACCGAACATTGTGCTTCGACATCCCCCTCTAGAAACGGTGAACATTTATACCACCCTGTTTAATAATGCGATGAATAATGCACACTATCCAGCGCATTGGAAAACTGCGGTGGTACATCCCATCCCCAAAAGAGATAAAGATACTTCCAGTCCGGCGAATCTCCGCTCGATCAGTCTTCTTCCAAACATCAGTAAGGTTTTCGAGAAGGCGATCAATAGAGTCCTGACTAAGTGGGTTGAGGACAAACATATAGTTCCGGATAATCAGTTCGGTTTCAAGGCGGGACATGATATCATTCATGCTGCGTCTAAACTGGTTTCTGATATCCAATGGAACAAAGGCAAGAAACAGTGCACTGGTGCCTGCCTGATTGACTTGGAAAGGGCCTTCGATACCGTATGGTTAGAGGGACTATTTTTCAAGCTGGATAGGCTGGGCATTAGTAAACCACTGCTGTATATTCTTTTTGATATGCTCTCCAGTAGACAGTTCATCGTGAATTATGGCGATGTGACTTGCTGGAACTTTTAACATTAAAACCGGTCTGCAGCAAGGTGCGGTAAATTCGCCGATCCTATTCAACATTTACACGAGTGATCTGAATGGTTCACGTCACCATGCCATAGCGTACGCAGATGACTTAATCGCGTACAGATCGGGTCCAAAGATTGAGGTCATTAATATGCTTTTGCAAGGTGACTTCGACAAAATTAAGCTATATTGCGATGACTGGAAGTTGAAAATCAACTTTCAGAAGTCGGAAACCATTTTGTTTAGGACGCCTTGGTCTGGGGCCTCTAGGGATACCAGAAAGAATTGGCGAAATTTCTCGATCGTGGGGCAGCACGGGCAGCCACTTGCTTGTCGAAACGTAGTCAGATACCTTGAGATCTGGCTAGATCAATATCTGTATTTTAACAAACATATAGATGTTGCTCTGGCCAGAGGTAAAGGTGCTTTTGCCCTTACAAAGAGACTGTTTTACAACAGCGAACTCGATGCGAGGGTGAAGGTGATCTGCTACATGGCCCTTATCCGGCCTAGGCTTGTATTTGGATGTCCCGTGTGGTTCAATGTGAGAGCAAGTTTATTGGAAAAGATTCGGGTGTTTGAGAGGGCTTGTCTTCGCTTATACAGAACACCAGAGTTTCAGTACATAAAATTCTATCCCAATGAGGTCCTGTACAATAGGGCGAACCTAATAAGAGTGGACAATTTCGTCATTAAGTTGACTCGGAGGCACATTGCAAGAGCAATGACCTCATCGAACAACCTGATCTCCGGGGCTTTCTACCCCAATTATATGTATCACGAGAGAGTTCGCTTTGACGGTTTTATTCCTCCAGAAGCGTTCCTCTATCTAGATAGTGAAGGACTGATCCAGGACAGATTGGCGGTGCCGCTAATCTTCCACGTCGCTCGAACAGCTGCGGACAGGCGACTCAACTACGATAGAGACGTCGTACATGGCAGTGCGGAGCGTCTCCGGTTCAGTAGGTCGGTAGGGAGTCGCGACATGAGGGATGTTGCTCGGCAGCACTAACAATTAAAGCAAAGTCGGTCGTCTGACTATTTTATTAGTCTTGGCCGGATTACATAGTTTTAGGTATGATTAAGATAGTTTTTAAGAAAAAAAATACATAAATACAAAAAAAAAAATTAATAAAACAAAAACATGAAAAAAAAAATGTATATATATGTTTACATGTATTTATATATTTAGTATATATATATTATGTATATACATATATATATTGTATGTCTATATTTGTGTTAGATGTAAGTATGTTAAGTAAATTACGATTTATTTTTAGGTAGTCTGTAAGTTTTTAGTTTTATAATAAAATAAAAAAAGGTCATGGAACTAAGTTTTTTGTTAAAAAATGTTTTCTTAGTTTCAGTATTAATTAATGTTAAAATACAAATAAAATTAGTTTGTATGCATTTTATTTATACACCTTAAATTACTCTTACATGCTAGACAAAAAAATGCTTAAAAATTAGCTTAATTAACTTAAAATTATCTTATACTAACTTACTGGCCCCATGCGGGCACTCTAAGTTAAACCTAACACTTAAACTATGTCTTTCGACGAACCTTACAGTCTAATTTTATTTCTATTTTTACATATTAAAACTAAGAAAATAAATTTTAAGCAAAAACTTAGTAATCGGACATTTTTTTAATTTTTTATAAAACTTAAAACTAAAAGCCTACAAACTACCTAAGAATAAATCTTAATCTACTTAACCTACTTACATCTAACACAAACATAGACATACATAAATATACTTATATATACATAATATATATATACTTCATATATAAATATATGTATATATATATATATTTTTTTTCATTTTATATATTTTTTGTTTTTTTTTTTGGTTTTATATTTTTTTTTTTTTCTTAAAACTAACTTAATCCTACCTAAAACTATGTAAACCGGCCATGGCTAGAGTTTAAGTGTTAGGTTTAACTTAGAGTGCCCGCATGGGGCCAGTAAGTTATAAAAAGATATTTCTAAGTTATTTAAGCTAATTTTTGTCTAGCAAGTAAGAGTAATTTAAGTGACATAAATAAAAATGCATAGAAACTGAAAAAAAAAAACCGAAGCTGAGCAAAACTTGGTAAACGCGTCCGTCACTACTAATGTGATTGCATAGCTTCTTGGTGTTCTAAATGGGGCCTAAATGATCAACGTGGTAAGTATTCATGGGACTGTCTGATTTGTCTATTGGGACAAGAACCCCTCCTGTTTTCCCTGCTTACTTTCGGACATGATGCATTCAACACAATTCTTTATACACGTGGTGACTTTTGCTTTAGCATCTTTAATATTATACATCCTCTCCAATAGATCCAAGGTTTTCTATACTAAGAAATGACCTTCTGCAACATGCACCATGCGAATCACCTCATTCTCCATTGAAGTTGGTATAATGACCAATTCACGTATGTGACACCATTCTTTAGGAAG